>CM066566.1:16424750-17024750 GCA_033816785.1 Picus viridis
AGGTAGTTTTATTACAAGAGATCAGTTTATGTCCAGACCATCTTAAAAGAAAATGAAGAGAAGGCAGCCCCACAAGCTCTTCCACACCTGGGCAAGGCACAGCTTGATGCTGTCCCAGCAAGTTCCTCTGTTCTGCCTACATGCGTTGGTTTTTGCAGGTAATGATTTTGTTTGTGGGCCTCCTCCTCCTCCAAAACAGGAAGACTCAAAACATTTCTGTTGAAGGCTGCCTACTTCTCCCACCCCAGTACAAAAGTACTCTAAAGACATTCTTACCCACACTTCAAAATTTTTAATGCTCCTTGGTGGAAAGAGGAAGGCAAGGAAAGAAGCTGTTTCAAGTATTACCTCTTTCTGCTTCCACACTGTAACAGGGATTAAACACGAATACATTAATGTCTTGAACATGAAACATTAATTTGATATTCTACTTCCTTGAAATGCCTTGCTAATGCAGCACAAGAGGCCCATAAGAGTCTACCTTTATTGCAGTGAACATGATTTTACCCTGTTCTACCATAAAATACACTAGTAATTCAAGATGCTCAGTGACCTCATCTTCAGCAAAAAGCAGAGACAGAGGACAGCCCAGAAAATGCAAAGAGTTATCAAAAATATTGCCTTTGTCTCCAGAAAAAGAAGGAAGATAAATGTCATCACACCACTAAGAGTAGCAAGGAATGTTACTATGACATCATACTTAAAAATTCTCAATTACACATTATTTTTTCTGACACACAGAGTGCAGATTTCCACCGTGTGTCATCCAAACAAGGACAAGTCTTGAATTATGCTCACAATGCTCTGAGATACCTCAGACAGACTGATGACAACACAGTAACCTACGCAGAAGAGTGAACAAAAGCACGCACATACGTTGTAGACTTATAACGGAATGCTTCTCATTTACCAAGGACTCTCAATCTCCTCCACTTGCTGACAATCATAATTTCACAGGGACTGGCTCTGGTGCAATACTTACAACTTTGGAGACAGCACTGAGTGAACTGATTGATAGTTTAATGTTAATAAAAAGCACCAAAGGAATTCATCCAACTGCGTATAAGTGCTTCCAGTGGAGACATCTCTATCTGCACTAATCACACCACGCTCCTTTTATAGTCAGTGGAGAGAAACTAGCATTTCTGAGTGCAGTTCATCTGGCTTATTTTAGACAAGTACTTCAAGAGTGCAGTTTATTTCCTCTTACAAGTGCCATTATCTCTCCACCAAGGTGTGGGGGAGGGAGGGCTGAAGGTAACTAGCTCACATGAAAACGCCTACTACTGATACGTAAAATTACACAGGTTGCAATGTATCTTACTTAACTGCAGTGCTGAACACCTTCATATTAATCAGGTGCATAAGACACGCTTTTCCTCTCTTGCTTTCTGGTGAGATGGAGTGTCAGCTTCCTCCTGACACACGCATCCAGTGCTGAACTGACTGATAAAGCATGTCCTCCTCAACTTCTCTTCAAATTGTCATTTCCCCACTGCAGTGCCAGCTCTTGCAAATTTTCTTCTGCAGTAATTTCCCAGACCCATCTTTTCCGAACACAGACAATTATAAATCTTCCCAAACTTCTGCTGGCTTCTGTAAAAACAACCACAACTTGATCATCCTTGGTCATTTCAGCTGTGATCTCACTTTTCCATACTACCTTCATTTGTTTCCTGAGCAAACCATCCTCCAAATTGTTTTACTCTTCCAGATTTATAAGGCTTGTTTCAAGCCTGAGTTTTACACCTTACTTTACTTACCAGGAGTCACATTTCCTCTTGGTCTAAGTACAAAAAAGAAATACTTACAAGCCTCACTGAGTTGTCACATGCTTGACAGAGCAACATATGTTACCTGTAAATTTCAGGTTATCCAGAACTGGGTATTTTTGGTGCTTAGCACAGCTCTGAGTCAAAACACATGTACACACTTCTGCATGCTCGCAGAACATACAGCAGCTCTTTTTAATTGAACCGTTACCAGAACAGTTCCTTCTGCATCACTTCAGGTATGACGGAAATGCCTTCTTCATATAAGTCTCTCTTTGTACTACTTACAAAGCCATTGAATCACACACAGTCTTTTGAAGAGAACTGGTACCTTTTTATCACAAAGACTCTTTTTCTAATCATATACATGCGGGTTTTAATATATGCATCACTAGAGAATTTCTCCCTTGCATTCCATATTTCAACAACTCATTTGCCATTCACAATTGCCATGGAAATTACACCTTCAGAGGACTATGAAATAATCTCTTTATAAGCTGGATTCAGTGTATTAAACAGTGTGATACAATACACAGTGCCTCAGTGAACACAGGGTTAAGTTTCTAGTCAGCATCTTCTTCATCTTTGATATCCCTCCTTGCATGTTTCTGACTGACTGCCCTTCCCCAACCTTCTTTATGGGGCAAAGACTAAACAGGGAAAATCTAGTTTGGAAAATGAATTACTTGGAAAGTGATGAGTTAGCATAAAAACGGTGTTGAATGGGAAACTAGTTTGCATTTTTAACTATAGCAGTCACTAGCGGCAACAGCTATAATAATAATAAGTATTTAAACTGAAACCAATGTTTCAAATTAATTTTGAGCTTCCTTAACCCCAAGCTGATTAAGGCACATTCATTTCCATGCTAATCAGCCTTAGCAGTTCTTGTGCAACACAGAAGTCTGCCTTTTTCTAATGACAGAGCAAAAAAATTGCAGCTGTAAAACATACCGATTAGTGGCTCTGTGGCCTTAAGGACATGCACAGCAAGTGAGCACCCATGTATTTCACATCACAGAGGTGTTCACAGACTTTTGCAACCCGTGGCAAATTAAGTGGCAGTTGAGACTATGACAAAAAGCACATCACGCCTGTGCTGAAGCCAACAGAGCCACTGGAGAGCCAGGGTGAGCACCTGCCTCTAGAAGCAGAACAGCAACACCGCAGTAGCTTCGACCACACCATGTAGGCAGCATTGTTACTGAAAGGCACTCTGCTCCTCCATGCTAACTACAGCACAAGAAATACAATACAATACAATACACCAGATTGAAAGAGACCTTCAAGATCATCGCGTCCAACCCATCAACCAATCCAACACACCTAAACAACTAAGCCATGCAGCCAAGCACCCCATCAAGTCTCCTCCTGAACACCTCCAATGAAGGTGACTCCACCACCTCCACGGGTAGCCGATTCCAATGGGCAATCACTCTCTCTATAGAACTTCTTCCTAACATCCAGCCTAAACCTCCCCTGGCACAGCCTGAGACTGTGTCCTCTTGTTCTGGTGCTGGCTGCCTGGGACAAGAGACCAACAGCACCTTCAGATAGCCTTCCTGTTGTAAACTACTGCTTTTTTGCACAATCACCTACCTAAAAAATAAGCCACAAACACTGACATGGGAGGAAGATGAAGGGAGAGGAAAATAGCAGATTTTAGATAGTTGCCATTTCAGCAGCACTACAAACACCAACAGTTTTCATTTATTCACTCTATGTTATAACAGATCTGCATGACTTATTCTTCTTGCTAGGAACTACAGTGTCCTGGAATTTCAAACAAGACAACAAATTATCAACTTGCAACTACATGTTGCAGTTCAAAATCTAGGATCCCTGATTTACATGCTCCTAGAACAGACTAACTACCATCAGAGAGCTGCAATGTACTGGTATATCATGTTGAGGAGTTATTGCTCAATATGAAAGTGCTACCTCTTTGTAACAAAGAGAGAATTTCAGTTTCAGAATTATCAGTATGCCTCAAAAGTCGGGGTCATGTTCCATCATGGAAGAAAGATAAGATCTCCCCACATTTTTTGGTGACACCACCACAGAAATGCAAATTCTCATCATTCCCTGAAGCTGTCTCTAACATGAACAAAATAGAATAGAATAGAATAGAATAGAATAGAATAGAATAGAATAGAATGCAATAATAATACAATACAATACAATACAATACACCAGGTTGAAAGAGACCTTCAAGATCATCGCGTCCAACCCATCAACCAATCCAACCCACCCAACAACTAAACCATGCAGCCAAGCACCCCATCAAGTCTCCTCCTGAACACCTCCAATGAAGGTGACTCCACCACCTCCACAGGCAGCCAATTCCAATGGGCAATCACTCACTCTGTATAGAACTTCTTCCTAACATCCAGCCTAAACCTCCCCTGGTGCAGCCTGAGACTGTGTCCTCTTGTTCTGGTACTGGCTGCCTGGAAGAAGAGACCAATCTCTGCCTGTCTACAACCTCCCTTCAGGTAGTTGTAGAGAGCAAGAAGGTCACGCCTCAGCCTCCTCTTCTCCCGGCTAAGCAACCCCAGCTCCCTCAGCCTCTCCTCATAGGGCTTGTGTTCCAAACCCCTCACCAACTTCGTTGCCTTGTACCATTTACAGTACAGTCCCTAAATCTTCAAACAATAAAAAAGGGGGGAAGGAATTGAACTTCTAGTTGTCACAATCTCTCCACAGTTGAGCACCAGAGTGTTTCCACTAAGTTTGGGTTGTTTTTTTTTTTAATTAAAAATTAAAAAAATAAAATTTGACCACTTCAAGATAGAAAGGACATGGGCAACTGTAAGTCTGACTTGGACCAGCTCAGTCTTGGTCACTCTGGTGTTCAGGCATGATGCCTCTCTCCTGCAGAGGTCTGAGGAACATGGGAAAAAGACAACCCAGGCATCAGAAGATCTGGTAAACAAGGGATATGTCCTCCCTTTGGGGTAAACAGGCAAACAGGCATGTGCACTGCCCATGCTTCACTCAGACTAGGTTTATGTCTTCACCTTATATGGTCACAACCGAGTGAAATCCCTTTCTATTGGTTGTGAATTGGTCAAATTGATCCTCAGGCAAATGGTAAAAGCAAAGCCAAAATGTGAACAAGGTGTCTTGCCTAAGATTTGGGAAAAGAAATCACAAGCCTTGCAACTCAATCTTTGCTGTGCCTCAGTTGACCCAGAAAGATGCAAGCCCCCTCACCTAAACTGCACTGAAACCACACTCAGCCTCTTTGCGTTGCAAAAGGCCAGGAGCACACAGAAGTGTCTTGGTGGGCAGAAAGGACAACGGCCAGGCAAGCCAAGACCCCAGGAATCGTTCCCTTGCAGCGGTAAGTCGCTTCCAGCTTAAGCGCCTGCTTCTCAAACCCAGACCTTGCAGCAAAGCGACGAGAGAAACAGGCTATTGTCAAGAGCCTGAAACCCTGAAACAGCCTGTGAACCCTGGGAAGCTTCAAGAGCCACCTGCCATTGTGCCACGGCCAGCCTGCCCATTGGGACAGTGAGACAACCCTGCCAGCAACCAGCGCCTGGGAGCACCCCGAAAACCCTTACTGGCTAATGTATGGCAGCAGCATCCCTCCACATGGGTGGAACTCCTGTTGTCTTGTGTGACCTGGATTGTACTGCAGCCCTGGAGTCAACTACAGTGAAATAATATTGTGAGTAATTGGTTATCTCTATAAAGCCCCTTTGTAAAAGATTCTGTCTCGCTGCTGCCATTTTGGCAAGGTTCCTGTGAGGTCCATCCCTAGTGGACAAGCAGCATAACGCCGTGGCAGATTCTCTTTCCCAGTATTATTTTCCCTGGTTTGCTTAATACAGTTTAAATTGTTAATATTGCCTATATACTGTACATACTGTAAATATACTGCAGCTGCAGGTCATACCTATGACAAAGTTGTTCTGCAATTTTTCATACTAACAAATAACAATTAATAATTTTTAAAACAGCATATTTGCCTTACTAAAATCATAATTCATATTCATAACAGTCACCTATTAAATCTGCACTCCTTTCAAAACCAGCTTAAGTATTAACTTAGAGAAAAACATTCACAGCACCTGCACTACTCCCAAACATAAGCTTCAAGAAAGGAGCATTACATGAGTCTCTAGCCTCAGACTCACTGTTCCCAGAAACTTATCCAGACATTTTGGAGCAATCCAGGCAGAATCAAGGAATACTTCAACAGAACAGGACTGACATATACACTCCAGTGTCAATGCTTGCCCCTTCATGCTCTTATTAACAATTGTATGCACATCATAAAGTGCTTAATGGAGCAGGAAAAGCCTCACAATACTCAACTCCCTCTTGTTTTTCCAAGCTTGCATTGACATCAGAATTATGGCTCTTCTGCAAACTGCAAGCTGGCCACCTTGCTATTACTGAAAGGAATCGTCAGGAGTTTCTTCAAAAAATGCCAAGAAACTGCAGTTTCATTTCCTGCACAGGTCTCAATTCTCAAAGCTGATTTTCTTTTGCACATATGATTTTCAGTTTTAGTCTCATCCATATTTTTGGCCACAGGATCAGCCTTACCAGCACAGGCACAGCTTGCACATGATAGTGCTCTCTGTAGACTACAGCCAGTCAAGAAAAAGCACGAATATGTTGCTTAATAGCTCAAACTATGCCAACAATTTTGCTTCCTGAATTAGATTAAGAATACAAATCTAGGTGCCAAAACTTCACCATGTCAAACATCTTTATAGAAAGGACCCAAAATGATGCAGTTCTAGTTCGGTAACATGCATGGTTGTGCTTCACAGAACATGCTCAGTCTGCTGAGTAATATGATGCCAGGATAAACTGTTCCTTCCACCACCCCTTTTAATTAAATGGCATAAAAAGACACCTGAACAATTAGCTAAGGAGCTTTAAAACACCAAGGATACATGCATTGAAGTTAACATTTTCCTGAAAGCAAACAGAAAGACCTTTTTTCCCCAGAGAGGAAGCCAGATTTAAAACATTTTCAGCAGGCATTATAATGAGCCCTTCTCTATTAACTTGTGGCCTTCCACGGTGAACTGTGTCAGGCAACAGCATAAAGTACCAATCCATTACCAGGGGCAGGAGAGCAGATTTCTTCCATGTTCACTCTCACATCAGATTGGTCTTGGAAAAAGAACAACAACAACAAAAAAGGTGTTCTCTCACTGTTAGTGATTTTAAGCACTGGGCTGCTTCAAACCAGTAGTACCACAGACACATTCTATGTGAGCACATCCAAATCATTAGTGCCAATGGAATGTGAAGTATCAGATCGAGCTACCTCATGATTGCTAATGTAACTTAAATCACTCATACCCTAGGCTACAACTGGAGGAGTGCAATGAGACAGACCCCAGGAAACATTTTCTGAGATAGATGCCATGGAAATTGAGACAAAAAAAAGGAAACCATGGAAGCTACCTGTATTCATCGACACACTTCGTAACAACTCAAGCAAACTTTACAAAGCAAAAAAAAGGGGAGGAAAAAAGATAACTTACCCAGAGCTGAAAAATTCATCAGCTCTATGGGGAGCAAGAAAGCAACTTTTATGAGTTAGACATGATACTTTATCTGCATCACAGTGTATCAGCACTGATGCTTGCTTTCTTAAACACAGCCATGGAAAGCAAGTCAGCTGACAGTGCTTTCACTCCAGAGGAGGACTAAAAACCAGTGCATACTCATGTGACTTAATAAAATGGCTTTATAGCAGCATGAAGTGTAATCTTAATTTACACAGTAGACTTTACTATTTTTTAGTTACAAGCTAAGACTTGGAAGTTCACATAAATCTGCTTACTATATAGCTCAGTTTAGGTATTTAACACACCAGCAAAATACAAGTAACAGCAAATCATTTTCAAAACACAATACATGGGGGAAAAAATCCTTTAGCCAAACAATGTCATGGGCTAAAAAGTAAGCCCTGCTTTCAAAAATGACCTAGCTACCAAAAAGCTCTTCAGACACATTGCAGAAGCAGAACATAAATGTGGTAATATGAAAAACTGTAATGTTCAAAGAACTTGGTAAACACGTTGTATCTTCGACAAGCTTGTCTACTCAGCAGGACACAAGGCATACTAATGTACATACTTACCTTGAATAAGCTGTGCCCAAGGGTGGGTGGAGAAGAGGATGGAAGAGGGGGATACTACATGACTGGCTGATCACAAGCCTCCTAAAGTCAGAGATGCTGATTGACAACATATTCCCACAGGCAATTGCCACCACAAAACAGAGTTCAGGGCATTACCCTTTCTCAAAGTTAAGTTTTGAAAAGCCACTTCACTTTGTTTACGTCTAGACAAAGCTCTACACTGCGTTTCTCAAAAGAGGGTCAGAGTAACCTTGCTAGAAGTTTGCTGGCAGTGATGTGCAAGGCACAGTCAAAGATTACTTCTGCAAAGACCCAGGAGAACTTGGCAGCTCTAACATGAAAGTGGTCAAAACACTCACTTTATGAAGATGGAGAGATATTAAACGAGCAGCTTGCTCTCCCATGAGTATAATGGGGAACCATTAAGATTACAGATTACTAATGGCCTTACACTCACACTTGATCGTGACTGAAAAAAAAATAAATATCAAAGCTAAAACCTTGGATTAAAAATACTCTGCAAAAACAAACTGAATGCCAAAAAAGTCAATTACTAAGTCTCCTACATGTAAAAAAAAAACCCAAACTGTTTACACGGAACAGAAAATCTACTTATTCTCTAAATGCACTTGGCTATAACAGTACTGTAGATGCCCTGCTGTTTAATCTTTGGGAATACAGACTTTATTCTCATTCACACTGCTCATGTCCAGTACAAATAACAACCCAAATGCAAGCCAAAAAGTTGGAGTAGAGCAGAGCGATTAGCCCAGGTGAGGATCCAACTGTTTTAGTGTATTTCAGATGTAGGTAAACGGCATTCTTCACATAAAATAGAGTTCACACGAATCAAGTGAAACAAGAGAGGGAGAGAAACTGAAAATAATCCAGATGGTCAGGGGTCTGAATGACATAACCAGTAATAAAGGCCTGCGTCACCTGGGCTTGGGCAGGTAAGAGATAGCTTAGTAACAACAGTGTATTAATACTCAATGCAGAGTGATTGAAGTTCTCCCATTACATGAAACAATGTCACTGGGGCCAATGGCTGCATTGCAAACCGGGAGGTTTAAGTTGGGTGTCACGCACGTTGAGCGACATTAAAAATCTACCAGAGCGGTTGTGAAATCTCTGCTTACAAGAGTTTTCCATGGCTCAACTACAGCAAGTCGTGGCTGACATGATCTACTGTGGACAACCCTGCCTTGAGAAAGAGACTGGAGTAGGCTTTTAGAAGTCCTGTCCACCTAGACCGTCCTTCAGCTTCAGTCTTAGTTTAGTGACAACAGAGGCACTTTTCTACTGGAGGATTAATATGGTCCCTGAAGAGGATTCTTAAAATCATAGAATTGTTAGGGCTGGTAGGGACCTCAAAGATTATCTGTTCCAACCCACCTGCTATGGGCAAGGGCACCCCACACTAGATCAGGTTGCTCAGAGACACAGCCAGCCTGGCCTTAAAAAATTCCAGGGATGGGGCTTCCACCACCTCCCTGGACAACCTGTTCCAGTGTCTCACCACCCTCATGCTGAAGAACATCTTCCTAACATCCAATCTGAATCTACCCATTTCTAGTTTGGCTTTATTCTCCATAGTCCTATCACTACCTGACACCCTAAAAAGTCCCTCACCAGCTTTCTTGGAGGCCCCCTTATGATACCAAAAGGGCCACAATAAGGTCTCCTCAGAGCCTTCTCTTCTCCAGACTGAATAACCCCAACTGCCTCAGTCTGCTCTCACAGGAGAGGTGCTCCAGCCCTCTGATCATCCTTGTGGCCCTTCTCCGGACATACTCCAGCATGTCCAGATCCTTCCTGTAATAGGGGCTCCAGAACTGGATGCAGTACTCCAGGTGGAGTCTCACCAGAGTGGAGTAGAGGGGGAGAATCACCTCCCTCAACCTGCTGGCTATGCTTCTCTCGATGCAGCCCAGGACGTGATTTGCTTTCTGGGCGGCAAGTGTACACTGGTGGCCCATGTCGAGTTTCTCATTCACCAGCACCCCCAAGTCCTTTTCTTCAGGACTGCTCTCAAGCCCCTGACCCAGATGCAGGACCTGGCACTTGGTCTTGCTGAACTTCATGAGGCTGTGATGGGCCCACCTCTCCAGCCTGTCAAAGTCCCTCTTATGTGGTTCTGTCCCAAGGGATTGAGTACACATGCTGCCTTGTGTGCTCAAAGTCTCCCTTCAGATAAAGTATGACTGGGCACCGCAGCAGAAGTGACCTCATCTCCTTCACCTGCATTTCATCGTGCCATGTTACTAGAGCACCTTCCTCAGGTAAACAGTCTCCTCCTCCCAGCCTTGCCTTTTCCTTATCCATCAACACTTCAGACTCCTTGCACCATCACATAATGTCCTTTCTTTTGCCTGAATAACCCACTGGTGTTGAAATTACATAAATAACTCTGTGCATAATTTCCTTAAATAAGATTTTTGTGCTTTAACAGTGGATACGTTAGACTTGGCAACTTTAAGTTAACATTTTGGAGAGATGCTATAAAATTTCCCAGTTGTTTTTAATGCCACTGACTCCTCAGGAAAAAAAAAATCTCAAAAAAATACATCTGGCATAAAAGCCAATCAATCAAAAGAAATAAACAGATCTCTTGAGAAAGCTAGACAGCCGGTGTAGACTCAACAGAAACTGCTCTGATCTGGCAAAATATTCCTTCCACATGGGAAATATTCCTTCCAAAAGGGTCAGCTCTCAAAGACTTCATTTTTTTAGAAGCACTCCCCATATCACTGTTTCCAAATCTAGCAAAAATTAACATTTTAATCTCATTACTGCATAAAGTCATGACCATAACCCAGTTTTCAGAAAAAGTGGGACTTCATAGTAACAGATTGCTAGTTTCTTTCTCTCATCTTTGCTTAAAAAGGGGCAGTTGATCACTGCAGAGGGACCTCGACAGGCTGGACAGATGGGCAGAGTCCAATGGCATGAGATTTAACACATCCAAGTGCCGGATTCTGCACATTGGCCACAACAACCCCAGGCAGTGCTACAGGCTGGGGTCAGAGTGGCTGGAGAGTGGCCAGGCAGAGAGGGACCTGGGGGTACTGGTTGATTGTAGGCTGAACATGAGCCTGCAGTGTGCCCAGGCAGCCAAGAAGGCCAATGGCATCCTGGCTTGCATCAGGAACAGTGTGGCCAGCAGGAGCAGGGAGGTCATTCCGCCCCTGTACACTGCACTGGTTAGGCCGCACCTTGAGTACTGTGTCCAGTTCTGGGCCCCTCAGTTTAGGAAGGATGTTGACTTGCTGGAACGTGTCCAGAGAAGGGCAACAAAGCTGGTGAGGGGTTTGGAACACAAGCCCTATGAGGAAAGGCTGAGGGAGCTGGGGTTGCTTAGCCTGGAGAAGAGGAGACTGAGGGGTGACCTTATTGCTCTCTACAACTACCTGAAGGGAGGTTGTAGCCAGGCAGAGGTTGGCCTCTTCTCCCAGGCATCCAGCACCAGAACAAGAGGACACAGTCTCAGGCTGCGCCAGGGCAGGTTTAGGCTGGATGTTAGGAAGAAGTTCTACATGGAGAGAGTGATTGCCCATTGGAATCGGCTACCCGTGGAGGTGGTGGAGTCACCTTCACAGGAGGTGTTCAGGAGAAGACTTGATGGGGTGCTTGGCTGCATGGTCTAGTTGTTGGGTGGGTTGGATTGTTTGATGGGTTGGACGCGATGATCTTGAAGGTCTCTTCCAACCTGGTGTATTGTATTGTATTGTATTGTATTACTAGATGTAGTCCTAATTTAAAACCCCTGACCATTAGCCTCATTTATTCATAACAGTTGCTATGAAACTATCTTTAGTACTAGAGTTGGAGTACTCCTAAACACTAGGTCACATTCATTTGTGTTTCACTGTGAAAAGAGGTTTGACTGAAAATATGGAAGTTCAAAGAAAAAAATACAACAACAAAACATCTTCAGTTGCATTGTGCCATAATTATCATGGTCAATGTTAACTTCTACGTAGATTTCCCAGTTTTCTGCATCTGAGACATTTTCCTCTCCAACCTCTCCTATGTTTGACTACAAATCTGTGACATTTAAAAAAATACAGTTTAAATAAGACTATTAGGAAAGCCACAGTTGCATTTGAAGTCTATCTTCACTCAATTTAGTAGCTAACTAATCACTTGGAGGCTGGTCTACAGCAAATCCCGCCGCAGATTTTAATGAGGCTGGAATAAGGTTCAGCCCTCTGTAGACCCGGGTTCTCCCAGAAAGTTCACCTTACAAAGTTTCCAGGGGATGTTACAGCCACCTATCCTGCAGAAATTCTGAATATTTTGTATCAGCAGCTGTCATTTTGTTGCTATTCCCAGCACATCACACAGCAGTGTAGATACAGGAATCAACTCAGTCGTGCATGCTAATGAATGAATGAAGCAAGCCATCACAAGACGCACTGAAAATCATCTCCCCATCTGCAGCATTGGCCAAGTCACTAGAGAGACTAAAGGAATTAAAATAAAATGTTAAAAAAAGAGGAGGAGGAGGGAACCTTTCACAGCCATGTAACCTGAACTAGCATAATTGCCAGTACAAACAGGCTCATTTTCAAATATCCCTGGGTCAGAAATAACAGCACAGCTCAAAGCAGCTGCGGTCACACTGTTTACTCTCCTTTTTGACATAAAAGCTATTTCCTCCGTCAATAGTTCTTAATGCAGAAACATCTAAATGTATGCTAATGCCCAGAGCAATAACTTCCTTTGATTGATTCAATAGTACTGAAAGTAGCAGCGAAAAAGATCAAACCAAGTATTACACAAACAACCAATGTCTTCAAAATGGTACGTGTCAGCATGAAAGCTGAAAGGAGCTGAACAAGCCAGCTACTAATGTCTTACATGGTTCTGAAAGTGGCAGCATTCTTAAGTGCTTCAAGATAAAAGTGTTTAAGTTGTGACACATCAATTTATAGAGCTCTTTAATACAAGGAAAGTGCTTTGATTTAACATGATTTATGACACACAGGAACTTCTGTTGTCTTCAGAAAAAGCGTAGCAGTTTACAATAAACACAAGATAATTAAACATTTTTGCAGCCAGTTACTCTCCTGAAATCATAATTAGGAAAAACAAACATGACCCCTCTTTGCCTTTTATGCTGCCTAAAATTCCTTTTTCTGTCTTCCTTCTCAGTGACTCACCTTTCTTTCAACATCCTTTCACTGGAGATCTTCCAGTGACAAACTTCTCTGGTATTACTTCATTACTTCAGTGGAGACATTTTCAACTTCCAGCTAGTCCCAACATCCTGTTTTTCTACAAAGCTGCTACAGTGTTTACAGAAGAACACTAAGACACATACAGACACAAAATCTGAACAAACGGCCTATGACTCTTTCAAGTGTGTCGCTCCTGCTCCAGCAGGGATGTTGGACTAGATGCTCTTTCACAATCCCTTCCAACTCCTGACATTCTGTGATTCTGTGCTACAACTAATAAAAACTCTAGGTGCAGTATGTTATGTTTTACCCTCCCAGGGTTCAGCACAATTTTTGCCCACACTATGTGTACTCTACAATTTGAAGTTATTTAACTGCTAGGAAAAAAATTCTGGTTGCATTTAACCAACTATGTCCCAGATGCACAAATCGCCTAAGGTAACTGAATTGTTCCTTTTAGTACTTCTAGGAGACTGAGATAAAGCTATAGGAGAAGGAAGCATTTTACCCTCTGGATAACTGGTAGATGCAACAACTGGAGCAGGATTTAGAAATTAGGATCCACTGTCCTGTCCTCCTTGAGCAGGCCAGCAGGAGATAGGTAGCACACCTTACCTAAACCTGATCTCAAAAGACCCACAACACAAATAAAACCAGACCATGACAAAAACAAGCAAACAAACAAAAGCAACCCACAACCAAAACAAAAACCCCAAAACTCCCCAACCAAAAAAAAAACAACCAAGGCAGATGGTGTTCTAAACTCCCACAGTCTAAACAGGTTACTCATTTTAAGGCTGATTCATGGGATGCCTTCAGTATGAACACCAAAGCCAGACCTTAAAAGCATTTACATGTATGAATGCCTATTTCATGCATTTCAGACAAATTCCAGCGCAACAGTTACTTGTTGGCTCTACCAACAGCCTCTTTTCTCAGTTCCTCCGGCCTTGTGTGGGACATGACTACCTACAAGCTATATTTACAGACCTTCAGCACATCAGTTGTTAAGCAAGGTTTCAGAGTATATCTTATTTCTGGATCTAGAAATCTCAGTTCCATCTAAGGCAATAGTTCAGCTATGTCCAAAAAGTAACAACTTCATTTATAAAACACAAATGACAAACCTCCCCCAGTGTGTAAACGCATGAAAGCATGGTGTATCAACACTCTCTGTAGACAGCTCTTCTTGTTCAAACAGATAAAAAGAACCAGAAGGGGGTCTAAAAAAAGGGAAGTAGGGAAGATGAGATGTGCGGAAGTGCTTTCAAACAAAGATCCTTTATCTGAAAAAGGCAACTAAAAGTCAATGTCCTGGTGGCAATTTCGATGAGGTGGAAGAAGAGCAGCCAAAGGACAATTATTCACCGTTTCTTCAAACACAAGAACTTCACGGCATCCAATCAAATTACCAGGCAACTTTAAAAGCAGAAAGAAATACTTTCTCTGCAGAGCATGTAACACCCTTTATCCAGGGTGAGATTACAGACTAATCTCTAATTGAGATTAAACCTTTCTGAATGTGTTTAAACTATAAAGTTAATTAAATGAAAAGAAGAAATACATCAAGGATTAAGAAAACAAGACGCAGATACAGCTGTTAGCAACAGAGGTCTCACATTCATTAATTACATACACATTCCCAAGGTAGCTACCTATCACTCTGTTTGAAACCAAAAACGGGATGAGATTTGATCTGGTGCAACACAAGACATTCATAGCTGAACCCAGTCTTAAGATAATTAGCTGACAGCTACAGCAAATGCAATTTTCTATAGGTATTTATCACTAGATAAGAAAACAGCTGTACTGCAGTATTACCCAGTAAGTTTTGAGATACCCTACTGAAAATCTCCTGCAAGAAAAAAGCTCACCTTCTAATGAACTGCATAGCAATCTGTGCAGTGAAACATAACGCACTGTCATGCCAGATAATTGATCTCTTACTGCTTTGAACTGAAATCCTGACAGTGGTAAGCTTGCTTTCCTCCTAGATAAAAAGAAATCAACAATCCCTAACAACATATGATAATTACTGGAAGTTTATTCAGAACAGTTTAAATGTACAAGAGATTTTGAGAAGTTACAGTACTTATAAACATTGAAAAGTTTCTTTTTCTACTCTTACTGCCTATTTCATGAGGAGGAGGAGATTAAAACTACACTATGTGTTCTACAACAAAATGTTGGAGACCACTATATAACTGAAAGGCATCTAGAGATAAGTCTAGCTGCTTCGGTGTGAATAATGACATGCACTTATTACTCCACTGGAATAGAATGTCAAAGGGCTCTTCAATCTGCAGCTAGTACAACCAAATTTGCAGCAGGCAAACTACCTTTTCCTGCTACAGAAAGATTCCCTGTCACTTTGCTCCTTCGCTAGTGTTTTGTTCAACAGAAGCTCTTCAGCTTTGCTGCCAACACATCTTCTAAGATGGAAATACTTGATGAAAACAACCAATTGCTCCAGTGAAGAATATTTCTCCTTCTGTTCCACAAGTACACTACGGGTAAAAACGATCTGCATGAAGCTTGGCTTTCAACACAGTACTGTGGTAAGAAGACAAAAAGCTTACTGCTTTCTGAACACAGGAAACAAATACTCCTTTCAGTGCTCCAGAATCCCAAGGAAGTTTCCAGCTGTGAAATAAGACAACTTGATGACTTCTGCAAGAAATGCACCAACACCATATTTTAGGAAGTACATGGTAAGATGTTGACGAGCAATTCTGTCTAGATCATTTTTCCTCCTGTTCTGAAGGAGAACTATGAAGTTTCTTCAATCAAACTTCTTGACACAAATAAAGGCATTTCAAAAGGGCAATATATCAGGCCACAGTGAGCCTGGGAACTGCTCTGGCACATCCACGTACCAGTGATGTTTGCTGTGAAATCTCCTTCCACTCAGACTAAAAGTTCTGGCTTTTAGAAACAAAGAAATTGATAGAAATCAAAGTTTCTCTGAAAGCTTAAGTAAAGGAAACCACACTGGCCTCAAAAGGATTGAAATCTGGAGAGACCAGTTTGATCCAAAGCATTTAATGATCACAAAAGAAAGTGATTATTCCCATTGTAATATGTTTACACCAGATTTTGGCTGGACTCCCACTCATATTTCTGTAATTATGCCTGCATAAACAGAACTATTACACATCTGACTCAATATCATCTACAGTTTGGGAGAGAGGGCTATAAAAAAATATTTCTCATTAATAAAACAGTATTTTACAAAGGGTCACTGAAAGAATGCGAAGTCATCTCCACCAAGCAGCTGAACCTCACAGAGCTGCAGGGTTCGGTGAGAATGACCTAAGCTGCAGGCACGTTAATACACAGTCAGCTTCCTTCTCAGCATCCTGTCAATACCACCAGGGGCTGGTCTTATTTCATTTACATATGCCATTAAAATCTTTCCTGGAGAAGGATATTGCATTACCTTATGCAGATTTTCAATCAGGAAACTTAACTTCAGGACAGCACTCATGAGACTTAGCTCTTTAAAAAGGCATATCTTGTAGGCAAGGAAGAAGGAATAAAGCAGCCAGTGAACTAGTACACTTTTTCCTGCATCTTAACCAACCCCAAATGAGCCAAAAAACTCCACAGAACCAACCAAAAAAAACCCAACCCCCCCAAACAAATGAAAACCCCCAAAAAACCAACACAAATAAAAAAAGCCACACACAAAAAAAAAGAAAACAAACCCCCAAAAATTTACTGTTCATAAAGACACTAAACACAAGCACCAAAAAGAAAGAAAATATGCAGATGTCTAGCAGTGCCACATGTTTATTCTGGTACATGAATGTATAAGTTCATACCAGCATTGCTCAATGTACCAGTGTCCTGTCAGACAGCTGCCCTACCAGGACCCTCCAGGCTCAAAGTCTGAGAAAATTAAGCATGATATTCTGGTCAGTTTAATCCTGGATGCACTCCTAGAAGATCCTGTTAATTATGCCAAGGTCTGATTAAATTATGTACAGGGTTCTCTCAATGTCTACTCAGTTAAGACTAATAGCCCCCCAGCACTCACTGTTCGTCAGATCTGCGGACAGAGCAAATGATAACCAATGGAGAGATACTAAGTGTCCCCATGCCCCTTCAGGAAAGCATTTCATACTATTCAACTGCCAGTGCCACAAAGTAGTACAGTCTTTCCACTTCCTAATGCATTGTATTGATGGATGCCTTCATCATCACTGGAGAGCAGGATAAGTCCCCCACATGGTCCTAACCTACTTGACACTACCATCTGCAGCAGTGATTTATACAACTAGTGTCAAGGAGTTCATGATCTCTGCAGGTGGAACAGTGGGTTTTCAGACCACTAGAAGCCCACACTCTATGGCAGAAGTGGATGGAAGAAGCTAAAGAATTGGGAAAAAATACAGAATGTTCAAAAGGAAAGGAAAGCAAAGAGAAAGGCCAAAGAAGGCAAGAACTTTGGTGCTGGAAGTTGGTAAGATGCATGTATCTAAAGCCAGAAGCAAAATACCTACAGCTCCAACTGTTCAGGAAGACAGGCTGAGTGGCCTTTGGAAAGAAGGAAAAACAGGGGAAGGGGGAGAAAAGGAACAAACTACTAAAAGGTCATGACATGAGACATTGCAGGGTTTAAACACAGACTGAAGCTATTTCCTGTTTTAAAACTGAGAGAAAGTATTGATTAATATCAAGGAGACTGATTTACGATAACGTAAATCTAACTTTTCAAGAGCTGAAATGCCAAGACTATTCTAACTTTTCAAAAAGGGTGGGGTTTGAGAGTTTGGTTTGGGGTTTTTGTGTGGTTTGTTTGGTTTGGGTTTGTTTTTTTCCCCTCTCAGCGATAGCTTCAGGTACACAGATTTAGCATAAGACAAAACTAGAAACAGCATGAGATTTTTCTCCCTGAGGGGAAAGATGGGATCTTGGTGACAACAGCAAAATTAGGAGAGACTTGTGGATCACAGTAAACCCAAAGGCAGCTTCCAGTGCCTTTGAAAAACCAAAAACCATGCACCTTCATCAGGCAAGCAGTAATATACTTCATTTGGTCATCTTCCATTTTTTTTTAACTTCAACTCATTCACATATTTAAAATAAAATAAAATTTTAAAAGCAGCCTTACACTAAAAGTTTTTTGAACACTTTCCTTCAACACTGAGTTCATACCATTGTTTCCTTTGTCTCTCCTCTCCTAACAGGTTTCTAAAAAGGTTGCCCACCATTCTACTCTGCCAGAGCTCTCAATAAATACAATACAATAAACCTGGTTGGAAGAGACCTTCAAGATCATCGCATCCAACCCATCGAACAGTACTACTGCCCATTATTTCACTATGACTCCCTCCAAGTTCTGTGCATTGTAGTACCAAAGGCTTTTCTCAACCGCTAGAATCATCACCATACGTTCAACATCACCCTTTAAACCCATCTACTGCATCACCCATACACAAACATTAAAAGAGATGATTTTTGTCTACTGTGACCTCTGTAACTCTTCAGTTTAAGAATGCAATTACATTAGTCCTCAAATTGTGAGACACAACTCCAAAAGCAGCTCAGAGTCCTGCTATGTGAGCTGATAATATAAACTTGGAGAAACATACAATTGAAATGTTCCACAATAATCCCAGGTAGAACAAAACTATGCTTTCATACTGTAGCTCAATCTCCAGACTGACACACAACAGCAGTTAGCTCTCCACAGACAAATCACAAATCCTTCCTCCACTATTTCCACAGTGTAAAACACTGGCCTTGGGGCAAAGTGCTTCAATGTTTTTGCAGGCCTCCTTTGCACTTCCTCTTTGGTGCAGCTCATGGCCCAACACACAACATTTCCATCAATGCAGGACTATCTCAGGCTATTTATCTTTCAGTGCTTTAAGATCACAGGCCTCAAGCTGTTGTCTCCTACCAGCCAACAGACTATCAGATTGTACTCCAGCTAACAGGGCTTTAACTCAGCCTGTATGAACTTCCCAAATCTCACAAATAGAGTCAGCTTCCTAAAGGAGTTCTGCTTTCCCTTGACATTACTTAATTTTGGTAAGCAAAGCAATTTTATGAACATACATGGTAAAAACAAGCCTTACACACAGAGCACCAGGACCTTTTCCTTTGATATCGGCCATGTGTTCAACGTACTCCCTTGGCCTTCTGAGCTACCATACCTCTGAACACATCTTGTTTCCACTTTGTAGCAGAATTGAAGCGTGTTTGCAGACATCTAATTGTAGAAGCACATTCCTATGCTGTGCACTTACCCCTACACTACACACCCCAGATGCAGGAAGTGTTGATGCCTGACCTGCATATCACCTCTTCAGTCCTGTAGTCTGCCTTCCCTCTCATTTGCCTGTAAGACTACTTGGCATAAAAGCGTGAACTCAACAAGCTCTTCAGATATAAATCAAGCCACAGGCAAACACTCAATTTATGGACACCATGAATCCATATATCCTAAAGCAGTGTGGTGAAAAAAAAACACTTCAGTGATTTGCAGATCTGGGGGAAGGGCAGGATTTCTGTCCAACTCAAACCTCCTTTGGCTAATACAAGTTCTCTTAGAACAGAAACATAACAAATACTGAAGAGACCTAAAGGGCAAATTTCCAATTCTTCAAGTACTTGGGTTTCAGAAGCCTTCGCACTTCCACTTTCCATCCCAAGGAGCAACAAATTCTAGTAAAATGTTTGTTCCTAGCAAGATTCAGTACTTGCTTCCTAAAAAAAAAAGATCCAAGGAAAAGTTCCACAAGCATTTATGATTCCCACTTCCTCTACTGAAATATCCTCCCTACGTGTTTACAAAAAATAATTACACCTCTTAAAACACATGTTCTTTGTTATTCAGCACTCACACAGGTATCTTTGACGCTCATCTGAATATATCAGGATCTCTATGTGTCAGCCAGCCTTTCCAATATCTCAACTAAAAAGTACTTTTTGCAAGGAAAAAGGCAGGCCCTCTATTAAACAAAAAAAATCTTTAGAGTTACACAAAGATTTTGAGGTCATGAAAATGTCTTGAAACAAGTCACTTTCAGGCTTGCTTGCAACTTTCATTTTCACACAAATGCAAGGAATACAAAGCAACTGCTCCACTGAAACACTGCCTGGTTAAACAAAGCCTAATATTTCATCCAGACCATCACCCAGGCTCCATGTCAGATCACAGTACACCAAGTACACTATTTTTTTCCTGCCTGAGATTCTTCTGGTTTATTTCTTTCATTGACTAGGCTGCTTCACAACTTTTCATCTCCATCTCTGTGGAACAATTGAAGCACCAGTTACAAGGGACACTACCTCATCTGCAGTATTTCTGCACAGTTGCATGAATTCTTAACAGCAGCATTGAACCCTTCAGTTCTGCACATACCTGTAGCTCCAGTGCCTTTCATGAATGTCTCCTAAGAAGCATGTTAAGTGGATATGCAGTCCACCCTTAAATTATCCCAAAACACCAAAGAGCACAGCACGATCAGCTTGTAAAACTACATCTCTCAAGACTTGTGTGAGTGACACTAAGCAGGTTTTGGTTCTTTGCCACACAACTTTGACCAAGGCTCAGTTCATGAGGCCCCTGCTATGCTTCCTTCCTTCTCAAATGAGCTTCTTTCCTAGTCTCCCCTGGGTGGTAGACCAGGCTTGGCAATTTGGCCATAAATACTGTGACATGCAAAATTCATGGACCGATGCTTCTCAGGGCAATAAGAGATGCACCAGATTATTATTCCATGCTGACTGCTGATTTTATATTTTCTTCCAATATTGAATGTAGTTGCATCAACACCATTTTAGTCTTCACTTCTGACAAGGAGAACAACGTGGCATATTCTTTGCAACAGCTTTTTACATCTCTAAACTCTTTTACAGACTCTTTTATTCATTCATCTCCCTAGAAAAGAAACTTGTCCTTGCTAGTCCTCTTTTTTCTACTAGTCCATATTATCTGCATGCACTAATTCTATGAGCACATCCCTGTCACTGCAGAAGTGGAATCAGTGACTTAAGTAACACTTATTCCTTCATTTAAATGGAAAACTGCTGCTTCTAATAGTCTACATTTTCCCAAGCTGCTATCCATTCTCAAGGAAGAAAAACAATGACATTATGGCACACTATGTTTTAAATCATTTTCTGCATAACAGATAGAGAATTGGAACAAAGTTTCAGGACAAAGCGAGAATGAGCTAAAACATTGCAAACCAAAATATTTAGACTGGTCTTTAATGCTTTCCCAGCTCAGAAGCATATTATCATTTCAATTGTTACATGCCTGTCTTGATCTACATGAACTTAATCTAATTGCAACAGAAAACAAAACAGGAAACTTTTTCATTTTTAACCAAACCAAGGGAAAACACACACTCAAAGCTATTCCAAAAGCTAGTGAACGTTTGGGCTAGAAGAGGAAGAAATGAGAGAGATGAGTGACAAGACATTTGTAATTAATCAAAACCAAAACCTGCATATGTAAAACAGCTTGAGAGCATAAACACCAAAAGAATTAATGGAGTATCCAAGAGAGCTTACTTTTATCCTTACAATTTACTAGAAAAGTGTTAGAGAAAGAACAGTAGCTAGACCTAACAATTGGACAGTGAATATATTCCTTCCCTTACCCACTTTGACCTAGACATGAGCTTTCTTTTGTTTGTGTTTTCAGGCCTGCTATCCGTATTCGTAGCCAGCTGTTACTATACCATAACACATTCCCCCTTGCTAAATCCCACAGAGCAGTGCTCTGCGTGTCAGTGTTTGAAAAGAATTGTCTTGGACAGATGTCAGTTCTCGCATTTCTCAATATCTGAAGCTGGCACAGAGCATCACTCCCCTTAGCTGGCTGCTTTCTTTCCCCTTGCTGGTGAGACCTTCTGTGTCTAAGAATGCAAGTGTCACAGCAAGGGCAAAAGACACATTAAATTGCTTTGTGTAAATTGGTCAAATTAAGAAGCAAAACACTTCTGCTGAGGGTTATTTCCCTCAAGGTAACAAAACAATGTTTACACTACAGTAATAATTTAATTCCATCTTGGCAATCTCTCAAGCACAGATGCTGTTTTGTTTTTACTATCTAGTTCAGACCACAATCCTTGGGGTTTTGCTGGGGGTTGGATTTTTAGGGGCTGAGGGCAGTGAAAGAAAGGAATGGAAGCTGTAACTGTACTGTGCACTTCAAATGCCCTACTTCATCCTGTGAACTAACTGCAGCTTCCAGGTGAGAAACAACAAAACCCCACTACTCCTTCTCACTGTTGTAAAAAATTCAGGCAAGTGCCTTGCATGTCATTCTGTTACATACAGCTTCCCCTGCCGTGTGTAAATGGGATTCAGTGCCCTCCTTCCCAAAATATCCTGGCATACTTTGAGAGTCTTTATTCCTCAGGAGTGCAAGAAGAGATGTAAGCAAAGATATTTTCACCATCCTGAAGGGATCTGAGTATTAAAAGTTATCATATGAACTATCAGCTTTCCAATGGATTAACATTGAAGTCTTTAAGACTATTCAAGATGGTTAAAGAATCCAACTGACAATTAAAGACGGCAGCTATGCCTAATCCGTAACAGAGAAATCGGTTTGAGCCTGCAAACCACAAGTACCCCAAAACCAAGTTCCCTTGCATTTAGTATTCACTTTTATTCCAGAGGCACTAGGGACCATGCTAAATCTGACCTCAGAGATAAAATATTCTTACTATCTGAAGGTATTTCTGCTTTGTATACTTGCATTTCATAGACTCATAGGATGGCTTGGGTTGGAAGGGACCTCCAAAGGTAATCTTGGTGCCTTAAATTTTCTACAATAAAACATGTTTGGGTTGCAGTCAAACATCTACAGGCTGATTATTCACTGCTTGGGCACTTCAGTCCAGCGTACCTCATTATCTTAAATTTCATAGAATCAATAAAGTTGGAAAAGACCTCAGAGATCATCAAGTCCAACATATCACCCAACACCTCATGACTAACTAAACCATGGCTTCAAGTGCCACATCCAATCCCCTCCTGAACACCTCCAGAGACAGTGACTCCACCACCTCCCTGGACAGCCCATTTCAATAGCCAATAACTCTCTCTGGGAAGAACTTTCTCCTCACCTCAAGCCTAAACTTCCCCTGGTGCAGCTTAAGACTGTGTCCTCTTGTTCTGGTGCTGGTTGCCTGGGAGAAGAGACCAACCCCCACCTGGATACAACCTCCCTTCAGGTAGCTGTAGACAGCAAGAAGGTCTCCCTGAACCTCCTCTTCTCCAGGCTAAACAATCCCAGCTCCCTCAGCCTCTCCTCATAGGGCTTGTGCTCAAGGCCTCTCACCAGCCTTGTTGCCCTTCTCTGGACACGTTCAAGTGTCTCAATATCTTTCTTAAATTGTGGGGCCCAGAACTGGACACAGTACTCAAGGTGTGGCCTAACCAGCACTGAGTACAGGGCCACAATGACCTTCCGGCTCCTGCACACTATTCTTGATGCAGGCCAGGATGCCATTGGCCTTCTTGGCCATCTGGGCACAGTGCTGGCTCATGTTCAGCTGCTGTCAACCACTACCACTAGGTCCCTTTCTGTCTGGCTGCTCTCCAACCACTCCGACCCCAGCCTGTCGCGCTGCATGGGGTTGTTGTGACCAAAGTGCAGCACCTGCCACTTGAACTTGCTCAATGCCATCATGCTGGACTCTGCCCATCTGTCCAGCCTGTCAAGGTCCCTCTGCAGAGCCCTCCTACCCTCTAACTGATCAACATCTGCTCCCAACTTCGTTTCATCTGCAAACTTAATAATGGTGGACTCAATCCCCTCATCCAGATCATCAATAAAGATACTGAATAGGACTGTGCCCATCACTGATCCCTGGGGGACACCACTAGTGCCTGGCTGCCAGCTGGATGTGGCACCACTCACCAGCACTCTCTGGGCTCAGCCCACCAGCCAGTTCCTAACCCAGCGCAGAGTGCTGCTGTCCAAGCCACAGGCTGACAGCTTGGCCAGGAGTTTGCTGTGGGGGACGGCGTCAAAGGTCTTGCTGAAGTTCAGGTAGACCACATCCACAGCCTTCCCCACATCCACCATGCAGTCACCTGGTCATAGAAGGAAATCAGGTGGTCAGGCAGGACATGCCCTTCCTAAATCCATGCTGGCTGGGCCTGATCCCTTGGCCATCCTGCAGGTACACTGTGATTGTCCTCAAGATGATCTGCTCCATAATCTTTCCCGGCACTGAGGTCAGGCTGACAGGCCTGGAGTTTGCAGGTTCCTCCATCAGGCCCTTTTGTGGATGGGCATCACGTTGGCCAGCTTCCAGTCATCTGCGACCTCTCCAGTGAGCCAAGACTGGTGGTAAACGATGGAGAACAGCTTCGCCGGCTCATCTGCCAGCTCTCTCAGCACCCTAGGATGGATCCCATGCAGTCCCATGGACTTGCAAATATCCAAGTGGCTCAGCAAGTCCCTAAGTACTTCTTTCTGGATTTCAGGGGTACTACACTGCTCCCTGACCCCATCTACCAGTTCAGGAGGCCAGTTATCCTGAAGTCTTCCTGCCTTACTGTTGAAAAAGGAGGCAAAGAAGGTATTTATAACCTCAGCCTTCTCATCTTTAGTTACAATGCTCCCCTCCAGGTCCAATAAAGAGTGGAGATTCTTCTTGCCTCTCTTTTTAGCATTAATATATTTATAAAAATGCTTTCACATAAGAGACCAGCTTAAGTTCCAACTGGGCTTTTGCCTCTCTAATTTTTCTCCTACATGATCTAACAACATCCTTAAGGATATCACTACTTGCCTGCCCCCCTTTCCAAAGGGGATACAACCTCTTTTCTCCCCTTAATTCCTTCAAGAGCTGCTTGCCCATCCAGGCCAGCTGCCATCCCTGCCGGCTCATCCTCCAGCACATCAGCACAGCCTGTTCCTGTGCCTTCAAGAGCTCCCATTTGAAGTAGGTCCAACCATCCTGGACCCCTTTGTTCTTAAGGAGTGCTACCCAGGGTACTCTCCAAGTCAGTTTCAACACACAACTTCTTAAACCCCCCAAACAAACCACTAAAACCCACACAAAACACCCATACAAAACCTCACCCCCCCAAAAAAAAAAAAACCCAACCAACTAAAGCGACATTTCAGATGGTGAGCAATCATATACAATACCTTCACAGACTTGGAGTCAGAGTCAGATCTCATTTTCACCATTGCAAAACATCGTTGAAATGACACCCAAATTTCAGTAGTCTCTTAAATAGCATCTTTTAGCCATTTCAAACATTCCACAGAGTGTTTTAATAGTATTTGTTATTAAAGTATCGCAGGACCATCACTGCACAAACGTGATTTAAAATCTTAATTCCACATTGTGCCAAGCAGCATCTAGGAGGAGGTATTCAGCGCCTCACAGAATCAAGTTGTAAAGAGAATTTTATTAGAGAGTCTTTAAACCACATCTAAAGCCAGTCTTGTACCCACAAAGGACACAATTTGGCACCTGCCAGAAATCGGAGAAAAGCGGAACACACTGAGGAGGGCAAAGAAAGGGAAAAGCCTCACATACCCCTAGCACACAATTTTTGGTTTTTCCTCCTTTTTCTGCTGACATTTAAAACACTGAAGCATTTTACTGTTCTACAATAGCCCAGGTCCCTTGCTAGACCACTACTCAATAGCCTTTTCTCAAACTCATTACCACCCAAACAGAGTACTATTCCCATGTCATCCAGTGGAAGCAAGTGAAGGGCACAGCCTCACATATTTCTAAAAGCTTTATTACTCCAAGGATGAAGGAAATTTGAAACATTCCAAGACAACCCAACTGCCCTTCCCTGTGCAGACATTTCGCTCTGATCTGAAACACAGGAACAGAAAAGGAAAATAAATAACACTCACCTACTCCTCAAGTTTGCAAGTATATCAGTTACCTTTTGGGGAATCATCTTGGCTCAGTGTCCTCTAGACACTGGCAGCTAAAGGAAATACCTTCAAATCCCTATCCGAGGTTACATATCACTAGCTACATTCACACTACAGAGCACAGTAGTTCTCTTGAGTTCATGAAAAACTGCCCCATTTCCACAGCATCTTAAAGCTACACACATCAAACAAATGTTAATAAAACAATGATTTCTTCACAGCTGTTCCAATCACTTCCCATTAGAATCACAGAATTGTCAGGGTTGGAAGGGATCTCAAGGATCATCCAGTTCCAACCCCCTGCCATGGGCAGGGACGCTTCACACTAGATCAGGTTGCTCAGAGCCACATCTAGCCTGGCCTTAAAAATTCCAGGGATGGGGCTTCCACCACCTCCCTGGACAACCTGTTCCAGTGTCTCACCACCCTCATGCTGAAGAATTTCTAACATCTAATCTGAATCTACCCATTTCTAGTTTTGCTCCATTTTCCCTAGTCCTATCACTACCTGACACCCTAAAAAGTCCCTCACCAGCTTTCTTGTAAGACCCCCTTAAGATACTAGAAGGCCACAATAAGCTCTCCTCAGAGCCTTCTCTTCTCCAGACTGAATAACGCCAACTCTCTCAGTCTGTCTCCACAGTAGAGGAGCTCCAGCTCTCTGATCATCCTTGTGGCCCTTCTCTGGACACACTCCAGCACGATCAGATCCTTCTTGTAATAGGGGCTCCAGAACTAGATGCAGTACTCCAGGTGGAGTCTCACCAGAGTGGAGTAGAGGGGAGAATCACCTCCCTCAACCTGCTGGCTATGCTTCTCTCGATGCAGCCCAGGATGTGATTGGCTTTCTGGGCTGCAAGTGCACACTGGTGGCTCATGTTGAGCCTCTCATCCACCAGCAGCCCCAAGTCCTTTTCAGGGCTCCTCTCAAGCCAGTCACTGCCCAGCTTATATTGGTGCTTGGTGTTGGCCCAACCCAGATGCAGTACCCTGTACCTGATCTTGTTGAACCTCATGAGGTTGTCATGGGCTCACTTATCCAGCTGTCAAGGCCCCTCTGTATGCCATCCTTCCCCTCCAGCATTTCAGCCCCACCACACAGCTTGTTGTCGTCAGCAAACCTGCTGAGGGTGCACTCAATGCATCATGTTACCAACAAAGATGTTAAACAAGAGTGGTCCCAGTAATGATCCCTGAGGGACTCCACTTGTCACTGGCCTCCACTTGGACATGGACCCATTGACAGCCACTCTTTCGGTGCAGCCCTCAAGACAGTTTTTTTTTTAAATCCTTCGAGTTGTCCATCTGTCAAACCCATACTGCACCAGCTTGGAGACCAAGATGTTGCACAGGACAGTGTCAAAGGCTTTGCTCAGGTCCAGGTAAATTACGTGAGTTGCTCAACCCTCATCTGTTAATGTTGTGACCTTGTCAGGTCACCAGGTTTGTCAGGCAGGATTTGCCCTTGGTGAAGCCATTTTGATTGTATTTTGGTAAATCAGGAAGCTTCTTCAGAAATACCTTTGTGAAGCTTCCAAAATTGAGCAGGTGCTCTTGTTCAAATGTTTGGAAAATACAGCTAAATTGTAACAGTTAAGAAACAAGATCAGACAATTTTATATTTTAAGTGATTATTCATCGGGGCTGATTTCACAACAGATTTGCATTCAAACTTCTATGAAGAAAATTTACCACATCAGTATGCTAAAAGACATTGTATTTGCAGAAGAACCCATGAATTCAGCTCAAATTTCCTAAGAAAGCAAGGAAATAAAAGCCAGAACACAGCCAGTGGGAGGGGAGAGATGATTTCTCACCTGTAATATCACTTTCAGATAAATACTATGCCTGGCTGCTCTGAATATATGACAAGGCTGCCATCCTCAGGGGACTGGGAAGCTATTGCAGCTGACTTCCACAGAGGATTCTTGCCTCGACCTCCACAGCATAACTCACACAAATTAATCTCTCAAGAACTGGTTAAAAAGCCAAATATTAAGATGCCCTAAATAGTACTCAATGCTGGCTTCCTTGATCACAGCAGTTTCCAAATGTTAGACTACAACTAGATTGCAAAGACATTCAAGCCTTCTAGTAATCCACAGTATTTCAGAACAACAGATTGCTGTAGCTTTTCTGACCATTATACACACAACTGGGGAGGGACTTCTCAGGATATCAGGTAGTGATAGGACTAGGGGGAATGGAATGAAGCTGGAGGTGGGGAGATTCAGACTGCACGTGAGGAGGAGGTTCTTCACCATGAGTGTGGTGAAGCCCTGGAATGGGTTGTCCAGGGAGGTGGTTGAGGCCCTGTCCCTGGAGGTGTTTAAGACCAGGCTGGACGAGGCTCTGGCCAGCCTGATCTAGTGCAGGGTGTCCCTGCCCATGGCAGGGGGATGGAACTAGATGATCCTTGTGGTCCCTTCCAACCCTGACTGATACTATGATAACTCAACCAGGAGTAAAATTAAGAGGAACAACTGGAAACTTCCTAACTTTTAGAGGTATACTCAATTATTTCTCTTTGAACCACCATTAATAACACAAAGAATTTATATATATGAACATTGAAACACTGATATGATAAAAAGTTAGGAGACACGACACAACAAATAAGACTGTGCCAATCATTTCACCACGGACTGTGTTCAGTCTTTTGGGAAGAACCACACCTTTTTGCCTTGAATTTCCATCTATTCACCCAGTTTCTTGAACTATAGAGCTCCCTTCCTGCAAGGTAGTGTGGTGTCATCTGTAAACAGTACTTCTAGTAGCAGACAATTCCTTGCCCCGTTGCTACATGTACTGTCTCACACACAAGCCATTAGTTTCTTTTCTGAACTACTCTACTCCACCTCCAGCATGTCTTTGGTCCTAAAAATTCTTAAGGTGTTTTGTAAAACAAATATTTATATTTTTCTTTTTAATTTCAGGATACAGAGATGGCCTCTATGTCACTTCATCAATTTCTCCTTTTGGTGCAGGTTAAGGACACCAGAAATCCCATGAAATTTAAAATATCCCATTACATTACTTTTTTCCATGCTACTTATGTAGCATGGCAGTATGGAAAACACAGATAGAGAGCAAAAACCCTTAAATAAGCTGCTGCCCAGAAGGGAAAAAAAAAAAAAAATCACAAACAAACAAGCAAAAAGAGAGAGAAGAAAACAAAAACACACAACAAAGAAATAACCTAACAAAAAAAACCCCACATGTGCTCACACATAGCAGAAGACCAGTAGTTCAGGGGCATTCAGCTTCCTGAGTTCTAGGCAATGAAACCACTTTTTAGAGAAATGGTGAGTGAAATAAAATTTCAAAAGGACATTTACCACTGGATTACTGCCAGATGTCCATCAGAAGCTCATCACTTGAATCAAAAATAGGTTTGGTTTAAATGTATCTGGAACTCGGTTCAGATTGCAAGCCTATGAGAAAAGTTACTATTAAAACAAAACAACCCACAAGCACACATCACTGCCCTATTTCTGTTCTCCATCACCAGTACTAAGTTTTGGGACCTGTTGAAAATTACAAGTACCTACTGATACACCAAAACCCCAACCATCACTAAAACAAAGACCCCAATTCACAACTTGGGATTTACTATCCAGCAGGGGAAGTTTAGGCTCGAGGTGAGGAGGAAGTTCTTAACAGAGAGAGTCATTCATCATTGGAATGGGCTGCCCAGGGAGGTGGTGGAGTCACCATCCCTGGAGATGTTCAAGAGGGGATTGGACGTGGCACTTGGTACCATGGTCTACTCATGAGGTCTGTGGTGACAGGTTGGATTTGATGATCTTCAAGGTCTCTTCCAGCCTTGGTGATACTGTGATAACCCAACCAACAGACCTGAATGTAATCACAAAACCAATAATCCATTTATTGTGGGCCAAGTATTTACACTACATCAAGCCTTCCAAAGGCATCTGTTGCTGAGCTAAAAAGAATTAACAGCAAAGGGAAATGCAGAAGTCACAGCAGAGGTACCAGACTGTGGAGAACCTTCCTTAGAGTAAGACAGTGGAGAAAGTCAGCAATATTCCAGGCCACTGTACAAAACACTTCCAATTTTTTTAACTCCTGCCCACTGTAATAGTGCACAAGCTACATACAGAGCTGTGGAAGCAAACAAAATGTTTGTCAGTCCATCATGAAGAGGTTATTAAGCAGTAGCATGGGATTCCTCAGTTCGAATCTCCCCCAGACTGTCAAGGAGTCATGTTTCACACCTGCAGGTCTGAAAAGTCAAACAGCAACCCCCACTTGACCCCTCATCTTCCATCAGCTACTGCAATGCTTTATACTTACATAAACTGTGCCTTCCCACACAGCAACATGAAAAACTGCATCTAAGAAATCACTAATCATAACCAAACCCTGATCTTAGTTAAGTCTCAATTTTGATATTCTTCCTAGCCTTGCCTGTGATATCTTACCTATAAAGCAAGTGGCCTGCCTTTCATTTCAGCTGTTCATCACTAATCTTCTAAAACCTCAAAACATTACTTTTCCTGAGCTTACTCTGTTATTCCCCTTTGCACTTCCAGTAGGCACTCTGTAGGCACTCCATCCTCCAGACATGTCCTGAACTGCAGCAACCACTCTTTGATACTGTGCAGAGAAAATTCTAGTGAATAAGCATCCAGTAACTAGGGTCCACAATTAAACTGAGTCATCCTGTCACACCTGCAAGCAACACTATTGGCAAAAGCTTATGAACTGTCTGATGCCAAGTTTTCTGCTGGAGCTCGCCCAGGTTCCATCCTTCATTAGCTGAAGGATTTGTCCCTTCTTCACTACCAACTAAATATCACAGCACTTTTATGGAAATTATCTGTTTTTAAAATGCAGGACATTAAGGAATATTCTGAAGGTATTCTGAACCAACAGTAAGGCAAAATGATGATATTGGTACTTAAAGCATTAATTGAAAAGGTTTAGCAGGAATAAACCCTCAAAATACTTCAATAATAATGGATAAGAAGGAGTGGAAGGCTTTGTGAAGAATTTATATTGAGTCATTTTTGAAAAAGAATAATGATAAATGTGAAATATTTTGTTCCATGTTTGTCTGTCTTAACTATCCACATTAAATCAAGCAGAAAACTGTCTAATGTTTTCTATTAGGGTGCCTTAAGTCTTCTCTATAATGAACATGACCAATTAAAAAACTGGTAACATAGGATTTCATTAGGACTACATTTTATTCATGCAATTTATAAAACAACCCATTCCCCAAGTCATAATAATATCAAGCATCAGTTACAACAGCATCTATTAAAATGGTTTTGGCAAGACTGACAAGTATAGCACTATTAGAGTTAGAATTGCTCTGTTCCCTGAAAGCGAATGAAGTTCTGAATAGGGGATCTATTCAAAGTGTATCAGTGCTCTTGACTCCACACAGCACAGAGAAGGATGTTGATGTCACCTACTTCCAAGCCCGTACAGCTAAAGTCTGTTGTAATGTTTAACTACACTGGAAATCATTCACTTGCTTTTCTCAGATACCCCACAGGAACAATACACACCCACACACGTGGATTTGGCAGGGACTCACACACACAACTGGCCTGTCCCTTCTTCTGCCCTACAGACAAAACAGGAAAAATTTGTTTCAATGAGCCACTTAAATATTTTGAAAGAGAGCAGTTTGCATAAACACCAAGTAACAACAGGCTGAACTGCAGCATGGCTCAGAGCATGAATTGTGATAATTACCTCTTTGTGAGACAGTTTTGGAAATTAATTTCCTTTATGAAGTATTAAATGTCCTCATTTGTCACAAGTCCTAAAGAATATGGTCCTTTGGCATTTGTACAGAACCGAAGCACTGTTCAGAGAAGCACTATCTTTTGAAAAATAGCCTCTGATTTGTTACAGTGTTTATGACCCAGTTTTAATTCTTACCCATAGTCTTCAGCATGACCAAGAATACAACACTAATTACAGCTGCCAAAGCACGTCTCTGAAGTAGTGCAGCAAGGGCACACATGCAGCCAGGTAAAACATGCTCAACAAACTCTCCTATAATAATATGTCAGTCCTCAGCAACATATGTATCTTTTTCAGTTTGGTTTAATCCTGTTTCCTAAGATCTACCCACTCCACATTTTGTATTCAATGTTTTCTTTCAATCTGAGCTCACCGAAAAAAACAACACACCTATTTAGTATCAAGTTGTGCATTTAACTGATGAGCTGTTTAGCCTCCTCCTTTAAAACATCAATAAAGGCACTCAATGTAACTAAGCCTGATACTTAGCCTACAAGCACTGTTCCCTGCACTGCAGCTCAAATTACTGCCACATCTACTATTATTCCTTAAGGTTCTTCAGCAAGTTTCCAGTTTGTGCATTACTCAAGCCAACAAAGTGGGTTTTTGCGAAGTTTTATGAGGAATTTGTTCCAAATGGCTTGCTGAAGTACTGGCTGCCTAAGTATTCCTCTATCTGTAAAACACTCTAACTCCTTTTTATTTTTTTGAAGGAAAGACTATCCTTTCTGATTTACCACTATCAGCAGTTTCTCACACACAGCTCTATTATTTTCAAGACTACTAGAGATGTGTCTTCCAGTCTCGGTGTTGACATTTCATGTAAAGTTGCATGTGCAATTAACATTAAGGATTCTTACTGTTTAACACCCATATAGGGAGCCAGTTTCTTCACAGCAGATGCTCTGGGAGCAGATACACACAGCCTGGCTACAGAAGCCTAGACTTTGCACTATGCAGTTTATCCTGTTGAAGAAGCTGCTGGCAGCTGCAGCTAAACAACTTTGAGCACCTAAGCCAGTTAGATATTTAATTAGTTCCAGTTTGTTCTTGTACTTGAAGATATCAGTGCTGCTCCCCACCTCCCCCCCCCCGTTACTGTCACCAACCTTTCAACATATACTTGCTGATTTTGTACATTTGGTAGCTAATCCTTAATCCCTTTAAGTTTAAAAATACAGCTACTATTCATTTACAGATGTCTTTTCACTGTATTGTGAAATAGATTCCCACCCATGCACCTGCAGAACCACTCCGTTGTCTGAAGCCATCCTGGAACAAACAAAATGTTCACATAGTTCCTCACAAAGCAAAGCCTGCAGGAACAGGCATCATCATCACAAACCCCTAATTTTACAGACAGAGCTGAACTACAGGAAGGTCAGATGTCTCATGTCTCCACAGCCAGCTGGAAGCACAGATCAGGTATTCAGACTTCCAAAACAAGCACCACAGATGCAAAGCCATCCAGTTACTTACTACTGCTCCTTAAAAGTCTTCAGAATGTGAAAGGCAAGAACCTGATTTGGATTCTCTGCCTTTCTCCTTCTACAGAAAGCATTTTGGACTCACGATCCACGCTGCGCACCCTGCCAACTTCAGCACTTAACTTTCAGATCATTGCTGAGATGTTTTTAAATTAAAGTGTGACTAAGAGACAGGCACACTCCACCTCTGCAAGTTTGTGCTGAAACAGAAGAGACATTAGACTCAAAAAGGCAGCCTTCATGGTGCTAGCAGCTAATGCTCAAAATTCCAACAGGATCTCCTCCTCATGCCTGAAGATACAGTCCCAGATGTTTGTTCTCACCGCTAGACAGTCCAAGACACAATATTCACTCATGCCACTGGCACCCCTGCATGAAAAGCTCACAGTACAGGAATGCCTTACAAGCCATACCATGGACCATCTTTGAAAGAGTTATTACTTCGCTCTCATATGCTTTCCTATTCTTCCTTTTTATTTTTCAGGCAGGAGAGCAAAAGAATCATCAACAGCTTGTAGGCAAATTCTAGGTTCAGACTTGGACATCAAAATGGATCAAAGCATCTAAGGGTTTAAGTGAAGTTAAAAATGACTGAAAAATTGATCTCTGTATGGTACTACCCAAACTGTAATTCTAAAAGACTGAAGGTCAGAAAGATAATTTCTTTTAAAGCACTAGAATGTACAGGAAGAGAAGTTCTCTTTTTATTCAGTAGCTTTCCACTCCAAATTGCCCACTTGTCTTTCCTTTCCTAGACTTCTCCTCTTGCTAATCAGTGCTAGCTGCCAATTAGGACAGACAATAGAAGAAAACCTTTCTACAATCTGTAGTCATCACTACATAAAATACCACCCTACACTCCATTCTGCACTCGGTTCCTTCTTTCCCTCAGAAAGAAAACTTGAAATAACTTCACTTGTCTTTCAATCCTTTTCTTGTTCTCAGGCCAAAATTAAAATTCTTTCCAATCCTCCCAGTTCTGGATTTGGGCTGTGAATACTGAACATGCACACTGGGCTTGTTTGCTGCACCTTCAGCTAAACTGCCGCTGCCACCACTGTTCCTGTTCTGTACCCTCTCATAGAACATTGACTTCTGCAGCACAGACCTGGTAAACAAAAAAAAATATAAAACAATCAATTTTGCCCTAGATACAGCAAATTCACAACGTATTAGATGACCCTGGCAGCCTGACATGCATGACCAGTGTTCACAAACCAATTGAAAAGACAATGTGAAGAACATAGGGAGGTGTATGAGGGATTGCAAACAGCAGTTGTGACAGAGGAAAGTCAGACAAGAAAAGGAGACTATGATTTTGAAAGACACAGGTGGTTAAATCTTTAAAATGCTTACTGAACTGGGTATATATGAACAGTATCTTGTATCAGCACTTACACCAGACAGCCACTGATGGTTTGTATGGTCCCATCATAAGCCCAGGAACAGTGAACAGTGTAACAGTTACAAACACAACCAAAGTAGTTAGTGATTAGCAACAGTAAGAGAAAAAATAGTCAAATGTCTGCACAAAATGATTGCACACCTTAAAGCATCAGCATAAACTTAGAGAAAGCCAGAATCCAACAATAAAAATGCTCTTGTTCCTTAAACACAAAACCACAGGCAAAATTTGGTGACCAGCAGAGAGAACTTAGGGGTCATCGCTGAAGTGATTTGAAACAATACAAAAAGTGAGCAAAATACCTCCTGGGTAGAGACACATTCACATTTTTTCAGGCTCAAAGCTCCCTGCTGTGACACCAGCATCTTAAAGAGCTCTTCAGGCTCCCCATAACTCTCTCTACATTAAAAGGGCCCAGGAAAATTCACACTGCTGCACAGCACACACTGAAATGACAGATGTCCATAGCACTGTGGGAGACCTGGGACCAAGTGGAAATGCACAACCTCTTCACTGCCTTCAGATACTAACTTCATCTGACCCTGAGCATTATGAGTCAAGGTACAGAAAATGCTGCTGTACCATACATACTTTAAAATGTCTCTTCTAAGCTGCCAGCCACTGAAAGAACAAGAAATCTGACCCCTTTTACCGCTTGGGGTGATTCATATGATCAATCCTTTAAGTGAGGGACTGCAGAGACAAAAGCACCAGCTTTACCCAAAAGGATGCCTGAGCAAAAACCAGAGCTCCTGGAATGTTTCCCCTTTCAGCACAGCCATAAGCCGCACACCAGGAGCCAAGCTCTGTTAATAGGCACAAATACACATTAAAACAGAGCTCCGAATCAGAGGAGCTTTTTATATGCTGTAATAGATCCCAACTGTATCAAAACATTAATGTTGAACTCTCAGGACTAGGGATATGGTATTGGGTCCAGGATACATGTTTTTAAAAGGCCCCAAAATGCTTATTCATATAATAAACCACAAAAGCTCCAAAGAAGCTATTGCCATCTGTTTTCTGGACTCTGAAATTTCTATGTGATCCTCTCCCTAACCCCACCAAATGCTATTTTGTATGCTATCACAAAAGGATGCCAGAAGAGGAAACTAAATCCAGAATTAAAACTATGACTGCATCCTTCAGTAACAGCTATTTTCTTCAGTACTATCAAGACGTCCAAAACTCCGCAACAGAAGGTGTGTTGTGGTCAGAGTTTAAACTTGAACTCAGTATTTCCTTACTTTTTTCTTGTAAATCAGACTCAGTTTCTTTTGAACATGGTTACTTCCCCATTTACTATGAAGACATCTACTACTTGGAATTTTCAGTAGATACATTTCTGTTTTTAACAGACTGTTCAACAGTGGTGGTTGAATAGGAGGAGAATGGTCAAGTGCTAAGTTGACTTTCATCCTCAAGTCTTTGCTTAAGACAGTTCAGGTGGGCAGAGACCCCACTAACTACACACCACTGATTAGGTACTGAACACATTTACTCCGTGTTGTAAAACACTTATCTTCTGAATGAGTAAAACAAGTAATTCAAAGATACCAGCACTAATTACACAGGTACACAAAAACTGAATCAATTGTTTTAATAGCTCTCGTGCTTTTCTGTTTCAAATGGACATCAGGTGCAGCTCTTGCTTTGGAGAGGGTTACAACTATAAAGTTATGGTTAAGAGGTCCTCAACCACTGGCTGTTGTTTACAAAAACATCCTGTACCTCCCCAATTCACCCTACAATTCAGATCATCAGATCGGATACAGGTAGTTTACTGTCCAGTCCTATGAGGACATCATCTTAAGTGTTATAAAAGCCCTGGTAAAGACCCAGTAAGTAACAGTTGGCACTGATGCCTAAAGAGTCCTGTGTCCAGTTCTGGGCCCCTCAGTTTAGGAAGGATGTTGACTTGCTGGAACGTGTCCAGAGAAGGGCAACGAAGTTGGTGAGGGGTTTGGAACACAAGCCCTATGAGGAGAGGCTGAGGGAGCTGGGGTTGCTTAGCCTGGAGAAGAGGAGACTGAGGGGTGACCTTATTGCTCTCTACAACTACCTGAAGGAGGTTGTAGACAGGCAGAGGTTGGTCTCTTCTCCCAGGCAGCCAGCACCAGAACAAGAGGACACAGTCTCAGGCTGTGCCAGGGGAAGTTTAGGCTGGATGTTAGGAAGAAGTTCTATACAGAGAGAGTGATTGTCCATTGGAATGGGCTGCCCGGGGAGGTGGTGGAGTCACCTTCATTGGAGGTGTTTAGGAGGAGGCTTGATGGGGTGCTTGGTGCCATGATCTAGTTGTTTGGGTGGGTTGGATTGGTTGATGGGTTGGACACGATGATCTTGAAGGTCTCTTTCAACCTGGTGTATTGTATTGTGTTGTATTGTATTATCATTCAAAGGTCATTTCTTTACCCAGCCAAAGACTTAAGTCAACCTGCCTCACCTGTATGGAATATCCTGATGGTTGACCAAAATCCACAACGATAAATATTTACAGGATTCCTCAAACCAATTGGTTAAATATTAGAAAGACAGAGATAAGATTTAACTTTTTAAGGAATATAGTTTCTCACTGTCCAGAACCTTGACAAGTACAGCATCCTCACTGCCCCAGCAGTCCCCTGGAGAGCTGCTGTGGAATCCACCAGCCTCCACTGCAGCATGCCCTGATTTTCTGCTGCGTGCCAGCCCAGATACCATGCCTATATCATGTCCATGCTCAGCTTCCGGTTACCCACAGTACTCAAAGAGATATTAATTGGTCAAACAACAGAAAAAAACATCTGCAGCTTATTACCCATGACCCTTTGGCATACTTGTACACATGTCTGTGTTTTATCAACCCGAGAATCACATGCAGTCAAAGTCTGGTTTTAAAATAGCCCTGCAATATCTGCTAAGTGTGAAAGTATTGGGCGCTTTAGAACTCTAAGTTCAAATTGTGAGTAACAGTCACCTTGTCATGGAGAGAAGGCAAACTCTCAAAGTTTCTAAGCATTGCCATAACATGAGGTTTTGGAAGTTTCATGAAAGCTGCAGAACAGTTGGAAATAATTTCACTGTATCTTTGGCTTACCAAAAAGGGGGGGAAAAAAGGGAATTATCAACAGTAGGAGATAATTAAGGACAGAAAGTCGGCAGGTATCACCCTAAGTCCACTGTGAGAAGTAGACATGCCAAAGCAGTTCAATAGGGTTCTAGCTGACCAGGCACAGCAAGACAGTCTTCAAGAACAGCTCTACTGTAACCAATAGTGGACTACCTGAAGGGGGCATGAGGTGGGCTATGTAGCCACTTTTTCTGAAATCATCACTAATTACTTCACCCATTCCGTGAGCCAGGCAAAAACCAACAAATCCTATGAATGTGGTAAGAACTCCTGAGCTCAGCAACTGAAGTGAAAACATACACTTGGGCAGGATAAAACTTAGTTCTCTGTTGCTTTTAAAAGTCTACCCTAACAAAACATCCCTGAAGAGCTTAAATTTCCAGCCCACACATGTTGGTTATCAAAAGAAACAGACATGAGAAACAAAGAGGGAGAGAGCTTGCACACATTTCTTCCTCATACCCCTAAAATCATTTGTGTTGAAAAAACTGACACCCAGCACCAGTGCAGGGACAGACACAAGCACCAGGGATTAACAGCAATGGGGTCAGGTAGCTTGAAGGGAACAGCTCACAAATGGTGTCTGATTGGGTTTTTTTCCTTCTGAAATGCAAATGAACCTTCTTAACCAACAGTAACGCAGCTATAAACATCATTGTGCAGTGTATCAAAATAATCAAACAGTTGCTTGCTGCTCTGGAGGTTTTCCCCAAGTCTAAGCTTAACTTGGTAACATTCTGGCTTCCAATATGGCAGTCAGTATTCAACAGACTTAATTTGACCAAAGAAAATCCCATAGTACAACTACTTTATCTTAACAAAAATTCTAAATTAAGTATACTCAATGGAGGATGGGAGGAAGGAGAAAAACACACAAAGGCCTCATAAACATCACTCAACAGAGCCATGACTACTTCTTGGGCAGCGACCTCAATGCCATTACAGTTCAGCCTTGGACACTCTTGTATCACTGAAGGAGTGTATAGAGTCACTCAATTTCCTAGACACAACTGAACTAGAGCGCCAAGAAACCAATTGCACAGCTCAGACTGGGTCTGGATGATATGTATCTGTATCAAGGCATACAGAATTACCTCACTTGCAGGATAAGGAATGTGAAAGTAGAAAGTTTTAGCAAAACTTGGCACTGACTGACACTGAAAAGACCATATCCAAGTGATCCTCCACCTCACCAGTGCAGATAGTTCAGAGCTCAACACTTCACCAAATGAAAAACGAGTAAGTCACAGACCACCGAGAAGTGAACTACAGTAAATGGTTCTATGTACACAGAAGAGCAGCCTTTCTTGAACAACAAAAAAGATCTTCTGATCATCCCAGCTTCCACAGATGCTGCCAATTTCTGCCTCTCCACTCCTGATGATCACCACTTCAGCAAGTAATCTCTGAATGCTCAACACATGCTTCTGAAAAATAAGATGTTGTTTTGCAGAAGGATAATAGGTATTTGAGTTCTCAAAAGGTTTCTCCATCCCATCTGCATCCAGTTAACAGCTTGTCTTCGTTTCAGGACCCTAACACAGTTACTATGTCGCAGGGGTTTATGCTTTAAGACTTTTTGGTTCTTCCTTCCTAGAGCCCATGTAAGCTCTTGCAAGATGTCACGTAGGCAAATAACTACAGGTAACATCCCACACAGGTTTAGAAGCTCTGATCAAACAGCTCCTTGTAGAAACTTGAGGTGCTGTGTGCTGTACAGAAAAGGTGTATGTAGGTCATAAATAAATCAATATTAAAAATGCACAAAGACAGCATATTTGATGCAGTGAGACACTCGTCAGAAGACCTGTGAGATGAAACTATTTAAAGTCTAATCACATGCTGGGAGATGGAAAACAGCAAAATAATGGGGATATGTAGGAGCAAGACCAAGAAAAATATGATAATTTGCAATGCCTATCCCTGTATCATTTATTCTACACACTGAGAGAAATAATTTTAAAAGAATGGAAGAAAACTTAAGGCAGCACAGATGCCAAACTGAGCTATCAAGGCAATCTTCTCAAAATACAGCGCAGCTATCTAACCCTGATTTTCCAGAGAAAGCACAACAAAAGCCTTAATGTGAACACAGAATCCAAGCTTTTACCATTTTAACCCTCTTGGTGGTGTTCAGAAAACTGACTTCTCTTAAACTGAACAGCAGTTCAGCTACAGCATAACAATGAGTTTTTCCTCAAGTTGTGGTCCTTCTTTGCAAGTCCAGTTATTCCTCACACATTTGTTAGCTTCCCTTTTCTTAGAAGCACGAAGGAGAATTACTGGCACAGACAAACATGCTTATTTTTTGGAGGACAAGTTTAGTATTGCCTTGCATAGGCAAGTGAGCATCACTTATAGGGCTGTAGCAACTGCAATACTTAAGATAATAATGATTTCAGATAATAAGATGATTTCCGCAACTAATGATTTCTGCTGTCTGTGGGCAACGCTGCAAAGGCAAGTCTAAATCCTTCAAAAGCTATCATAACATCCACCAGAAATGTCTATTTTGCTAAATCACTTCCAGTTGGGCAACCTTGATAGCCCTGCAGAACATGGTGGGATTTACTCACACAGTTAATGAAAAGCCAAGTCTATAGGCCTTGTAATTTTTCAGGCACATACGCATGTCCAAAACTGCATAACACACCAGAGCCAGGGCCTCTTCACTTCCCTGCTAAACAGTCCCAAAGAGTTTGCTTCCTATTCTAGGCTGCTGAATCAAATCAGGTTCCCTACATTTCCCTCAAGCATAGTTTTGTTTAATTACCATGACTTCAGAAATATGAACACCAGAAAAGTTTAAGGCTACCCATTCTATGCAGTGTAAGGTCAGATTTTTCCAAGCATCTAGTATAGATTCAGCTGTACTCCTACTGAATTTAGTCATACTCTAGTTAGATTCCATCAACACTAAGCACTCTTGGAAATTTCACCCAGGGCCATTTTAACAGTTCAGTGTCCCATATTTTACTACAGTGCACTAAAGCCCAGAGTTCTCATCAAGCTAATTCCCTGCAGTACTACCAAGCTTGCAGAACAGACTGTTACTGTCTCAAGTTATATAACCAGTACTTGCAACAATGGAAAATACAACATTTAAACTGGTCCTGTGGGACAGAGCACAAGACTTGGCTGGATCTTATGAAAGGAGTGGTATCACAATTGGTTTGAGTGTCTTGGTTCTGAATGCAGTGCAGCACCACACTCTTTAGAATCACAGAATACAATCATAGAAGGTTGGAAGAGACCTCAAAGAGCATCAAGTCCAACCTGTCACCCAAGACCTCATGACTACTAAACCATGGCATCAAGTGCCACATCCAATCCACTCTTGAATACCCTCCAGGGATTAGAGGCCTTCATCGTCTGTACACTTATGCACCTGAGTATTAACAAATATTAAATTTGGAAGACAAAGTGCTTCAATAAAAGCAGTAAGTGTTCTACAAATCCTTTCCTTCTAGGACAGTTTTGAGACCTTCAGTAACTCTCCAGTATTTGCACATGGAAATTCAGATAGCAAGATGCAATGAGGATGAGGATAGAGACCTATTCCTTTGAAACATTCTCCAAATCACTAGAACATGGAAAAGGAAAATTATTTCCTTGTAGTTGCAACTGGTGAGTAAAGAATTAAAGATCTTTTCTATTCAGTAAGAATCCTTTACATACCAGTTGCAAGGTTGTGGAAAGGAACCAGGCCCTTGGTCTCCAACCAACCTGATGGACCAGGAGGCAATTCCGTAAGAGGAAACATTCACTTGCTCCCTATAGCAGACAATACACTGTTCCAGGAAATCAAGAAAGCTGTATTTGGTGTAAGAAGCAGTAAGACATCAGAGGACTATGTCAAGGGCATAATTTTGTCAGAGTGCCTGAAGGGCAGAAAATTCTGCACTACTACAGTCTAACAGAGAATCAGTGTCTGACACAAACTGAAGTTTGGGGAAAAGCTGCAGCTGAGACAGGACAGTTAGCTGCAGTTCACCTACACACTTCATCACATTAAGAAAGCATACATAGAAGTATAAACAGCAATGAGTACCTTTGTACACCCTGTCAGAGACAACATACAACATATGTGACAGCAAACTTTTAAGAACTTGAGCAGATTCTTTTAACTACTACAAATTTTCAACTGCACTGGAAAACTGGAGGGATATGGTAAGTCCAGAGTCAATATACATCATCTCCCCATTGTAAAACAAACAAACAAAACTCCAAAACACCCCCTCAAAAAAACAAACCCACCAAGAAAAACAAAAAACCCCACACCAAAACACACATACATGAAACAGCCTGACCCAAATATCATTGACAAAACCTCAAAAGACCCTCCAAAAACATCCAAAGTTCCCCTCCCGCAAGCCACCAAATGACCCCTTCCTCCAGCCCACTCCTCAAAAAAGCCACCACAAAAGACACCACACATCTTGTGTAAAGATAGTGGTGATATGGTGACAACACTTACACTTCCAAAATTTTTACAGGCCAGAAGGGCCATCAATAGCCAGAGCTGGTTTTCACAAGCAGGACCTTGTTCTAGTACCTCTAGGTTAAAACCTGGCAACCTTCAGCATTCACACTGACACCCTCGCAACATCTTTGAACAGGAAGTGACGAATATTATATTCAATAGAGAAAGCAGGGGGAATTTCAGTGAGAAGTAATTGTCCAAGTTGGAACTTGACCAGAACAGAGGGGTCAAGACAGTGACACTTGTTGAAAGAAAAATATACCAGTAGTATGAATTTCTCATGGACCAGAAGGTATTCCAAATGACAGTTTTATCTTCCTTCTAAAACAGCAACCATCCCAGCAGCAAAGCGTTTTCTCGTTAGCATTATCTATGGAACGTTTATATTCCGGTTTGGGAAGTGCAGTGCTAAGCATAGCACTAAACATAACCCTAAACATAGCACTGCTGGCTGCTTCTCAGAATCTGAAAAGACTGGTAGCAAATTCGTCAAGGTACTGTGTAGTATGGTGAAGAAAGTGATACCAATACTATTTGTAATTGTTTGCATAAATAGAATAAACCAGGTTGGAAAAGACCTTTGAAATCAAGTCCAACCTATCACCCAATACCATCTAATCAACTAAACCAGTTACATGGTTTGTATGCATCATGCCATTGCTCAAGACAGAGATTTCACTTGCACTTTATGAAATCCATCAAGGGAAAAGTTAAGATGGTCACTTAAATACTAGGCTCACAACAAAAAACAGCAGCAAATAAACTTGAAAAATAACAGCTAGCTTAAATCTCGCTTTAAGGAGAAACTTTTTTAGAATAAACCAGGTTGGAAGAGACCTTCAAGATCATCACGTCCAACCCATCAACCAATCCAACCCACCTAAACAACTAAACCATGGCACCCAGCACCCCATCAAGTCTTCTCCTGAACACCTCCAATGAAGATGACTCCACCACCTCCCTGGGCAGCCCATTCCAATGGGCAATCACTCTCTATATAGAACTTCTTCCTAACATCCAGCCTAAACCTCCCCTGGCATAGCCTGAGACTGTGTCCTCTTGTTCTGGTACTGGCTGCCTGGGAGAAGAGACCAACCTCTGCCTGTCTACAACCTCCCTTCAGGTAGTTGTAGAGGTCACCCCTCAGTCTCCTCTTCTCCAGGCTAAGCAACCCCAGCTCCCTCAGCCTCTCCTCATAGGGCTTGTGTTCCAAACCCCTCACCAACTTCGTTGCCCTTCTCTGGACACGTTCCAGCAAGTCAACATCCTTCCTAAACTGAGGGGCCCCGAACTGGACACAGGACTCAAGGTGGGGCCTAACCAGTGCAGTGTACAGGAGCACAATGACCTCCCTGCTCCTGCTGGCCACACCGTTCCTGATGCAGGCCAGGATGCCATTGGCCCTTTTGGCTGCCTGGGCACACTGCTGGCTCATGTTCAGCCTACCATCGACCAGCACCCCCAGGTCCCTCTCTGCCTGGCCGCTCTCCAGCCACTCTGACCCCAGCCTGTAGCACTGCCTGGGGTTGCTGTGGCCAATGTGCAGAACTCGGCACTTGGATGTGTTAAATCTCATGCCATTGGATTCTGCCCATCTGTCCAGATAATATTCAGGATGTGGGGCAATTCCACAGTTACTCAAAGGAAAGAGTGAAACAAGCATCACATACATCATTTAAAATAATCAAACCCCACCAGTCAAAACAGTATCTTTAAAGTACTTTTGAAGAGTAAACAAAACCAATCCTAGGTTAGTGAGTAACCAATCAACATGGTTTTGACTTCATAAGCATATATTTCCTTAGAGGGCTATCCTGACTTTAGGATGTTTGCCTTGATTTATGCATCAAATGGATAGAGAAACATTAATGTACTTAGGATCAGAGAGGTCTTTGCTTTTTATGTTTTTGGTTGACAAGTGACTAGAATTAACAGTAATTTTTCCCCCTTGTCACTATGAGCATGAGGCTCAGTAATCATTACAGCCCAGAACACCGATTAACAGGAAAAACCAGAAGCCAGAACATTCAGCAAAAACTCACTCTGTCACTTGAAGCACAAAAATCACTAAATTTCGTAAGACCAGTCTTCTCCTACAGTTTGCTCATATGGCTTTTCAACAGAACTGGTGGTACTTTGCAAGGTCACTTAGCTCTTACTTAGAGCCAATAAGCTCTTTAAAAAAGTAATCCTAAGAAAAAGTCCCAAAATGGCTTTACACATGCCTTCATACACGCTGGACAGTTTAGGCTATCATTTCTCATAATCTGTGAGTATTCTTTATTCAGGAGTGCAGAGAGCACCACACCACTCTGCAACCCCAAGCTCCCCTCCCACTTCAATTAGCTACAAACATTAAAGCTGCCAGAATGTTTCTTGCCTCACGGTTTTCAAAGTTATGAGATGAATACAGCTGTCATGAGTTGTCAGAAACAGAGCAAGAGAATGAGCATAGATAATTTAGTAGGTGACAGATGAGGAAAAGCATAAGATATACATTCGGAAAGATGCAACACTCGATTTTCTTTGGGACCAATTAATGTTAGAATTGGTTTGCATACTCTTAATCAGAATTGTGTTGCCATTTTCTGTCATGAGAACAGGGATCTTTTCTAATGAAAGCCAACAAGACACTTTCTTGATTTAATAAATACATTTTGAACTACAGCACAGAATCACCACTTTGTCAAATACTAACACCAGCAACAAAGAGACCCAAGGGGCATAAATATTTAAGAGATATTCCAGATGTTCATTTTGTGAGCTGTATTTTTAATGTCCCCTCCAAACGATAATGGAAGACCAGAAGTAATCATTCTGCAGCCATGGTATAGTGTGAAGACAACTTCCTGGTCTCCTCATCTCTCTTTTAGCTACCTAGCTAACAAAGTGACACCAACAGTTAGCAATAAGTACTCATCACAGCCTGCTCTTTTCCTTCCCTTCTACCACCTGTTTTCTGTTCATTAAATCCCTTCCCAGGCAGACACACTATAGTCAAAGGTTATGTTCATGTCAGAACATTTAGCACCTATTCTCAGAGTGATGTTTGTGGGTTCACATCCTCCTATCACCTGCTTTGCATACTGTATGAAAAAGCAATGCAGGTGGGAAAACAGTCACCAGTCTTTGTCAATGGAGAACTGTTCAAAAGGTTAGCTTCTTTTCTCAGTTCCTAGTCACTGTTCCTACAGCTCCAGTATTGTTCAAATTTGCGCCACCATGACCTAAACAAAGTTTCACAAGTGAGGCTGGGCAGAAATCCTGCAGTCAATGCTCAGATGCCAAGCAACACCAGCACACCTGCGGCTACGGCTACCGGGGGCTGGTCCCTGCCAGAAGCTCATCGCTTGCGGGGCCGGCGCTGGCTCCCAGGACAGATTGGGCCCGGCAGGGTCGGTCCCGGGGGTAGAGGCTCTGCGAGGCGGGGCGACTGTTCCCCTGCAGGCGTGCTTGGACATCTCTGATCCTGCGCTGCGGCGGGCGGGGCCTCACAGTGACGCGCTATTCCGGGGTCGGTCCGCGCTGTAGGGGACCAGAGCCGTGGAGCGGCCTCGAACGTAAGGGGGCGCGGCTGCGCAGTTGCAGTTCACCTTGGCTCAGCTAGAACGGAGCGAGTGATGCTAATTCCTCTCAGCGACTACTTTCTAAGATTACGGGCAGTCCTTCGTACAGGACACTCACAGGCAGTCCCGACTGATGGGTGCATGTTGTATTTACCCCTTAGAAGGCAAGCTGGGCTTGTCTAGCTGGCACCCTGGGCATTTGTCCCCCTCAGCTCTAAGAGGTATAAACACAAAGTGAATAGCCAAACTCCATTCTGTTGTTTCAAAAAGTGTCTCACTTCTACCTAAGTCTTAACAGTTTGCTGCTCTCACAATGCATCAATAAAAACAGGTTCTTTAAAGGAACATTTGAAAACTAGCAATGGGCAATCAACAGCTCAGATCTCATAAATGAAGTCATGAATTCAACTGCCTCTCAAACGTTTACTTCAATTGAAAAGTAAGTTTTGCTTGCTCTTGACATACTGACCCTCCCAGTTTGTGTGAGGGAAGACAGTAAGATTTGTCAGTCTCTGGAAAAGATTTGTAGCAAACAGGGCTTTGTCTTAAAGAATTGTTTGGTTTGATTTTTGCAAGCTTCACCAAGTCTCCTGAGAGGTATATTTTCCTCTGCTGCGCCAGGTGACTTTTAGACACACTGTAGCAGTGGAATACACCATCTCTTCTTCCTACTGCAAAATGGGGCCAGGTTTACTACAGTTTCATTTTAAGAGATTATTCCTGAGAATCAAACTCAACTACAGTTTACACCTTAATTCCAGCAAATAAGTATACACTGTACCTTAAATATATTTTCCTGAGGGGGGAAAAAAAAAATATTACAATCTTTGAATGGCAACTGCAGGTGAAACTCCCCAAAGCAAGTGAAAATGTTGAAGTAAATTTGTGATATAGTAAGTCCCACATATTTGCGCTACGTTCAAAATAACAACACAACTCCTCCCACAGTGGTTTGACATCATAACCAAGTTTGAAGACTCAGAACCCCCTCCCAAATAACATTTTTGTTTGAAGACTATTTAATTTGACATTTCCTCTTGCTATATGCCAATTACATTTTATAACTTCATCCTGTGACTTTTCAATGCACTGTCCTATTTGACACACATAATATTATTGAGAACAACCCAGAGCAGGGAAAAAAATGATTTTTTTTTTCCTTCTTCAGTATCAAGCACCTGGCAAGTAAATGGAAAGTTCCTGCAAAGCCTTACAGGCTATTAAATGCATTCCTCTTTTTCCCTGGGGATTTAAGACTCAGTTGTTTTTATTCCTCTCTTTAAGCCTATGAAATTACATCATCTTTCTGCCTTTGATTTATATTTTACAGTGAGGTTTTTTTCCCACATTGTTCCTCAGTTTTCTAATTCAGTAATAATTAAAATTGCTGTTGAGCCAGTCATGAAATAATGGTAGAGGAAATGTCTGTATTACCTGCCTCTCTGAAAAACAAGACCATTCATTATCTTCAGTTAGTCACCTATATTAATGTACTTTAATTTTAATAGTTGGCAATTGGTGATTTCTCAAGCCACACGGGTCTTTGACCAAATCTTTGCAAAATAAGCTAACAAACTGATTTGGAAGAATCTCTAGTGAAGTATTGTGCTAGTTCCCTCAAGGTCTGTTAAGTTCCCCACAAATACAACAGCCTAACTCTACATCAGGTCCCTTCGCTTCTTGGGCTCAGGAAGCACCAAGCCCCCAAGGTAAATTGCACAAAGAAGAGAAAGCTGACCTTACTGGCAAAATGGCTGAGCCTATGGTATTCAAGAGAAGATTCCTGCATTTGTGTTAGCTCCCTCTTGCAAAACACTCTTGTTCACTCCCATGACACAGCTATGACAGTGAGACCCCCCTATTCTAAGACCTCATATTCTTCCCCTCTCTAGAGACCTAAAAATAGGTCTCTAAGACCTTCCCCTACCCCTATTAAAAATATATACATATATATTAACAAAATAAAATCAACAGGAGCATTGTAGTTTGTAACAGGCCTTCAGAGAAGGACAAAAACTACTGGCTGGAGAAAGAGACAGTTGTCCCCAAAGAACTCTAGAATCACTCACATGGGAAGAGACTTCTGGAAATCAGCTCACCCAACATCATCCCTGGCTACAGCAGAATCAGCTAGAACTGGTTATCCAGCACTATAATGTCCAGTTTGGTTTTCCATTTCTCTGGAAACACACAACTTCTCTGGGAAACCCATTCCAGTGTTGGACCACACTTAGAGTAAAATAGTGGGAGTTTCCCGTGTTCAGACAGATGTGCACCTGTCAAGTTTTTCTGCTATATCTTGTCCAGTCAGTGAGCACTACTGGCTCCCTCACCACCATTCACTCATTACATATTCATACAAATTGATAAGAGGGGCTCTGAGCCCTTGCTTCTCTAGGCTCCCCAGTGCTCTCAGCCTTTCCTCATATGGAAGATGTTCCAGTCCTTTGTCTCAGTGGCCCTGCACTGGGCTCTGCCAATTAAACATGCTTTTATCTTATATTGTGGATCCCAAAACTGAACACAGCACTCCGGATGTGACCTCACAAGTAATGAGTAGAGAAAGATCACCATCCTTCACCTGCTGGCAATGCTTTTCATACTGTAGCCCAGGACACCAGTGGTCACTACCTGATTTTTTTCCTACTAGGATGCTCTAGTGGTTCAGTTTGTCCACCACGACTCCACAACTTCACAACAAAGCTGCTTTCTAGCCTGTCAAAACCTTCCTTTACTGGTGCACTAGGCTGTAACTCCCTGGGCACAGGACTTTCCATTTCCCATTCACTGGAACAGGCTGTCCAGAGAGGTTCTGGAGTCTGTCTCTGGAAGCATTCAAAACCTACCTGGTTGTGTTACTATGCAATTTATTCTACATGATCCTACTCTACTGGAGGGTGTGGTTGTGCACTAGTTGACCCCCACTATTCTGCATTTCTGTAATTCTTCAGCTTCACTCTGCTGAACTCCTCAGCCTTGGAACGGCAACACAACCTCCTAGTGTGTCATTCACTCCTCACGATGTTGTATCATCTGTAGACCTGCTGAGGGCATACATCCTCTGATGGTCAAGTTGCTAATGTAGACATAAAACAGCACTAGCACCAGTATTGAATTTTGCAGTACACCAGTCCAAGAGTCCTAGCACTTGGGCAGAAATAAGTCAGAGATGAAAAGTGCCAAGTGAGTTAATCTATTTCAGATGCATGGACTGCAGTTGCTTTTGCCAGGCAGTATTAGTGCACACATATATAGAGAGAGACCTTGTAGTATTGTTTTGCAGTCTCTCTTATAGTGAGACCATAAACCAAGTTTTGCTTCTAAAACACAGATGAGACTTCCCACCCATCTAAACCAACAATCCCTTCTAGGTCACAGTCATCCCCAGCCACACACATACAGATAACCACAATGCTCAAAGTCCCATCACCATTCAGCGTTAAAAATCATACAGCCTTCCTGCGATGCAGAAAATAAATCAGATGATTGATTGCCCACCCTAAAGGTGTGTAAGCTCTACTGCTTCATGGTAGAGCATCCTGTAAGGCAAAAAACTGAAATCTTAAACTTTGTTGGCCTGTCAGCCTTATAACCCTTTTGCAGATCTGTCTGTGCTATGACAAATACCTCTCCAGTTCACCTTTACTTCACCCAGAGAAGCCTCACTTGGCAATAGCTCCACAGCAGAAAAACCTATAATATTATCAAGCAGCTCACCACTGCAACTTGCACTCCTCTCGAATATCACGCTATTAGTCCTGCTGCTGTATCTCCCATGAGCACAGTAAGCATGAAAGAAAAGTTAACATGGCCTTTGTGCCCATTCTGTAACCGTAAAGAGTCCCATAGTTTCTTACCTGCAGCAAATGACTGCTTTACAGGAGAGTGCCAAGTCCAGAAAGCTCTGCCTGACTTCAAACGAAAGGGCATACTTCAGTGTGTGGCCATCAATAATCAGAGCAATGTCATTTTCCTTGCCCAGCGACTCCCCCAGACTGGTACAATGTTGAGTCAGAGAGGCTCTTGTTGCCTGAAGAATAAACAAGGGGAAAAAAGAAAGGGAAAAAAAAATCACGTTTCTTCCTAATATAAGTAGTGCTACAGCAAGGCATCTCTGGAGGATGCAGTGCAGCACACTATGCACGCACCTGAACTAGAACAAGTCAGTATTTTAACAGGACCTCATGCAGAGATATCAATTTGGGTCACAAATTAGCAAAAGCTGCATCGAGTTGCCTTGGAACACATGCCTTGTTTCAGCGCAGATTCCGGCAACTTCACTACATGCTCCTGCATGGCATGTGCCTACAGCAGTTGTAACACATCCTTTTCAACTCCAGGGCAGATAGAACCTAACACCTTTCATGGCTTTTGACACCACCTGAAGTATTATGACTTCTTCAAACAGTATTCCCTACCCTAAAAACATTTTCACTGACAGCTGCTGCTGGGGGCAGGGGGGAAATCTAGCAAGTGTTCATGTTTCACTGTCATCTTAAATATTTCAGCCTTTCTACTGCAGTGAAATTGTTCAGGCTTAAAGCTGAAATACTTAGCAACAAAAATGTTCCCATTATGTTGATTCAATTTTTTTTCCCCCCCCGCAGAAGTTTCTACCACAAAATTATGTCAATGACCATTAACTTGTTTCATCTTTTTACTTCCAGTTCAAAACATGAATCACCTCGTTCCAGAAAAATACATTACCCTCCCAAATTAAATAATTAATTCATTTTTTTAAATGAAGTAATTGTGCATACTTAATGCTGAGTGAACTTGATCTGACTTCTGTCAAGACAGGCAACCACACAGTAACAGCGAGACTGAAGAGTATACCGTGGTGTTGGAGGCTACAAATTTTTGCTTGCCATGAATCATGTTTATCATACCACAAAAAACCAGACAACAACAAAAACAAACAAAAACCAAAACACAGCAGGAGTCTGAGAAGTAAGCAAAACTACAAAGCATAGCAGCACTTTCAGCTATCTGCTGCATGAAGTTCTGAAGTTTGCCTAGATCTCTTCTACACAAAGCAAGCCAGTAAAACAAAGGACAAAAATTGCAGTCAAACCAAAACAAGTCCATGACCAAAACCAACTTAATGAGAATGAGTGAAAGAATACAGGCTGGGGGCAGACTGGCTGGAGAGCTGCCAAACAGAAAGGGACTTGGGGGTACTGGTTGATAGTAGGCTGAACATGAGCCTGCAGTGTGCCCAGGCAGCCAAGAAGGCCAATGGCATCCTGGCCTGCATCAGGAACAGTGTGGCCAGCAGGAACAGGGAAGTCATCGTGCCCCTGTACTCTGCACTGGTTAGGCCACACCTTGAGTACTGTGTCCAGTTCGGGGCCCCTCAGGTTAGGAAGGATATTGAGACAGTTTAATGTGACACTTGAAACAGATTGCATTTTGCTCCATCTTCATCACAATAACGACTTTTTCATTCCCTGCTTCCCTGCTACACTGTGAGGAATTTGATTTATGACTTCATGGCATGCTTTATTTACATTGCACCTGAAAGATTAGCACATGCTTAGACTGTGTTTAAAAACTGTGCTTGAACTGTTACACTGTTTAAGCACCAACTATACTTAAACCATTATAGACTGGTGCTGGGAAAGCAAGGGAAGATCATAGAATAGAATAGAATAGAATAGAATAGAATAGAATAGAATAGAATAGAATAGAATAGAATAGAATAGAATAGAATAGAATAGAATAACCAAGGTTGGAAGAGACCTTGAAGATCATCGAGTCCAACCTGTAACCACAACCTCACAACTAGACCATGGCACCAAGTGCCACATCCAGTCCCCTCTTGAACGCCTCCAGGGACAGAGACTCAACCACCTCCCCGGGCAGCCCATTCCAATGACGAATCACTCTCTCGGTGAAGAACTTTCTCCTCACCTCGAGCCTAAACTTCCCCTGGTGCAGCTTGAGACTGTGTCCCCTTGTTCTGGTGCTGGTTGCTAGGGAGAAGAGGCCAACCCCTCCTGGCTACAACCACCCTTCAGGTAGTTGTAGAGAGCAATGAGGTCACCCCTGAGCCTCCTCCTCTCCAGGCTAAACAGCCCCAGCTCCCTCAGCCTCTCCTCATAGGGCTTGTGCTCAAGGCCTCTCACCAGCCTTGTTGCCCTTCTCTGGACACGTTCAAGTGTCTCAATGTCCTTCTTAAACTGAGGGGCCCAGAACTGGACACAGTACTCAAGGTGCGGCCTAACCAAAGCAGAGTACAAGGGCACAATGACCTCCCTGCTCCTGCTGGCCACACTCTTCCTGATGCAGGCCAGGATGAGGTTGGCCCTCTTGGCTGCCTGGGCACACTGCTGGCTCATGTTCAGCTTCCCATCAACCAGCACCCCCAGGTCCCTCTCTGCCTGGCCGCTCTCCAGCCACTCTGACCCCAGCCTGTAGTGCTGCACGGGGTTGTTGTGGCCAAAGTGCAGAACCCGGCACTTGGATGTGTTCAATCTCATGCCATTGGACTCTGCCCATCTGTCCAGCCTGTCGAGGTCCCTCTGCAAAGCCTCTCTGCCCTCCAGCAGATCAACTCCTGCCCCCAGCTTGGTGTCATCCGCAAATTTACTGATGATGGACTCAATGCCCTCATCCAGATCATCAATAAAGATGTTGAAAAGCATGGGGCCCAGCACTGATCCCTGGGGCACACCACTAGTGACTGGCCGCCAGCTGGATCATTCACCACCACTCTCTGGGCTCGGCCCTCCAGCCAGTTCCTAACCCAACACAGTGTGCTCCTGTCCAAGCCATGGGCTGCCAGCTTGGCCAGGAGTTTGCTGTGGGGGACTGTGTCAAAGGCCTTGCTGAGGTCCAGGTAGACCACATCCACAGCCTTCCCCACATCCACCAGGCGGGTCACCTGATCATAGAAGGAGATCAGGTTGATCAGGCAGGACCTGCCCCTCCTAAATCCATGCTGGCTGGGCCTGAGCCCCTGGCCATCCTGTAAGTGCTGTGTGATCGCACTCGAGATGACCTGTTCCCGTTCTTGAAAGAAGAAAGATACTTTATCTAGTTCAGCACTACTATGCAGTAAAAGCATTCACAGGAATCTCAAGGATGGTAGAAGAGATACAGTTTGGGTAATGTCATAAATGATAGACTTAACCCAAGAACCCTTGTTCCTGGAATCTTGGAGCAAGACCATTTTCTCTACTTGTTCCTCTTAGTCTTGCTCAAATGTTTTTCTTGCTCTCAAACCAGAATTATCCTCTGTCCTTCTCCCCAGTATACTCACATGCTGAAAAACACCAGGGAATTTGAAACCAAGGGAGACAGCCCCTGCCTTTATTTCCTGTCTAGCCCTTCTGGCATGTCAAAGGAAACACTAATTTTTCTGTTGCTTCATTACTTGACCTTAAGGAAGGTGAAGGTTTAGGGCCAAATCACACCCTCCTGCCAAGGCACAGAAAAACCTTTGGGCAAGCTCTGGAGGATTATTTAATATTCATCATCTATTGCCTAAAATAAAAGCCACATATCAACAGGAAGACTTACAAAACATGATGTTTCTTATCAGATGAGATTCCTAGTCTCTCCATAGCTTACCACAGCTATGGATAAGCCTCACCCAATTCATAGTCTGGTCACCGATCTTACTCATCTTACATACAACATGTCACAGAATTTGTCACAGGTTTAATAGTATCCCAAAAAGTTATAAATCAAGGATTACAAATCAGGCATCTCATGTAAAGAGCAGTATGTAAAGCTCTTGATATACTTAGCCTGGTGAACCTACAACCTAATAGCTTATACAGTAAAATAAACACTAATTATTTTCCTTTTATTCCCAAATATTGATAAATGTTACATTCTAAAAAGGACAACTACTGCTCCTGCAGACCAGTGCAATTAGCCAAAAGAAATTAGCCCTACATCTCACTGGATGCTTGTCAAGTAAGCAGAGGTACAAACATTTGGAAATCATAGCTAACTATATCCTTCCATGGGCAACTCATTACTGATAACTAGAGTAAAAATCTCTGCTTTGATACCTAGCTTTCACTCTGCGTTTGCTATCAAGGGGTATGATGTTTCTTTTTGAGTCATATCAAGCAAGAACAAATCAATCCTTAATTAGAACAAGCATGATGAAGCAAAAAATCAATAGCAGTCCTAAAAAAGTACGTGGATCAGCTCAGTCCTGTGGAATACCCCTGCCATTTTTACTGAGCGCCCATCAAGAACAAACAGCAGCTTTGTCTGGGGTTTTCACAAGTAGAGTATTACAGAAGAAAACACTACAAGCACTTGACTTATCCATAATCAACCTGGGGTTTCCTAACTCAGGATTTCCTTTAGCCACATATGGCATCCAGCTGCTCTTGAGAGACCTGGAGAGTCACCTGCCAACCAGACCTTACTGTGCTGGCTTATTGGATGAATTCCCAAATATTAAAAATAAAGATGCAATTTTACTTCAGGGCAGAAAGTGCACCAACAAGAAAGTTCAGTTTAGTAGCCCTGATTCAATGGGCTACTCAAATAAACAGACGCTTCATTAACCAGTAGAAGACCATGAGCACACTCTTCAGCTGTCTGTTGAATCAAAACGACATTATCAATTCAATGAGAGCTTCCCAAGGGCTAAAGAAGTGATTCGGAGAAGACCGCCAAGTAAATCAAAGCTTCAGACCACAAACAGTAAAAAAAGATTGGGTGGATTGCAAAAACTCCACCACAGACCTCAAACTGAGGAAGCTAAGGAAATTAGGTTTTCATTTATTTGTATTCTACTTTTGCGCATCACACATTGGTCGGGGTAGTTGATTCAAAGCATATCAACAACTCTGACTAACAAAAATGCACCGAGGAGATAATGTCATGATGGCCTCCATGCTTGAGTTATATTCAAAACATAGTGGTGTATTCCATAATAAACCTACCCCATCTGCTTTTCTCTGCTTGTATTCCTGTTTTCATAACAAGTCACAATCACAAATACAAACCCCGAGCACAGCATTTGCTTGCATTACTTGCTTCAACTTCTAGATTTTACTGCTCTGTTGCGCGTAGTTCCCATCCATCCATATTATTAGCACGCTACTAAATTCCACAGCAGAGTATAGTTTGTTGACAGGCATGAAACAAAAACACTCTGAAGCAGAGGCTGTGAGGTCTTTTCTCTGGACTGCACTCTAAAGATTTTAACAAAACTTCTACAGTACATGTGTATAATTCTCACTTCCTAAAGCCTCACAGAAACACACTGCTATGCCCATCTTGCTATCTAAATAACAAAATGGACAAGTTCTGATACTTCCCAGGCTGCTATTTTTTAGGTTAATGAAGCAAATATTAGCAATGCTCACATGATGCTTGGAATGAATTTGAAGTCAATGCTATCGGAGTTAAGTTAATCAGAAACCTCCCTTCACTGGAAACAAGAATTGACTCGATAGTGTAATAAGATTAGACACATTACTACATAGGTTATATAAAAAGACATTAAGGAGGTTTTGTGTGCCTCAGGGTGGTTTGCATTTTTCTGTTTATGGGGGCTTTTTCATTGGGTTTTTGTTGTTTAACAGCAGCACACCATACAGCCCATTCCCTCCCAGGAGAACCTGGGAAGGTTGCAAGATACATCAAGAAATGTTAGTGCATGAGGCCATTTGGTATCCAGCACAGAATGAAGCTATCAGATGCCTACCAAAAAAAAGAGTCAGTAGGACTTGCAAAAACCTTAGGTGCAAAATAATCTATCATGGTATCAGCCACACCCTAAATTTGCTACAAACAAGGTGACACCCAGAGAAGAACTGGACAATTACTTCATCGTAATTACTAACTCCAAATTTCTTCTTCCCCTTCCTCCTCTGCTTTTCCCTGAAGAGGCTCACAAGGTCACTGAGATGATAGCAGGAGAAAGAAATGCAGCTTTATTTTCACATTTCATTCTAAGTATAGATTGAAACACAAGACAAAATGTTTTGGAAAGAAAACTAAACGGCAACTAGCATCACATGGACCAAAAAACCCTCTTCAGTTGAACTACTCACCCATGTGTCTGTGACCTCTGAGACACACACATAAGTCTACATGAGCCTTAATTTCCTGCCACCTTAGGCATCTATTTCATGCACCCTTCTTGTATCACCTTTCCTCCATCTCAGAAGAGCTGAAATGATCTCCACAGAACAAGCTCCTGCACTAAAGACATGTTAAACTAACCATTAGCTCACCTGTCAGCTAAGCTATGGCAACTGCGTATACTATCTGTTGCTTTATTTACTGTAATTCTAGACAATACTGCTAGCTACAGCAGTTTAAAGATTTTTTCAATTTAACTTCCATCATCCTAGAGCTCATTTCCAAACCACCAAGTCTCTTGGATTATATAAACTGCACCATCTGGCTAACTCTGCTCTGGAGTACACTGAAATGCCAGCTCAACCTGCTTTACCAGTCCAAGGATTTACTTTTTATGATTTCTGTTGTTTCCTTCCCGCACATGGATAAGGTGGAAAGTCACATGTAGCAATATTCTTGCTGTGCTAAAAAGTGGTTTCAAGTCAAAATACCAGCCGTGCCCCCTGCCCTCCAGCATTAAATGAAAGAAAAGTAAGAACTTCATTGCCTAACCCCTATTTGAGATAACATTTACAGCTCTACTTCTTGGAAAATTTTCCACTCTAACTTAATTGCTACATGGAAGCTTCACCACATGTTTGGTGAAGTCTTTTATTTCAAACTGTCTAGTTGCTGTACCCCAGGGACCTGGAAGGACATCTGACAGAAGTAAACTTACAGAAGATGAACTGGGATAATTAATACAAAGGCAAGACAAACCAATGTTTAAACCAAAGCGGGTGAAACATGATACAGGTGTTTAGATAAAGACCTACTGGGCAGAAAAGTCACTGGAAGTGCTTTCCACAATAAATAGCACATGTGCAAGTGCTAACCAAGAAACCTCTCTAGAAACCAAGAGAAAAATACCACTGAATTTCCAGAAAAGATTCTCACTTCTGGCAGTCTTCCAAGTTTTGCCTCAAACTTGACTAGCACAAATAACTTCAGTTTCTGAAAGCAAACAAGCAACGTCCAAATACTTAAGTTATAAACAAGGGTACAAAGTACATTGCCATGAAGCCTAGTAAAGGCACAGAAAGAGATCAGCTGCGGAACTTACTGGTGAGGTTCCTCTGCTCCCCCCCCTTTGTTTTTTTTCAGACTTCCTACAACTGATCAGTATTTGAACACCTGACTAACTACTGTGTACTTTCAGCATTAGACAGTGGTTACACATAAAAATGTAACTATAGCAGTATTTGTTAGGTGCACTGTGTCAAACTGCTTACATAAAAATGATCCAAACCCCACAGTTTACAACCAATTAAATGGCAACTCAGTAGAATTAGAAATGTTTAGTTTTTAGTAAGTATACATCAACAGCACAATAACATGGACCTCCACTTTCAGACACTCTCAGTGGTGAGGAGGTTCTTTAAAATACCCACTGAACTACCTTGTCTGTCTTCTACCCTTGAAGTTGTGTCACAATACCAAGAAAAAAACAGTCCACAAACGTGACAGTGGTATGGGCATTAGTTTGACTACACAGTGCAACAGATAAGGCAGCAGGAGTTGACAGATCAGGCTATAATTCCATGCCATAATTTCTTGACTTTTTCCTTCTTCAGCATAACACTTAACACACATTAAGCTTCTGACACACCTCCCCCCCTTTCGTGCTCCCCATCTTGTGTTCACATGGTTGAGCACTCCTGTGCCACACAGTTTTGCCCCTCTCCTTTTTTTTATTATAGCTTTGTTCAGAAGAAATAGGAATAAAGTACTAGAAAAGCAGGAATGTGTCATCGGGTGCTCCTACAAGTTCCAAAATTCCCAAAGGACTTTGCAGTGTCCAAAGGAACAGCAGTAATGTTGGGATGCACAAGCTATGGGATTATGGCACAGGAGCCAAGAGGGGAAATTTGACTAAAATGACTCATAGAAAAGAAATTCATATACCAAAATATCTCAACAATACATAAGGAGACAAAAGAGCTCCGTATGAAAACTCTCCACCTGTAAAGTTCTTGTAAAGGCAAAATTAGCAGAGAGAGTTTTGTTGAATAGCTCACTGCAACATAACACTATGAGGAGATGCCTATGAGAATCAGGTCTGAAACTCGATTTTAAGAGTCCACCTATTCCTTAGCTTTACAGGAAAAACAGAATATAAGGATGGTCTCCATCTGGATACTGCAACTGCCAATACTTCACTACTTCACAAGTAAAAAGAAATACTATGAGCATCTCCAAGTTTAGAAAGCCTTAAATTTTTTAAAACACATGATTCACTCCAAATCCAGCCAAAATCACCCAGTAAGTGGATCATGGAAGAACACCAGATTCCAGGTTTATGAGAGACTAAATCTTGTCTCTCTTGATGTGACTCAACAAAGATAAAAATCACCTTTGCTGCTTGCCCAGACAATAGCCGATGTGTATTGGACAGATGCCACTGGAACGACTTTCTGAAAGGTGCACAGGTAAAGACTGCTCACCAGACTGCAGCTGCCCTGGAAATAATGGGCAGAGGCCACTGCTATCAGTACTCCCTGGAATATGCATATTCACCACCTGGACTCATACCTAAAAACTGTATAAAAGATCTGAGCAACTACTGGCTCAGTTAAAGGAAAACATAGTAGAAGGAAAACACAGGAGAAGGAAAAGACCAGGATAATGCTGCTCTGAAGAAAAACCAGAGAGAATACCAAGAGAGCAAAATGATAGAGACATCACCATGTAGCCTGGAAGAAGCAAACCAAGAGGAACCCTCTGTCCGTGTCTTAAGTTCTGCCTGCTGCAACACATGGAGCTCAAGAGGCTACTCAAAGGACAGCACAGCCAACAAGGATAACCTCTCCTCCACACCAAAGCTGCAGCACCCTTCCTCCACACACCCAAACTGTCTTGGGTGAGTGAGGGGTGTGGTAGTAACTCCTTTCCTCTTCTCTCTCCCTTTTCTCTCTTTCACTCTCTATTCTCTCTCTCTCCTCTTCAGATCCATCCACTTCATTCTGTTAATAAATAGCCCCGCTGCTGATATTTTGGCCTCATTTGTGCCTCTAATTTCGTAACACAGGAATATTTAAAAGAACCGAGTCTCTTTCCCTCTCTGCACTGAGACAAGGTTACCACCTTTAATTTACTCTTTCCACTACAATATTACATTTTAAACAGCAAAACTCATCAACAGCTGTTACTCAGTACTACTGCAGTGCTCAGGAGTGAACAAAGACACACAACAGCACAAACACTATGTGAGTACTCCAATGACACTTCACACTGATCAACATTAACTCGATCTTATAAGTCCCAATCGATTACTTGACTTGACCACTTAAAAGCAATTCTCCATGGACTGAAAAGTGCAACAACGTGCTCCATATTCCCTCTCCAATATAAACCAAGCATGATTTGGAGAAAACCTCAGCCTGAACTAGTTATAAGACATTTGATCCCAGATTACTCTGACAGGAGAGCCAAAATTGTTTAATATTCTCAGAGCCTAGTGATAACATGAGCATGTAAAGAAAATAGCTGGGAAATAGTTTATTCTAAACCATTTCTGCAGGTACCATATAGAAAACACTCAGTTTCAAAACCATTCACAGGAGGATTCCTCAAGAAAGCCCCTGGAAGTTTCAATTTAACTCTGCATGTTGTAAATTTTCCAGAAGATGTTATTCTCATCATGATCTGCCTTCCAACAACAGTCTGTAGAAGTTTATCAAGAAACATCTGTATTTCTCTTACCACAGTATTAAATGAGTTCAGATAGCACAATCGCACACAAACAACCCCAGCAATATGTCATCCCTTCATCCAAACCTAGTTATGAGACAATAAATTCAATGTTATGTTTAAAGAACCACAACATTAGGCAAATATTGTCAAACAGCAAGTTTGAGTATCAGTAAAAATGTGAGGTAAGAGAAGAAAAACCCATTCCTATAACATGTCAGTCAAATGACTGTCACTGATCCTACACAGCAGTGTTTGCTTATTTAATAATGCCATGATTCTGCTGGACGTATATGGTCTCCTACCATGCCAAGAAAAACATATGAAAGACCCAGAGATATCAGATGGCCTCACGAGGTCATTTTCATAGCTTTGAATCTAACATCAACCTGAAATTCCGGCACAGTAAGCCACATAATCTAAAACGTCGACATACAAAGAGTCCTTAATCTGCACAGCAAGTCTCAGGTTATCACGTATGGAGACCAAACCTGGCCTTCAAAAACTTGGATAAACAGATCCTATCAGTACTTACACATCTCTAGTGGCAGCTGAAAGTCCAGATGAATAGGGCCATCAAGAGCTGCAGTAAGTGCTGTGAATAATTACTCAAGGACATTTTCGTTTCTGTAACTGACTATGCAGCAGACAGGAAACATGATCAATTGGGAAGAAAACACACCCTGAAGGAACCTCTGTCTTGTCAGCAGTATATTTGTCTCCAAGCACGTTCCAATGAAATTTAAAACAAAACATTTACATCTCTTATAATCTATCTTTGATCACAGAAAAATAACCTCCAAATATGTCAGTCAGACCATCTCAAATACATACCCCACAGATGTGTTGCAAGATAGGTCCAAAACAATACAATACAATACAATACACCAGGTTGGAAGAGACCTTCAAGATCATCGCGTCCAACCCATCAAACAATCCAACCCACCCAACAACTAGACCATACAGCCAAGCACCCCATCAAGTCTTCTCCTGAACACCTCCTGTGAAGGTGACTCCACCACCTCCACGGGTAGCCGATTCCAATGGGCAATCACTCTCTCCGTGTAGAACTTCTTCCTAACATCCAGCCTAAACCTGCCCTGGCGCAGCCTGAGACTGTGTCCTCTTGTACTAAACAGCTGACCACTTCAGAAGTACCTGGCTACGTATTCAAGCCAAACTTAATGCAGACTGTTACAGAACGTCAGAAAGCTGCATGCAAAGGCTGCTTCCTTCTATGATCATGTGACCCACCTGGTGGATGTGGAGAAGGCTGTGGATGTAGTCTACCTGGACTTCAGCAAGGCCTTTGACACTGTTCCCCACAGCAAACTTCTGGACAAGCTGTCAGCCCCTGGCTTGGACAGCAGCACTCTGCGCTGGGTTAGGATCTGGCTAGAGAGCTGAGCCCAGAGAGTGGTGGTGAATGGTGCCACATCCAACTGGCAGCCAGTCACTGGTGGTGTCCCCAGGGATCAGTGATGGGCACAGTCCTATTCAGTATCTTTATTGATGATCTAGATGAGGGGATTGAGTCCACCATTAGCAAGTTTGCAGATGACACCAAGTTGGGAGCAGGTGTTGATCTGTTAGAGGGTAGGAGGGCTCTGCAGAGGGAACTTGACAGGCTGGACAGATGGGCAGAGTCCAACATGATGGCATTTAACAAGACCAAGTGGCAGGTGCTGCACTTTGGTCACAACAACCCCATGCAGAGCTACAGACTGGGGTCGGAGTGGCTGGAGAGCAGCCAGACAGAAAGGGATTTGGGGGTACTGGTCTATAGTAGGCTGAACATGAGCCAGCAGTGTGCCTAGGTGGCTAAGAAGGCCAGTGGCATCCTGGCCTGGATCAGGAATGGTGTGGCCTGCAGGAGCAGAGAGGTCGTTCTGCCTCTGTACTCACTGGTTAGGCCACACCTTGAGTCCTGTGACCAGTTCTGGGCCCCTCACTTTCAGAAGGATATTGAAACACTTGAACATGTCCAGAGAAGGGCAATGAGGCTGGTGAGAGGTCTTGAGCACAAGCCCTATGAGGAGAGGTTGAGGGAGCTTGGGTTGTTTAGCCTGGAGAAGAGGAGGCTCAGGGGAGACCTCATTGCTCTCTACAACTACCTGAAGGGAGGTTGTAGCCAGGAAGGGGTTGGTCTCTTCGCCCAGGCAACCAGCACCAGAACAAGAGGACACAGTCTCAAGCTGCACTAGGAGAGGTTTAGGTTCAAGGTGAGGAGACAGTTCTTCACAGAGAGTTGTTAGCCATTGGAATGTGCTGCCCAGGGAGGTGGTGGAGTCACTGTCCCTGGAGATGTTCAAAAAGATTGGACATGGCACTTGAAGCCATGGTTTAGTCATGAGGTATTGGGTGATACGTTGGACTATATCATCTCTGAGGTCTTTTCCAACCTTATTGATTCTATGATTCTCAACTGAAGGCTCTCAGTGAAGAGAAGTGGTGTCTTCATTAAGGACTATGTATGAAGTCCCTCTGCAACCCATGAGCTAGCTGGGGGCTCAGGGAGAAGAGAGAGACTTTTTCCAAATTAAGAGGTAAAATTTGTTCAAGATTACACTAACCAGTCACCTCACATCTTGCAGACTATCATGCCAGTGCATGCTGCCAGAGTGGTGGGGCTAGCATTTTAGCAGGCTTTATTGCAAAAGGCAGAAGTACTGATTATGGGAGTGGTATCTCCAAAATGCCAATCTTCATTGCAAACCTTCACTAAAATGTTACATTTACTTTTGTAAAATCACTAAGGGACAAGAGTCTCCACACTATCAGCCCAAATTAGTGACATACACTGCAATGCAGCTGCCAAAGGCACCACCATGAAAGCCATGAGCCTTTTTGCAATCCTTGTTTGCGCTCCGAGGGCAAAGATTGCAGCATAAGAAACAACTGCAGAACAACTTGCAGTGAAAAGGACAGTTCATGATCAAATGTTTTTCAAATGCTATGAATGACATTATCTCATTTTTTCCAGTTGGTCATCATTCTTTAGTATTTCCAACTTCAACAAGAAATGTGTCTTCTCAAGGAAGGCCAGGAATTTTGTATACCTACACTCCTCTCCGCCGTAAGAACTCGATTAGGCTAATTACGTAATTTTCATTTACTCCTGAACGGCTTCACACATGACAAAGCCTCTATTGCTTTCAACACACATTAGATGTTTGACCACAAAACAGTTTATGGTACAAACAAGATGAATTAGATCTCATACAACAGAAATTACAAGAAATAAATGCTTGTTCTGGACACAAACACCATCTGTGTAATCACTAAAAGCAACTGCTACCTGCCGCGAAGCATCAGTCTGTTAGTTTTACTAACAAGCTAGAATGCCTCAATGTCTTTATATTTTGATATTTTAGCTGTATTAAATTCATTCAACAGAAAAGGAATTTTGTTTTATTTCTTCTACTTTTGTCAAACTAGTCCCAGTATCAGAGCCCAGCTTTTCCAGATAAAGAACAAGCTCTTGTTTAAACCTTCAAGGAAATTACTTTCCTGCTGAATAATTTCCCAAAGATAAAAGCCAACCTCTCACCTCACTAGCTAAATCTTCAAATTAGGAAGATAACACTTCTGCTTTAGATCATGAAGACACAAGATTGTGTTACAGTACTTCCACATGCTTCTGTGTTTTACATTGTTAGCACACTCAGCACACTGCTAAGGATAATTCAATGAAAAAAATGACATTGGTGCGTGGACATACAGAGTAATGCGTATGTGTATTATCACTCTTACAACACCCTGGGTGATATATAGAAAATAAACCCAACCCTGATTCAGTGAGACAAGAACAACTTGTCCTGAAAGGCAGGCAGAAAGAACAGCCAACAATGGAGCCAAAACAGTACTGACAGATCTTTACCATTGAATATCAAGTAAAGAATCCATGCTTATTAATGTATAAAAGACTGAAACTATATAGACTGGATGACAGAAACCATCTTTCCTCCAAAATGATGCTATACAACAAAGGAAACACATAGTATTGAACAGATGGATTTGTGCTAGACAAGACTGTCTCAGCGTGATTTCTCATGCTGTAGTACCTTGCCAATGCAGACATAAGTATGTTCCAAACCCAGTGTTTACTAAAATTCATACCAGTATGTTCAAGTGATATTACATTTGTAGTCTGGAATAGAACAAGATTTGGTTTTAGCTTTTCACATAGGTAACATCAATCTGTAAGACATCAAAATAAAAGCTGCAAGAACAGAATTTTTCTCTTTACAGAAAAATACTTTTTAAAGGGCTACAGAAAGCCAAAGCTTCAATTCTTTTTAGTCTTTCATTCTGTTTCCTCTCCAAAATACCCCTAAAAAAAAATAATTAATCACTACCAGTTTATGAGTAGTTAATAGCTCAGTTACATGCTAGTGTAAGTAACAGAGGCCACACCACTGTCAGACTCCATGGCCAGAGTTATTCCAGTACTTCAGTAAAAGGAAACTGCTTTGAGCATTAAGCCAAGCAGCAAAACTATACACTCAAAGCTACTCAAGACAGTCCCACACATGCAAGAAGCCAACCTGTCATACTAGTGGCTTTCAAGTGCTTGCATATTATCAGATCTGTTTCTCCAAGTGAAGCAGAGAAAGTTCCAGAGCAGCTGATTAGCACAGGCAAGCTCTGCAATAAAACTGGCTTTTAAGAAGCAGATGCCGTTTAACCTAAGCTGTTTTCTTGAAGCCCCGATTTTGACACAATACAGGTATTGAACAGAAATAGGACAGAAGTTGCATTTCTTGAAATACCCTCTGAGGTTTTACTTCTACATTCAAAGCACAAGCATGAGAAGTTACTCACGCCCTTTGGACTATATATTTTTCCTTTTTACCCATGGCTGACTAGGCAATAAAGCCAAACACAAAGGTGCTTTCAGAAGGAGCTGATACAAGCTGTATTCCCATGACCATACCTCTTTCCCAAAAGCCTCTTGAAAATGAGGAAGACGCACATTTGTTCACTGTTCCCATCCAACTGGGATTACCGTAAGGACTCCTGAGCTCATTTACAGTTCCAGAACATCACTTTGACTCATTAAAAGATTAGTTCAGGCTTCCTGCCCTTTGGCAGCTGCCCAAGAGTAGGCAGGGTGCAACAAGCTACCCTGCCCACTTCATTCCTGGCCTCAGTCCCATCAGTGCTCTCTCAAGGACCTCTTAACAAAACAAAGCCCTGAAAGCAGGCAACATTCACAAAGAACCTGAAAGTGTACAAGTCCATGGGACCCGATGTGATACAGCCAATGGGTCCTGAGGGAACTGGCGAATGAGGTTGTTAAACTGTTCTCTATTATGCTCCAAAAGTCGTGGCAGTCCAGGGAAATCCCCACTGACTGGAGAAGGGGAAATATAACCCCCATTTTCAATAAGGGAAAGAAGGATGATGCAGGGAACTGTAGACCAGTCAGCCTCACATCTGTACCTAGTAAGATCATGGAGCAGATCCTCCTGGAGGCACTGCTGAAGCAGAAGAATAACAAAGAGGTGACTGGGTACAATCAGCATGGCTTCACCAAGGGCAAATACTGCCTGACAAACCTGGTGGCCTTCTATGACAAGGTCACAGCATTAATAGGTGAAGGCCAAGCAAGTGACGTCATTTACCGGGACCAGAGCAAAGTCTTTGATGCTGTCCCGCACCACATCCTGGTCTCCAAGCTGGTCACACATGGGTTTGATGGAAGGAACTTTCAGTAGATAAAGAACTGGCTTGAAGGCTGCACAAAGGGTGGCTGTCAATGAGTCCATGTCCAAGTGGAGGCCAGTGACAAGTGGAGGCCCTCAGGGATCAATCCTGGGACCAGTCTTGTTTAAGATCTTTGTTGGTGACATGGACAGTGGCATTGAGTGCACCTTCAGCAGGTTTGCTGACGACACCAAGCTGTGTGGTGCAGCAGACACACTGGAGGGAAGGGATGCCATCCAGAGGGACCTTGACAGGCTGGAGAGGTGGGCACAAGCCAACCTCATGAGGTTCAACAAGATCAAGTGCAGAGTCCTGCATCCAGGTTGGGCCAACCCCAAGCACCAATATAGGCTGGAAAGTGACTGCTTGAGAGGAGCCCTGAAAAAGACTGGGGGTGCTGGTGGATGAGAAGCTCAACATAAGCCACCAGTGTGCACTTGCAGCCCAGAAAGCCAATCACATCCTGGGCTGCATCAAGAAAAGCGCAGTCAGCAGGTTGAGGGAGGTGATTCTCCCCTCTGCTCTGGTGAGACCCCACCTGGAGTACTGCCTCCAGCTCTGGAGCCCCTATTACAGGAAGGATCTGGGCATGCTGCAGCATGTCCAGAGAAGGGCCACAAGGATGATCAGAGGACTGGAGCTCCTCTACTGTGGAGACAGACAGAGAGTTGGCGTTATTCAGTCTGGAGAAGAGAAGGCTCTGAGGAGAGCTTATTGTGGCTTTCCAAAAAAGCTGGTGAGGGACTTTTTAGGGTGTTTGGTAATGATAGGACTAAAGGGAATGGAAAAAGTAGGAACGGGTAGATTCAGATTGGATGTTAGGAAGAAGTTCTTCAGCATGAGGGTGGTGAGACACTGGAACAGGTTGCCCAGGGAGGTGGTGGAAGCCCCACCCCTGGAAGTTTTTCCAGTCAGGCTGGATTGTGGCTCTGGGCAACCTGATCTAGTGTGAGGTGTCCCTGCCCATGGCAGGGGGGTTGGAAATCGATGATCCTTGAGGTCCCTTCCAACCCTAACAATTCTATTATTCTCCTGTGCCAGATAGTCCCTTCAGCAAGCAATAAGAAAGATGACACTCAAGTGTGACAGTGTTTGTGTTTCAGACAAAACAGTCACCACATTGCCCCATAAAGGCAGTCCAAGGTTGAGAAACCCTGAGCAAGGAAAGCACTAAGGATGCCCTAAAGGACATTCCTGCAACTGGGCAACAGACTGTTGGAGGAAGAACTGGAGATAAGAAAGTTGAAACAGCAAAGATGTGGAAAACAGATAATCCACCATGCCCCTAAACTGAAACTAAGAGCTCTACAGCTCAACATTCAGAGAAAGGACAGCAGCAGGACTGAAAATGTTAACCTTGGACTGCAGTTTTTTTAACCCATCAGTTACAGTGGAGGCATACACTAGGGTAGGAGAGAAGCACTATTGGATTAACCATGCAAGATAAGATATATTCCTGCTACTCAGCAGAGATCTTTACCATCTCAACACTTGCTAGTTGAATAGGTTCAAACAACTCAGTAACTTAAGGAAAGTGACAGGAAAGATACCCAAATATTGACGTGGGTAGTAGAACACAAAACAAAGATTATGAAAACAAAGGTAGTTACTGTTACACTCAAACACCAGACATCCAAATAGCTACATACTTGCTCGGCTGATTTGGTAGAGTTTTGACCAGCAAAACACTAGACAACAAAATCAAAAAAGCATGGCAAAATTATCCAACAATCTCAGGTAATACGTTTGAGAGAGATGGGAGACATGTGCTTGTTTCAGTTACCAAGCAGTTCATTCAAGGACTATTTTGTAAGAGCTATTTTTGTAAGAGGCCAGACGAAGTTTCAAATCACTTCATACAACTACTTAGAAGTTGCCATACTGATGTGAAGCTACAGAGTGCTCCCAAACAGTTATTTGCTGAAAGAGTTTTACTACTACAAAATCTTAACATCATGTAGCAACCCGTCTCAGCAATTTAATATTTCAGGTATAAAACAAAATCCACAGAAAGCCTTCTCCCAGCTGAAGTCAATAAATGCTTTACCTGGGGCAATGAATTCTGACAAGAATCAGAAATACCCAAAATAATGAGGTCTACTACAGCATTTTAATACTTTTTTTTTTTATTTTTATTCTCAAGGATGCTGAGCCCTCATTCACCCCAGCCTTTCAAGGCTCTGGGTACTGTATTCCTTCCACAGCATGGATTTAGGAAGGGCAGGTCCTGCCTGATCAACCTGATCTCCTTCTATGATCAGGTGACCCGCCTGGTGGATGTGGGGAGGCTTGTGGTTGTAGTCTACCTGGACCTCAGCAAGGCCTTTGACACAGTCCCCCACAGCAAACTCCTGGCCAAGCTGGCAGCCCATGGCTTGGACAGGAGCACACTGCGTTGGGTTGGGAACTGGCTGGAGGGCCGAGCCCAGAGAGTGGTGGTGAATGATCCAGCTGGCAGCCAGTCACTAGTGGTGTGCCCCAAGGATCAGTGCTGGGCCCCATGCTTCAACATCTTTATTGATGATCTGGATGAGGGCATTGAGTCCATCATCAGTAAATTTGCGGATGACACCAAGCTGGGGGCAGGAGTTGATCTGCTGGAGGGTAGAGAGGCTTTGCAGAGGGACCTCGACAGGCTGGACAGATGGGCAGAGTCCAAGGGTATGAGATTTAACACATCCAAGTGCCGGGTTCTGCACATTGGCCACAGCAACCCCAGGCAGTGCTACAGGCTGGGGTCAGAGTGGCTGGAGAGCGGCCAGGCAGAGAGGGACCTGGGGGTACCGGTTGATGGTAGGCTGAACATGAGCCTGCAGTGTGCCCAGGCAGCCAACAGGGCCAATGGCATCCTGGCCTGCATCAGGAACAGTGTGGCCAGCAGGAGCAGGGAGGTCATTGTGCCCCTGTACACTGCACTGGTTAGGCCACACCTTGAGTCCTGCGTCCAGTTCTGGGCCCCTCAGTTTAGGAAGGATGTTGACTTGCTGGAATGTGTCCAGAGAAGGGCAACGAAGTTGGTGAGGGGTTTGGAACACAAGCCCTATGAGGAGAGACTGAGGGAGCTGGGATTGCTTAGCCTGGAGAAGAGGAGACTCAGGGGTGACCTTCTTGCTCTCTACAACTACATGAAGGGAGGTTGTGGACAGGTGGAGGTTGGTCTCTTCTCCCAGGCAGCCAGCACCAGAACAAGAGGACACAGTCTCAAGCTGTGCCAGGGGAGGTTTAGGCTGGATGTTAGGAAGAAGTTCTATACAGAGAGAGTGATTGCCCATTGGAATTGGCTGCCCAGGGAGGTGGTGGAGTCACCATCATTGGAGGTGTTCAGGAGGAGACTTGATGGGGTGCTTGGTGCCATGATCTAGTTGTTTGGGTGGGTTGGATTGGTTGATGGGTTGGACGCGATGATCTTGAAGGTCTCTTCCAACCTGGTTTATTGTATTATTGTATTATTCCCTTACCACATAAGATTACAGTCACCTACGGAAAATATTCTATACAAATGCACAGTTTTGAAATGCAGCAACATAAATATTTCCAGAGCTCTGCTTCTAGTCTAGAGTAATACCCAAGAATGGTAACAATATTTGTAACTCTAAAATACTCATTCTTCTATGAAGCACACTACCTGTCTGACTACACAAATTGTAATCCTATCACAGAGGAGTTAAGGATTTAGCCACAGTAAATTTGAACTCTGAAATAAGTTCAGGTCAAAGCCCATCTTTTGGAAGACACTACCCAGAGTTGAACACCACAAAATTTTTCTTTAAATGATGTGCAGCAATAGCACTCCTGTGCCTAGTCAGTGGTCATCCATGCCACATACACATCTGTACTTCCCAAGATTCTTTCAGGCCATGATTGTCCTTTACTCACAAAGCATCTTATGTTCCAAAAACCCACACATGGCACAAGCTTCCCTCCATGAGAAAAAAAGAAGCTAAAAATGTCAGAATACTGATGACAGCAGTAATGATACCATCATGCTTTGGCAGGGGGTTGGACCTGATGATCTCTGGAGGCCCCTTCCAACTCCCAACATACTGTGATTCTGTGACATACTAATAGCAAAACCAAACCACCAACCAACCAAAATGACAACACACAAAAAACCCACAAAACAAACAGTAAGAAACCAGGCCCCTTTTTTTTTCCCCTTCATACTAGATGCTACTATGTTTGAACAGTACAGGCACTCCAGAACTTCATGGTCAGAGTAGGCAATACACTAGTGTGACCATTTTAGGCAGTGCATTTATGAAAGGGACAGTTGCTGGAACACTCTGGCTGAATGTTTTGGGAATAATAACGAAAACAAGATATTCTAAATGAATTTCATTGGTAGAATGTAACTTTAAGTTTTAGCTCTGTTTGAATTTCAGTTCAGTTCTGTCTGTTCCAGTTTGCCTGTCTGTTTTCAGTCTCTCTCTGAGCAACAGCTGCTAGACAGAGTCAACCTTGAATTAACTGAACTAACCAGATAAGAAAACTAATTCTTGCATATGCTTTGAGCTAACAGAATTTCCTCCTTAATAATTACCTTCTTCTCTCTCTCTAACCCTTTTTTGGAAAAAAAGGGAGGTAGGGGGAGAAAGGTGGGTACAAGATGGGGGAACCCTCCTGGCTGGAGAAGGGAGTTTTGTTCTGTATTACATTCTTTGCTGTATATTTCTGTATATATTGTAAATACTGTACATTGTGTACATATTCACTGCATTTCATTCTGCTTGTAAATACAGCACATTCATCTGCTTCTCTGACTGAGTTAGCCGTGGTTTCTTTGTGTGGGGGGAGAACTTTCTCTCACCACCACAACTAGAAGTTCACTACCTTGCTGGTCCAGTGATCTAAGTGCCCAGTGCAAAGACAGAGGCACTGATGGGTGCTTCATCTCAGAGATATGCTAGATGCATGCTTGGTCCTACATGACTATTGTGCACTTAAAAACACATTTGAAATTATGTTTAGTTTGAGAATTTCCAGTAGGTGACCACCCCAAACCTATATTGAGAAACTATATTGCTTTGGGGAGATGAACATATCTACTACACTTCTGTACAACATCTACAGCAACTATTTCTTGTTGCCTTAAGCACAGCACCCTCCTAATATATTCACAAATAAGAATGACTCATTCATAGTGAACACTTTCTAAGGTTTTCTGCCAGAATAATGCCTCTGATTTCCTTATTGAAGGCTCATGTGGCTCCTGAGTGCTGGTTAAATTACAAGTCAAAACAATGTGTTACAAGTTGTATTTTATTTGTGACCTCAAGTAGTCACACCATTTCCTTTTCTTGCTTTCACATACTTTCATCATACAAACAACAAACAAACCAACCAAAAAAACCCACCACAAAAAAACCAAAACACACCAAATTAACTGGGGGTGGGGGAAGTATCTGCTGCCTTTAGTTCCTCCATCAGCAGCACACAGACTCTCTCTACTGTCCTTATTTGATTTCTCCAAAATACTGGCCACCTAGAACACAAATTCCAATAAAACTGATAACGGCAGGTAAGGAATCACAGAGTAAAGACCATCTTCTTCTAGATACTCGATATCCTTCCAGACTCCCACAGATAATCCATTCTAACTCCTTCCTCAGACTTGTTTATTCCTTGCAGATTCAAAAGCAACAAAAAAGAAATACAAGTTTTAATGTATCTATACACACACAGATATGGGGGCAGGAGAGGGGGTAATTGTCACTCAAAAATAGCTACATGGCACAATGCATACAGAGGTTATGACCTCTGTGGAACAGCCTTCATGTAAACCCTGTTCTCATTTGATTTAAATCATTCTGTAATGCATTATAAACTAGTGCTTTACAATGGCAATTCAGACAAGCTCAGAAGCATCTCTGCATCCCAAACCAGCACATTTTTAACACTGCTGATCTTAGTTCCAACATCTTAAACAGAAGTTGTATTCTTACATACAGCCAGTGCCATTTCCATGACATGCAAAGGTAGCTCAGGAAGCAAGAGTAGCTCTGCTGCTCCACTGCTTTTGTCGGATTCTAGAAAGAACTGGAAAGAACTTGGACATTGCCCAATTGTTACCCAGCAGAGACAATGGTACCCACTCAACTGAGAATCTGGACACAACATTTGATTTGCTTTCATCCTGATGGTTTCCTGTATTTTAACTTTTTTTCCCTTTTCTTTTTAAAGCCAAGAATATAAAGGTGCTGTGTAAGAAAGCCCCAGGCAAGCTTCTCTTTTCTAGCCAAATAAACATCATTCCCTAAGGTGAACACTAACTTTCAAAGACCCTTTTTTCCCATAGTTTTAAAAATACACCACTTGGTCCCCTATCAGTTTACCCCATGTGTACATCCAAAGTTTTTATTAAAGTTTATCTAACAAATATGATACCTGCTTCAATTACTAAAAATAATTTTAATAAGAAAACCCCACAAAAACCATTAAGATCATGTTTCTCTCTTAAAATTAAACCACCAGACTAATTTCCCTCAAGACTTAGTTGTACAATAGATTTATTTTATTAATATTTACTAAACCTATTAACTCTGTCTACTGAACTGTAAAGTTTGTCTGTCAAGCTCTGGATAGAACTACAAATCCCCTGAGAACTTGATAATATTAAACCTAATACAAAGAGAGCAATTAAATTTTAATAACTTGAAAAGCAAGCAGATGTTTTCAAAGAAATCAGCAAGTTAATTTCTGAACCTCTCTTGCCTTTTCTCATCTTGTTTACAGATACAGTTGGGCAATATTAATCTTGTAATGAAGGCATAGATATTGTCACAGCAGCCTAAATCTTACAGCCCCCTAACTCTTAATTGGTCTTATTCATCCACATTTTCCCAGATGTCTACAGACTACTACACTCTAGACTCAAAAGCACATGCTCTGCTAACCGTCTTGCCCATCATGAACATGGAATTCTTGAAGGCAGACAATTCTGGTCACTATTAGCCCCATAAATGGTCCCCCCTTGTATGGCAGAATTTAATACATTGTCTTTCTACAAATAGCTGTATCTTATTATTTCAGTGATTTCTGTACTTTGAATTAATAACAGACATCAAATTACTCTATCTTTCAAAACACAGAAAACCTGTCTTCTAATGTGCTGGTTTTGCTGGATACAGAAAACAGACATAGGTATGACCATACAGCTTTTCACTAAGCACTGATCATCATTTCCTAGTCCTTTGGTACAATTCAGGTATCAATCTACTACCAACTCGATCACAAGCTCAACAACATTTCAGCTTTCACTTGTCTCAGGGGTCGTTTTCTTTCCTGGAGTGCCATAGCACATCAGAGTTGAATACTGTATACAAGCTGTAGATTATGGCCTTATAAGAATTAAACTGCTTAAATCATAGTCTATACAAGCATTAACAGAACAAGGGGACACAGTCTCAAGCTGCACCAGGGGAAGTTTAGGCTTGAGGTGAGAAGAAAGCTCTTCACTGAGAGAGTTGTTCGCCATTGGAATGGGCTGCCCAGGGAGGTGGTGGAGTCACCATCCCTGGAGGCATTCAAGAGGGGATTGGACATGACACTTGGTGCCATGGTTTAGTAGTCACAAGGTCTTGGGTGACACACTGGACTTGATCCTTGAGGTCTCTTGCAACCTTATTGATTCTATGATTCACTTCTACCCTACTGTACCATGAGCCAGAAGAGACCTCAAAGTAGAATACTCCACAGCTGAAGTTCTTACCTCAGAGGCAAGACTTGCTCACAAGGATTTATCCAAGGGATGTCAATGTCCTATAGCTACACTTCTAACAAGACATGCATACAGGCAGACTGTGCTAATGTCCAAATTACCCTTCTGGGATGCCAAAGTTCACTACTTTTCATCTTTCAGGTAAGTATGAGAAAGTAAAATCACCTTCTGTTGAACAACTCCTTCACCTCACTAGAAAGAGCACTAAAGGATCCAAAGACACATGTACCAAACACACACATTAGCAAAATGGACTAGATAGCCAGGCTTTCACTTTGGATTTCTGAGGGTTTTATGAGAATTGCAATACTGGAACACTAAGTACCTTTCCATAAAGCCTTTCATCAAAGAAATGTCAGTACTCCCTTGAAGTCCACAGCACCCAAAAATTAATTCTCTTTTACTTATTCAGAATCTCTTCACTTCTCAGCTGTAGTGTCATGACTTGACTGTAAAACTCAGCCTCGAAGTCTGTGCAGTGACCCCCAAATGCTGGTCTGCTCACTAGGGAGTATTTATTTAAATCCAGTTTATTAGCTACAGAATTGCAAGCCCCTAATTACAAAACAGTTTGATTCTCAGACTGATGTAAATTTGGAACATATCAGAAGATGAAAAATAAAGAGTAATTCAGGCTTACAGGGCAGACAAAACCAGGCTTCACCACCAGTTTGACAGAACTGCTTCCCAGAACAAGTTTTCAAGGAAAGCCTGAGACCAGCATCCAATTAACCACCAATGCAATAAAAAGACATAGGGTAAGTAACTGCACATGCTAGATGCACCCTACATTCTTCATCTCAGCCAGGAAAAAGCTATCAAAGCTTAATTTCAGTGACCAAAAATGTTAGCCCTTTGACAGGTCATCAAACGTTTGCGGCACACACACCACCCATTAAAACAAAACATGTACTAGCACCTATTGGTCCTGGAAGTAAAAGAAAAGTTCAATCCGTTCCTATTATTTTATGTTGTTTTTTTTTTAACTAAAGGAATATAGAATTCCTCATTTCAACAACATTATCCTAGATTAAGTGGCAGGAAGATGTGGCCCAGCTTCTCTCAAGTCCTAAAGCAAAGGGTGGCTGCCCTATATCAGTTAAGGGCTACTAGGACTGAGCTTACAATCAACAATTTTGTTCACAAGTATTAGGATGCAGTAACAAACGGTCAAAAAAACCTATGTAGCACAGCTTGTCTGTGGGTCACCATACTGCCAAGATATACCTCAAAGACAAACTAGTAATTATGTATTTTACAATCTCTTCCAGGTTGGAAGAGACCTTCAAGATCATTGCATCCAATCCATCAACCAATCCAACCCACCTAAACAACTAGACCATGGCACCAAGCACCCCATCAAGTCTCCTCCTGAACACCTCCAATGATGGTGACTCCACCACCTCCCCAGGCAGTTCATTCCAATGGGCAGTCACTCTCTCTGTATAGAACTTCTTCCTAACATCCAGCCGAAACATCGCCTGGTGCAGCTTGAGACTGTGTCCTCTTGTTCTGGTGCTGGCTGCCTGGGAGAAAAGACCAACCTCCACCTGTCCACAACCTCCTTTCAGGTAGTTGTAGAGAGCAACTATTTTGCTTCAGACTTCTCTGTGGCTAAACATCACAGCACAAACCCAACATATTAAACCATTCCATAAATACTACAGCAGCCACAGCTCACAGCAGTGCTGCCTGCAAAGATCTAATTTAGCTGGTTTATGGACCCCAATGTGGTTATCCTTAGCTCAACAGCAAAACATTTACCCATAGAATTTATGTACCTCTGCAAGGCATTCCTATTTTTTTCAATTAATGAATAGCAAACCAAAGGAATAAAAAGTTATACAGACAATATGCTGTATTTATAAGCAAACTGAAGAAGCATTTTGGTGTTTTGTTTTGTTTTTTTCCTTGATGGAGTTGTTTCCAGTTTTTTTGTTACTTTGTTATTGGATTGAGGAGGTTTTGGTGTTGTATTGGGTTTTTTTTTTTTCAGAAGAACCTATTCAAAACTAAAAATACTTTTTCCCAATAACATTTCTCAAAGGCTAACACAAGTGGTCCCCTCTGTCATTAGAAGACATTGACACAGTATGACTATGGTACCTTTTTTGCTTGGAAGTTTGACTTGGTTAAAAATGTTAAGATTTAATTCTGCTCCCACAAGACTAATGGGGTCAAATAAATACAATACCTTATAAGGCTCATTTGAGCAAATACATGGATGCATGAGAGCTGCCTTGATGTACACAAACACTCTGCTTTTATAAGAACATACTTTTCCTTCAACAAAGTAAGGGCAAACTGTAAAGTCTGAAGTATGACAACTCCTGTACATGCACAAATCTGAGGTTTATGGAAGAGGTGGGAAAGGAAGAAAACGAAAAGGTTAAAAAACTACCCATTAAGAACAAGTAGATTATGTTCTCCACAGCTAGTTTTGCCACACAAATAACTGGTCACAGAATGTTTACTAACAGAATTTAATAATGTTCTGGTGAGACCCCACCTGGAGTACTGCCTCCAGTTCTGGAGCCCCTACTACAGGAGGGATGTGGACCTGCTGGAGCATGTCCAGAGAAGGGCCACGAGGATGATCAGAGGGCTGGAGCACCTCTCCTATGAGGACAGACTGAAGGAGTTGGGGCTGTTCAGTCTGGAGAAGAGAAGGCTCCGAGGTGACCTCATTGTGGCCTTCCAGTATCTGAAGGGGGCCTACAGGAAGGCGGGGGAGGGACTTCTCAGGACGTCAGGTACTGACAGGCCTACGGGGAATGGAATGAAGCTGGAGATAAGGAGATTCAGGCTAGATGTGAGGAAGAAGTTCTTCACCATGAGAGTGGTGAAGCCATGGAATGGGTTATCCAGGGAGGTGGTTGAGGCCCCATCCCTGGAGGTGTTTAAGACCAGGCTGGACGAGGCTCTGGCCAGCCTGATCTAGTGTGGGGTGTCCCTGCCCATGGCAGGGGGGTTGGAACTAGATGATTCTTGTGGTCCCTTCCAACCCTGACTGATTCTATGATTCTATGATTCAGAAGAGGAAAAAACACGAAGGACGTACAGCACATCTCACAGCACAAAAGACAACTCAACAGGAGGCTTTACCACAGCTCGAGGAGTATGGTTCAAAGACTAAGCCAAATTTCTTTTGTGACATACATGTTACATAAGTGAGGCATGCCACAACACAGCCTACCAAGAAACAAGCTCACAGAACTTTTTACCACTCTTCCACTCAAATGCACTATCTACTTTCATGACAGTGGGGTAGAGGGGAGAGCACAGCAGTGCAATTAGCCCGTTTATGGTTAGAAGGATAAAAGGAAGATGCAAGAGGAACACGAGAGTCAGATTTGCCAAAATGACAGAGATAACACCAACTCTAAACCTAAGATGATCCAACTGATGTCAAAGTCTTTGCACCACCACAGCACTGCTGTCCATCAGGGCTGTCATGATCTACAAAAATGCAATCCTGCCTTGCCTGGCTAGCTTGAAAAACCAGACTACAGGACACGCATACATATCACAACTCAGCGCAACAGAAGCTTCAAGAGGACATCCAAATCACCTCAGTTCATTCCTATTCCCAAAGCTCTTCAAAACCGCATTGAATTCTCACATTTTAGAGCTATCACTTCAGACCTGCTTATAATATTAGCTATGATAATTTCAGGAGCTGGAAATTTGAAAACTCAAGATATCCCAATTAGTTTTATCTTGAAACTACAGAGAGGAGACTGCACTTACTACCCAGCTTCAATCGTAGCTGGTTATAACAAAACGGCTAACTATCAGAGCAAAACTGACACTCAAGCATCACTGCCTCAGTTAAATGACTGGAGCTACATAGATAAACACACACCTGGACACATTTTCCAGTTAAAAATGAGCACACATCTTCATGGCAAAGGCATTTCAAAACCCTAAGGATTTCTATAGAATTTCTCTGATCAGATCTATTCTATGCATAAGGTTAAAAGGCAGAAGGAACACATACATAGGCAGCTATTTGTTTCATACAGCTGGTGAATTGCTTAATTCTAGTTTCTGACAGACCCATCAGCCTAGAAAAACCCACTGGGATTTTTTTATAGCTTTAACCAAACATGAATCATATTTTCCCTTAATTCTCATGTGAAGGAAATTCATTCCTATGTAACCCATTAACAGGCTTGCAGTAAGGGAGCTTCGTCTACAGGAGTGACTCTCTAATTCTTAAGTAAAAGGAAATAATTTCCAGGAAATGGTTTAACAAAAGAGTAAGTCAGTATTATGATAACTACAAAAATAAGTCCAGATGCCTGTCACTATCTTTGTTTTCTGAAAATATGGTTAAGGAGCACCCTAATTCTTGTCCTGAAGCAGTAGTTGTCCACTAGTATATGAAGTTAACAGTTCAGGTGACAAATGCTATTGCTTTACACTGGCACTGCACCAAGAAAGGAAGACCGCTTACGCTTAAAAACACCCACACAAACATGAATGAACAAAGACACCTCTTCTTTAATGAAAACAGAGGATTAGATATGAAAATACATATCACAAGAAAAAAGGAGCATTTAGTTATTATCCTTCAATATAAAAGACAAATGTGAATCGTTTCTACAGATGGGCAGTATTAGCCAAGTCAGTCAAAAGGATGATTATCCATAACTCATTTACCTACGGATCAGACACCCACTGGACGGATCAGACACCCCTTCTCTGGACACGTTCAAGGACATTGAGACACTTGAACGTGTCCAGAGAAGGGCAACAAGGCTGGTGAGAGGCCTTGAGCACAAGCCTTATGAGGAGAGGCTGAGGGAGCTGGGGCTGTTTAGCCTGGAGAAGAGGAGGCTCAGGGGCGACCTCATTGCTCTCTACAACTACCTGAAGGGAGGTTGTAGCCAGGAAGAGGTTGGCCTCTTCTCTCTAGCAACCAGCACCAGAACAAGGGGACACAGTCTCAAGCTGCACCAGGGGAAGTTTAGGCTCGAGGTGAGGAGAAAGTTCTATCACCGAGAGAGTGATTCGTCATTGGAATGGGCTGCCCGGGAGGTGGTTGAGTCTCCGTCCCTGGAGACGTTCAAGAGGGGACTGGATGTGGCACTCGGTGCCAAGGTCTAGTTGTGAGGTTGTGGTTACAGGTTGGACTCGATGATCTTCAAGGTCTCTTCCAACCTTGGTTATTCTATTCTATTCTATTCTATTCTATTCTATTCTATTCTATTCTATTCTATTCTATTCTATTCTATTCTATTCTTATTCGCCTAGGAAACAAGCCATGATGCTTTGACATCAGCAAAACCTACATTTCAAGGGTAGCTTCTCATTTAACAAAATCCTGCTTTCACATCTAAAGGCATCCTTATGTTCTCATGGTCTCTCGTGCTTATTAGGAAGAAATGTTCTCAGCATGCTGCAGAGAATCCCGTCTTTAAAGCCAAGAGGTATGAAACCATTATTATAGTGTGACTTACACAATAGAAATCAGATCTGGTTAACACTCAGGAATCACCTATTGATTCAGAAATATAAAGATCATTAGCAGTTTTAAGATAGTGTTTGCTCTCAGTCATTTGTCTCTAACATACAAGAACTCTTAGACAGCAAATTTTATATGGAATTCGAGGAATGAACACTCTTCCTTTCTGTTTTTATGTAATATGATTGAGTCTGTCTTATAGTAAGGACAAAGCATTAGCAGAATGAGCTTTCAACTGCTGCAACACCTGCAGCCTAAAGCTGCAAGACTTTTTGGGGGTCTTGTCAAATGCAATCACTATTAGAACTTCAGAAATGAAGGGGAAACTAATTTAGAAATGAGAGGGTTTGGGTTTTGTTGTTTAGGGCTTTTTTGTTTTGTTTTGTTTTTTAATACCCACCTTTAGTTTCCAACTATACACAGAAGAGGTATTCCTTCAAGTTAAAGTGGCTCTACCTCATCCAAACCATCTATAACCACACCAGAAAACACTAACACACACAAAAAAAACCACCACCACAAAACCAATCCAAAACGCACAACCCCACACAAAGAGAACAGCGCCAGAGATAAAACGGTCATTAGCAAATGCCAAAAAGGAAAGCAAAATGAAACGAAAATAGCAGCTGAACTCATTCACCACTCACAGCTTGTATTAACTAACTGAAAAAAGGTAATCTGATACTTAAGTGACAGAGTCCTGTGGGCACTGAAACTTACAGGTCCAAGTAACACCTATATTCTTTCAAAGGAGACTCTGGCCCAAACTAAAGCAGCTTTTCACGTAAACAGCTGCACATTGTCCACATCCATACAACTAACTTGCTATGCAGATTACCAAATAGTAGGAGTTATGAAAGATCCTTCTGTTCATCAAAAACAAACCAGAAAAAATACTTTATCTCCTCTACCTAATAGTTTTGAAGATTTACCTGATTACCACACAACTATTCCTTGGGTATCCACTTATTTGCTTCACGTCTGCTTCTAGACTAAGGAAAACAGGGATCTGAACAGCAAAAAGAATTTAGTACAATGGAGAAATACATCCTTTCCCTACTTCTCCTAATTATCATCTTCTACAAATTCCCTGTGCTACACAGAAGAGCTGATTACAATTCCAGGCTGTCTGGTAATTCAAGTAACTTATTAGCTGCAATACATGAGAGGAGCATCCCAGATGCCTCCCTGAAGGAAAACTTGATAGTTAACTAAAACTGAACTTGTCCACATAGATAATTTTTCCAGAATACTAACTTTGTCTGACACCACTTGGGCAGATGATAGTAGAACTGAGCAAACAATCAAAGGTGCCAGTCGCACCTCTTGTGCAACATGCAAGATGTAAACTTCAAAGCATCTCCAACACATTAACAGTACAGGACTTGTCATCTTCCCAGCAGCTAACCACACACCACACTAGCTTTCAAAAGGACTGAAGTACATGATAGCAATGCTTTGGAGCTCCCAAAAGTAGTTAATTCTGGGTTTAGTCTGAACAGCTGACAATGACTTTACTCCCAAAGAATGAGGATAATCAGCATGATGCCACAGACAAGATGCAAACTCCTTTTTTTCCAGGAGTAGAAGCTTCAGGATCCAAAAAGCAACAGGAAGTTTTTCAGAGCTTCACAGGCAATGTCTCCTGTAGCTGTGCTAAAGACCTTGAAATACACATTTAAATAGATATTTTAAAAACAAACAAAAAATCCACATATTGCCTATGCTAAAGAAATTCCTGTGAAGCTAGGACCTTTCTTAGGGAAGCCATAAAGCTACATAAATCTTTGTATCCTGGTAAGTGGTACAGAAAACATTACTGTAACTGTGTCCTTACCTTGCAGACAGACATGCTGGTAGACAATTTATTTTTAATAGCCTAATCCTCAAGTTTTCCTCCTTTCACAGACAGTCTGAGTTTTCCCAAGGGTTAGTAGGAAAAGTTTCATTTTAGGCAGCAACCCAACAAAACCTGCTTATTTCTAGCATATGGGTAAATCTAGTGACCAGATGAGAGCTCTAATTCATTACAAGTGTGGGAAGGAAGTGTGTCCAAAAGCATGAAGGTCAGGAAAGTCATCAGACAAATCCAACAAAATTCTCATGCTTGAGAGATTTTCCTTACAGGTTATAGAACCTTCATAGTAATGCTATTCTACCAGAACAGCAAAATGAAGACAACCACCATTTTCCAGGTTCCCTCTCTTCACCACCAGAGCTGCATGCTGGAACATAACTGCGTATAAAGCTTCCCTGGAAATATTAAGACTCGGTTGTGGAAGTCAAGATACTGACTATAGGCAAGTGACACCAAAGTTTTGTTTTTTAAAGAACACTACACAACACCGTTGCATCACAAACAGGTCTATCCATACTCAAGTGTGACATTCAGTAGCTCAGCCAAGCAGCGAAGCACAAAAGATAACAGCTGAGTGTCTCGGGCTGGAGAGGGAGAGAGACTCAGTTCTTTCGAATATTCCTGTGTTATGAAATTGAGGCACAATGAGGCCAAAATATCAACAGCTAGACTATATATTACGCAAATAAAGTGGATGGATCAGAAGCAGAGAGAGAGAGAGAAAATAGAGAGGGAGAGAGAGAAGAGGAAAGGAATTATTTTACTACACCACTCACCCCCCAAGATATTTTGAGTCTGTGGAGGAAAGGTACTGCAGGAGATGTTGGGTCTGTAGCAAAAGGGTGCTGAGGCTTTGGCTGTAGAAGAGATGTGGTCCTCTGGGCAGCCTCTTCAGCTCCATGAGTTGCAGCAGGTGGAACTTAAGACACAGAGAGTGTTCTGCTTCTTCCAGGCTCCATGATGATGTCTCTATCACTTTTCTTTCCGTTTTTCTTCAGAGCAGCATTGTCCTTCTCCTGTGTTTTTCTTCCTCCGTGTTTTCTTTCTGTGTTTTTCTTCTTCTGAGCCAGTAGTTGCTCAAGTCTTTTATACAGTTTTTAGTCCTTAGGTATGTGTCCAAGTATTGTCCCCCAGGAAATCAGGGGCCAGGTGGTGAATCCATTGTCTCACCATCCTCCCTTTCCGGGGTACCTGATAGGTGGAGATCATTTGTCTTATGCACATTCCCAAAGGTGGCCCATTGTTGTCAGTCCAGCTGTGGTCCAGTGAGCAATGTTATCTTTGCACCTTCCCAGGAGTCGTTCCAGTGGCTCTGCCCAATACACATCAGCTATTGTCTGGGCAAGCAGCAAAGGTGATGTTATCTTTGTTGAATCACATCAGGAGAAACAAGCTTTAGTCTCTCACACAGAGATGAGAAAGGCCACCTTCTGCATCTACGCTTCTACTTGTAGTCAGATTATCACTGGTACATGGTGGCATTGAAGGTTCTTACACCAAATATCAGTCTGTTGGTAACTACACCTTTATGTACAACACCAGAACTGCAGGACACTCTCAATGCTTCAGCTCTATTTTTAATCAACAGAATTACTTAACTGCAAAATACTATGCACAATTCTGTCCTTACCACTATTTTCAAACACAACTCCAGGTCATAAACAACTGATACAGTTGCCAGCTCTCCTTCCTACAGCACTGAAAGCAGGGTGGGAGAACACATAAAATGCCCCTCAGCTGTGATCTCAAGCATTTCAGGGCCTCTCCAGGTCATCCCATTTCCCTCCCTCAGATTGCCCTCTCACTGCTCTCACAACTCAACTTCTATGAAATGCCAGTGAAAGAAATTTGTCCAGGTTAAGAGCTACATAAGATCACTTTATGGTGTTTCCAAAATAATTAAAAAGAAACTGAGTCCAAAAGTAACACTCAAGATAAACCTCAAAATATTTTCACTTGAAAAATCTTTATTAGAAAAAAAAAAAGGCAAGAAAAAACAAGAGAGCATATGTATGTGAGTAGTTAAGTCTATAAGGAATAAACATTTGCAGATTATTATGCTAAGTTTCTAGAATTCAGCTGAATCAAGCTAGGGATTAGTCTTTTCTATTCCCAGCAGTTCCTTGAAGAGAACCTAAATGATTGATTTTTTTTTCCCCTCAAGTGCATGATTTAGGAACAAATCTAGCTCTCAAAACCAAGCCAAGACAGTCGTTCGATCACATCTCACCTGCTGCTGCATGCCAAGGAGCAGAGGTCGGCAAAAAAAGTCACACAGGGATTGCACAAAGGGGAAAGTATATCAATATTTAAAGGCCGTAAGCTCAACTTGGATGTTGTAAAAATTCATTTTTAGCATTAAAGGATTTCAGAGGTGGAATATATTAAAGATAATGCTAAAGAATTTCAGTGTGAGAATAGTGAAAAATCTATTGATAGATTTTAGGCTCAGTTGAGCGGAAGACAATTTCTGTTACAAGTACAACATACAAAAGCATTACAATGAAAATCCTATACTACAAGAGATTGGCAATAAGTAGCTAAAGACACTTCCCTCAACTGAAAGAGCCAGTGGCAAATATTAACAAAACACATAAGAGTCCTACATTGAGATTTCAGCAGAGTTTAGTTTCATATTAAAATACAAATAAAAGTACTTGAAGGAAAAGAAACCAAGATGACTTTGGTTTAAAAGCAAGACTCATGTAGCACAAAGCATTTCTGACATACCAGTTAAAGCTCTACAAGTCTCTGGTCCTGTTTTCAAAAAAACCCAAACATCTGAGCTAAAGCATCACAGTCACCTTCAAGATCACAGTATCACTAAGGTTAGAAGAGACCTCGAAGATCATCGAGTCCAACCTGTCACCACAGACCTCATGACTACACCATGGCACCAAGTGCCACATCCAATCCCCTCTTGAACACCTCCAGGGACGGTGACTCAACCACCTCCCCCGGGCAGCCCATTCCAATGGCGAACAACTCTCTCGGTGAAGAACTTTCTCCTCACCTCGAGCCTGAACTTCCCCTGGCACAGCTTGAGACTGTGTCCCCTTGTTCTGGTGCTGGTTGCTAGAGAGAAGAGGCCAACCTCTTCCTGGCTACAACCACCCTTCAGGTAGTTGTAGAGAACAACGAGGTCTCCCCTGAGCCTCCTCTTCTCCAGGCCAAACAATCCCAGCTCCCTCAGCCTCTCCTCATAGGGCTTGTGCTCAAGGCCTCTCACCAGCCTTGTTGCCCTTCTCTGGGCACGTTCAAGTGTCTCAATGTCCTTCCTAAACTGAGGGGCCCAGAACTGGACCCAGTACTCAAGGTGTGTCCTAACCAATGCAGAGTACAGGGGCACAATGACCTCCCTGCTCCTGCTGGCCACACTATTCCTAATGCAGGCCAGGATGCTATTGGCCTTCTTGGCCACCTGGGCACACTGCTGGCTCCTGTTCAGGCAGCTGTCAATCAGCACCCCCAGGTCCCTCTCTGTTTGGGAGTGCTCCAGCCACTCCGACCCGAGCCTGTAGCTCTGCATGGGGTTGTTGTGGCCAAAGTGCAGCACCCAGCACTTGGACTTGTTGAATGCCCTAACATCAGCTGTATCTTCATGATGTGCCATGTAATCACTGATTTCTTTCTCTTAAAATACCACTATCAGTCAATGAGGGAATTTTTTGCTTGTTTAGAATGCCACAGTTCTCTATTTCTGTGTTGTTCTTTTTCCCCTTGGTGCGGGGTGTTAATGTTTGGATTGGGGTTTGGGTTTTTTATTGTTTTGGGACCTTGTGGTATCAGTTTTTTGTTTTCTTTTGTGGTTTTGTTGTTGTTGTTTGGGGTTTTGCAAATTTGGTTGGTGGTGGGCTTCTTTGGTGCATGGGGTTTTTGGTTTGCTCTTGGGTTGGGGGTTGTGTTGTTTGGTTTTTTGTGGGATTGTTTTGGGGAGGTTATTTGGTTGGTTTGCTGGGTTTTTTTTGTGGGTTTGGGGTGGGTTTTTTATTGTTTGGGGGTTTTTTTCCTGTTTGGTTTTGTTGCTTGGGATTCGGTGATTGTTTTCCTCTGTGTTTTGGGACTTTTTTAATGTTCTGAAACTTTCAATTCACTTGCTTACTGCCTAGCTTCAGGGCTGGATTCTACCACCAAAGTCTACCACCCGTGAATTATTAGAATAGCTACCAGATAAAGGGGCAGCAGAGGAGAATTAAAACACACGACACTCACTTTCCACAAAACTTTATTTTCAAATGTGCAGGTGACTAACTAGAACTTACACTAAAAAATAGGTACCATTTCACCTGCTGCTTTTGCTAAAACCTACCCCCTTTAGCGGTTTGTTAAGGACCCTGCATCATTCAATATGAATCAACCATGGTTATCTTTCACAGGCCATTTCAAGTACAGAGTCTGCACTTAATACCAATATGCTCCAGGAATATTGATGTGTGTTATGCCTGAAGTAAATTCTCAACTCTATACAGGGAATGTTGTGTAATAACTACGATTTTCCAAACTCAAATCACTTCAACAGCAGCTGTAACCCCTTCCTTTTAACCTGTACCAGAGACATGTTTGCTGTGATTAAGTTTGTCATCTCCAACTTTGCTTTATGCAGAGTTACAGGACAAGCAATGTTCTCAGCTTTTTGCAATTCTGAAATTTAGCTAATGTTATTTTCAAGAAAATGCTATGCAAATGAACATGTGAAAAATGAAGACCACAATCTTTTACGACCTCTAGCAGTTACAATCTCACATTTTAGGCTCATGGAAGGGAAACCAGCAGGAATCAGCTAAAATTAGGTGTGGAAGATATATTGCTATGCACAGGTGGAAACGTTCTATTGTTTCTTTCCACTCCCCATTCTCCCACCGCTACTTTATGTGCACCAAGGACCACACAACATTAATTCACCATGGTATGCATTTAGCATTGAGTTTTGCAAAGTATGTTTAGCTGTTTGCAACAATGAATCCTTAAGTGTACTGCAGATGAGTGCAGTCTGAGCTAAAAAAATAAAACAAACATCAAGGTGTAAATCATTCAAATTGACATAAGCCATCAGCAAGCAATGCTACAATTCCAAGTTAGGAGCAGCTGCTGTGACATTGGTATTCCACAGATCTCATTCAGCTACATAACTGGAAATAGCAGGTGGGAAAAGATGATGACAGAATTTTCTTTTTTTTTTTTTTTTTAATCTAGGGATTTCCAAGTATGCCTCATAAGAAGTCAATTCATATACATAGAATTCATTTGGTATTGGCAGAGGTCAGACAAAGAGGGGAGGGATGGAAGTCATTGCTTAACAATCCATGTTTCATCAGGGCTACTCACTCAGAGTCATTAGACTGATGGTGTCCTGCTCAAACTCTCTTGTTTTCAGTCTGAGTAGTATGAGAGGCTGAGGGAGCTGGGGTTGCTTAGCCGGGAGAAGAGGAGACTGAGGGGTGACCTTATTGCTCTCTACAACTACCTGAAGGGAGGTTGTAGACAGGCAGAGGTTGGTCTCTTCTCCCAGGCAACCAGCACCAGAACAAGAGGACACAGTCTCAGGCTGCGCCAGGGGAGGTTAGGCTGGATGTTAGGAAGAAGTTCTATACAGAGAGACTGATTGCCCATTGGAATGGGCTGCCCGTGGAGGTGGTGGAGTCACCATCACTGGAGGTGTTCAGGAGACTTGATAGGGTCCTTGGTGCCATGGTGTAGTTGATTAGGTGGGTTGGATTGGTTGATAGGTTGGACACAATCTTGAAGGTCTCTTCCAACCTGGTTTATTCTATTCTATTCTTATGTGAGAAACAAATCCATGTTAATGGCCAGTATGTGGTAGAGTCAGAAAGTCTCCTATCCCCACACAATTAAAAAAAAAATAAATTAAAAATTAAAAAACAGATTCCTCATGGGTCTTAAAAGAGGCTCCACACCCTCAGCTATCCAACCTAATTGCTTTCTGTCATTGAGACAGGAAGAGACCCCAGCAATATTTTCATGTTTCAGATATGACCAACGACCTCCTTAATCATAGAGTCTGTCAATACACCTTTGACAGCTGCTCACAGTGGAGACCTGATTAGCTTGGACATGATAAAAGGACAGATTATCAATATAAAGTAGCAGTAGTTTCAATAATTTCTCTATTTAACCCATATCATGAAGACTAACACAACCTCAAATTTTTCTAGACTCTTCAACCCTTTCAGCTTCTCAGTTAATGACCCTGGTTTTCAGTGTGAAATACAGCTGTTCAAGTGGTTGAGTTTCTCTACAAGATGGAAATTAACCCTCTAGAGTTAAATCTCTGAGACCAACACATTTTTGCACTACCACTGCAAAAATTCACACTTCTGCATTCAGTTTTCCAGACTGGGTTTCCATTTCTCAAGTAGCTAATAGAATACCTCTACAAAGGAGCACACTATTTACTAATGAAATTAACTGCTTGCCCTACTATTACTCCCTCGATTCTAATCTCCATTTCCTAGATAGCACAGATGGCTGATCATGCCTGTCCTTGCACCACTAAGGCAAAAGACTTCATTCTGAAACCAGGCAACAGATCCAAGATCCGGCAAGTGGGTAGGGTCTGACACCTTTCTTCCCTTCCATAACCTCTCTTTAGTAGGGAAATTAATATTTTTTTTTCTCCTAATTTAATTGATTTCCACAGGGATCCTGCCTATCACTTCAAGTGAAGTTTTGGCACTCTGCAGTATTTGCATATCCATCGTGGGGGAAACAGAGGAGATGCTTCAGTCAATGACATTTTCCCCCAGTCCAGTTCTCACATTACATTACCTTCCCTTCATACCTCTTGGCTAATTGTCAGGAAAAAAAAAGTTGATTTTTTGAGGACCACAAAGCACATCAGCTAAGTATAATAAGGAATTAAAATAAGCTTTAAGGTATTTTAAAACAGGAGATTCCCTCTGTGCTTGCTTGGAGTACACTAGTTCTTATCTTTCAGCATCTTCTATAACCTGTAGCATTTAGCTCTCATTTTTCACTGGCTTCATTTTCTTCTCATAGCCATTTTTGGTCCTGTAGATCTATACTAAGATAAGAATAAGGAGGACAAGTTCCACTTTGTTACCATTAGTTTGGCATTTAGTGTATATACTGAGGCAAGGGTTGTCAAGTGAAGCTGTCAAACCTGGCAGCTGACTCTCTGAAAGGCACTGAGAGAGGCAGTTAAGGAGACTGTCAGCATTCCTTCCCCAGAAGCCACACACCCAGTCTATCAACTGCACACAGAACAAGCTGAATAGATACGGGCTCAACAATGAGTTCTTGCTAAAGCAGCACTTTTAGCATCACATGGGATCTACTGAATCTAAGACAGCTGTCACAAGCCTTCATTTTCTCATGTTTCAAGAGAAGAATCAAACACTTGACTAAGAAGGAGAAGGATCTAATAGGACTTAAAGAATGTTCAGTACATAGATAAAATTAGCTCAAACTTCTACTTTTCTTCAGCAATGAAAAACATAGCAAAGTACATTTTTTTTCTGGTGAAACTTTTGCATGTATCTAAGGAGCACAGCAAATACAGGCAATTTTTAATCCAATTTTCAGATCTCAAGAGATGTACATAGTCAAGCTCACAATACATGGCATGGGTTTCATTACAGCTCTTCCATGCAATGCTGAAGATAGTTTAGGTTGAAATGAGGTTTTAAGCTCGTTTTTCTTCACAGAACATGTTACTTAGGTATCTATCCTTAACCCCTAACTATATTCCTGATGACAGGCAACAGGTTTCACCAGTTTGCAGCAGAATCAAACCAACAGATCTAATGAGTTTCCTGTTCCAAGACTTTGGTTTGATTTGTACAGCTTTTAACTGGAGACCTCATGAGTACATTTTGCATAATCCACCCTGGTTATGCATTAACTGCTTATCTTGCTACCTTTAAAGGCAATAGAGAAGCAAAACACAGAAGCACAAAAGCATGCCATTTTGTTAGCAACACTTCCTTCTGTCAAGAAATACAATGGAAGTGGCTTACTTACATCTAATGAATCCTCATTGACCAAGATGAGAGACATAGTCTGTGAAATGAGTCTGCAAGAGTAGCCTGCAAGAGAAAAGAAAAACAACCCACAAGGATTTACTTTGAAGAACGCTTAAGGTTTAGCCAAACCTTAAGTAAAGTATTTATGGATCAGATGACAACTTACTGAGCCTGCTAGGCAAGCTACTGGAAATGCTCATGTATAGGACACACTCCAACTTCTACTAGCAATGCAGGCTTCATTTTATCTGTTTCCAAATACATCACTCAAGACATTTTAAGAAAAGGAAATGCTGTATGAACTACATGCAATAAACAGACTGTGGCTTTACAGCAGTCTAACTTTTTTTCCTCCCTACACAAAGGCAGAATTACCTTGAATACATTAACGGAACAGACCTGAATGCGCAGTTGTAGCTATGCTGCACATGGAATCAGTTGTAGTAGCATAAAGCAAAGTGGCAACTAGAAGATTACAAGTGACACTTGTAGTCATATTTTCAAGGTCTACCATAGGCTTATAATAGTCACTACTGATAGTACTGAGACAGCAAGCAAAAAATACACTAAGAACAGGGCATATCCGTCAGTGCTTCTTAGTACAATAAAATGAACTTTCAGTTCAAAGTGACATATAAAGTGTCAATCCACACTTGTAACCTGATCTCAAGCTCTTGAAAAAACTGACTAAAAGTCCATGAAGCAGATCCATCAGATGCTTCTGGGACTTCTTTCCCTTCAAGTGTCCCACGAGAAAGATTGGTTGAACCAGAGTGCATGTGCCTGTGGGATATGGTCTTGAATAGTGTAGACATACAGAATGCAGCATCTGAGACAAGAATGATTATCCTGTGTGTTTACAGAAGACACATAAGCCCAGCCCAAACTTCATATAAGGATTCAGAGAAGCATACTGCCCATTGCTTCTGTTCCCTCAAGTGAAAAAACAACAACAATAAAATCACAGCTCGCCACAACAGAAGTGTTCTTACCTCTAAACTGGAAAAATACAAGATTGATGCTAGATGGGCAAGAAATTGGCTGGATAAACTGCATTCAAAAAGCTGCAGTCAAAGGCTCAATACACAAATGGAAACCAATAGTAAGTGGTGTCCCTCAAGGATCAGTCCTGGAATCAATGCTATTTAGTATTTTCATCAATGACAGGTAGTGGGAACTGAGTGCACATTCAACAACCAGTGTGAGTGGTATCCCTCATGCACTAGAGGGATGGGATACCATCCAGAGAAACCTGGCTTGAGGCACAGACCATGAGGACCTAAAGGAAGTTCAAGAAGACCAAGTACAAGTTCCTGCACCTGTGACTATTACCAATCAGTACAGACCAGGAGATGAATGTACCAAGAGCAGCCATACTGAGAACTACCCAGGGGTACCAGTGGATGAAAAGTGGGCATGAGAACCCACCTGGAGTACTGCATCCCCTCTGGGCTCCCAGCACAAAATAAACATGGACTTATTAGACTGGGACTAGAGAAGGGCCACAAAAGCAGAGGACTGGAACATCTCTCCTACAACAAAAAAAAAAAAAAAAAAAAAAAAAAAAAAAAAAAAAAAAAAAGCCTGAAAGAGTTGGTGAGCCTGAAGAAGAGAAGGCTTTGAAGAGACCTTCCAATGAACAATGCTTATAAAACAGACAAGACTTTTCACCAAGGCCTTCAATAGCAAGTCAAGGAACAATAATTTTATACTGGAAGAGTGTAGGTTTAGACTAGATGTAAGGAAGAAAGTTTTTCTGTGATGGGAGTGGTATAGCACAGGAACAGGCTGCCCAGAGATGTTGGGGATACCCTATCATGGGAATGGTTTAAGGACAGAGCAGATGAAGCTTTGAGCAACCTTATCTAGTTGAAGATGTGCCTGCCCAGAGTGCTGGACTAGATCTTCAAAGGTCCCTTTAAAAACAAATCCCTCTGATTGTAAGGCAGTGAAGCTATGAATGCATGCTCTAGGAAAGAGTGCTAGCTCAACTGTAAGGATTGATTCTCTGTTCAAGGGAGGGACGTAGTTCAGTAAATATTGCATTCCCATTCCCAAAACACACGCTATTATTGACTGGCAATCAATCTGTTTGAGACAAGAATATAAATATTGTGCCTTGGTAAAACAACACATATTAAACTCTACCCACTGAGCAGCAGCAACACACACTCTTAAAACATACTTGACTGACAGATGTATTAAGCTGACATATGAAACCATTAATGATTCAAGAATTCACCTACTTCCACAGATGTTTGCAGGGAGTTGCTAACTATATGCTTTGTACTACACTATTTGGTTGCATGGTTTAGTTGATTAGGTGGTGTTGGATTATAGGTTGGACACGATCTTGAAGGTCTCTTCCAACCTGGTTTATTCTATTCTATTTCCCATCATATCCCAAACTCCATTTAAGTCTAAAAATCATCATCATTTAAAAAAGATAACTGTTGTAAAGAAGTTTGATATAACGTACATTTTAACTGGAACATTGCAGCCTGGTTGACTACTCCAGTTCCCACTGGAATGCAGTTACCTATAGCCACTCTGTACCAGACTTGTACTTAACCAAGAGAAGTGTCCCTTTTGCCTTAAGAGCTGAGTATAGCCAGACACTCAGTGAAAACAATTCACTCCAACACCATCTCCAAAATAAAGGTTACCACATGCCCACCGGCTACTAAGGCACCATTCTCTAAGAAGCAGTTTAAAGCTGTTTGGAAACCCACAGAGCAGATCTAGCACATAACCTGCCACATATCAGACAAATGCAGAGTAACCAGAAAGATGGATACCTATATTGAGAGCTGTTTCCTGTTTGTCCCCTGTCAGAATCCATATCTTAATTTCTGCCTTCATTAGTGTGGCTATTGTTTCTGGAACACCTGCCTGAAGGCGGTCTTCAATGGCTGTAGCTCCGAGAAGCAGTAAATCCTGAGGGGAAAACAAACACAGACAAGAAAATAAACTGATGGGACCATTCTCTTAAGACAAACCTCTCTTTGGAACACACTCAAAAAGAAATTTCCAGACAGCCTGTTGTGTCTCATGGCTAGTACAGCATTTTGTCAAGCAGTATGTACTACAGTTGATCACTGGTGTGGCTGTTCAGGAGATTTCAGGAGATACAGAAAGGAACAGAGTATTTCTAAATCAGAAAAATGGCCACACTTCAAGAGTACTTAATTGAAATTATACATCTCCAAAGCTAGCCTATGGATAAACATATATACTAGAGCATTCACTAATCACCATAGCAACATGAGTGATTGCAGTTTATGCATTTCTTAAACTCACAACACAAAAGTCACCTGGTATCACATGGCTTACACTTATTTCCCCCCCATAAAATGTACATACAGACTGGATACTCAAAACAAGAATTATTGCAACTATTTATGGATTTAATCACTACCTGCATGCAATACAAGTGGTATGAACATTAATCAAACTATCTCTAGTCTACATAGAGATGTCTGCCACAAAACCAGTCTCATACAACAAATTTAATACTACCAAGTTAGCCACATGCTCATGCAATTCTGAAGCAATTGCTAAAAGACATTTGGCTGTGTTACAGGGAAAAAAAGAAAATCAGGCAAATATACCTGAGCAATAAAACTTGTCAAAAGGCACAAGCTACTCAGCAGATTTTTAACTCCAAGAGTACTTTTATGATTCCTTAGGACACATAAAAGTGTTAAATTCAAAAAGAAATTCATACAAATAGAGTTCCGATTTACTGTATCATTTCAGGAACTGCAAGGGAACAGTAACATCATCTATTCTTTGCAGGAGCTGTAATTACCAAAACCAAGTAAAAACTGATGAAATAATGAAGAGTTGGTGTTGCTCAGCCTGGAGAAGACAAGCTTCCAGTGGGATCTGATTGTGGTCTTTTATAAATAAAAGAAGGGTTACAAGATGGAAGACAGACTGTTTACCAAGGCATGCAGTGGCAGGACACAGGGCAACATTTTTAAACTAATTTAATTTGGACATAAGAATGAATTTATTTATTTTTCCTACCAGCAAGGGTGGTAAGACACCAGAACAGGTTACCCACAGAGGATGAAGATGCCTCATCACTGAAAGCATACAAAACCAACACGGATGGGACCTTGAGCAACCTGATCTACTGGAAGGTGTCCCCTGCCCATAGAGTAAATTATCTTTAAGGCCCCTTATCCAACCCATACCATTATGTGACTATGAAAAAGGCATTAGAGCAGCTCATGCCTGCATGCATCTATGCATGCATAAAGAACAGAAGGGGAAGTTGTCATTCATACTTGTGTGTAAACTTGCAGTAGTTACGGGTCTTGAGAAAGTTCAATAAAAGAGATATTCGGCTGGTAAAGGCAGCAGAATCAAATCACACAAGTAATTTTCTTTAGTAACCTACAGACTCCCTATGAAACCTTAGGTCTATCAATGCTAACAACATTTGAAGGTTGCAAATGCAATCTAAATGTGCTAGTGTAGATTGTCTTTTATTCCCCAAAAAACACTTGTTAAGCACTTCAACATGACAGCACACTCATTGGCATGGCCAAGCCACCAAAGCAGGGGAGTTACTTGCAAGCCTGCTGAAGCCCTGACAGCTGACGCACAGGAAGAAAAAGTAACTAGTTCATGTCCTCATGTGAACTTGCACCCATGGTCCAGTGATCTGAGCACTCAGAACAACCAAGCAGTTCTCCTGTTCTCATTGACAGCGCCAAACCAGTTTACTATCTAGAAAAAATGCCTACAGATCACAGACCTGAACCTGTGAAACACCAGCTCTAAGTTTCAAGGATAGTTCACTGCTCTGTACCATGACTAGCAAACAAACATTAATAGGAAATGCCTACCAACACGGCACTAAGTCCAGTTCTAAAAGAGGACTAATGCGTGGGTTGTAGAAGATATTAAATTGGGAAAAGAGGCAGAAAGTGGATGCCTGAAAATGCAAATTTTGAGAACACATTTCAAAGCAAGAAAAATCGAGACTTTTTTCACCTTAGTGAAGACAATAGTATGAAAGCACAATGCTGGAAGCAGGAAGTTGAAATTAATTATATCCAAACCTACAGAACCAAGGAATAGATAACCAACTGCTACTGACTAACCAAGGCAAAGGCATTAGCTTGAAAAGCAAGAGCTAATCTTCAGCTGTTAAAGAGCTCTTCTGTTACATGTGAAAGTTCATACACATTCTAGTCTCAACCTTCTTCCATCTTCTGCTCCAAATAGCAACGGGGGAGGTCATTTAGATTGGCTATTAGCATAAACTCCTTCACTGAATCGGTTATTAAACACTGGAACAGGCTCCCCAGGGAGGTGTTTTAATCACCATCCTTGGAGATGTTCAAAAGACACAGAGATGTAGTGCTAGGGGACACTGTTTAGAAGCAGACTTAGTAGAGTTAAGTAACCATTGATGCTGATGTTCTTAGAGGTCTCTCAACTGTAATGATACCATGACTCTAAAGTAAATAACAGAGTGCTCCAGAACTTAGTGTTTCTTCGTTATTTTTAATTACAAAAGAAACTGAAGTTGAAAGGGCATTGTAATGAAACCAGTAAGGGAAATACGAGGAGCAAGGGGAAAGAGCATGAACAAGACCAGGTAAGAAGCATGACTACCATTGTTTCAGAAAGCAGGAAAACCAATCTGTAGCAAAGAAACACTGCCCCCTACTGTTGACATTTTAGTATTTCACTCAGTATGGGATTACAATTTCAAACTCACCCAGTATCTACTTTCCCTTTATAGCATTATGAGTTCTGCAGTCTGCATGGAAGGAAGCATTTCACCTTTTATCAGTCCGTGCAGCTGCAGGTCTTGGTGAGCACTTAATTTTACCTACAATGTCTACAACAGCCTTCAGAAAACCTGAACTGTGACAGCTGTATGAAAAAAGAATGCACAAATTTATCTTCATGTACTAGTATATGGTGACCTGGTGCCACACCACAATTTTGTTACCTTTATCAAGTTACGTCAACCTTACACAAGATAACAAGTTAAAAACAACATCAGAGAACTAGCTATGATCTTTTACATCTAATATTTTTTTTTCCAGATTTACAAATTAAAATTTCAGAGTTCTATAGACTGGAGAGGTTGCCAATGAAGAATACCATTTCAGTTTCTCATGAATGAAATAGTTAAATTTTACTGTATAAAGCCAAATTTTCATGGGAAAAGACACATAAGGTAACCTGTAACTGACCAAAGAAGTATGCATCTTACCTTTTCAATGATCTCATAGCATTCCTCCAGTTTCTGAGTTCTGTCTTTCAGAACTGTACTGCTTTCGTTGTAGACATTCAACCACTCCCTGTAAGAGTTTTCTGACAGATCTGCATAAGCAATGCACAAAGTCCTCAGACCTACGAAACAGAAAACAGACATCACGCACAGTAAAGTTACGCTGAGTATCGTCAACAAATAACTCATGCCCTAATGAATGCTGAATTCTAATCCTCTCTCTGGAACAGGAGCTTTTAATTCACACTCTTGCACTCTGGTTTCCAAAAAATCTCCTTGTATATTTTTTTAATCATTGGAGTTTTTGAAAACATAAACCCAAAGTCTGGCTTAGAAGTTACTAATGTGGGTCAAGTCAAGAAAGAGCCTAACAGACACAACCTTCTCCCTGATTTTCAGTATTGCAACCTAGCCATACTAAAGCAACACAAGTGTAATCTTTAATCTTTACAGTTCAAGTAAGGAAGCAAGACTGGCTTTCATGTATTTGTAAAGAGATCAAGTTAAAGAACTGGCTGCATATTGTGACTGAAGAAATTACTTAGTCAAACATACTTCACATTCCGTATTTCCTTTCAGAAAGTCCATTTCCTCCTTCAGTGTATGCACATAACTCACATGAACAATGGCAGTTACACATGCACAAAAGAGTAAAGGGCCCATGACGTATGAAAAGTGTTCTATTAATGGACAAAAATGAACATCTACAAGTAATTTTTTTTTCCTGACTTGATGCCACAGAAAGCAATCTGTGGCATAAAACACAAAGTTTTGGTAGTGGCAACATGGGAGTCCGAAAAAATAAATTAATTTGAAGTTGAATAAAGTTTTCAAGATTTAGCCAGAAAAATACTGGTTCATCATTTTACTGTAATGCAGATATCCCATGCAGAAGAGGAAACAAAGCCAAATACTTCCCTGTGAATGGAGACATTCTATCAGCCAAAAAGAGCTTACAGATTATTTCAGATCACTTTCGATATAGTGGCATTCGAGGCTTCTTGGCGCACTCAGGTTGTCACTCTGCTTTATAAAGCCAGGGACTTTGTCATCTGACTTTTACAGCAGTAAAAAAACCAAACACACCTTTAATTGAGGTATTCCAGGCCACACATCTTAAGGCCTTCTCCTTTATCTTGAGCACAAAGAAGCTCATCTTCATCTTCTGAATTCCCCTTCCCTAACTGAAATAACACAGAAGCAGACCACAAACTTCCTCAGACTTCAAGTTACCCTAGAAACGCTAATTTGCTTATTATACACCACTTCTAAATTTATCTTCATAATCATCTTTCTTGGCTCTGCAAAGGTTACACAATACAGAACATGCTGCAAGCAATTTGGTAAGGTAATTTTCACGACGTGCTGCTTCTCTTACCTTCCGTTGCGAAGTATTCAAGATGGCACAGTGTTTGCTCCATGTACTGAGAATCTTTTGAAAGCCTCTCAAAAATTACATTATCCTATTAAAAACAAATTCATTAGAAGGGAATGAGTCTGCACACAAAGTCTCCATTTATGCATACACAAGCTCAAGTGGAGTAACCTGAACAGATACAGTGGCAGAGACATTGCAACCCCTTAAAATGATGTAGACAAAAGTACACCCTGCCCTTCTATCCTCTTTTCATAAAGGGGTCCCCATTACTAAGCAGCACAGAATACTCCTTTCTGAATTCTTATGTGGGCCTATTGCTTCTCAGAGAATATGTCTGGTCTTATTCAGCACACATGGCAGTCCCATTCAGAAGAGCTTCTTGCAATCCTTTCCAGAAAACATTCTAACCGATGTTAAAAAGCAGAAGGCACAAATACTGACCAGGTTCTACCACAGAATTCTTCCAAGTAACCTTCTTGCAGCAAATTCCTTCGTAATAAAACATGCCCAGATAACAGACACAATGAAAATACAGCATCCTCACCTACATATTGTCTCCTGCAACTACCAGAGCAAGTTGCTACCCATATAGAACACAGAAACCTATCTTTTACTTATCTGAAGCCTACAAGTTTGAGCAAACAAGCCCACATCTATCACTGATTAAAGATCGGCAAACAAAACAATCAATTGACGATGGCAGTGACAGGATGAGAGATGACTATTCAGAACGTGGAAGAGTTCATGTAGAAGGGGCAGTTAACATAGGTTGTAGCAATTAGTATAATTAGTATAATTTGGTGGTTTGTCTTTTGTGTTCTGCTCCATCCACCACTCATCCAAACTTTCTCCTCTGTTAGACATCTGAAACTGCTCATATGGAAGGCAGCATGAAGTTTTTTACTACAGACTCTCCTGTTCTGCCTGTTCTAGTGGCATGCTCCAAGAAACAGTGTGAACTCAAGGACAGCGTGAGCAACAAACAGCTGCATATCTGTGCTGTCCTACTGGACATTCAAGTATAAAATATCACATAATGACAGTGAGCTTAATTTACTCTGGTACGTATATATCAAATGAAGGCAGTTAAACTGAAACAGAGCAGTGCACCCAGATCTGTATGCAAGAATAATTTAAAGTAAACCAGATCCTATGGGAAGTCAGGAATAGTTTACCCTGCTGCACTTGCATAGGTTTCCATTGAAACTTAACCACTGTTTGCCTGTAGATAATGACAGTTTTGCAGCCCTTGCACTTGGGTAGGTTATTGCTCATCAGTGAAGAATGGAAGCACAACATGGTGCAACTCAGACACAACAGCAGATGCAGAGATGCAACAGACCCAGATCAAGAGCAAACACTTAACAGATTTTAGTATTAGATTCAGACAACAGCAACAGTCTAAGCTTCTGAACTGCTGCTGCACAGCTGCATGAAATCCTGACTTTGCTGAAGTAAAGGGTAGTGCTCCTATTAGTTTCAAGATTTCAACTGGGTAGTTGAAAGCCTAGCAATCTTCATGCCTGCAAAAAGAGCCAGAGGAGTAATGACAGATTTCTTAAGTCACTTGGCACTAAAGGGAGAGCCAACAGGCATTATGCATGAGACAAAATGTCAGCATCAACCACAACTGCTGAAACAATAACTGGTAGTGTTAGTTCTCCATTAAGCAGCGTAATTACTTACAGCCCCTTTGCAGTAGAGACGTAACTGTCCTGCTGGAGTTCGAACAATCACTGACATTCTCTTCCTGTTGCTATTGAAAGAAAAATATTTGCTTTCATTAGTCACAGTGATGAAGAGTAAGTCCTGTTCTCACCAGTGAATTTTCTCCGATGTGTTCAGTGCATTCGAGATCAGGCAAGAGGTAACAGTAGTAACTTAAGACTTGACAACCTTTGACAGCAAGGAAAAATGCTGAATTGTCAATTTCTAGCTTCAGCGCCCATCAGTAGCACAGAGCACAAACTTACACCCAAAAGTGAGCAAGAATTTGGAGAAGGGCAGGATGGCACAAAAACTCTCTTAAAAGAGCAAGAATCACATTTATTATCAAGTTTTCCCTTATTCCTCTAAGAAAATTATTGTGGGGACTTGGGCTAGAAGTTAGGGTGAACACACATTTATTACATACATAAGAGACATTGAAATAAGCATCCACTGATAAGAGGAATTATTTAACTCCCTAACTCAAAAACAGAAATGTCATAACAATGAATCATGGTGTAGATGAGCTCATAGTCTCCCTATAGGTTTAATTCCACCTACACAGGTGGGATTACATGGAATAAAGCCAGACTCTCTGAGCAGAGCTACAATCAAGACAGCCAAGTTGGGATATATCTTTAAAACAAAGGTAAACATTAGCATACTGTACACAGGTGTTTAAGAAAGGAAAGTAAGCAAGAATTTATTTTTAATGATTAGGTCTGTCACTTCATTTAAGCTCTCCTTTAAAAGACACAAAGGAAGAAAAAACAGTTTGTAAGCAGCAGAGGCAAGGACACACTCTTATGAAGAACACCTTAACAATATGTCTTTTCATATAATCCTTCTCCTCAGTAAAGGAGAGATCAAAAGCATCCTTCCCCATTCCCTTCTTGCCAGTATGTACAACCAACAATCAAGAGTAGAGAGCGATCTTCCTCCCCCTCTGAAATAGCTCTGTGAGATGCAGACCCTTATCAGGGCTCAAGAGCCTTGGGTAAGCAAGCAAGCCCTTGGCAGCTATAATCAAACAAAACAATCCTTTCTAAGACTTTCTAAAGAAAGTCTGGAAGAACAGCGATTATCTGTGCCCAGAATTTCTGCAGCAAGCTCGTGACACTAGGCAACTTCCCTGTGCTTTTTGAAATCCAGTTATAAGAACTCACTGGTGAAGCAGGAAGTTGCTACACACAGGGAAGAGCTAAGAGGTTTTTTCTGCTCCATGCAGGCTACACCTACCTCCTGTCTACAGACACCTGGGTACCAATTAACTTGTCAGAAACCTTAAAAGACCCTTCTAGTATGTTTTCAGATGTTCCCACAAGTAGCCTAAGAAGCCACATTCTGAATGAGAACAGGAAAGCAGTCAACAGTACCCTTCAAAACAAGCCAGGACAGAAAAAAGCTGCCTACCCGAAGATGCCTACATTCAATTTTATGTACTCCTTCAAAGCAGAAGCAGCCAACTCAAACATGGCAGAGAGGAAGACCTGAAGTCTTTAAGACACATTAAAAGTAGAAACACCATCAGAAAGCCAGCTGACTAGAACCATCCACAGTGGCAAAACAATAGTAACTGATAAAGAGAGCCTTTTGTCACTTCTAGTTATGTAGAGACCAAACTGATAACACAAAGCTTCCCGCCACTCAAGTGGTGCCCACCCTAACTAGCTTGACCAGACAGGAGTGTTCATCATGTTTGGGTTTTCATAGCTAGAGTGGTTCTTAAAAAGGGGCACCAAAAAGTCCTGCAGTTGTAGATTGCACCTGCTCAAAAAAAGTAATTTGCAGAAGCACTATAAAAATGCAATCTCAAAGCATGTTCTTGAAGTAGACAAGTGACACACAAGGAAACCAATGAGGCAGAGAATGACACTTCCAGAGCAGCAACTTCTCAGTAAGACAAAGCTGCAGCGGTAGAGAAGAATCTAATGCTCACATGCCAACAGTCAACAGTTAAGAAGCTCTGTATTAGTCCTGTATTGAAACCCAGAAAATAGAAGGACAAAACTAAGCAAGTTCAGTTTTTCTACTGTATCAGCTGACTATTTTTCTTGATCATTTTTTTGCAAAAATGGTTCTCTTGTTACCCCCCCATTTGTTAAAGTAAAACCTACCTGGAAAACTCCAGTACGTTCAGAATTTCGAAGGTTTTTTCTTTTCCCAGCTACAAAAGAAAGCATGTACCATCATAAGTATAACTTGCAGTGTATTCTCACCCGTGTCAACAAGCAAGCAGGTTAAACACCTTTGCTCACACAGCCCAGTGTAAATAAGATGCGGTAATGGCGCCCTCTCCTGGTAAAAGTGACCTGGAACCTTATTTAGTGAAGGCACGCTAATCTTTCTTCAGCATCTAGTATTGTAGAATCCTCCATTTACTACTTCTATATTACTACAAGGAACTAATTAATAACTAACTCCAGATTTACAAGCATGGTCTGAAAGTTAAGCTAAATATTTCTTTCTTAATAGCTATACAGGAGACATTACAAACTGTGGGAACTATTCCAAGTTAAAAATTAACATTGACATACATGGAATGACAATAACCTTTTGTCTGAACTGCTTTAACCTTTCTTCTACATGAATTTACAAGCATATGAGATTTTCTTTTCTTGAGGAAAAAGCAAACAGTGAACTGCGGAGTCCTGTTCTCAGCAGTAACTGTTAGGATCGAGCATAATCAACCTGAGAGAGAAAATGATTTAGAAACATCTTGCCTTTCTGTAACAGAGTTACTGGAGTCTCAGAACTCCGGTGGCATTTGTGGTACACCCTTAAAGAAAAGCTGCAGGAAAATTAAAACTGCAGTACAGAGCTATGTCCTACAAGGCACACTGCAATTCAGCAATATCCCCAACACCAAAAACCATCTCCAATTCATGTTACATGAGCTGCCACCGATACAACAAGAAGAGACAAGAGTGATAGATTTTATTGCTGGCTATCGACTGACCATGCTTTCCACCTTAGTATATGCAAGTAGTATAGAACTAGGTCAGGTAGGCCTGGGACTTTCTGCAGATAACAATCTAGATAGCTCTAGATAACATTGCACATGCTAAGCTCTTTAAGCAGCAGTTCTCTGAGAGATCATAAAAAGTTTTTTACAAGTCCTAGGAAGATACATATTTTATGTGCTTAGCTTGGCAGGGTACCAAAAAACCTGAAAGCTAAGACACTTGGGAGGAAGGACAAAAATACATCCATTATTCTTAATAAGCACCCTACTAGCTGCACCTGTGTAAATCTGCAGCCACTTCAGCTGAGACTGCAACTTAAGTCAGAATGTGGCCCCATGAGTCCAAGACTGCTTGTGCCCATTCCAATCTAACTATGCAAGCCTGCACACAGAGCTTAAGCAGATAAAGATCAAACTCAGAAGAAAAAAAAATCCATTTTACCTGAAGAAATAAAACATTTATAAGTCCAGTAGCCATAAGACTTATTAGTTAGAATGTTTCCCAAACCCATAAGTTCCCTCGTAATGTGAGGGTTCTCATCTCTGCTTCCCACACAAAGGAAATCTTCAGGCACAACTGCTGCTATTTCTCACGTAAGCTACAGCCTCCCATTGCCCACACCACACAGAAGGGGAAAGGACTTTGCATATACAATGTAAGACAATTTTTCCCAGTCTGAAAAAAAGCCTTTTACATGTAACATCTTAACGTCCCTGTAAAGGGGAACTCACAACAGCCACACAAGAGACATTTATGCTGTGCATGATCTTGGCAGTCTCTGCCACACACACCTACTACTTACCGCATCAATGATAACCGAATGTGGAGTCCGTCCTGTGAAGACATAACCAAGCTTTTTGGCTCCTTTCACTAATGCCCCTTCATCTGCCAATGTAAGGAAAGCTTCTGTTTAACCTGGTATGTAGGAGAAGCCTGCAAAGCCTGTAATTACATATGCCATAATGCCGAAGCACAGAGGTCCCCCTCGCCATGTACTCCCCCATTTGCAAGGCTGCTAGAGTAGCTCTGCACACACTTCCACAAGAACACCCACACTTTAGACCTACAAAGGCCATACAACATCAACTACACAAAGCTCTGTACTTAGTCTGTATAGAACACCCTGCAATTACCAGGGCACTCATCTCTGTTGTGAAGGAACAAAGCTGTGTTTCTCTAAAATCTTACAAAAGGCATTTAATCAATTTCTACCTGCAGAGGCAGGTGCTGTGGAGATACAGCATTATCTTTTTGTGACTGCACTGGGTAGTATCATTAAGAGCTCAAATAACTCTGCTGAAACTAGAGCAAACACCTCCACTTCTAGTAGGTTGATACACAGTCTATTAGGAGCAAGCAACATTAAACGTAACTACTTCCTCCAAGCTCCAAGAGAAAGGTATTACTTCAGGGGGTGGAAATCAAGTAAGGCAGGCAGAAGACCTGCATGGATAAGCAAGGAACTCCTAGGAAAACTCTAAAAGAAAAAGGAGGTTTACCATATGGGGAAAAAAGGTCCAGTCAGTTAGGAAGATTACAGAGATAACCAGATAATATAGAGATGCAGCAATGAAGGCCAATGCCCTCCTGGAACAGAATCTCACCAGAGGAGTGAAAGAACAAAAAGTTTTTCAAATACATTAGTGATAAAAGGAAGAGCAGGCAAAGGGTGGAGCCACTGCTGAATGATATGGGAGATATGGTAACTGATGATGCAGAGATGGCAGAGTTGGTGAATGCCTTTTTGGCCTCAGTCTTTACTCCTAAGACCAGTCCTCAGGAACCTCAGTCTCTAGAAGCAAGGGAGAAGAACTAGAGAGATGTGGATGTTCTGCTGGTCAGTCAGGACCAGGTTAGAGATCTCTTATACCAACTAAAGACAAGCAAGTCCACAGGACCTGATGGGGTGCATCCACAAGTGCTGACAGAGCTGGCTGATATTGTTGCTGAACCTCTCTCCATCATCTTTGAAAAGTTATGGAGAACAGGAGAGGTGCCTGAGGCCTGGAAGAAAGCTAATGCCACTCCAGTCTTCAAAAAAGGCAAGAAAGAGGACCCAGACAACTACAGACCAGTCAGCCTCACCTCCATCCCTGCAAAAATGATGGAGCAGCTCATCCTGGAGGTCATCTCTAACCACATGGAAGACAAGAAGGTTATCAGGAGTAGCCAACATGGATTTACCAAGGGGAGATCCTGTCTGACTAATCTGATAGCCTTCTATGAAATTATGACCAAATGGGTAAATGAGGGAAGAGGGATGTCATATATCTTGACGTAAGCAAAGCCTTTGATACTGTCTCCCATAGCAGCCTCATAGAAAGGCTCAGGAAATGTGGCATAGATACCTGGTCTGTGAAGTGGATTGCACACTGGCTTGGCAGAGTTCAGAGGGTTGTCATCAGTGGCACAGAGTCAACTTGGGTGTCTGTGGCCAGTAGTGTTCCCCAGGGATCAGTACTGGGTCCAGTTCTGTTCAATATCTTTATCAATGACACTGAGGGTACTCTCAATCTCTTCCTTCAGAAGTTTGCTGACAATACAAAACTGGGGGGGTTGGCTGACACTCTATCTGGCTGTGCAGCCACCCAATGAGATCTGGACAGGCTGGAGAACTGGGTGTAGGCAAACCTCTTAAAGTTTAATAAGGACAGGTGCAGGGTCCTGCATCTGGGGAGGAATAACAACAGGCACCAGTGCAGGTTAGGGGCTGCCCTGTTGGAAAGCAGCTCCAGGGAACATGATAACAATGTGCCCTTGTGGCCAAGGGAGCCAAGGGTAACCTGGGATGCATCAAGAAGATTGTGCCCAGCAGGTCTAGAGAAGGAGTTCTAACTCCCTACTCTGCCCTGGTGAGACCACACCTGGAATACCATGTCCAGTTTTGGGCTCCCCAGTTCAAGAACGACAGAACTGCTGGAAAGAATCCAATGGAGAGCCACGAGGATGATTAGGGGACTTGAGCATCTCCCCCATGAAGAGAGACTGAGATCCCCAGGGCTGTTTAGTCTTGAGACTAAAGAGGGGATCTCATCAATGTGTATAAATATCTGAGGGGTGGGTGTCAAGCTCTTTTCGGTGGTGTACAGTAGTAAGACAAGGAACAGCAGGTTCAAACTTGAACATAGAAGACTTCAACTCAACATGTGGAGAAATGTTTTTGCAGTGAGGGTGACAGAGCGCTGGAACAGGCTGCCCAGGGAGGTTGTGGAGTCTCCTTCTCTGGAGACTTTCAAAACCTACTGGGATGCACTCCTGTGCAGACCATCCTAAGTCATCCTGCTTTAGCAGGGGGGAGGTTGGACCCCATGATCTCTTGAGGTACCTTCCAACCTCTAACATACTCTGATACTGTGATATCACACAGGTGGATTTAGTGCTCCACACAAGCAACCCTCATGTCCACCACTCCCTTGGTCTCCTCACCATTTAGCACTGAGCAGTGCTACCCTACATGGGCTCTTCACCCTACTTGTCAAGCACTCTAAGACTGTATGCATGGAAAGCTTTATCTTTGCTTTTCACCCCTGCAGAAAGGCAGAGTAGAAAACCCCACGACAAAAGAAGGGATCAGAAGCCCACCCTATCTCTGCAGAAACACAAGAGACTTGGAAGTTCTGGAGGAGACATGCAAAAGCAGTGTACACTGATCACAAAAGATCTACTGCCAGCATCACAGAAGACATCTTGCTTTAAAAAAAAAAAAATTTAAAAAAATCCATGTCTGCTACAGAAATTTCTGGACCTTCCTTTCATCAACTTCTACTCACTCACTCTTTCCCTCCCCCAAAAAAGAAAGCAACAACCAACCTGGAGAGGAGGCCTGGTAGATTATTGTATTTCCTTGTCTCTCAGGAACAACAGTATGACACACAGCCAGCAGAGTGAGGAACTCCTGTATGTGTACAGCTGTGGGCTGGACAGAACATCAGAGAGCTGGGTTAAGTATTACACATGGGCTAAGAGGCAGCTTTTCATGAAGAATTCAGGTACCACAGACAAAAAAATAATTCTGTTCTCTATTTATAGTAGTTGTCTTGGTCCAAGAACATCAACAGCAGCACCATTAAAGAATCAGAGTACAGAAATGGGGCCATTACTGCCTACACATTCAGCATGATGAGAACACAATGGAAGTGTTGTCCACAAATTGTATAGTCAACCAGCCATCCCCAAGCACTTGAAGAGACACCAGGTCTACAATTCAGTAAAGATGCTACAGCACTTAAAACACAGGCCTCTCTGATGAGCTAATTCTGGCAAATGAGTTGAAATTGAGTCCCCCATCCCATTCTCTCTTCCTCTCTATTCCTGCCTCTGGCACAGCATTTCCAGTTTCCTGTCTGTCACGAACAGTACTCAGCTGCCCAGGTCACAGCCTGAGCTTCCCCCACAGTTCACATATTTAAACCAAGTTTGGATAGAGATGAACCCCACAAGACTCCTTTAAAACAGGATCCAGGTGGTTTTTTTAAGGCAGTTAATTAGAAGATGCTTCTACACCAGAATGATTTACAATAGAAAAAAGCTACAATGTTCATATGATACTGCTTCAAGTGAAAATTGCACGCCACCAAAAGTCCTCTGATGTGAGACTTATATTACATGCCTTTAAGAGCATGTGCATTATTACTATATGAAATGCAGCACACAAATTTTATAATACCCTTTAATCACATGGAATTACTGAGACATTAAAGACTCCATTTCTGACTTAGAGGGGCAGTTGGATGCTATTTCTCACAATCTGGCTACCAGCATTCAGTTTGCTCTCAGACATGTTCATGCTTTTCTCCTCAAGCTAAGCTATGTGGAAGAACAAAACATAGGAAAAACCCAAAAACACACCCCAAAGGTTTGTTCTGCCTCAGGTCCTATTACAGGGACAAAAACCAGGAATAATTGTTGAGTCTTTGTTTGATTTTCATTTGTCTTTCTTCCAGTGTGGTGCACATAACCTACATACTTGTACAGAACAAAGATGCACAATGGCAACATTTAATTAGTAGGAATTAAGTAACTGTACAAGCCACAAAATGGCATCTGGCAAATGTGACAATGTGTAAACAAAAAGACTATCTTATCAGAAGTGTAACAAAAAGACTGAAGACCTAATACTTATATTCTTGGTTTACTCCATGTACTTTGTCAAAAATATTTTCAAAGTAACTGTTGCATTCAGGACCTTTATCTTTGCATATTGAGACTTCTGAATCGTATGGTCATATACCACTAAAATGGTAACACTCGCAGCTTTGTACATGCTGGAGTGCAAAAGTTGTCTTGAAGAAAATGACCTAATGGAATATAGCAAGAGAGTAGTGTGCAAAATGCTAACTCCACAGCAAACTACTGGTCAGGAGGTTACTACTGCTCCCTCATTTCCAGTGAAAGCAACAGAAATTCTACCTCCATATCAAAATGCACAGCCTGTTAGATTCTTATTTCAGCATCCATTGCTGCAGCCCTTTAATGTTCTTCTTACATGTTTTCATAGTATGTGTTCTGTCAGCTGGAAACAATCTATCTTCAGTCATGTCATAGATTTTAATCCTTCCTATGTATGCATTTCTGCTTTCAAGCCAGCAAGGTAATTTGTTGCTGTCTTGGTATTTTCACAGCTCACAATGTGTTACGTGGCAATCCTCCAATTCTGTAGCAACAGATCACCAGAGGGCCAGCTTATCATGTCAGCTCCTCCACACAGCTGTCATTTGTTTCCTTCCTATATTGTTCCAGCATTAACACAATATTTGTTGCGCTGGTATGAATCAGAGTAGAGCACACAAACTCCTACGTCTGAGAACAGAAAAATCATTAATAGCTTCTTTAGTGATACATCCCTCGCACCATGACAAGTTCAACCACAGCATAAGAGAGAAGTCCCACAGGTAAACCTATTGTGCTTTATTACTTATTTTCCTCTACTAAAGCATGGCCTCTGCTATTATATTACTCAAATTTCAGTGATTGTCTGCAAGGCAGTCCTTGCCTGCTCATTAGTTAGGCTCCGTGCTTCCTACCCTACTTTTTCTTCTGTTTATCTGTAGCAGGGTACTTCAGCCTCTTGCTCATATGCCCACAGGTAGTTCTTACTCTGAGGGCCTTCTCACTTCATTTTTTCTCTCCATGAGCCAGTGGCTCTGGGTGAAAGCTTTTGCTTCTTTCTTGATGTCTTTCCCAAAGATCCACAAAACATTGTTTAGCCCTGGCTCAGGGCTAAATGCCCACCAAAGCTGGTCTATCACTCCACTTCTTAGACAGACAGGGGAGAGGAAGAAAAAGTAACAAAGACTGGTAATCAGGCAGAAGCTATTTCAATAATGCAGAGCAAGAGCAAAGGCCACACAGAAGCAAAAAGCAAATATGTTATTCAATCTTGCCCATCAAGATGATGGTGTTTTGGTCACTCCCCAGGAAGCACAGCTCTCCATGTAGCGGTTGCTCTGGAAGACAGATGCCATCAACTAATGTCTCCACACCTCCTTTTTTCACTTAGTATATATGTCTGAGCTGATGTCATATGTCATTGAATACCCCTTGGGCCAATTTGGATTAGCTAGCCCCTCCCAAAATCTTGCCCACTCCTCAGCATTCTCTTGGGGTAGACATATGTTGGAAAAGCACCGCCCTGGTGCTTGGTTCAGCAGTAGCCAAAACATTGGTGTGTTACCAACACCCAGCTACAGCACTACAAAACACAGCACCAGTAAGACTACACCAACAATATACCCCACTAGCTCAACTTACTTCCAATGCTGCCTCTACAATCCACGAACTACACACAGACAGTCTCACATTTCTGGGAGCAGCTTCTAGGTTTTGTTATCTACAAATCATTAACTACACTGAAAGCAAAGTTTCCTTATCTAGAAGGCACAACTCATCCATTATCAAGCAGGGCACAGACCACTTATCAGGAAGCTGTATTACAAGTTTTCATTCCTTCATCTTCTCCCCCTATTCAAAGGGATCAAGCTCTGTCTTCTGGGAGCAAGCTGCACTCCGCAGAGCTATGTATCTGCACATTTGTCCCACGTGTCCTCATCTGGGCCTCCTCACTCCGAAGACAAACTGCACTGATCTAGCCAACTGCTCACAGCCTGGTGAAGTTACAAAGAAGTTGCATACAAAGTTTAGCATGTTTCTTAATCTCTTTTTATTTGCAGCAGCATGGTATCCATGTCTCCATTCACAATACCTCCAGATGAACAGGGCTGACAGGTTTTTGAGAAATTGGCCAAGAAATGTAGAAATGGCCAATGGGACATAAAGGCACACGCTAAGAACCACCTGAACTTCTTCACATAAATGTGGCACCTTCTGCCAGGGACAGCTAGTAAAATACTTACCTATTTCATTACCAGGAAGAAATTTGACTCACTATCTTTAAGAGACATGACCTTCCTACTGCTTTGTTCATTAAAACACATGGAGAACAGTTGGAGGATCCAGCCACGTCAAACATCTCCAGAACAGTGAAGGTTGTAGGGGATCATGGTCTTTTGGGTACAGACCAAGGAAACACATTAACCAGCATTTAAAAATCAGAGTTAAATGCAAGCTTATCTTGTCCAAAGCCACCAAAGTATAGCCTACAATTTGATCCTGCCTTGCACTTGAGCCAAAGTACCAAAGTCCCTCGTACAACAAGCAAAAAAGGAGAAGAATGCAAGATATTTCTCACTAAGCTATAACAATTTAATTGTCAGCTGTGTAATAGTGTTTTGACAGTTTCTAGGCAACAGTTACTTTCTGAATTAAAGCCTCCCAGAGGTTCTCACCATCTGAACAGGTTTCATTGGGTTTTTTTTTTTTCCTCCCTACTGCATTTTAAATTAGTTTTTCATCCCAGTAGTTATATGCTTTTCTTGTTCTGCTTTCTCAAGGAATCAACAATCAGATGATGATAGAGGTTATTGCAACAAAGCCTAATGGGATAAAAGGCCTCAGTTCCTACACACTTCATGAAAATAAGCAGACATGTTTGAGCGCTAAATGAACACTTCAGCTGAGGTAAAAGCTCAGCACAAGCACAACAGTTAGCTGTTGTTCCTGGCCAGATACTTAACCTGCTCATCACACACACTCATTGAATCAATTAACGCATCTGCAGCTTTGCAAGTGGTAATCTGCAAGCCATTAGGATTTATATACAGACTGGAACTAGTAGAGGAAGTTCTGAAAGAATCCAGACAGATAATAGCCTAGCATGACATTGAAATGTAATAGTTCTTTCAATTCTTGACCTCCTTCCCTGCTCTCTTATCATTAGGGTAAAAGTAACCCCATAAGCTGGCTTTTGTGTCCATGATGAGTTCATTCATAGCAGACACGCAACTCTCAAGCACCAAGATAAAGACCATCCAGCATATTCTCCAAACTTTCTTGTAAGTACATGGAAATAACTGATCTTATTCTAAGACGACTTAAGATGGTTTTCCCTATAGAAACAAACCAGCATCATACCCTTGGTACTGCTGCACAGTTCACCCAACAGAAGCTGTCACAAAGAAAAAGCACAGGCAGACAAACCTAGGTACTTTCTTCCTCATTAATATCCTAAAGAAGCCAGGGAAACCTGCACGTGTTTTCAAGACAAGCTCTTTTTCCTTGGAACACTTCCTGCAAGGCAATAATTCTTCAACTGTTAGTCAAGAGCAGACTTGGCCATCAGTCAGTCCAAACACACCAGTGGCCCAGAAGAGCTATCCAATTTACAGGCAATGCAGAGTGATAAAAATCTTCCTAGCAGATGGAAGACAGTCTCATGAGGGCAAGTCAATTTTATTTTTTTATTTTTTTTCCCATTTTCAACCTGGAAAAAAATTTACTTGGCACTCACACAATTCTAAACTAACACTTCAAACTGGACTGAATAAAATGAAATCTTCAACACCAGAGCAATGAGCACTTATCCTGTGTTAGTGAGAGACGGCACATGGACAACTGCAGCTACAAAAGGGGCAAAGGTTTAAAGGCAAGTCATTGTCCAGCTCAATACTGCACCATCTGGCCCCACAAGGCAGCTTGGGCTAGAAATCTTGAATTTTATTACTTCAGTTCACTAAATGAGTAGAGCTTGTCAGATAACTGTAAATGCCATTTACAGATACCTTGTAGCTATGACAACTAAGACACTAAGGAAATTAGGTAGGAGAAGGCAATTTATGCACTCTAACAGCTGACCTACTGCAAAAAGCTAATGGACTAGAAAGGTGCAGTTCTTCCTTCTCTCACTAGCCTGGGATGCAGTCCCTGATGCACTTGGAGAAGCAGATCTGAATTTAAGCAAATTGCAACATGCAGTCCTTGCAATCTCATGTCTTGTGCCAAGTGCTCAGTCAAATACTCAACAATGCAATGACAGAAGTACATATTCATATAAGTTAACAGCCAGAGGAAGCTTTATATATAAGGTTTGAGCATGTAAAGAATGAAGTCTTCTATCAGAGCTGTCTCCACACCTGACACCTAAGGAAGCTACCAAAATCCTTTGTCTGCTGCAATAGCAATTATTCCTTCTATATCTACAAGCAGAAGCTTTACCCAGAGACAAACAACGATATTCCAAAGTTAAGGGGCAATCTCAGGACTAAATAAGAAACTCCACTTCACGGCCTATTTGATATACATCCCTGCTGCTGAGACTATTGAAACAGACCAAAGCACTTTTCTGTATACATGCCTAAAGCAACAACAAATAAGGAAGAACTCTTAACACATTCCTCTTAGCTTAAACCTAAGCCAGTAGCCTTTCATTCAGAACAGACAAGCTAGAATCATTAACTGACATGAACTATGACTGTACCCATATATAAGCAAATAGAACACAGAACATGCAGTAACCCAATCTTGGCTGCAAGTGACATGCCAATGGGTAGTCCTTCCAGTGCAGATTATAAAAGCCACACAGGAAACCAGTACATTGTCCTGGTAGGACTATCTTAAAGATAAGAGCACAGAGCCATCCTCAGGCTCTACCATCCTGAGGAGTATATAGTGACACATAAAGTAACTAAATATTCCTTCAGGCATAAACACGATGATGCATTTCAACTTTTTAAGTAGTGTAAAGCAAGACAGAAAGCAAAGCTTTGCTGCACACAAAGGGTATCTAAATAAGCAATGAACTGACACTCTCCTAAGTAACAGGACCCTTTAGGACACAACCAGTTCAGCTAAGAATGCTAATTACTAAGACCCAGGCTAAGCTTAAGCTTTCAGTAAAGTCCTGTGTCTTGCATCATTTATGTGATTAGAATTCCCAACATTTGCAGTATTTAAAGCAGGTCTCACACCAGAACCATCTTGCAATGCCATGGATTACTGCTAAAAACAGTATTTCAACAGTGCAGATGTTTTGACATCCCAAGTAATTCTGCTTCCCAATTATTTCTTTGAAGACACTATTTTACATCTATACCAGCACATATGAAGTTGTTTCATAGTTAGCTGGTACCCATTGTTTCTTCAATGAGACAAATGAGCAGAAAGGGGCAGAGGGAGCTAACTTTTTTCCCCCACTGTGCTTTCTTGACACCTATACACAAGTAGAGTTGTCTAGCATTCAGGAGACCTAGAATAGAGCGTTCAAGCAACACAATATCCAAAGAGAAGACTTACATGGTCATTTTCAATGTTTTGCAGCAGCCTTGGGTCATCAAATTCACATGATTCACTAGTGGAAGGAGGTAGCTGGCTGAAGAACAAGACAAGCATATTCAAACATAGCAGTGGCAATACTTCCAATTTTAGTACTTGATCTGTGATTTTTCTTGACTTATCAAAAAGAAAATTAAGATTCCACTTTACTCGTAAGTATTGTGAAAAACGCACGAGCAACGTACAAAACACTGAAAAATAACAGTAATTTCCTCAGAACACCACCAAGAACCCCAAAACACTTGGAAAAAAATTAAATGTGAGGAGAATCAAGTGTCAACACACTTCCTAGGACAGATACAGCAGAGCATCTTTTAATTTTAGATTAAATATGTTTAATCAACACAGTGATTCCAAACTGAGTTGATGTTAGGATAAGCCAAAGATCAATATCCCTAAGCTTCCTCTCCAGTCAGAGAGTTCTGCTTCCAAACTCAGAATCCTTCACAGATCAACTTCAAGTGCTCAAAACTAATACCAGGAAGAAACTCTTCCACAAAGCTCACTAGAAGTGTATGAGAAGAAAAAAGAGAGTTGGTCATGAAGGACACAAACATTGGAAGAAAGAGGCATCCACAGAAATCATATCTCAGCCAAAGTAGCATCACACCGTCATATCACCTTCCTAAAAGGTGACCATATAAATGAGATAGACCAGTGGAAAATACTAACTTAATTCATCAGAAAGTAGGTGACAGCATTCAGTGTCTGCCTGCTTTTTAGGTGGGAAGTCACTTCTTACCTATATTTGCCAAAGTCTCATCAGCCCTCTCTGGTTCTTACCCCTTTCCTGTTCGTCTGAACACACTACAGTGACACTTCAGATTTCACAAACCCTTTTCTGTAGAATGGGACAGACCCATCACTGCTACTCATTATATTTCTGAGCAAAGAGGAGTAGTTAGCTCTCTTGTCATGAGACACCTCAATAATCAAGCTCTATCCAGGTTTAAATTAAAACACAGCATTTTAATAAAGAATTTTGGTTTTCTCCTTGTCAAGTTTGAATTCAGTGACTGAAGAGTAACAGCCTTTTACTAGAGGCAGGCTTAGGGTAAAGAAGGTTACTCTTAGCTTTTAATTTGGTTGTCTGCTTATGAAAAGCACTGAACTAATATTCATCCAAGCCACCCCAGCCAATTCACTCATCATATCCCCATGCAGAAGGATCCATCACTAACCACCAGCTCTGTGTTTTTGCACAAACACATTGTTACAAATTAAAAAGCCATCTCGACAAATTGTCTCAACTCTGATATATAGAACACAACATCTTAGAATGTATTTACCTGAAGTCTTCTGATGAACGTTCTCTCTCCAGCTCAGGAAAGTGACTGAGGGGTATAAAAATGAAAGAAGAACACTTGTTTCACTTTGCAAACCAAAAAATAGCTTGAAGGCAAAGATACAGAAGTCCTTGAAGTCCTCAGATAAAGAAACACATGATGAAACCATGGGTTCAGCTGTTCATACACTTGCAAGTTTAGTTAGCTACTATGAAATTGAAAGGTTAGCCTGCACAGAGATCTTAAGATGACCCATTGCAAGCTAAGCAAGACAACAAGGGATATGAAATACAAGTATGACTCAAATGGATCCTTTTGACCAAAAAAAAAGAGAAGCATCGTGTATGTATCCCTCCCATGCAAAATTTCAGTAAGTACTCTTGTGGAAGATTTAACTCCACATATACAATCACAGCTACATGGTTTTAACAAAATTTGGATTATCTGAAGGAATCACAGAAATGTAACTGACCATTACTACCCTTGGGTTACATCTTCTTCCCTCTGGAAACTTGACAGGTTATTTAGCACTTCTGGTTTAGTTTAAACCACGGTAAGTTAAGGAGCAAGTCTGACTTCATTTGAAGTAACCCTAAACTCTGCACCTAATCTGTGCTGCAGGACAAAAAGACAAGCTACTAGCAAAGATCACAAAATATACTGAAGTACAAACTGAAAAAGAGAATGTTCTAATCCTGGTTTTATGTAAAAAGTATGTACCATTAATATGCAGACATTGAACAGCATAGTTTCTCAAGAAGTTATACCTACCCATATGTCACTCCAGCTATACTACATTTCTTGAAGTTCATGATATTGCATGTTAGAGTACCTGTTTTATCAGAAAACAGGTATTTCACCTGAGGAAAAGAAAAGAAATATTTTTTTTTTCCTTTTAACTAGCAAAGTAACAAAACTCAAAGTGACATTGAGGTTCAGGAAAATTCTGGAAGACACAGGGCTCAAGTGTCACAGTATCGACCAATGTGGGCTTGTAACAGCTTGGTTTGTCTTACCAAAACTACAGAATAATCAGTGAAGTTTTTAATAGAATTATTCCTCCTTTGTATCTATACCAAGAAATGTTCATATAAATTGCCAAGGTTTCAGTGTGCTCAGTACTTGCAGATGTACTTGCTTGTGCTAGTTGAACATTCGGCAAATCTTTTACCTGTACTAACACCCAAAAGCAAGACAGAAAAAACCTAACATTGAAGAAATTCATAGTCATCTTTGGAACACAATTTGTTTGGGTGTTGGTATGTCTGTCCCCTCCTCTCCTCCCCTCCCCTCCCCAAAAAAGGCAAAAAAAGACAAACAAAAGGAAAACAAAAAGAAAACCACCAGTAACAGAGTCTGGGAAAGTTAGAAGTCAAAGTGAACTTCCTTAGATGTCTGAATACCCAAATGATCCATTTTACCATATCGTTTAAAAAACTAGTAATTTAAAAAACAAGTAATTCAATTAACAAATCCAAAAAGTCAGTCTAGTTATATGGAATCACAATGTAGGCAAACACAATACATTATAGAATAGAATAAACCAGGTTGGAAGAGACCTTTGAGATCATCGCATCCAACCTATGAACTAATCCAACCCACCTAATCAACTACACCATGGCACCAAGGACCCTATCAAGTCTCCTCCTGAACACCTCCAGTGATGGTGACTCCACCACCTCCCCAGGCAGCCCATTCCAATGGGCAATCAGTCTCTCTGTGTAGAACTTCTTCCTAACATCCAGCCTAAACCTCCCCTGGTGCAGCCTGAGACTGTGTCCTCTTGTTCTGGTGCTGGCTACCTGGAATTATGTTACATAATGATTTACTGGGGTCAAATCATGAATGGTAGTTTGATAATTTTACATCAAAACCATCTGAAAAAATATCCAGTTTTACCAATCCTAAGGAAAAGGCCAATTGGATTAGGTGGGAAGAATGTGGACTACCACCCTGTAGAGCAGCACACAACTGTATTCTATATACATAAACATTGTGTCCAACACTAAATAGGCCTGCTCTTTAGGCATGCTTACTCTTGTGACTGTCTATGCTGGAACAATGTACAACATCTCTCCATGAGCATCTCTCCATGACTCTCAATTTAAAAAAAAAGTCCATTTAGAGTGAACATAAGAAAAAAATTCTGTTCCCAGACTTAACATCACCTATATGACCTCAGATTTGATCATGTGATATCTCATTGTTTAACTTCTATTTCATTAGCCCAAGCCTTACAGGATGTCCCATTAACCACAGAGCAACAGAATAAAGCCGATTTGTATAGCATGCTCTCTCATACTTTGTCTTCCCAGAACATCTCACAAACATGATTCTTGAAATGTCTTACCTGCCCAAGTTCCTCATTAAGATTTGAGGTTCTGGCCATGGCAGGTGTATCTGTTTCAGAATAATACATATCTATGTCCTGCAATGAAAGGAAAATTAGACCTATGCTAAGCACATTAAACACTGAAATCTCCAAGCTTCTTTTAGTCAGCTCCAACTTGGCTTGATTAACTTCAATCTATCAGTGGAGATCCTAAAGGTGTGAGAGAGAGTATCCCAGGCTTAATAGGGATGAAACAGCCTGAAACTATCACACCTCCTTTCCTAAGTATACCTCCATCCTACATGCACATGAGACAAGCAAGATTCAGTTATCGGTAATTATCATTTCATACATGGCAACTCTAGTTTAAGACTTAAGTACAGCAGAAAGCAGGCACTAGCCATACTAAACATGGGTCTTCAGTTACAATGGTTTTTTTTTCCCTCTAGCCACAACCATAATTAAATAGGCAATTTAAGTCACTTAGTGAAATTAAGTCCTATCACTATATTGAATTTGGAGCACAAACATAACAGCTGCCTCATGAACCACAGCAATTTCTTGGATAAGCTAATCCAGTATTTCCAGTGTATAACCAGCAAACAAACACACTAGAGTTTATTTTTTAGCATTTTAGAGGAACTACTACTGTAAATCTGAGAACTAATGCATATCAAGACACAGTATTCCTCCTGGTTTTATTCAGCTTAAGAGATAATCACCACAGTAGTTTTTGGTGCACAACTGAAAAGAAACACGCTTTGAAGTCAAAGCTCGCCTGAACAGAGGAATCACTGTTTTGTTGTATAAGACATCATCAGCTCATCTCCTTACAGAAATACTATTACTTATACAAGAAATGACCCCTCAAGGTCAGCCTCAAAGAAAAACAAACAACAACAAAAAAGACCAAACAAACAAAAATTCCACACCCGCCAACCACAACAAACAAAATCACAACAAACCCCACACAACACAAAACACAGCATACCAAAACCAAACAAATAAAGCCCCACTAAACCCAAACCTACACCCCCAAACTAGTCCAGTCTTTCCCTCTGCTGTGGCTGAGAGAACCCATACAGTACTGAGAAGTTTTCAAGACATTTACTGAAGTCAGCTAGAGACCTCCTTCAACCAAAGCAGTGGAGCCTTCCTTCTCATCCCAAAAGCCTAAAATACACAGGAGGATCATTTGCAGAGTGAATCTTCATACAACTGAATTTTTCATTTCCTGCGGAAAACCGAACCGATACAAAGTACCTGAACATCTCCCTTCCTTTCCCAGAAGCTGCATCAGAAAAATCAGCAGAAAATCTGCTAAAGATTTCAGAAGTGGTTGGTTAGGTGGGGTTTTTTTAATGTCACTTTCAAAACCTAACATTAACACATTTATTCTCATTACTTACCCAATTTATAAAAAGAGCCTGAGTAAACTTGACAACTTCCAGTGTCACCAGAAGACTGATTGGAATAAGGTTGTTGTACAAGATGATAAATGTCAATAGATTGTACCCAAAGTTGACAGACAGCATTTCTGTAAACCAAAAGGCATAAAACATCAGCAGAGAGAAGTCTGAGTGGCACCAAATAGAGGCAATTGTCTTTCTGCAGTTGACCTATCCAGGTTTAATAGTGCTAAAATAATCAGCAATTGTGTTAGGGTGTTGAGGTATAAGGTTCTTTTTAATACTGATTTCAATAGCACATAGAACACCCACAGAACACATGCCTAGATACACAGCATATCGTGACAGGTGAAAAAGGGCAAGACTGGCAAAGTTACGTTAGAATGCTTTCTGAAGAATTTTTCCCTAAACAGATGGCGAGAAGAATGTTTATTCCACATTATAACCCAAATCTACATTTATCTTATGTATTTATCTAGATCTATCTTATGTGTCAATCGCCCTGATTAAGAGCCACCAGTACCACTAGCACCAGAACTTGACCTTTCAGAAAGTGTCCACTTGTCTCAGTGGAATCAGAAAACAAAACAAGATTAAGTTTTGGCTAAAACCTGCCAGCTTGGCAGAGTTGATAAATTACACAAAAGAAACCTTAAAAAATGAAGCTGGCTGTTAAATAGAGACCTAGTAAATGAACCGAGGTATCCTGCTTCAACAGAAGAGCGCCAATTAATGATGACAATGTTGAGCAAGTTGCCCAAATATGCCAGCACAACTGGTCCTAAAAAGGAACAGGAAGCATTTATAGACAACAGGCAGAAGTAGAAAAGGCTCAACAGAAACACAGCATGAAAGCGCCTGTTAGTGGTGCCACCCACAGTCTCCCTTTACATCCAAAGCTCCCACAACTATCTGCTCCTCACTTAACTTGAAACTTAGGGAGAGACTTCTATCAGCATGCAGAGCACTCAGTACAATAAGGTCACAGCCCACCTCCCACACCTCAGGTGCTTTCAACATTGAAAATGTTAGTAAGAAGGCAGAGGATCAAACTATGGAGAAGTAGAAACTATACAAGTTGCTGAAGCCTAATGAAGATTGGAGCAAAACTTTGTTTGGACCCAGACACCTCCAACTACAAGCACAGAAATTCTTTTACTCTTTAATGGGTTTATAGAAACAGTAGAAGCATACCTAATGTTGACTAATCTACTCCAATCTTCACAGAAATCAGCCATTAAACAAAAGCTTACCATCTACCTGCCTAGGCTGAAAGTCTTTCCCACGTGTGGTTGGTACAGACATGATAACAGTTGTGCATTCATGTACAAAAAAAGCATCCATACAAACTATTTTGTCATCCTAGTTTATTACAGAATGCATCTATTTTGTATTACCAGAAGTTCAAGAGTGGGTTGCATTCATCTTTTTCAATACTACTTCTATCACCAGAAAGCACAAATTAAAAGTTCCTCACTAAAGCAAGGGATAGGGTAGGGAAGAAGTTCTGAAAGTTACTGATATTGCTACTAGAAGACATTACAACTATCAACAAAACAGAGTCAAAGATGAGGCACTTGTTTGCTCCTCCTATACTGATTCCTTTCGTTACGATCACAATTACAGTTCCTAAATAGCAGAAGACTCCTTTTGCCATCTGTTTTGCAATCACCAGCAGAAAGGTAATTTGCAGTTTGTGAGAAATCTTTTCAGATCTGCACCTCAAGATGTTCATAATATTTTACAGCTAGCTAGTGTAACCCCTTCAAATAAGAATCCTGCCAGAGGGCATTATTTCATCATTAAGCATTTGTACAATGTCCATCTTTGATGTCTGACCTAATAAATTCAAGAAGTATGAATGAAATCAAATAAAAACCTTTAATAAGCAAGCTAAGAGATCATTTTTCTCATTAGAAAGTAACAGAAGGCAGAAGCCAAAGGGGACCTACAAGAAGTCTGGAAAGGGACTATTTAGAAAGGTCTGCAGTGATAGAACAAGGGGCAAAAGTGTTAAATTAGAGAAGAGTAGATTTAGATCAGACATCAGCAGGAAATTCTTTACCAGGAGGGTAGCAGAACACTAGGACAGGTTGCCCAGGGAGGTAGTTTAGACCCCATCCTCAGAGATATTCAAAGTCAGGCTTAACAGGGCTCTGAGCAACCTGATCTAATGGAGGATGTCCTTGCTCACTGCCAGGGAGTTGGACTAGATGACCTTTGGAATTCCTTTCCAACCCAGACCACTCAATGATTCCATGATTATCCAATAACAAAAATCTTAATATTCAGCATTTAGCAGTTTTCTCTACAACAGCAGATCAGCATTTCTGACTGCAAAAAACAGCTAAAGAAATCCTTTGCCTCTGTACACAAGCATGCAGTTGAAGTCAGTATCAAACTGATACCTGCTGTCCAGCAGTCAGGTACAGTTAGACACAATATCTAAGGCCACAGATAACCTGCTCTAAAAAGAAATTTATATATACCATCTCTACAAAGCTGAAAAACTTGAGCACCATAAATCCTGAAATAAACCTTTCCATTCTTCTGTTTCTGCACTGCTCCTTGCATGGCAGCCCAGTGATATTTACCTAACCTTTAGAAGGTTTTATTAACAGAAGCCTCACTGGCAAATACAACTCATATCAGACCATTCTCAAGTGAATAAATAAAATAAGGCCACCCCAGAATTTTTTAGTTTCTCTTCATTTCTTACTCAAAGCATTCATTTAGCAAAGTGTAGGGCTGGCCAGGCTCTTAAATCTGACACATCCCAGGCCTGCATACTCACTGTTGGAGCCGAGGTACCAGACGACTTCACCGTGTGTTCTGTTCCACAATAAGGCACCTACAGAACTCACAAGGGCCATCACCAGGAGAATACAGAACAAGACCAGGATCTGCATGTTGGTCACTTTTTCCACATTCGACCTCTTCAAAGGTGCTTTGGTTGAGTTCTGAACAGCAGCAGGGAAAAAAGCTTGGCAATGGCTTACACAAAGGGGACTGGAGAAATAAATTTCTTCTCTAGAATCCATTACAGAATTTGCTACTTCAGCTTTATTCAGCTCAAAATGGCATGCAAAACTCAACAAGGTAGTAACATGAGCAAATATCCTAATGACTCCAAAGCTGACAAGAGAGCACAGAAAGAATCACTCAGTTCTGAAGACCTAGTAGGCTCACCTCCTGGCTGTCCATCACACTGATGATCAGAGGTGAGCAACATACAAATTGCTGGTCTCTCCAAGCACACCATCGTTAAGGCAATACAGAGACTGCAGTCTCAGCCTAATCATCTCCAAGTGCTAAAATTGTAAGTGGTCAGTACCATCTCCTCAGCTGTTAAACCTCAGTTTTAGATGTCATCCAGCTACCACATGAATTAACATAAAATAGTTTTCCTAACAGAGTGAAGTGTTTTGAGGCAGACATCACAATAAATGTTTATGCAGTGCACATGCAATCTCAAACACAACGGTACCCTTTTATTCCTCAAGGCCTCCAGGTCTTACACAGCTACAACAACTCAAACCATTTCACAGAAAACAAGACTAGAATATATGGAGAATATAGGAAAAAATATCACTTTGTACCAAAACATGCTCTGTATCTCCTTAAAACTTTACCTGCATGAGTTTTGTATCGAATCCTGTATACACAACAATACCCAAGACCCACTGAGTGTTTCTTAGTTGTGCACCTCTTAGCAAGATTTGGTCTGGGCCAACAGGAACCGGGCTGCAAAGCAAGAAGTGTGTCTTTTAATCCTTGCTAACTCTTTAGGAAAGCAATTCTCCTTTCAGCCTTCTTCCCCCCTCAAAAAGCACCCAAAACACAACAAAAGGAGGAAAATCATATATAAACAATACACTGCCCATACAACTCAACAAAACATTAAAGCCCCTGTTAAAGCAACAGTGACACAAGAGGCTGTTCTATTTATCCAAAACTCAAGAACTTAGGTGGCAGCAATAAGTTTGCTCTGAACTTGACCTCGGCAAAGAGGTCCTCTCACATCAAGGATGAGAAGCATTACACTTGGCAGGGACCAGGTGTTCCAAACACTATAACCTCACATGCCACTAAAGAGGCATTTTAAGACAACTGTGATTTTTCAAGTGGGACACAACTGACCATCTACTGGGTTTGCATCTATCACCATTCAGCTGAACTGGCCAAGAAATGCAGTTTTTGTGTAGGAAAAGAGGTATAGTTAAATGAATTCATACAACTTGATTATAAAGGTTTCAAGTACTTAACCTAACTTCTTTTAAGAGTTGCAAGAGCTCAAGGTCATATGGGTAAAGAGTGCAGATTCTAGTGCAATATTTCCTTATAGATCAAAACTTGGTACAGCCTTTGGCTCTAACAGGAAAGGAAAGCATTCCCACTTCTGCACATGTCCTGAAGCAAGTAGACCCCAAAGACTCCAACCTTTTCCCCCGCACTCGTTCTTTCCAAAACATGTTACTTTGAACAAAAAAACCTCACCACAACTCCAAAGAAACCAACTCTCACACAACAGTGGCAGGTGCTCGATTAACAGCTGTTCATTATTACCCTCCTCTTCCGCAGCACAAGCATGCGTGTGCTCAGCGCTGCCAACTAAAAGCACACAGGCAGCATTTTTCTTAGCCGAGTTAATTTAGTCAATACCTTTGACCATCTAAGCGCAAGTTTCAATGAAATCATAAAGATGACGGTTGGGTCCTTCACATTCTATCCTTCCAGATACTTTCATCAATTCTTCTCTTGACTGGAGACTAGCAGTTTGAGACAACCCCTGCAGCAATAAATTCAAAGGAGATTGCTGTTAAAAACCATTATTAGAAGGCAACATAGGATAAAGGTGTTTTCTTCTAACATCTAAGATGCCAAAAGTAATTGCATGGTGACTTTCTCTCAGGTTTGTTGGTGGGGATTTGTTTGTTTTGATTTGTTGGGGAGCAGGGGAAGCTGTGTTGGTTGGTTTTGGTTTCAAAATTAGTATTCAGTTACTGTTTCCTGCAAGAAACCTTTGTTGTGAACAGAATCTCAATTGTAAAGGATTGGTATAAAGTTATATTACCTACACGTTCTGTAACAAAAAGGAAGAGTTCTAGCCACAGTACCCAAAAGTTGCACATGTGCAGAAAGAAGCAGAAGATAAAAAGTATAAACAGAGCTGGGTTTTCTCTCTAAGTATAGCTCCACTAACGTTCTACTGTAGCTAAATATAGCTACTCCTAAGTATAGTCTCTTGGATCACTGCAGCCATTATATTCTGCTCAAGGTCAATTATCAATCCACCATGCAACCATAACCTGACATATTGCTACTCCATCTCAGTGTATATATAACACTCCCTTGTGTTTCATCTGTCTATGACCATCTCCACTTGGCTAAGTGTTTCTTCCACCAGAGTTTGGCTGAAGCACAGAAAACCAGGACTAGGCCTTAAGAGGCCCCACAACTTCATTATCATATTTTAAGCATGTGTCCTGGAGCAAATAAAGTGACAGGAGCTCAAAATCTTATTTATCAGTCTGACCAGAACAGTAAATCACATTTTCACAAAGGCAATGAACAAGAAGGAAATGTACATCTCTCAAACAAACCAACCAGAAATCTGTATTTCAAAATCCTAATCTAATTTTTGTTATGAAAGCAAGCAAAAATTCTAACCTATTTCTAAACATAACAGTATTTCTGCAACAAAACTAGGAAGAAGCAAACAATTTCTCATAATTACCACAAAAGAGAACAAATTATTTTACACATGTAAAAGGTTCTTTTGAGTACTCCAATGAGCCAGAAGCAGATTGAGACTTGTGACAGCAGCAACTGCAGCTCTCATCACAAGCACAGCTGGTTTTTATTTATTTTTTTCCCTAATACAGCACTTTATTTCCATTTAATGGACATAGAGCAAAACAGCCAATTCTGCTTGCTTGGGTTTTGTCAGCTTACAACACTTCCTCTACAGTGGTTTCTTACACTTGTACGTGAAGCATTAGTGCTGGGGTTTGTTATCTGCATAAACCACTACTTACTGCCACCTAGAAGAAGTCAGGGTGTGGGGGGGGAGGTTGGGTTGGGGGTTATTTTTGTTGGTTGGTTTTGAGTGTTTGGGGGTTTTTTTTGTTTGGAAGGAAAAACAAATAGTTATTGTAGTCATGCAAACCTAGGCTCTGCTTTCATCTAGCATTAGCTACCTAAACTGAAACAAAGGTGAAATACTTTTACCTGTCGTATTTTGAGATTCGTCTCTCCATCAAGATTAGCCGTTTCAATATAGCACATGGCTTGTGGTTCACTGGGAGGAGCATAATGTTTTCATGATTAGACTTCACTGGGTTTTGCATGCTACTTTTGCACTAAAATGGTCAACACACTTCAAAACACACTACAGAAAACAAAAAAAAATCTATATTGGTGGTATATGACCGTGAGAGCACCAGCTGAAAGTACACATTTCACAGAAATGTCTTCAGATATGAATGCTTTCATCCAACAAGCTACAGAGAAAGACACATCAGAAGTTTAATAAGATTTCATCAAGTCTCTCCAGAGAATTTTTCTTTTTTTTTTAAAAAAAGACAAGTTCAGAGTCTGTTCTTAGTTTCTTCCCTCAGTGGCAACCTGAATCTGAACCCAAGGACAGGCACCTATTAAGCCTAGAGTGATTCCAATTTTATTTCTGACACAAGCACCTTACAACCCTTGTTAACTCAGGAGGGAGAACTCTTGCAAAACAATAGCTCTCATTTCCACAGAGATGTGAAGGTATTTTCATACAAAGTTGTGTTTATATTTTTTTCTTTCATGTAAATTTATTCTGTGTAAAAAATTTGATGTCACCTTCTCTCTATGGGGAAGAAAACGTTGAGACAATAGTAAGTGTTTATTTAAGGTCTAACAGTCATCTCAGATACAGAAAATTAACACATGCAAGACACCCCTTCAGGGCATGCAAAGCCTTCTGGTGAACTGAGGACACTTAGTATTGTCATTTGAACCAATCACGGGAACAATACTCATTTTGCAGCAGAATTGCCATAGGAATTAATATTTACTTCAAGCAAAGGTTCTCCAGATCAACATATTTCCAAGTTAAATTCTCCAGTTATATGACCAATGACAGCAGGTTAGCAGAATAATGTAGAACAAGGCTGACTCACGCAAGTTTAGATATCAATCACAAGGTTTTTTAGTATAATACGTTAGAGGAGAAGTTCTCAAGAAGAACAAATATTCCTCAATGCTGAAACAAGTCATTAATGCCAAAGTGTAGCCTAACTGCATATTAAGATTGACAACTGCTTATTCAAAATTTGGGTTGTTTAAAAACTACAGTATCGTGTATCATGGAATTAAGTTACTTCTACCCTTGATCAAGAGAGAGTTCAGAAAAACCAAGCTCTCCCAGACATCTTTTAAAAAACAACACACACCACCAAACAACACATACACAACCAGAAGATACAGAAGCTTCGGAAATAAGCCTCCTTAGAAGTTCTGTCATCTAAGTGAACTGTAGCCTGAAGACTACAGGAACCTGGAGTCAGCACCGGAAAGCTCGCAAACAGAAGGAAATAACGGAGAAGAGCAAGGTGCCATAAGGTTTGGCTATGAAGAAAAAGCATGCTCAAGAACAGGAACTGTGCTACTGTCTTTTGTCTAAATCTTATCTACGTGGCAAGTGGTTCTGATTTGGCCTCAAGAATTTAGAATTCTTGAGAATTTAGAATTAGATTAGCAGCCAAGAATTTAGATCAGCAGCCAAGTACCACTGTAATAGTTTTATGAACTAACAACCAAGCTCTGCTTGTCAGGGTATCAGTATACAGAAGTTGTCCCATATTTCCAACTAAAAATGAGCAAGACTCACATTATACCACTGATAAAATATTAGGGACAGGTCCTACACGCGGTGTAGCAAAGACAAGGGATCAACAAATGAAACCCAACAGCTGTTATTCAGGCTAGTTATTACATGTCAGCTGGGCTAGACTTTCAGAATCACTGTTTGAAATAGAAATCTTTCCTGAGAGGCAGGAAAGTAAGCTATAAAGTCAGTAGAATTAAGTGGGGAAAAAACCCTTAAGCTTAAACAGAAAAATCCTCATGAGGCCACAGAGCAGCTAACTACATAACAGACCTTTAGACTTTCCACAAATTCCTTGAGACAATTCAATTTGTGAATTAAAATTCCTTGAGACAATTCAATTTGTGAATTACAGGTACACCATATTACAAAGACTTGAAGCCTTCTGACATGGAAATTTGATCCAGATGTGGAGAAAAATTTGTGTCATCTGATGTCTGGTTTTATTAACAGCAAATACAGAGTTTCAAATCCTCTGCACCTCAGTTCATCAGACACATCATTTCCACACCCACTCAGGATACCTGGAAGATATAATGATCATGTCTGCTGGAAGATGTTGCCCATTGGTGACCTTCACAATATCGCCTACTGCTACCTGTTGAGTCAGGGGCAGGAGTACAGTAGCATGGAAAAGAAAAACAAACAGTTTGCTTGTCTGGAATGTTAGTTTGTTATTTTCTCTCACACAGTCAAAAGAATTGCATCATGCATGGAACAGTTAGAGACAGTGCTTCTAGAAGGCAGCACACTTTCACTGCAAGTTTGGAAGTATCAAAGCCTTCCCTTCCCTGAAAAGTAAGCAAATCCTTATAGAAAAAAATAGATATATTCAGTGGAAAGTGTGAATTTCTGTGGCCATTACCCAATTTCGATATTTTTCCCCTTTTAGTCTTGTTTAACATACTAAAGCAAAAAAAGATATCTTCGAACTTGACCATCTGAAAGTATGGAAACATTCTTCTTTTACTGGTCATTACAAGGAGTATTGTCTCCACAGAGAGAATCAACCAGTTCTTGCCTGACCTATAGTAACTGGAGATGTACAGAATCCTGACCTCCAGGACACTGAGGTTCCAGTACTCCAATACCTAAGAGTCTGGCACCTTTAAATGGGAGTCACACATATATGGGTCTTTCATTCTAAATAGGACCAGTAAGCTTAGTACAAATGCACTCCTGAAAGTCTGAAATGAGCTTAAAATATTTTTACCATATTAACTGATAGAAATTGAATCACTTGGCATATCTGAACTAACAGATTCATTACTCTTACTCTGATCCCACTTAAAAATTCATGGCCAATTTCAGCACCAAGAAAGATCAGAAGTCTGCCTTAAAGTAAACAACACAGATAGTACAGTACTGTTATCCCCAAACAATAAAGAAAGCCCAGACAACATGCAGATGTAGCCACATGCTAACTGAAGAACTGTTTAAGGGTATAGGAAAACCATATTCCAAGCTCAGCTTCAAATATCTTCCAGTTTGGCATCCTTACTAGTACAGACATGGGCATTAGCCATGACAATCTTGGCAACCTTATGTTTCCACTAGGGCCTAGCACTTCAGCAGGTCTCTTGAGGTGGCTTTCACTTCCCAGAGGTTTGAAAAGGGTCTACTTTTCCCTCATTTATTAGTTAACAAGGCTAGTTTTGTTCTTGAAAAGGAATTAAGAGCCACAATGAGATCAATACATTCAGAGGGATTTCAGCAAGTTCTAGAAATAAAGCTCACCAGGTCCTGGCACGGGGCTTCAAAAAAGTGAAGTCTCAAGTGCCTGAAGTAGAGCAGAGATTGCATTCCTTGCTTGAGCAATCAGCTTACTAATTTGCCTCAAAATCTAAGGACATTTTTACACAGGGGGCAAAATAAGCTACTTTCACAGGAAGTACAACATTGCAGTGAACGTTACTCTTCTAGATGTGGCCTAAAACCAAAACCAGTTTGAACTCTGGAACATAATAACTGCCCAAGGGAAAACACAACAGTCCAATAGCATTTGACTGAAACATAGAACTACTATTTGAAGATAAGGACTCAAGTGCCTTGCTGAGGGCACTTTCCATCATTGCAACAGGAAGCATCCATCCCCTTCCAAGTCACAGGGAATTCCTGCAGAATAACATCAGTTCTAGGCCTTGGACATTATTTTGGTAAGAGTAATTCTTGAATGTCATCTTCCACTCCCTCCCATCCCCAGTTTTATTTACCTCTTTCCACATAATGTTCTGCCACATGCCATTTCTCAGAACTGCAAAGAAAGCTTGAAGTTAGATTAGAACAAATAACCAAGATTCAGACACGTTACAAAACAACCGTATCAGCAACAGCAAGCACTAACCAGATTGCAAAATAAAACACACATTTAAATAAGTACTTTTCAGAAGCTCTTCTCCTCAGCTGCAGACATGTGCATCCAAGAAAGAGGAAAGTCTGCCCTTAATATTTAAATCATTTTTATTGACTGCAAGACGACAGTTGGTGGCCTGATTTCTTTCTGGCATCATTTCACACTACCCGCAGGCTGGCAGTACTGCTACTTGTTTTGGAAATGACCTTCCTGAAAACAAAGGGCATCCTTGCTCCCTGCCAATCAATATCGAGAAGCATCTTTATGCATAATTTAACCAGAGGATTTTCACTTCTCGTCTTTTGCCTTGCATTTTATTATGTTTTGACTCTGACATCCAATTTCACTAGTATATCAGTTGGCCCTTACAAGTCTGAGGCTTAGTCACGAAGTAGGCTCAAAGACCTACTGAAAAGCAAAGACTCAAGTTCACATGGAAACAAAAAACCCACCAAGATACTGAAAAAAAAATCACCTTGCTTTCCACAGTTTCAGACTCCTATACTGCTGTCTTAACACACTCAGTACTGTTCTACTCCGGAGCATTTTTTTCCGCCTAAGAAGTTTCTCCAGATGCTTCTAAACATACTTAATACTACTTAAAGTTATTTTTTTTAAAACAAAAATAAAATAAAGAATTATACCAAATCAGTTCTGAGTACCCTAATCCAGTCCAAGTCTGAACACACCAAATACACCTAAACAAATTCAAACTCTTCACTGAAAGCAGCTGCAGACAGTTTTAAAATACTTTGAAACAGAGCGCAGTGTGCAATAGATGAAAGTGGAAGAGGCCAGCCCCCTACTGCAGGGTTTTCTCCTCAGTTCTAAGCAATTGACATATATGGCTCATTTGAAAAGAGTAAATTCTCAAAACATAGAACTCTGCTGTGTGCAGCCTCAGCTGCCCTACTTGGCTTAGACCACTCTACAAAGAGGAATGCAGGATTTGCCAGAACAGATCCGGCACAAAAAACTCACCCCTTGATTCCTGTCCTCAGGCCACACACTGTAGCACTAAATCCTGAGATTTAATGCTACAGTGGAAGAATGACAGTGAAGTAAACTAATAAAAAGGAGTGGGCAGCAACAGAAGCACTGCTGTTGCTGTGTCTAAATTGCTGAGCTTCCACCAATACAAATATATGTCGTTTAGGGTAAGAAGAGTTTTCTTGCACCCCTTCCTTCCCTCTTCTAAGCTGCACTTGAATTAAGCTCTGCTTAGTTCAGTACTCAGAAGGCCTGAGCCCAGAAACCGAAGTGCAAAAGCCATGTACCTGCAGCTTTGACTCAAGATCCAAACCCTCAAAAGAACTGCAACACTCAGCATCTCTTGTGCCTTAGCCAGTTCCCTGTTCCACTAAAACATCTGGAGAATTTTCAGAACCACCTTTTTCACAACTGTTTGCTATTTGCATGAGATGAATGTATTTTGTGGCTTGAAGTACTTGGACCCTGGTCTTGCAGACATTTAATTAAACTTGGTTTCCATGCTTACTAAAACCAATTTGACACAACTCAGTCAAGGAAATTGGTCAACTTTTTTCTAAACTCCCAACTCTACAAGCCAAAGACAAAGCTTCTGTTAAGTTCAGAAATGTTGGAGTTTCTATTTCACACCTTCTACTCTGTTTAACCTAGCTTCATAGGAGTATTCCAAAGGACAGAAAAGACTGCCCTCTCCAAAATATTGTACAGGGGTCAAATAAATTAATCAATTGTGAAAAGCATCTGGTTAAAGTGCATAAAAGAGACTATTCTTCTTCTGCAATAAAACCCATCTATCAAACTCTTTAAACCACATCTAGGTATGTGGGGTCATTTGAAGAGCTATTCCTCAAGGGGAAGCATTTCCCATTAGTCTTGTGCCATAGTTCAATAACTCTGTAATTCTGTACTATCTGAGGGCATCCCATAAGGTACTAAATGTTCATTCTGTAATTTGACAATGAGAGGATCAGTACATCAAATCAATTATTACCAAGCTCTCTGTATCTATGCAATGTGTAGCTCAGGGGCTTCCCTTAGAGTTACATTTAGTCTAGTCTGTAGATCTCACGTCATCTCCATACACACCACATGAAGCCATCCACAACATGAAACATTGACTCAGAACCTAACATGCTCCAGCTCCTAATGAAGCTGTACAGTGCTCTCCCAAAGAACTCCTCTCAATTTAGTTTCCAAAGAGAATTTAATTCCTACATACCAAAGCCACTATGCAAAGCAAACCAACATTTTCAATAGAAAATTTAATACAAGGATTGTGCTTTGTTGATACACTACTGCTTAAAACACTAGACAGGAAAAGAAATGCAAAGCCTACGTGCGATGCTACCGAAGCATATGGTCACTGCAGGCAGGGGAGTTCAGGACAGTCATGCAGCCAGCAGATGTCCACCTGAGTGAGTTCAACTGCCCTACACCAACTGCATTATCAAGACCTCACCATGCTATAAGAACCACCTAGAGACACATACAAAACCCAAAACTGAATTCAACTTAATCCCACCTCAATCACAAATTAGCTTTTCATTCTCATAAGTCCCAAGAATGAGCCTCTTCAACCTCTCTCAAGAAACAGGATAGAGTTTTCAATATCATTTTGAAAACTATATTCAAACTATTCATTCAGGTTTTAGTTTTAACATCTGAAAATAATTTTTCAAGTACTGAATTCCACTTCACTCCTTCAGAAACCCTTGTGTTTAGGTTGTCTCTCCACAATTACTGTGGTAGAATTCCCTTGATGTGCTGGCACATGTTCTCTAGCTACAAATGACTGCTTTTTCTGTGGTCACACTGTTAGTCTTTCACACTACCTATAAGAAGGCCTGTTGTACTACCTGAGTGACAATACCTGACTGCTAAATAGCATTCTTAAACCTGAAATGTCTTCCCATTCTGTGGTAAAGAAATAACCTTGAAGAACTTTCTGATGCTTATTAATACACAAATAACCAACTTCAAGTACAAAGGAAAAACACAAGAACAACAACATAACAGTTCAATATTCCTGCAAACATTGCATCTCTTAACAGAAACAAGTCAGCTGCTTTTTATGTTCCCTGTGTTCCTTTAGGTTCCTCTAGCTTTTTGAGACTTAAACATGTTTGGGAAGAAGGGGCTCTACTCAGAAGCCAAATCCATGTGTTTCCTGTTTCACTTCAGTATCTCCATGGAGGAGCATCAGAGGAGCTGTCCAGCACAGGGCCAGAGATGCCCTGACTGCAGCACAGCCATAAATATATTCTTCCTATTTCTATACAAATTTTCTGTCAGTGATGAAAAAAGTAAAAACACCTTCAGGTATTCAGTACCAAATAGCATCAACACCTTGGGGACAGATGTAGGCATCCAGAGGACATGAGTTGTATTCTTTCAGTGACACGACAGAACAAACCCACAACATCCCCACAGTTCTACTATATTTTAAGAGCAGCAGAACTGACCAAAAAAAAGGTAAGGTTTTTTGTGTTTTAAGGGCTTATGGTGGTTTTTGAGAAAAGTTTTTTGTGGTGTTTGTTTTTTTTTTTTTGTTCAGCATGTTTTGAGATTTTTTTTTTTTCCTTTAAGAATAATGAGGATAGAGTTTGACAGGAGAGAAAATTGATTGGTTGCCTTGAGGGAGCTCAGAATGGTATAACCCTGGACAACCTGGAAACTAGATGAACTTATAATTTTTAATAATCCCCCTCCATGCCTTGCCTTCAAGTGTTACACTAACAGCATCAGCCTGAAACATTCAGTAGATTAACATGCCAGCAACTGCCTAGTCCAAAAAGACAAGCATTCCCCATCATCATGGCTACTTAAGCAACAGAGTTGTTCAGAATCAAATGCTCTAGCATTCAGTATTTGCACTTCAAATATTTAACTTAATGACTATTTAGTCTTACCTATTGTTTTCTTTTTATTCACAGCACTGTCTGCTTTATGCCTTTTCTGCAAGGAAACAAAACATTTCATTACAGATTCCAAAACCATTAGAGCTAGAAACATAACTTGCAGGGTGATATACTGGATCACTTTTGCCTTTTTAGCCTTTTTTTTTTGTTGTTGTTTTTCCTTTAAGCCACAACTACCACCTACATCAAAATGGTTTATAAAACAATACAACAGAACTTCCAAGTGAGAGTTCCTATGTTGGATAGCAGGCTCACATCTATATAAAATGCAAGAAAAATGCTGCCTCCAAAACCTGTTTTTGAAAGAAAAACAAAGGAACAATGATGAACAGCACATTCAGATGACAGCAGCCCCACACGTTCTATGTGCCACTTGCTTATTCTGATTTCTAAGTTACTTTATTCATCACAACCTTGCAAAGCAGGAAGACCTCTTCACTATGAACACCACTGCAGCAAGTTAGATCCAAAAGAGATTGCTGTAAGGTACCTTGGCTCCCCTGCATTTTCAAGATGCACTAAAAAGGCCACATCTGCCAGGACTCTACAGTGTCTTCCTAGCCAGACCTTTCTAATGAAAGCATGAATAAACAAGCTGGAAGAGGTAGAAACAAGTGTCCTTACTTCTGCTGGTTTCTTGTTCACCATCTATAACTCAAATGCTTAATTTATTTCAGTATGCTACATAAATTCCAGTTCAGTTCAGAACTTCTAATGTCAACAGATACTTTGCTGCTGTTCAGGAATGACTCAGAATTCAGAGATTAAGCATTTCATAGCTTTTTTCAAATACTATCTTTAGCACAGCCTTCTCCATAATCATACTTACATAGTCTTCTATGATTTCTTTGATGCCAGCAACTGTTAAAATAAACAGCAATGGCACCAAGGTGGTATACCTTCCTGTTGGAGAGACATCTGGAATTTGCTGTGAACAGAGGAGAAGACAATTGTTTGGTATTTGTAATTACAATTCTTTTCCGGGGAATTCGGAACTTTACACAAAGCTCTAAGAAGACAGAACAGAGAGCTCTCCCATTTGAGCCTGACTGACACCCAATTTCAGTAGGCAAATTACTCTAAGCTCTTAGCAGATCTGAAGAAACTACTACCATAAAGTTTGAAGATAAAGTGGTTGTACATGCCTTTTCTACTATTTATCCACTCTTCACAAGAAAAGCATTTAGATTATGTGATTCACCTGGAAGCAGTGATAATATAGACTAACAGCAGTTTCACACATGCTTTGCTCAATACTGCTTCATTTTTCTTACAAAGAAGAAAGGTAGCTTGATCTCACAAACTACACTGAAAAAAGTCTAAGTTGCCTTCTAGTTTCAAAGTACACATCTAATTAAAATTATTAAAATACGTTCAATGTTTTCTTTGCAGTTAACAACTGAAATAGCTTTTTCTACATTACATGTCATTTATAATCAAAGCAAACCAATAAAGCAATACCTGCAGTAAGGCAATGAAGAGGAAGAATGCATTTGCAGCTTTTCTTATCTGCTCATACAGGAATCGAGGTAGAAATGTCACCACACTGTACTTGGCTGTGCTGCAGGTTAGAAGATTTTTAGTTTAGTACGTCATAGAAACATCAGACAGGGATTAGGACCAAAATAAAATTTCAAGTAGGTTCCCAAAAGTAGTTATAAAGTAGGTTGGTTTGTCTGATTGTTTTAAAAAGAAAAAGCAATCACACAGTAAAGACATACTGCATTTGCCAGGGTTATGAGGAAGAGTTGTACCAAACAAAAGAGGTACCACCCAGACCCAGAAAGCTGGCAGTCCCAAGTTAACCACTGACATTTTTGTCATTGGATGAACTATTAATCCAAACTTCAGCACCACGGAGAAGCAATCCTCCACCTCAGTTCTAAGCATGTGATCAAGTGCTTACTCCTCAGCAAAACATGCAGTTTGTGTGTCAGGGAAGGCAGTGTTAAATACAGGAGAGGTCAGAAAGCTCCACTGCTGTTTTAAAAATGCCTCATTTCCTGGTTCAGAACCACCCTGCCCTCGGTTATGAATGGTCCTTCAAAACCACTCTACACTGAGTTATGAACAGTCCTCCAGAAAAATAAACATTTTTTTCATGTAAATGTTCTCTGGATAGTTTTATTGAATAGCTATATTACTATTTATTTTTTCTACCTGAAAACAAAAACTATACTGCACTAACTAGTCTCAGTCTACATAATTTCTTGTCTTCCTCACATCAAATTTCTGATGGCCATGAATACAACTTCAGAAAAAAAAGTGTCCAACGTGATTCCACTAGATCAGAATCAGTGGGGTAGGTTAAACACAATCAAACAACAACTAAGATCCCATCTTATCACCTAGGTCCTTCTTCAAGCAACTACAAACCCATACTACGTTTGAGACAAATCAATACAATACACCAGGTTGAAAGAGACCTTCAAGATCATTGCATCCAACCCATCAACCAATCCAACCCACCTAAACAACTAAACCAGGCAACCAAGCACCCTATCAAGTCTCCTCCTGAACACCTCCAATGAAGGTGACTCCACCACCTCCACAGGTAGCCAATTCCAATGGGCAATCACTCTCTCTGTATAGAACTTCTTCCTAACAGCCAGCCTAAACCTGCCCTGGCGCAGCCTGAGACTGTGTCCTCTTGTTCTGGTGCTGGTTGCCTGGGAGAAGAGACCAACCTCTGCCTGTCCACAACCTCCCTTCAGGTAGTTGTAGAGAGCAAGAAGGTCACCGCTGAGTCTCCTCTTCTCCAGGCTAAGCAACCCCAGCTCCCTCAGCCTTTCCTCATAGGGCTTGTGTTCCAAACCCCTCACCAAACTTCATTGCCCTTCTCTGGACACGTTCCAGCAAGACAACATCCTTCCTAAACTGAGGGGCCCAGAACTGGACACAGGACTCAAGGTGCGGCTTAACCAGTGCAGTGTACAGGGGCAGAATGACCTCCCTGCTCCTGCTGGCCACACTCTTCCTGATGCAGGCCAGGATGCCATTGGCCCTCTTGGCTGCCTGGGCACACTGCTGCCTCATGTTCAGCCTCCCATCAACCAGCACCTCGAGGTCACTCTCTGCCTGGCCGCTCTCCAGCCACTCTGACCCCAGCCTGTAGCACTGCATGGGGTTGCTGTGGCCAATGTGCAGAACCCGGCACTTGGATGTGTTAAATCTCATGCCATTGGACTCTGCCCATCTGTCCAGCCTGTCGAGGTCCCTCTGCAAAGCCTCTCTACCCTCCAGCAGATCAACTCCTGCCCCCAGCTTGGTGTCATCTGCAAATTTACTGATGATGGACTCAATGCCCTCATCCAGATCATCAATAAAGATGTTGAAGAGCATGGGGCCCAGCACTGATCCCTGGGGCACACCACTAGTGACTGGCCGCCAGCTGGATGTAGCACCATTCACCACCACTCTCTGGGCTCGGCCCTCCAGCCAGTTCCTAACCCAACGCAGTGTGCTCCTGTCCAAGCCAGTTACTTCTTCAACTGGCCCTCTAAGGCAACATGACACGATTTCTAGCACTACAGCCTAAAGACTTCCTATTGCTGCCACTGCTCAGGAGAATCCTGTATTCAAATGCTCAGTGTGACATTTCACAGAAGTTTCAGGTGGTCAGACTACAACATAGGCAACTGAGTGAAAACCAGCATCCAGGTTTAAAGCCTGTAGCATCAGAGATTTATTGTATAAATGAAGTTACTTCCCTGAAATGCTCATGATTTCTTCCCATTGTACTTATTTCTTTGAAGCCACATTTACTTTGTCTCACATGTAATAACCTTCCTTCAACACAGAAAATAATTAAACATAACTCTCAGAAGTACCTTGTGACTTGAAAAATATGGGTTAATCAATGTAACAGTTTGGACTTGCAAATAAACTCCCCAAGCAATAGTAATTACAAATTAAACACTGACAGATTTTCATATCAAAATCCCCCTGGATACCACATTACTTTGACTATATTAAAGCAAGAAATTGCCTGATTGCCACCAAGCTGAAACATTTATTAGAGGATTCTACCATTTACCAGCTATACAGCTAACTAGGGCAATCAATATTCTTCTTCTAATGATCATGTTAATGCCAACACAATAAGGCTCTTTTGAATGAGCATTATGGATACTAAGTCACACCATGTACTCTGTTGCTTAAGTAACACGACAGATGTCTACAGAAAAAAAGGTACAGCTCTAGAGAGGGGCACATTCAGCTGTTACCATGCAGACCAGGAACAGTATATGTATGCACAGTGTATGTATAGTATCAGGAGACAGAACGAGAGGAAATGGTCTGAAATTGTGCCAGGAAGGTTTAGATTGGATAACAGGAAACATTTCTATAAGGAAAGAGTAGTCAGGTGTTGGAAAAGATGCCCAGGGAGGTGGAGTCACCACCCCTGGTGGTGCTATAAAAGTGTGTGGACATGGTACTTCAGGACATGGTGGTCTCACATTGACAGCTGGACTCAATGATCTTAGAGGTCTTTTCCAAATTCAAGAATTCTATGATTCCATAAACAAGCAAGCACATGTTATTACTCAAGAAGAAACCTCTGTGAAAAAGCTGATATTTTAAGCAGGAGAACTGGATTAATTTCACCCTGAAGAATAGCTCTCCAAAGAACAAATACTATGCTTTTTTAAAAAGTCTTAAAAAACTTTGTGCTCCCTCCCAACAGATAAATTCATTGTAAAGAACTTCAGGATAATCAAAGCCTCCAAATTGTCCATGGGAGAACAGGCAGAACACTTAGGCAGCTTGCTCATAGCACAACTTTGGTTACTAAAGCTGAGTATCTGCAAAGGTTAGCCCTCTGACCAGCCCCAGTCAAAGCCATCTATCAATCAAGGAAGCACCTAATACCCAGCTCCAAAAACACCATGGCTGCAGCCAGCAGAGCAGGTTGTAGCAGAGAGAGAAGGGAAGCACACATAGAAAACAAAGTAACACTGTTTTTTCCTGAAGCAAGATCAGTTAACTACACAAATCTTGCTTAACTATGCAAGCTTGACTTTTAAACAGGTGTGCAAACAGTATAAGAGATGCTTCCTCTGTATCTACAACTTCATTCTTTTAAGTCATGTTCTAAATTACACCACTGCTCAGGTCAAGAGGAACACTACCAAGCCCTGATCTTTCTGAAAGCAATCACTTCATAATTGAAAAATTTCATGTCACACGCATACCTTAGCTCACTGACATGTAAGTGAAGTATCAAGGGTCAGTTATTTTGGATAACACTAACAAAGAAGTAGCAAACCTTTGCACTGAGAAACTTGCTCCACTAACACAATTTTTGTCTGACAGCTCCCATTAGTAGCCACTTACCCCGTTTCCCCAATGCTTTTCAAAAAGTTAATACTGGTTAATGCAGGTAAATGCTGCCAGTAAGAGTGGCTACTCCCTTAAGAAGTGTTCATGTGATGGCAACACAGCTGAATACAGCTCTACAGTTTCCCAGTCAGCCATCTAAAGCACTTCCATCCTTTAAGATCTCAAATTGAGAACTCTGAGATGAACTCCACTTTCAGGCTAACCATTAAAAAAACCAACCAAACACACAAGAAAACAAACAACCACAATAGGCCCTCACTGAGACATGCAGTCTCATTTCCACAGGCAATAAGTACAACTAACTGTCCTTTTCTAAGCAACATTCACCCACAACTATTCACAGTTCACACACTTGAAATATTCTCTAATCCAAATTGAAGGATGAATACTGCTTGACGTTAGTGCTTTTAGCACACATCCATTCACACAAACAATTAGTAAGAAAGCCAGACGGATATCTGAAACACTGCAGAGGGGCTGGGTGACTTAAGTGAACGTTAAGACCTTGAGCTCTCACCAAGAGAGCATTGTTTCCAGTAACATGCACAAAAGATCAGATGCCCTGTTAAGAGAGAAGGAAGGAAAAAAATAACAAGATTTGAATTGGTGCATGATAAGGTCTCACAAGCACACAACACTTCTTTTCATGGCAAGACACTACAGCTTCAAAGGTTCTGCTGCAGCTCTCAAACACAGCAGCAGTATGAACACAAGTTATCTCCAGACAATCATTATTGCTGTGGGAGGCACAGCAGCAATCTTTATGTGTTTCCAGTTCTATTGTACTATATTAAGACAAAAACCAACATGCAGTTATTACGCTTGGTACAGGGAAAGCTCATTCACAGCAATCTCTCACCAACAACGTTGCAATGGCTAGGCCATTACAAATGCGAGCATCACAAACAAGACTCTCAGCAGTTGCATACATGTAACAAATGAAAGATCATCTCCAGAATGTTAGGGGTTGGAAGGCACCTTGGAACACAGTCCAGCAGGATCACCTGGAGTAGGTCACACAGGAATGAATCCAGGCAGGTTTTGAATGTGTGCAGACGAGGAGACTCCACAACCTCTCTGGGCAGCCTGTGCAACTGCTCCAACACCCTCACAGGGAAAAAGTTTTTCCTTCTGTTTCGGCAGAACCTCCTATGATCCAGCTTGCACCCATCACCCCTTGCCCTATCATTGGACATCACTGAGAAGAGCTTGGCTCCTACATCCTGATACTCTCCCTTCACATATTTATAAACATTAATGAGGTCACTCTTGAGTCTCCTCTTCTTGAAGACAACGAGACCCAGCTCCCTCAGCCTTTCCTCATAAGGGATACGTTCCACTCTCAGTCATCTCTGTGGCTCTGAGCTGGACTCAAACAGTTTCCTGTCCTTGAACTGAGAGGTCCATACTCCAGATACTCCAGATGCAGCATCACCAGGGCAGAGCAGCAGGGAAGATGGTGTATTTCTGATCATGAAATTTTCTACAGAAGCAAAAATCAGCTGTTTATGAATTCTCCAAAAAACACATCATCAAGTCTTACAAGGAGCAACTACTTCTGTGCCTATGAAATGATTATTGGTCAGCTGGAAACTAGGTCCTAAACAACCAGTGTTTGTTAAAGCAGCCAATTTCTTCCTGAACCAATGGAATTTCAAAGAAACTCACTCTGTCAGATGACTACAGTTCCTGCAGAGGAACACTCCAGCCAATAAAGGTTTCACTGCTCTGTATACAGCCTGCATGCTTCCACCCACTAAGAAAAGGCTAGGTAGTGCTTAAATACTCTGGGCAGCATGAGACAGACTGAGCTTTAGTTAGAGGAACACAAAAGGAACAAGAGTTGCTCTTGCACAGTAAAAAACACAAGACTTGAATTCTACAAGATATTACTACCTAAAGATTGTCAGAGCAAAGCAAAGAACCTAGAGCCATCGCACTTGAATGTGACACGCAGCTCTGGAATGACACCATCCATAGTCCAAGTGCCTGTTTTGTTCCCATCTTTTCCTGCCCTCCCCTAGAGTTTCTCTGTAACTGCAATGACATCTTACACAAGTTCATATCAAAAGATAAAAACAAGTCACAACTGTTCAAAGGACATTCTTCTGTCCAGTCACTAGTGTAGCAAATGGCCAAAGATTTCCCAACAAAGCTGTGGAAATACTGTAGAAAAGGGACAAATCTATTGTCCTAAATTATCCACACAAACTGTTTGGGGGTATCTATTTGAACTTCAATAGAAAACACTTTTAGCAGCTTAAAAATTAAGTGCTCAGTAACTTGTGGAGCCTCTGACCATTTGGACAATTTACATTGCAAGAACCTCCCAATTTCCCCACACTTTGTGCAAGGATTCCTTCATTTATACAATAACCAACTAAAGGTCTACTGTATTTAGAAGACTTGATCTTCACCTCCTCTGTAACAGAAAAATCTGATTATATCTTACAACATTAGCCCTTTCTTCTCAAATTAATATAATTTGGGAAGAATGGTTTGGGTCTGCTGTATTGAGACATTGAAGCTCAATTCAAGACTTCATACATAAAGAAATTAAAAAGACAAAAGAAAAAGAGAGCAGCAGACAGATGAGCAGACAAATGTCAGCCAGAAAAACAGTCACTGAAGTTTAATAGTGTTTTACCAAAAAGGAAATGCAAATTCACACAGACATCTCAAATATGTTCTTTCTTCATTACTTACTAGCAACACATATTAGTGTTGTGTCTTACACCAAAATCTAATAAAGTGACAGGGTGGTAAGTGCAATACTCATTACCACTGCTTCTACCAGCAAGCAGTGTTTATCTACTCTAATGCAGAAGTTCCACTTCAGGAGCAAAACGTTTAGGCTGACAAATCTATCTGCACTTCCTTAGAAGCTGAATCAGCAACAAGCTTATCTTTAAGGGCTTCACACTTCGGTTGTTATCTTCCTATAGACCATTGCTAAGACAAAAGTACATGAAAATGCCTTATGAACAGCTGCCCACTGAAGCACGACAGTATAATTATTACTCTAGTTCAGCAAGATCAACTCCTAACTGGAGTTAGGGTTTATCAGAATTTCTAACCTACTGTATCGTGTGTCAAATTGCTCCAGTATCAATAAGATCTCTGCCACACATAGGCAGTGAAAGACTGGACAAACCCATGTTAACCATGTGGCCACAGCAAGTATTATTACTTCCACTAGAAAAGCCTCCTACAGCAGTGCTCGTGGCAGTCTTAATACAGAGCAAGCATTAGCATGACTGCTTACGCTCAGTTTAACCTGAAAACAAGACCTTGTGGTCACATTTAATGGAAGCGGTAACATTTTTGCTTCCAAACCCCTACCCTGGAGGCTGTTCCTAAAGCAGGTAAATAGAAAAGGCCTTTCTATTTGTTCCCTATTCATGCAGTCCCTACAGAAAGGGGAACAGACTCCTGGGTGGTTTTCCAGTAACAAGCACATTAGACAAAGGACTGTTTAGAAGCAGCATTGAAAGCTCTGTAGGCAAAGTATTGTTTCAGCATGCTGCAATACTGACAGGTCATCACTACTGAAATACACTCTTGTTTTTCATTAGCCCTGCTGACAAGTATAACTCAGTAAAGAGCCATCACTGGAACAGTTAACCTAGAAATACTGTCTAAACAAGGAAGTTGAGTAACACATTTAGTTACTGTCCAAACCCAAATTATGCTTCACAATAAACACAAACACACCAACAAAATGTCCCAAGTCAGTTAACTGTCTAAAGGCCAGTGTGGTAACTTCAGTTTTAAAGCCATTATTTAATTTCAAATTATGCCACAACTTAAGCACCTATTGTTCCAGTGACAAGCAAAGAATGAATACTTGTTTTTCCCTTAAGTAACTTCAGTCCACAGAAACTATATGAAAAGCAGTTAGAGTTCTTGAGTTCTACCTCAGTCAGCTTCAGGGAACTTCTTACTCTTTTACCCTTTTCTAAGGGCCACCAGTAGTCACGCAGTGAGGTCTGTAGCACTGAGCACAAGGACATATATGTGTATAAACAGGAGGAGATTTATTGTACACACCACCTCTAAGTTAAGACTCCACTACACAAAGAATCACAACAAAAATTTAATCACTTCTTGTTCACATATTTCTTTGTATACAGATCAGCAGTAGAAGCCTAAGTAGAAACACAGAAATACACACCAATGAATATGAGTCAATATTTACAACAGAGAAAAGTAGCTTTGTTTTCATGAACTCAGACTGCATTTAAACTCTGTCTCTTTTGTCTGAAAGTTACTTAAACTGTCTATCTACAAAGGGGTGCAGAACAGCAGTTTAATTCACCTACAGTGTTGCTATTGCTGATGTATAAAATCTATGAAGATAGATATATATAGATATATATATATAAAGTAAAAACAAACCCACACACACCCAACCCCAGTGAAACTTCAGAATGCCACACAGCACAGCATAAAGCAGGCAGAAGGGTACTAAAACTCACATGTGGCTTGCTTTCTTCTAAGCAAAATTCAAGAGTTTAACTGCCCAGGGACTCTGGCCCAAGGTGCAGCCTACTGAGACCAAAAGATGCAGCAACTTCAAACATCAGCAGAATCTGTAAACACATCAATTCCAGGCTTGCAATAGCAGCTACATTTAGTGAGTTTTAATGGCTAAAAATTTTTCTATAGCTGTACCAAATTCTTTTTCATTGTGACAGATTACAGTATCAGCAACAGCTGCAGTGCAGGAAAATTAAGTTTTTGCTTATTTACAAGTATATAGTACGGAGTATTACTTTTCAGTTAAGAACAGTATCTACTCAGAACTGAAGAGTTAAGTAACTGATTTAATATGTGATTACACTTACACCATTCACAATATAATAAAACATCCCTTCTCTGAGGAATTCCAAAACGCTTTTCTGCAGTCAGGCAGGTGATCTGTTCACATGACAACAGAAGAGATTTCCAAAAGGAATACAAACACTGGTAGCACAAATGACCAGTGTCTGAACTCTACCAAAAGCAAATCAAACACAAGAAGGGACAGACCTACCTAAAGAGCAAAGGTACACTTTAATGCAAGAGGAATGCTGGTCTACAGCACTAAGTGCAGGTCTGTGCACTTGCACAAAGATCACCATTGACATTTTCACCTGCAGATTATAATATCCAGCTCAAAACATTCATATTGCAAGTGTCAACACTAATTTGCTAGTGATACCAGCAACTCATGTTTCAGCAGCAGGGAGTCAAGCATGAGAACCTCCACACAATTGAAATGCAGTAACACCTCTACATCACAAGTAGCTTCTACAATACTTATTCACAAGCTAAGAAAGCAGTGTACTTCGCTTCATTTAAAACAACAGCTGAAATGACCAAAGAACTAAGACTGTGCCTACATTTTGTAGCAATCATCATGCAGGCAGCAGTGGAAGTGCAGGGCTGCAGACCGTTTAACAAAGGAATTGTGGTACTACTAGAAGCCTTATTTCAGTCCTCAGCACGTCATTCCTAGTGGTGGTGCTTCTGCCTTCTTAAACAAGAAATTGTCTCACCAGTTTGCATGAGTTTTAAGACTGCATACAATTTAGAAGTGAACACAGAAGGCTTTTGCTCACTACCTTTATCTAGTAGAATTTGACTTCTGCCTTTACAGAAGACAAGTCTCTAACCCAAGGATTTTCTGGATATCAGAATGATCCTTTTGAGATCCCCCTTGTAGATAAGGCCACCAAATTCTGTTCTGATGAGGCACTTTGCAACAATAACATTTAAAAAATACAAGCAGAATTTTGCCCTCCCTGACCCGCTGAAGCCACATACCAAGGCCCAGCTTGGAGTCTTGATGGAGATGCATGTCAGACTTGCACTAAGATGCACAACCAGAACTTCAGTAGAAAAATATTGCATAAAGCAGCAGTTACAACAACTGCAATGTACTCCGAAAGTTTACAGACAATTACAAAGGTCCTTATAGTTATTGCAGCACTTCCGTGCCTCCAATTTCTTTTGCATCAACATTATTACAAGCAACAAGTGAGGCGCTCAAAGCACTTAACTGGTGATTTTGACTGCATGCTCTTCAAGGAAGTTTCAGTACAGCACTGTTATACATTCCATAAGAGTCACTGATGTAAATTCCTGACACCAACAAGAAACATGCAGATATTGTATTTACGTGAAAGCCAGACAGAATCTTAAGATCGCCAAATCCAACCGTCAACCCAATACTACCGCAAACACTACACCATAACTCCAAATGCCACATCTACAAGTTCTCTGAACACCTCCAGGGATTATGACTCCACCATTTCCCTGGGGAGCTTGTTTCAATGGCTCACCATTATTTAGGTGAAGAAATTCTTCCTAATATCCAACCTAAACCTCCCCTGAGGCAACTTGAGGCTGTTTGCTCTTATCCTAACCCTAGTTACCAGGGGGAAGATAACACCCCCCACCTCACTTCAACCTCCTTTCATACCTACAGAGCATTCTCCCTTTAAGCAAAACAGACCACTCTTCATTGAATATACCTTCGGAAAAGTATTCATGCCATTAGTTTGGTGATCTCAGATGTATTGACACAGCATTCAAACCCCTATTATCACACCCCATCTGTATAGCTGTGTTTCTACAAGACAACAGACAAGTTTGCTTTCAGAACCTACAAACCACTTAAGTCACCCCCAAACCCACCGTTCATGGTAATCACATAAATCCAATGTACTAAATCATCAGTAAATTTGCAGATGACACCAAGGTGGGGGCAGGAGTTGATCTGCTGGAGGGTAGAGAGGCTTTGCAGAGGGACCTCGACAGGCTGGACAGATGGGCAGAGTCCAATGGCATGAGATTTAACACATCCAAGTGCCGGGTTCTGCACATTGGCCACAGCAACCCCAGGCAGTGCTACAGGCTGGGGTCAGAGTGGCTGGAGAGTGGCCAGGCAGAGGGGGACCTGGAGGTGCTGGTTGATGGGAGGCTGAACATGAGCCTGCAGTGTGCCCAGGCAGCCAACAGGGCCAATGGTATCCTGGCCTGCATCAGGAAGAGTGTGGCCAGCAGGAGCAGGGAGGTCATTCTGCCCCTGTACACTGCACTGGTTAGGCCCCACCTTGAGTCCTGTGTCCATTTCTGGGCCCCTCAGTTTAGGAAGGATGTTGACTTGCTGGAACGTGTCCAGAGAAGGGCAACAAGGTTGGTGAGGGGTTTGGAACACAAGCCCTATGAAGAGAGGCTGAGGGAGCTGGGGTTGCTTAGCCTGGAGAAGAAAAGACTGAGGGGTGACCTTCTTGCTCTCTACAACTACCTGAAGGGAGGTTGTAGACAGGCAGAGGTTGGTCTCTTCTCCCAGGCAACCAGCACCAGAACAAGAGGACACAGTCTCAAGCTGCGCCAGGGCAGGTTGAGACTGGATGTTAGGAGGAAGTTCTATACAGAGAGAGTGATTGCCCATTGGAATGGTCTGCCCGTGGAGGTGGTGGAGTCACCATCATTGGAGGTGTTCAGGAGGAGACTTGATGGGGTGCTTGGTGCCATGGTTTAGTTGTTTGGGTGGGTTGGATTGGTTGATGGGTTGGACGCGATGATCTTGAAGGTCTCTTCCAACCTGGTTTATTGTATTGTATTGTAATCAAGAGCTACAGGTTAAGCAATTGGGAAAGCTGGGTCAGAAAACAGAAACCAAACGATTCAAAGAATCAACACCACCAGACAAGCTGGGACTTAGGCTAAACATTTATTTTCACAGTGTGCTGATCCACTAGGTAGTGAGTGTACAAACTACCAAATTGATGTAACAGCAGAGTTGGAGCTTCGAAACATTAATGATCCACTACTATGAGGTTCACATCTAAATCCAAAATTAAAGTACTGGCTTTTACAACTCCAAAGAAAACTTCTCACAGCACACCAATAGAAGGGAAGAAATCATGCTGGCTTGACAATCTCATACTGTATGTAGCCAGGGAAGTCTTATGCTCATGACAACTGTCAGCAGACTTCAATCCCTAAAGGTAGAATGCCTGTGAGTAGATTATAATTATTGCTTAAGCAGCATAGAGTTGTGTACAGAATTGCTGAAAGCTTTCAGGAACTGTGTGCATTAAGTCCAGAAAGAAATTAAAGAAACACTCCAATCAAACATTTATGTTACTGATACTGAACAAGTCAAAACAGGCTTGGTGCCATGGTTTAGTTGATTAGATAGTGTTGGATGATAGGTTGGATGTGATGATCTCAAAGGTCTCTTCCATCCTGGTTAATTCTGTTCTAAAGGTACTAGTTAGCTTTCATAAAAGCAAACATATTACATACAACTACAGCTGTGCATGCTGGATAAAGAAGTTAGTTCCTTTTTCTTTTTCCACTTTTCATGTTTCAAAACTTTAAAAAATGCTTCAGCTTATAATGGAAGGTAATTTACCTTTTATTAATTAAAAGGCCCCAAGTTTTTCAATGTGACCACAGTAGGGATTAAAATGGCTTCCAATGCAGGTAGGAGAGATATGTTCTTATAAAAGGAACCACCAATACAGTGGTGACAAAGGACAAAGCCTACAAAGCTTTACAGCACCAGGTTTTCAATTGTTTGTGATGAAGTTTGAAAGGCATTAAAAAAGCCATTGCTCTACGAGTTCTCATAATCTTACTTATTTACACCAGGAAGCCTGGCAAAGAGGAAACAGTTCTCCCTTTAACATCCTGAAACTTTAATACTTTTGAAAGTCAGAGTGTCAGTGCCACCTTGCCATTCATTCAGCTTTGCAATAGAACAATATACTATTTCGATAAGGTACTCAAACTTGACAGCTCTCTAATTTGTCCAAAAATTACAAACATTGGTACTTACTACTTCTTCCTTTTGCTCCCACAAACATATATAAGCACTTTTAATAGTGCTCCTCCCCTCAAAAAAGTTGAAAATATCAAGATGCTTAGAGTATCTTAAATGAAAAGCCACACCTTGCCCTGCCTTACACATCTCCATTTCTCCTTGTATTTTCCTTAGTTTCGAGCAAACTATTCCATGCTACCTTTGAAAACTTCCTATGAGCATTCATAAATGCTCACTGTTGTTCAGAAAATCCTCAATGTCTACCCAAAAGCTGACAGTCAGAAGTCACATAATTTCCAACGAACTGTTTTATTATCTTCTCCAGCTCAACTCACTGTAAAGGCTTAAGTACAGGAGTCTAAGCTGCTTAAATAGTGCCTTGCACTGTAACACACTGATGTTCCCCTATGGAGACAATATATCTTCAAACCCAACGGTACTGGGAAAACCAGAAGCTCAACACTGTAAGCAAGAAAGTCTAAGGGTAATACAGTACTGCAGAAACTCATATTCATGTGAGCAGATGAGATAAATAGACCACCACTCCACGCAAGGCACCCTTACTTAACATACTATGAGTTCAAGTTAACTTTGCCTTCATCCTCACTGGACTGAGGAAAAGAAAGCTAATCCAGATAGAGAAAGCACAGTCAAAGCCTGTTACCCTATTAAAAGTCAGGGAGATCAAAGCTTTCTTACTTCGCAGCAGTAAGTTTTCATACAGAGAACTTGGATTTCCAAGTTACACTAAGGAGCTAACATCTCTAATCAGGTAATGCAAGTATCTCTGCTTTCCCACTACACTACTTGCATTTTGTCCTATCCCTCACATACCCATATACCTCAACTCAAACGGCCTTTGTCAGGAGGCAATGCTGGGGAAAAAAAAAAAAAAAGCTGTTGAAAAAACTTCTACAGATACCAAGGGATGGCTTTCAGATAGTGAGTTAGACACAGCTGCTCCCAGATATCAGAAACCAGTTCTTGGTAGTAGACCCACACACTACTACTTCATAAGATTAAAACAGATTACAACAGAATTAGTTCAGGAAAACCTCAACTACAAATTCTGCCAACTCTTTATTCCCTGCTTTTCCTTCTGTACAAAAGAAAAAGCACAAGTAGCCTATCCACTGAACACAGTCAAACTCAGCTCACAATAAGAAAAAATAGAGAAAACATCCAATGATGCTGCCCACATAGAAATACCAAGACAAAGAAAATCTGTCATTTTAACTTCTCCTAAACCACACACTTTCCTAGGAAAGTATTCAAGAAGTCAAGGTTGAGGTGGAAAACCCTGTATAAATACGTTGCTGTGCTATCTGGCACACAAGCCTCCTTCCAGAGAATATTCTCAGAATTGTCCTTGATAATACACACAACAAATCACCTAATGGAAATCATCATTTCAGCAGGACATAGTATTCCTGTTTCCATAAAAGCACTCGTGCAAACCAGTCTTTGAACAACAACCCAAACATCTGCATTAACAAACAGAAATCCACTAACACTCCTCCTTAGTCATGACAGAAGCCATCTGTTCACCTAGCCAACTCAAGGCAAGTGTGGCAAGCACAGCCACAATCTGCAAATTTTATGCATCCTTACATTGCGTGTTTCAGTGCACATCTTTTGAGGTTCCAAACTGCAATAACACGGCATTAATCACACATACAGGACTGTTAAACACACCCCTACAATGAAAGGCTTCAAATGACAACAAAAAAATTCCTACTGATCTTCAATTAAAGAACACAAGTGGGCCATACCTAGGACACACAGGGATGCGAGTTGGTAAACTGCATAGCTATTCTTGTCCTGACTTTTTCGTCTATTTTCTATTCCATTATTTTTTTATACTTAGTCTAGGCATTCTTAAAACTGGATGCTAATTTCTAAGAGGACACCTTAGAGTTTACATAGCAGATTCTATCCAAATCACACACTCACGTTTTCATGGATTAGCCCTTGTGTCCAGAAGTACTAGATTAAGTCCCATTATTTCAAAATTCAGTGGCTCTACCAAAGCAAAGATTTTTTTCATGCACCATACCCATGCAGCTCAGCTCCCTGATCTCCCTAATGCTGATAGAAGCATCTTGCCCCTTACTGCTCCTTACCGCCGTACCCCCTACCACTAACCAGACCCTGGTGCCCCTGTAGCCAACAAACCCCTCGGCAGAGACAACTTACTGTGTTGAAATAAGGTCAGGGCAGGGACAAGAGGCAGAGCGGGGGACCACAGGCCTCCCTTCCCACGGCTAGGGGTGAGCAGGCTGATGCTTGGGAGGGGAAAAGTGGCGATGCTCCGTACCTGACCCAGTTGTCGCGGAACTTGCTCTGCTGAGGCTGGTTCAAGTAAATGGTGCGGGCTGGTGCCTCGTCCAGATCCGCCGAGGACGTGGCTCCGGACATCTCATCATCCGCCTTCTTATAGCCCGAGGAGGAACAGACAGGTCCTGCAGGGAGAGCGCGTACAGGAGGCGGTCAGAGAGGGGCCGCACCCGCCAGAGCCGAGCGGACAGCTCCCGAGGCGGTGGCAACTCCCGCCGGGGCCGGGCAACGGCTGTGAGCGATCCCCCCGCGGTCCTTACCGCGGCAGAGATCAATAAATAACGGATAGCCGGGAAGGGGGCGGCGAGACCCGCCCGGAGCCAGCTGGCAGAGAAAGAGAGCCGAGGCCCATGCCCCCCGCCCCGCCCCACGGTCGCGGGGAGGGACGTAGACCCCGCACCGCCCCCGGGAGCGCCGCGCCCGCCCCGGCAGCCCCTCCACCGCCTGTGGCGAGCCCGCGCCGCCCAGCTCCCACCGAGAGCCGGCCGGCGGAGGCTAAGGAGCTGGCAACTGGGGATCCACCGCCTCCACGCTCCGCTTTGCTGCGCGGGGCATCGCCGGCAGTCTGCGGCACCCACCGCACCGCCGCGGAGCTCCAGGCCCCTCGGTTCGAGGGTGCTACCTGCCCGCAGGCATCCCACGCGTCCGAGTACAAATCCACGTGGAACGCATTCCAGCCTGACCCGGGCCTCGCCCAGGCCCCCAAGAGCACGGACAGATGCATATGTGTCTGCTTAGCAAGCTGCCTTCTGCCTGTGCCACTTTCCAACATCCCCTGCAGCGCGGCCACGCTGGGGGCTGGCTGCCGAGTTTGTACTCTGAAAGAAGACTCAGCTTTGGACTGAAATGAGCAAAAACCACTTTGCTTTGTACCTACAACTTCAAAGCTGAAATCTTTGACTTGATTTTCATCTCCAACTGATCTGGAGTAAATTGACTCCTCGGAAACATTGCTTGGCTTTCTTTTTAAAGAAAGCCAAAATATAAGGTAATGGAACTAGCATTTCCTCTGTCAAGCTTGAAAGTCTTACAAAAGTTACTCGAGCCAGATTTATTGCTTTCTCCTTCTATTCTGAGCCAAGGACATGCTTAACATTATTTGAGCTGTAAATATATTAGAGTATCAGCATAAGAAATAAGCCATGGATTTACTAAGGCAGGACAGGTGACTCTGGGCAAGAAATAAGACAACATGTTTCATAGGAATCTGCTGAAGGTGCTATTTTAGGGTTCTTAGAAAAGTCCACTCACAGATAACACTGAGAAGTAATTACTATAAAGACAAATCCAGCAGCTATTTCCAATTGCTATACAAAGGTAAGGTCATACTGCAAAGAAACTTATCTGACCAGTCAGGTGGGGGGGTGCAAAGAAAAAGAAAGGAGAACTCCCTGAAATCATGTCCCTACAGCTTCAGGGGAAAGATTCAGTCATAATACAACCTTAGCATACCAAACACTGAAGCTCTCACACATCTCTCAATAGAACATGGGTCTAAACTAACATCCCACTCCTTCATCCCAGACTTTCTGAATGGTTCTTCATTACTAGTGCAAACAGGCTCTGTAGCCTCCAGACGTTAGCCACTGGAGGGCAACATTACCCATTCATCTTACAAAACGGTCCACTACACTAAAAGGAAAACACCAACTTTGCAGTGCGAGTAGCTGGCCAATAAAGCTAATGCAATTAAACTAATATGCTTTCAACAGCAGTGTATTTCCCAAGGCAAGTGCTGCACATTGTGAATTCATACTTTGGAAACATTAAGCTGAACTTGAGCGTGAGACAAATTGATTTTCTATCACTTCGGTTGACACTGATTCAGACTGCAAAAATATGCCAGCTTGATAGTATTTACTTAGTCACAAAGGACAAAAAAACCCTTTGGAATTGAAATATATAAGACTATACATTATGCAAGACTATGCCATTATAGTACTATATTAGGTTACTCAGCCTCAAGGAACTTGCCACAACACAGAGGACCACTCAGTCTTGCCGAGTGGGTATTTTCCCCTCAGAGAAACAGAGCTAAGAACACTACTGGATACTTGCTGTTCTTTCCCATTGATTTCATGTTGTGTAACTGCAAAGGAGATCAAACAACAGCACTCTTAAGAGCATTAGGTGCAAGGAAGCAGCTTTCATCTGTTTTCCTAGTCAAGCTTCAGAACCTAAGTGCAATTATTTTAGAACAAACTGTAAAAATTGTTGGTTTTCAAAGACCTTTTTTGTTTCACTTTTTTTATGACTCCCTCTAATGTTCGAAATGCTTCTGCTGACTAGCTCTCTTCACTGCCAAGTACCATGAAGCTGTCTCACAACTTTGAGGATTAACCATGTCAATAGAGCTCAATTCAGAGGTATTTAGGTTTACTTAACACACTACACCCTTGGCTCCTCTCTCTCCAAGATAAGTGTCCCAAGGACAAAAACATTCACCTTATTTTCAAAGAAAACTTGTGAGGAGGTAGAAACAGCTGTATTAAGAAGGTTTTCATTTTTGGAAGTGGCTCAAGTCAGCTGCTTCAACTCTCCGTGCAATAAGCCTCATTTTGGAAGATTATCTAGTAATCCTGCGCATTGGAAATACCTTGCACCTCCCTCCCGTTACTAATGACACCCAGACACCTGCAGACACAGTGACCTATGCTACTGGCTGTAGACTCACTCATTCCCTGCCTTTAGAAAAGCTGAGGAAGCCCTGAGATTCTGAAGGACTCCTACTGGGAAGCAGTTACCACCTTCAGAAGGCATCTGTTCTCAAGAAGACCTGACAACATGCAATGCAGACCATCACTTCAGCCACATGAAAGCAACTTCACCTCTGCTCTTTGTTTCAGAAAGGCAATGGGTAAACACAGCAGCAGATTTAACTACCTCTAACAATGGTGGAACTTAAAACTGAAGTCTGAGCAGCTCTTACTCAGTAGTGTTTAATTCCTTGTATCCAAAGGAATCAGATTCATCGACTTCAGGGCACATCAGCATTTCACCCTCAGGTGAAGACCTGCATAGACAAATGTAAATTCATTATAAAAGTGTGATATTTGGAAGTCAAAACAATCTGATAAAAGGAATCTGACTCTACAGAAATAGCTTAGCATGGTTGTACTGTGCTATTCAGAAAGTTCTCCTCACTTCCTAAAAAAGTTATTTGTCTCAACTTACATCACCTGAGCTCTGCTGTTGGTCCTCCTAGTCCTCTTGTCAGTATCATTCCCCACTCCCAGTCATGAAAAGTCCATTACTAATGTCATAAGTTAGTCTGCTCTCAGATTGGTAACTTGCACACAAGGAGAACAGAAAGCAGAAATTTTGTACTGGTCAAACGTTATCAGGAATAAAATCAAAACACATCATAAAGATTAGTGGGAATAATCACTTAAGGAAACAGACTCCAAAGTCTTAACCGACTTGGAGTAGAGCAGGAAACGTCAAAAAGTAAACAAAACAGCTCAACCACAAAAAAACGTCTCAGAGGGTATTTGCAATCTGATTTATCCACAGGTATTCTGTGAAAGAACTAAAGAGCTAGTACAGAAGCATGATTATGACAGTAACACTATGATTACTACCTATTTTTACAGGCCTTAGGTCCTTACAGAACTGGAGTGTCCAATATATCTGGCTTTAAATCCAAGGCACAAGACACTTAGTGCAGGAGTCTAATACTGCATCCCACTGTGATGTACAAGTTCCATGAATCAGACTTCAGTCAAACTCCCTTTTACAAAGCCCATTCATTTCTTCAAGGTTTTTACTTTAAAGAGTTCATTTTCTTAAAAAAAGAAAAGAAAAATTTAAAAGGGATTAAAGCTCGACAAAAATACCAAGAGATTTTATAGCTTTCTCTCATCATTAAGAGAAGTCAGACTTGATGCCCTGACAAATTCATATGGCATTTGTTGTCACTTGAAAAAGCAACGAATTATAATTTAATACCCTTACTTCACTGGGCCTGCAAAGATAACATTTTCCATGTCTATCTGCCTCCTTAATGTCTGCTCAGTAACAAGCATAGCTTCTGTATGATTGAGTAAATAAAGTGTTGTGAATTCTGAAGTGTTTTTAAAGATGAGTCACTTGGGAAGCTTCCCAGCTGTCAGAAGTCACGAGAGAATTCTTTCTGAAATCGCACCACTTTAAAGTAGATTAGCCAGCTAGTTACTGTTTCGGTGCCTTGGTGAGATTCTTGATTGCTGTAATACATACCATTTAAAAAAACAAGTGATAATAAAGCAGTTAAGCACCTGACCAAGACAGCAGAAGCACAAGTTACGAAAAACAGGTTGGTAATAGAGAAGTTCACCCAACTGGCTTCATTATGTCAAGTTTAGAATCTAAAGCAATACTAAGAGTCGCTGCCAAAAAAGATCCTACTGATTTTTGCATGCTATTTGCAGGACTACAATCTAGTAGAAGAAAGGACACTGAGCTAGAGATGTTGACCCAACTTCAGCAGAGCTGGACTATTGTCTCCAGAGGTCCTTTCTAACAGCTACTGTGACTTGAGGCTTAGACAGTCACAAGTTAAACTAAGTAGTCATACAGAGTTCCTTGTGTCTAACTCAATTCAGTGGCAGTTTTCAGTTAAGAGACATCTAAAAGACAGCCTACCTCAGAGTGGAAGACCCTCACCAAAAGCCTCCAACCTGTCATTCACAGAGTACATGGTAGTTTTAGTATAGGTTTAGTCTCAAAGAAAGAGCAAACTGAGTATCTGAGAAGACCCATATTTAGAGAGGTGGCAGACAAGTTTGGACTTCTGTCTGCACCAAAATACGAAGTTTGCTCTTCCCAGGCCACCCCTGATTCAATTGCCATAATTTTCTTGGGATAACATCCTTTTCCTAGAATTACCTTCACAAATCAGCTAGCAGTTCTGCAGCTGAAAACTGTCAATGAGTTCATTGATAAACAGTGACTTTGAAACTTGGCTGAGTTACTAACTAAAACACTCTTTTTTCCTTCCACCATTCCATTAGCTGTCTTCACCATTTTACACAAATGCTCTTGAAAGTGAAATCTAGAAGTGCATCAAGGCAAGAGCTCAAACAGGCAGAGCACAGCATGCTCACAGGAGATGCAAGGCATGACCTCAGATACCAAGTCCTCCAGGAAAGCTTTGTTCCCACCATGACTAGGTTACCTTAACCCTTGAGTTACAACCAGTTCATGCAAAAAACTTCAATGAACAGCATTAAGGTTTTATCTTGTAGATCATAGAAGACTTCTACAGTGTTCCACAGCGTAAGATAAGTTCCCACATACTCAAGTCCAAAGAAAGGAAAGCCTGGAATAACTTACAGCAAAGCTTTTCTTTTCTATTATCAAGAGTAACTTAAAATATGCTTCTTTTTTGTAGATATATGTCCTGCAAAGTAAAATATCCTTACATCACCAGCATGCAAGGACCAAGGTTCCTAATAAGAACAACCTGGTAGTTAATACTGCAGTTGCAATTCTCAGTTCTCTCAAATATTATACAAGAACTGATCTGCTTGAAGTTATTAGAACTATAATGGCTCCTTCACTTACTAAAGAAACAAGCACAGCATAGTATTCCTTCCCAGATTGTGTTTACGCTGTGTCTTAAGACAAAAGCAGGTTGTATCAAGAAAACACTTTAGTAGGTGGGGGATTTCGGATGTTTTCTTTAAAACAGTTGAATTCTTGTAAACAGCACTGTGGACGTAGCTGACTTTCAGTAACTTTGCAGTTAAGAAGTCCAGTATTCAATTAACTTTGTTCATGCGTCCATGATCCATCTTGTAAATTGTCATAACTAGTTATAAAGCAGAGTGGAAGAGGGCCTTTCCTCAGCTTTCCCAATAGAGTTTCTCAGAGTTTGAGACCAACCAGAACTTCTTCACAGGCCAGCTACTAAAAACCAATCTTATATATATGATGGGGAAAAGTGAAAGATTTCCACAGGAATGCAAATGGTAAGAACAAAAAAAGGAGCTAAGTATAAAAGTAATGTATATTTCAGTTTAGGACTTCAGTAGCACTCAGTTTGTGCCAGAGTAGAAACTATGAAGTAAAGTATAAAACCAGTGTCTAATCGGGCTTGAGGGAAAAAAAAATGTACAAAAAAAGGCAATGGTGTTAGTTCTACTAATATGAGAGCTAAGCACAATTAGTCTTTTTAGACCAAAACACTATCAAGTGCTTCTGTCTCAGATAACAAGGAGGCCATGACAGAGCCTAGTGACAGGAGATGGTTGCTAGCTACACCATACACAATACATGAGAGAAACCATGTACACAGCCTTCAGAGTATGATCAGGAAAAGCTTGTGATGCTGGAAGCCAAAGCTATCCTTCCATCTCCATAACTCCTCAAATTAGGAACCCTGCAGTGAGCCTTTTGTACTAGTAGGACGAAATGCTTGCCACAAAGCCGCACTAAGCAAGTAGAGAACGAATGAATACAGACAGAAGTCTGCATTAGTATTTCCATAATTGGGGTGACTGCTCAGTCAAATGAAGTCCTTCCTGTTACCAGTTTGTGCACTAAGACACAAGAAACATTACATGCAATCACAGGGAAGGGACTGTTTTTCTTACAGGGTAGAGACAATATAAAACAGCAAAGTTAGAAGTTAACTCAGTTCTGACACTACAGCTAGTAGGGACATTCTCCAAGTGTCTGTACTTGTCTTGGTTTGTTTGGTCATGTTGGTTTGTCCTCTGGATATGTTTGGTTTTGTTTTTAAAATTATTTTTAAGTAGCTGCCCATTCCAGCAGAACTACCAGGACACTGATTGAGCAAGACGTTGGATTAGAGTTCTGCCACAAGATCTCATTCGTCAATGTTCATTTGAATTTATGCCTGCCAGCAGCTAAAGCTACAGGGGAAAAGCCCTGTGTTCAGGTCAAGCAACTTTAGATTGCTATAGAACAGTCCTACCAGAAGTCAAACTTGAGGCAGTGGGACTTAATGCTCTCAGATAACTCCTCTGCTTAAGACAGAACACAAAAAGGCATCAATACCTTTGTAGCAGGTATTTTACAGGTGCACAGCAAAGAAAAGGACAGCACAGCAGAAAAATGAGATTTTAAGATAGGATTTTTTCTGTGCTAGATACAGACCAATAAAGAAATAGAGACTCAAATTAAGACAGTGTGGTGGGTTGAGATTACCCCCCAACTAATTTGGAGAAACTACCCCCAAAATAAATTGCCAGACTAGGCTGAAGTTCCCCCTTCAAACAGTAACAGACAGTAGTCCCCAAACGGATACTAAATGTAAATAAAGCTTCAGAAGCATGAGAGGACCAAGCAAAGGAATCTTGTATTCTGAACTGCAAGCTGCAAGGACAAAGTTGTCAAACTAACCCAGATAATGCAAAGGAAATTAGAGACACATCTGCAACTTTGTTTCCTCTTCATATATATGCAATGTGTGAAGACTATCCAGATGAACATGACTAAGAAAGGTATTGTTGGACAGGAAAGCTAGTCCATGTGATATGGATTGCAGAAGTTGCTTAAAACTCAAAAGCAGTTGCTTGTAGCAAGAGACAGTAAATTATTCTGGAAGAGAAGCTGCCATGCAGGAGGAGCTTCTAATAAGCTTTTCTGTCAGAGAAGCTGTCATGCTGAAAAGAGGTCACCTGTCAACCTACTCTGAGACCAGTTTTAGGGATAATTTCATTTAATCAGCCAAGCACACATGACAAGCAAGCGGCCACCACTTTGGGCTTGCTTACATTGAATACTGAAGAGAGAAGCTATATGCAGCATACCAGTGTCAAAGACATGGATTAATGCATCTTTCAAGAACATGTTAAAAATCCTACAGTACAAATACCTAACAGTGCACTTCAAGGATCAGAGTAGGAAGTCCTGCTGTAAACTGGGAGCTCAGATGAGCCAAAACAAAAGCTTGAGTGTACTGGTCAGTACAAGGAGGATTTTTCCAGTGCAGTATCATGACAGATACAGAGATACTTGTAGTATAGGTGGATCAGAAGTTAATATACGACTGGTCCATCATGTTAACAGACACACAGTATCAGTAGCTCTCACTTACAGTAGGTGACTAGAATTGCACATTTGTGAATGATTTTCATTAGCCTTAGCTGACAAAAGCAACTGTGAGCTTACAGAAATGAGAACAAGAACTCCATTTGTTTGGCCCTTTTAGTTCCTGAGCAAGAACAGTTTGCATCTTGAGGATAAATTGCTTCTTTCTTGTGTTTATCCCAATTTAAGCTAAATTCGACAACACTGGAAAAAATCTGAATAATTTTCAATTAAAAACCAGAAAGTTCTTAACTCCAAGAAGTTCAAGGCACAAACCACAGCTCGTTTTAAAAGGCAGCCTCCATGAGATTGTGAATGGAATTGCATGTCACAGGCAATAACAGCTAGAGTCAGGATTTTGCTGGGTATGCCCAAATTCATTTGGATGAAGCTGCTACTTGTGACCAAGAAACTGAAGAGATTCCTATCTAAACACTAGAGACACTAAAAAACAGCAGGAGTTACTGCAGGGGCCGAGTATACAGTTTAGCAGAAGCTATGTATAGGGAAGATACATGCATGATCATACACAAATACTACAAATACTGTGCATTTCAATGGCCAGAGCAGAACTCTTAAAGGCAAGGAATAAGAAGCAGGCCCAAATAAAATTCACTTCCACCTGTATCAATAGCAGACAGCACATTGTTCAAAGCAAAAGTGACCTGGCAAAAATACTCTGGTATGGGAGAGTAAAGGTGCTTAAGGTAACCCATGGTCTGAATTAAGGTCTCCTTAGTGCATTTCTTTTTGCTTCCTAGAATGGCAAAACAAAGGCCTGATATTCCTATTCCCTCTAATAAGCCTCATATGCAGTCCTTCAGAGATCATGTCAAGAGCAGCACTTTGCCTAAAATAGCTCTTCTCCATCTCCCAAGTCATTCTGTACCTGCTCATTTAATCTCAAAACCAAGCAGCTTCTGCAGAGAATGCTGAGCTAATAAAGCTCCAGGAAACAAACTATCTATTCTTATTCTGCCTCATTCTTCATAGCCACAACTGTCAGCTAAATTCCAAGGCTGAACCCCTATCACTGGTAAGGAAAAAGAAATTAGCTCCTTCTTTCCATGCCTCAGCTTCCAGACTTCAGCACCTTCATAATTGGTACCAGTTAAACCAAGTGGTATGTTGTTGGATTTAAATTCCCATAATTCACTGGATAAAAAAAGCTTCACTCCTATTTCACTCTTTCCTTTGTTGCTTCCCAAACTCTCTGTATTTGCTAGAAGCTTGTCACCAGGTACCTGGACTTCAAGCACATTTTTTTCCTGGTATCCAGTGCTGTGTTTGATTCATGAGAATCCATGATACATCTGAGGCCTGAAAAAACAAATTTCAGGCAGCAGATAAATTAGATCTAATAGCATGGCAAAGCTGAATATTTAGCTTCAGCAGCCACTGCTCAACACCAGAATTTTAAACAGGCAACAAATACTGCAGCCCAAATAAGCCAGAGGAGCCTCCTGAGTTGTCCTTGAAATCCCTCAAGTCCACATCTAAACATGACACACGCAAGACATTTTCTAAGAGCTACTTCAAATAATGACCATTTCTCAAACACCGATTCACCTCTGAAAACGACATACAAGTTCCATATGCTCCAGATTTCCCACAATCTAGCAAGGACTACAAAGGCACCAAGGTATCCTACAATAAATTTGTCATCGATTTTTTTTCCAACAAACAGCATAGAGTTTCCACCACAAGTCCTGTAAGAAGCAGCAGTAAGGCGGCTTTCACAAGGAGGAGAGACTCCATCTCTGGAGTCCTTAAAAGCCCACTTGGGCATCACCCTGTGCAATCTGCTCAAGGTGAGCTTGATTGGAGGGGGTGGGGGTGCAGGAATTGGACTAGATGATCTCCAAAAGTCCCTTCCAATACCTATCATTCTATGATTCTGTTGCGGAGGCCTTGAGAACTCAATATACCAACCACTATTGCTCACCTTTTGGAGTTACAGAGTTTTGAAACTTTGGGGAACTAGGTTTCTGCTCACCTAGTCGTGTTATCACATCAACATTTCACTGCTCTTTCCATTTGAGACAGTTTGGAGGACCTGGATTTATAGCTCATTATTTAACATAACTTCACAGCATTTTATATACAAGGCAACAGTGCAAATGCAGACTCCACCATGCAAACACATCAAAACACATAGTCGGTCCACTTTGTGCATTTTCACCCTCTGAGATGTAGACAACTTCACTAGGACATTCCCCATGAATTTTCAGCTCAATAAATCATCCTATATAAAGAAAAACTTCATTTAACACCAAAAAAATTGCATTTGACAATTTACTTCCTTCTTTCAGGATCATTATTCGCCATTCCTGTAATTTATAAGAGATTGGATTGTTAAAGCAGTTTTTAGACGTGAACATGAGGTGGACAAAGTTACAGCTAAATCGGATTCTTAGAACTAGAAAAAGCATCTCTCCTCTGAATAATCCCACTACTCAGTCAGGATCCTACAATTCTAGCACTTGTCAGATACACCTTGGATAACCATGACTACTAATCCTATTTGAGGGCCACGTATTATCAAGCACAGTGGATCTGTTAGGTGATTAGTGAAATATTTCAAAAACAGCCATCACAATCTGATTAGCACAACTGAGAGTCATAGCTAATCCTTAGAGGAGAGCAGTTACAGCTCTCTCTCCTCCCACCTTTAAGATTTGTTATTGGTTGAAGCTAAAAATATCTTTGGCGCATCATAATTCTGCTAGTATTCTGGCACAGAAATGCCTTTTTTCCTCATTTCTGTAATGCATCTGTTCTATAACAATTTACTAACAGCTTTCAGCATATCAGCTGCAAGCACAGCTGATCTTGATTTGTAAAAGAACAATGCAAACAAGAAAAATAAATGTTTTCCCATTTATATGCTCATGACAAAGCTATCTGTATTCTTCTGCTAAAAGCCCAGAGGGACCGTAACATTGGCTTCTAGCCAACACTTGGTTAGAAAGATTTATTGAATACACACCGACCTTTTGCTCTGAAGTGTTCCCAAAGCTGCTGTTGTTACTTCTGTCCACCCACAGTTCAGTGTAATGCACAACAAAGGCAGCTGCCCATTGTACAGTTACCTAGAGAGAAGCATCTCTTCCAGCGACGGCACAGAGACATGATGTTCATTCCTTCTTGCACTGGCTGCATGAAGATGAACAGGAGCAGTCCTTCAAAGATCTCTACAGCATTAGCAGGTCTCAAGGCTGATTAAAGTGATCCCCACGGTAATCTGTGAAATATATGCGTTTTGCACTTTCAAACTGCTCAAAGTTGGATTCACAGAAGGAAAGTGTGCAGTAGGTACCAACGTATACCTACGCACCAAGAGACAGCTGGGGCTGTTGCTGAACATTCTAAGGTATTTCATCAAATAATAAAAAAAAAAAGTAGGAATTCAGCAGCATCCTGTATTTTAACACTTTAAACAACCACTTGGCCCAGTTCCTGTTCTCTGACCCCTCCAATCTGAGCCTCAAAGCACAGTTTCTCAAGTGAAATACTAATCGACAGAGAAGAACTCAAGTTCTGTTCCCCCAGGAGATGCTTCCTATGATGTTACAGGTCAGGAGATCCATTCATCTTTGCAGGTATAAAAGTCCAAGTGCTGAGTGCTGCACTTTGGCCACAACAACCCCATGCAGAGCTACAGGCTGGGGTCGGAGTGGCTGGCGAGCTCCCAAACAGAGAGGGACCTGGGGGTTCTGATCGACAGCCGCCTGAACATGTGCCAGCAGTATGCCCAGGTGGCCAAGAAGGCCAACGGCATCCTGGCCTGCATTAGGAATAGTGTGGCCAGACGGAGAAGGGAAGTCATTGTGCCCCTGTACTCTGCATTGGTTACGCCACATCGAGACACCTGAACGTGTCCAGAGAAGAGCAACGAGGCTGGGGAGAGGCCTTGAGCACAAGCCCTATGAGGAGAGGCTGAGGGAGCTGGGGTTGTTTAGCCTGGAGAGGAGAAGGCTCAGGGGCGACCTCATTGCTCTCTACAACTACCTGAAGGGTGGTTGTAGCCAGGAAGGGGTTGGTCTCTTCTCTCTAGCAACCAGCACCAGAACAAGGGGACACAGTCTCAAGCTGCGCCAGGGGAAGTTTAGGCTCGAGGTGAGGAGGAAGTTCTTCACCGAGAGAGTGATTCGCCATTGGAATGGGCTGCCCAGGGAGGTGGTGGAGTCACCGTCCCTGGAGGTGTTTAAGAGGGGATTGGACATGGCACTTGGTGCCATGGTCTAGTCATGGGGTCTGTGGTGACAGGTTGGACTCAATCTTCGAGGTCTCTTCCAACCTTAGCGATACTGTGTGTGATTATTTTGTAAAGTTATTTTTCCTTCTCTCCTAACAGTTTTAATGGCAAAGAACTTTGGCTCTTTAATGAAAATATTAAGAGGGAAATTTTGATTAGCTGAATTAATCTTTAAGAAAGGAAAGAGTTGCTTTGATTTTTGTTTTCACCTGCAGTAACTCTGTTCATTTAAGCAGCTATTTGGAGTCATATTTACTTATACAGCACTTACAGCAGCTTTTCAATGTCCAGACTGTCTCCCCACCTTCCCACCCCCCTCCTCCAGACTATTCTATTGCTTTGTGGTTGGGAAATAGAGGGGGAAAAAAAAAACAGTAGTGTGCTTAAAACCTAAGTTGACAGCCATAGGAGATGGTAAGGATTTAGCTTTTAGATTTTATCAGAGGTTACCATCTCAGCAAAGTATTGAATCTGCAGAAAAACTCCCTGTAGTCATCAGGCCCACTTCAGTGATACATCAACTCATTTTAGTAAGGGAATAGAGTTATGCTAGGACAGCTGTGTGCTCAGAGAAAGCCAGAAAGCAGCAGGGAAAGAAGGCAAGAACCACTTCTGGCTGTTAACCACCAGCTGCAGCTTGGTCAGTTCAGTCTCTGAAGCTCCCAGCACACTAACATGACACCATCAACTTCAGAACTTATTTCTGCTTATGCATGGGGAAAGCCAGACTCCAGATGCGAGGGGTGTGTCAAGACCGTGTCTTATGAGTGATGGGAAGCCAAGTGGAACATCAGAATGTCACCTTGCAATTGGCACAATGAAAATTGTTAAGAGATAATCACATAAACGGTATCAATTATTTATGAGCGAGACAATGACAGGAAGCCATGGAAGACGCTGCTAGCTACAAGTAAGTGCTTTTTCCTCAGGAGAGGAAGGTAACTCAAAGTTTTAGTTGCTCTTATCCAGCTTTCATTAGGGAAGTGTGTTGCATAATGCATGAGGCAAACATCTGAGAACAATGTTTGAGAACATTATCTGTTCCCTGCGCAGATGACTCCACGAGCAGACTGTATTGTATCTGTCCTCTGCACATTGCTGTACTCTGCTTTTCTTACTAAAAATGGTAAGAGCTTACCATCTGACTAGGCTAGCCTAGATTAGGGGTTCCTTATTATCAGGCAGATGAACGACCTTATGTTGAACCAAAACTGCTTATCTCACCTTCTCCAGGCCAGCAGGATCTGGCAGCAGAGGGACCATTATTGAGTAAGCTAAAAACATCAGACTAGCCAGGTACAGAATCAGGTTCCCCAGAATTCATCCCCAAGAATTCATGCAAGACTTAATCCTTCTCCAGCTTTTGTTCCCTACAAACCAAATCATATCCCTTAGTAATTATTTTGTATCCTTTTGGGATACATTTTAAAAAACCCCAACACACCCAACATATTTTACCATTAGATGGTGGACCAGAACAGACAAACTTTTAAAGGGCAATTCTTAATCAGGTAGAACACAAGCCTCTTCCCCTTCCTGTTCTTCATCTCCCATATTATCTCCCATATACCTCTGTGAAAGAAAATAAAAAGCAATTTTACAAATATATCAATGCTAAAAAGAAGGGCAAGAAGAATCTCCACTCCTTACTGGACCTGGAGGGGAACACGGTGACCGAAGATCAGGAAAAGGCTGAGGTCCTGAACGCCTTCTTTGCCTCGATGTTTAACAGCAAGGTAGGAGTCCAGGATGAGTGGCCTCCTGAGCTGGGTAGTAGGGTTGGGGAGCAGTGTAGTACCCCAGAAATCCATGAGGAACTAGTTCGGGACCTGCTGAGCCACTTGGACATCCACAAGTCCATGGGACCAGATGGGATCCATCCTAGGGTGCTGAGAGAGCTGGCAGATGAGCTGGCCAAGCCGCTCTCCATCATTTTCCTCCAGTCCTGGCTCACTGGAGAGGTCCCAGATGACTGGAAACTGGCCAATGTGGTCCCCATCCACAAGAAGGGACGGATGGAGGAACCCGGAAACTACAGGCCAGTCAGCCTGACCTCAGTGCCAGGGAAAGTGATGGAACAGATTATCCTGGCGGCAATAACTGCACACCTGCAGGATGGCCAAGGGCTCAGGTCCAGCCAACATGGATTCAGGAAGGGCAGGTCCTGCCTCTCCAACCTGATCTCCTATGATCAGGTGACCTGTCTGGTGGACGTGGGGAGGCCTGTGGATGTGGTCTACCTGGACTTCACCAAGGCCTTTGACACCGTCCCCCACAGCAAACTGCTGGCTAAGTTGTCAGCTCATGGTTTGGACAGTAACACTCTGCGCTGGGTTAGGAACTGGCTGGAGGGCCGAGCCCAGAGAGTGGTGGTGAATGGTGCCACATCCAGCTGGCGGCCAGTCACCAGTGGTGTCCCCCAGGGATCAGTGCTGGGCCCCATCCTCTTTAACATCTTCATTGATGATATGGATGAGGGAATTGAGTCAGTCATCAGCAAGTTTGCAGATGACACCAAGTTGGGAATAGATGTTAGTCAGTTAGAGGGTAGAAAGGCTCTGCAGAGGGACCTCGACCGACTGGACAGATGGGCGGAGTCCAATGGGATGACATTCAACAAGTCCAAGTGCCGGGTGCTGCACTTTGGCCACAGCAACCCCATGCAGAGCTACAGGCTGGGGTCAGAGTGGCTGGAGAGCTGCCAAACAGAGAGGGATCTGGGGGTGCTGATCGACACCTGCCTAAACATGAGCCAGCAGTGTGCCCAGGTGGCCAAGAGGGCCAATGGCATCCTGGCCTGTATTAAGAATAGTGTGGCCAGCAGGAGCAGGGAGGTCATTGTGCCCCTGTACTCTGCATTGGTTAGGCCACACCTTGAGTACTGTGTCCAGTTCTGGGCCCCTCAGTTTAAGAAGGACATCGAGACACTTGAACGTGTCCAGAGGAGGGCAACAAGGCTGATGAGAGGCCTTGAGCACAAGCCCTATGAGGAGAGACTGAGGGAGCTGGGGTTGTTTAGCCTGGAGAAGAGAAGGACCAGGGGTGACCTCATTGCCCTCTACAACTACCTGAAGGGTGGTTGTGGACAGGAGGGGGTTGGTCTCTTCTCCCAGGCAACCAGTACCAGAACAAGGGGACACAGTCTCAAGCTGTGCCAGGGGAGGTTTAGACTTGAGGTGAGGAGGAAGTTCTTCACTGAGCGAGTCGTTCGTCATTGGAATGGGCTGCCCGGGGAGGTGGTGGAGTCGCCGTCCCTGGAGGTGTTCAAGAGGAGACTGGACATGGCACTTGGTGCCATGGTCTAGTTGTGAGGTCTGTTGGGACGGGTTGGACTTGATGATCCTTGGGGTCTCTTCCAACCTTGGTTATACTGTGATACTGTGATACTGTGATACTGTGATATTTTGCTCATCAACGTAGCCCACACTGCACAAAAGAGCCTGCACCAGCTCCTTCTTGGCCCTTGTCAGCCAAACCTGCAAGAGGAGACATCACTGCACCTAAGAACAGTATTGCTGCCACTGGATCTACATTCAAGCTTCCACTCCTGTTGCACTTATGAAGCTGTGCTGACAGCTGACTACAAAAACACAAAACACATTAGGCACTGCTTCCACCTTCTAATGACACTGCACACTTAACATCATATTGCACACAAGCATACACTACTAATCAGACTTTCTCATAGTACTAAACAGCATGATTTTCAAGTATTTGCAACTGTCCTTGTTATAAACTGTGAGATTTGCCAGTCTTCCACACATTCTGAATTTTCAAGTCTATATCTACCTTGCCCCTAGAGTTCCAAGTCTCTGTAGGAGGAAAAAAAATGTTTAAGAACTTCGAAGAACAACTTCAGACCCACTACAAATAAGAATATAGTCAGAGTGAACACTTCTTTTTTCCAATTGGAAATATTTTTTTCCTACTGGCTGACTTCAAGTTTCTCTTGAAAGATATTGCAGTTCAGTGTCTTAGTGTGCTGAAATGATCCTTCAATGGCATTGCACATCAGGAAAGCACCTGAACACATGAAAGCACACATGGGCAAAAAAGAGGCTGTTCATCAAGGATCACTGAACAGGAGCCCACCAAGACAGGATACCCAGAGTCTGGGTTATCCACAGGACAGCAATGAGCCCTTGGGCCAAGAAAACCAGTGGTATTGTGGGCTGCACTAAACAGAGTGTGGCCCACAGGCAAAGGGAAGTTCTCCTCTCCCTCTATTCTGCCCTACTGAGACCACAACTGGAGTACCAGGGACAGGGATATTGTGTCCAACAATGGGCTATAAAAATGACTTAAGGGAATGGAACATCACTGTCAGGAGGAAAGCCTGAGAGATCGGGGGCTGTTTAATCTGGAAAAGAGGAAACCGAGTGGAGAACTTATTAATATTTAGAAATACCTCAAGAGTGGGTGTAAAGAAGGTGCTAGTCTCTTTTCACTGGTGTCCTGTGATAGGACAAGAGGCAACAGATGCAAATTGGAACAGAAGTTCTATCTCAACATCAGGACAAACTTCTTTACTGCATGGGTGATGGAGCACTAGAACAGACTGCCCAGAGAGATTGTGGAGTCTCCTTCTCTAAAGATTTTCAAAACCTGTCTGGATGCATTACTGTGTGACCTGCCTTAGGTGATCCTGCAGAGGGGTTGGAGGTTGTTTCCAACCCCTACTATTGCATGATTCTATGATACCTCTGGCCTAGTAGTTCACCTTCTGCAGCACACATAAGGTTCAGAAATAAAAGTGGATACATGGATTTTGAGCACTGTGGAATATCTTCAATTTAAAGACAGCTCAGGTCTTAAGCTCTCAAGTTCTGACACACTCCTACACATCTAACAAGAGCACAGGCCACACCTGAACAGAATTTTTCAAGCTAGCTTTACACAAGTCTTTCAGACTATATCATTCAATGACTAAATATTCTCTACCTGATTACTTTCCATAAAATAAATAGTTTTACTATGATTACGTTGGGAGTTTATCGCTTAGTAACTGATCAAGTTCAACTCCAGGACTAGAAGTCCTAAGGACCACTGGCTGCAGAGGTTGATTTGAAAACACAGGCTAAGCATCAGCATATCTTTTTAAAAAGTGTTCTACTACATCTTCATGCTTTTTGGTTTGAGGATGTTTATGGGTTTCTTAGGTTTTGTTCAAGGGTTTTTCTGGTGCTTGGGTTTTTTTGGGGGTGGTTTTGGGGTTGGGGGGGGGAGGGAGGGGAGCTGGTTTTGTTTTGGTGGGTTTTTTTTTTCTTTGTTTGTTTGTTTTTGGTGTAAAATGCAAATACTTCTGGAGATCATAGATTCACAAAATGCTCCAGGTTGGAAGGGACCTCAAAGATGACCTGGCTTCAACTCCCCTGCCATGGGCAAGGACACCTCCCACCAGAACGGGCTGCTCTAGACCTCATCCTATCCAACCCAGCCCCAAATGCCTCTAGGGATGGGGCACCCATGACCCCCCTGGGCAACCTGTTCCAGTGTCTCACCACCCTCACTGTAAAGAATTTCTTCCTAATATCCAGTCTGAATCAGAAACACTTCTTACAGTTCAACATCACATTAAACTGTTGAGGCTCCTAGGAAAATGAACAGTGAGAGATTTTTGCTCCTCAAGGAAGGAAACTCCTTTGTGAAGTTTGACTTGCTTAACACTATATTTCAGTTCAGATTTTAAGCTGCTCCTGTGACTGTGCTTTCCAATGTGTGATCCCTTCATTGTCTGCTGATCACCTGTAGCACCTTCACTCCATGCAAAGTGCCCATCTAAATGTGTCTCTACTAACTGGTAACCAGCAAGGCACCTTCTCTTCACAAGGTCAGCAGGGCAAGCAAAGAGAAATATGGCATAGCACTGGAAGCCCATACAGCACCCACAGCCAGAAGCATAGCTCAAAACACTGCAATTCAGTAAAAACTTCATAGTCCCAGCAAAGTAACAGTTATAAATAAAGCAAATATTGTAAATCTTTGTACTTCAATGTAGAAAGCAAGTAAATACATAAGGAAGGGTTCTGGAAAGCCCATGAGAGGAGCCACAATCAAGAAAACAAAATACCGCAATTGGCTCAAGTACTTTTGTTCTCGCTCTGGTGACTTCACAAATACTGGCCAAAACCCACACCAATTAGCAATTACTCAAGTCTTGTAGCAACTAAGGATTTCTGAAGTCTTGAATGTAGTCCTTTTGCAGCTATATTTAGACAAAACTACACTTGCTAGATAATTTGGATCTTTAGTACAACAGAAATTACATTTTGTTTAAACAAAGTTACAAAGCCTATGTTTGAGTAATTTCAGGGTAGATTTGGTATCACTGAAGCTCATGGGAGTCTTGTCAGGATGAACTGACAAGTTTTTCACTGATTACACCTCACCATCCCACACAGTATTAGCTTAGTTGCTATTTCATACTAGAAGTTCAAAAAGGTTTAGCATGTCGATTCAAAACATACGATGAAGGGGAGTAGCATCTAATTGAAAGATGTAATCCCTTCTCCCTGCTGCTGCTGCTGTTCTCAGAGCAGCATGGCTACATTTTGAAAACTCAGTTCTTGTACCATCAGTCTGTCACACGGTATATTTAAGTGATTTAAGATCATTTTACTGATGTATTAAACTTCACTAGTTCAAGCTCAATTTTACCAGTCATGAAATCAACTTTGCAAATACAGATAATGATCAGGGTAGCAACTCCTACAGCTGCTTCCATCTGGGAGTGTTTTCCAGCCAAAAGTTCAGGCACAACTAATTTGTTTCTTTGTTTTCAGCTGGATATTGTTCCAGTTTAGAAACCTGCACTTTGCCCTCCCTCAGGATTTCTCTCCAAGATTTTTAAACAGGTGCTTTATAAAAGAGACCTGAGATAACACCGGCATCAAGCATCAGTTTTATGGTATCATGATACCAAACATGGACAGGTGTGCATAAAACTACCTGCAGGGTCAGGAAGGCAATTATTAGTAATGAAAAAAGAGCATGCAGTTACTATTTAACTATAGTTCCCCATCTTCTGTAATCAAAGATTCACATTCTTCCCCAACGACAGGGAAGAGAATTAATTCTCAGAGCAGCTCAGCAGCTAGGGAGACCATAGTGTAATCCCTAATAATTTAGTAAGGGAACTTTCTGTTTCCAGTTAATTTTTATCAGATCATCTCCAAGCTGCTGACAGCATGCCTCAGAGACAGGAAATAATAAGCACATGCAAAGACATGCAGTACAAACAAGAAGAACTAAATAAAAATCAATTTCCTGCCTCTTATTCTGTGCTATAATATTATTGGAGTAAGATTAAGGTCTCCAGTGACAAGTCAGTCAACTCATGTTTATGGAATTTTAATGTGAAAAAGTACACCTAATCATTTTGATTCCATAGTTGTGCATCAAAGCCCACATTGCCATTGGACCTACAGAGGATTCAGTTTATCTATTATTTGTTTAAATATATAGATATAAATCAGTAAATGTGAGATTCATCACAATCCAGTAATCCCCTAAAGAAAGCTTTCCTATACTCCCCTTCTCTGCAAAATTTTCTTGCCATACTGCTTTCATTTCAAAAGGTTAACAGAAGAAATACAATTGCAACTGTCTTTTCCAGTGCAAAATGGATGCCTTAAATACAGCTAGGATGAGTTACCACCTCTTTTGTAAGGCATCCCTTGAGCAGAATTAAGGTACTTGATCCCATCTGCTAGCAATCATTGTTTCAAACGAACCTTAGCACAGACCTAACTGGAATTAATCTTCCCTGTTGCCCTGCAATCTTCGCAGCTGAATTCTATGGGAGAAAAATGCTTGCTAGTTTTGTATTCAAAGATTGTCACAAAAGCATAGCAACTTTTGAAAATGAAGGGGTTTTAAACTAACAGGCACAAGAGAAGCTAGGTCTTATATCAAAAGCCAGTTATATTTCGAGTCAGTAACTCTCCCTCTTCATATACCACTTCTCCTCCACAGAGTGACGATTCTGACTGTATCCAAAACTCAAGTTCCAGCTGGAAGGAGGCCTGGATTGTCTCATTTCTCACAGCTTGCATCTCCTGCTGTAGGCTTACACTATTCTCTTCCCTTATTTTACTCCACTTAGCTTTCTGCATGAAGTTTTCCCTTCAGCCACTACCTCAGGCTCTTTGCTATCTAAACAACCCAGTCCAATCTGATAACCAGAAGCTGTAGATGCGATAAAGAAAGAGAGGTTTCCATAGTTTTACGTAATGGTTACAACTTCTCAAAGCTGTATGTTTCCCTGAACACCATTCATTCCAGAGTTTAGGAGGAGAAACCTGATGCTCTTCTGACAGTAGGAAGCAAAAACCCTGTGAGTCTTCCACAAACAATCTGCCACAGGATAACCAAGAGCAACCATGCAAAAAACACTTTGCACACCCCCACTCACGTCACTATCAGTCCCATATTAACCTAAAGTGGGAATGATCGCCCCTCCAGCTAACAAAAACCAACACACACTCAGCCTTTAAATAAACAGGAGCAATGCTATACACTTCTATTGTCTGTTAATACAGTGAATAAAGTGAACCATTTCCCATTTTTGTGAACTAATATTCTGACACCTAACTTGTGCTCTGCTACTAACTTAAGCCACCAAAATATACTCAAGCATTTTGAACTGGACAATCCTTGCAATCCAGCTATCGATATTCTCCTGCAGTGTAGCTGCTTCCATACTGAATAGGCTTTCTATTTTAGATAGATAAAACTGAATAGAAAGAATATGAAGTGCTTGCAAATAATGTAATACTATCAATAAAAAAAAAAGGCACTTTTCTTCCATCCTTTTATCTTTAATATGCTCACATAAACACCAAAAGTCAATTATTCACCATATTAAGATAATTCTAGGTATTTTCAAGTTAGCCTGAAGCCACTACAGCTTCATGCATTTATTTACACTTATAGTAACCCAGCATTAACAGTGTTATAGTGTTGATTTAGCTCGTTTTATTTCTAGAGGCAAGAACTCTTGGTTTGTGTAAAGGGGGAGGAAATGAAGAAACATTTAACAAAAATCATCTTAGCCACAGGATAAAGCACAGAAATGCATTCCTTATACCCTGAGGCAATAGCACTCAGCCTACGCCTGAGACTGCTGCCTTCTAACAGGCCAGAAGACAACTCATTTACCAGCTGAAACACTATACAAAAATGCCTTTCAAATGCCACACATGCACTGATCCAAAAGGGAACTACATCATTTAAAATTCTTGCTTATCCAACCCCTCTGACCTAATTTAAGGCCTTTGGCCAAAGTGTAACCAAAAAGTTCAGGGTTCAAAGATGATGTGCTATAGTGGTAAGCACAGAGACCAAAGACAGCATTTTCCCTACAGGTTCTCAAGGCAGGTTTAATACAGCCCTGAGACTCTTCTTATTGAAGAGCCTCTAATGATTAGTGGATCCATAGGAACTCCCTTAAGAGCAACGCTCTCTAACAAATAGCTAATGATAATTCCAACAAAATCCAGTACTGTGTATCTTTGGCCATCATTCAACTTCAGTTTCTCTCACCTGCTCTAACCAGACTTGTTTAAAGCATGTAAGCCCTATTATTTTCACAGGGCACCTGCTCTAGATGCATGGGGCATTAGTAGGTACACTCCTAACTGAAGTACAGACTAAAGAGGCAGCAGGATGAAAAAATTAAAGACAACATACAAGGTACATAGGTCCCTCACCAAAAGGAGGACATCAAGGTCCTAGCACATGGCCAGAGAATGGCAAAGCTGGTCTAGAGCACAAATCCTTTGAGGAGTAGGTTGTTTAGCCTAGAAAAAAAAAGAGGCACAGAGAAGATCTTAACACTCTCTACAACTCAGTGAAAACAAGCTGGACCCAAGCAACAGTCAATCACTTCTTCCAAGTAACAAGAGCCAAGTGGAATCACAGAATTGTTAGGGTTGGAAGGGACCTCAAGGATCATCTAGTTCCAACCCCCTGCCATGGGCAGGGACACCTCACACTACATCAGGTTGCTCAGAGACACATCCAACCTGGCCTTACAAACCTCCAGGGATGGGGCTTCCACCACCCCCCTGGGCAACCTGTTCCAGTGTTATCACTACCCTCATGGTGAAGAATTTCTAACATCCAATCTGAATCTACCTATTTCTATTTTTTTCCCATTCCCCCTAATCCTGTCATTACCTGACACCCTGAGAAGTCCTTCACCAGCTTTCTTGTAGGCCCCTTTAAGATACTGGAAGGCCACAATAAGGTCCCCTTGGAGCCTTCTTTTCTCCAGATTGAATAGCCCTAACTCCCTCAGTCTGTCCTCATAGGAGAGGTGCTCCAGCTCTCTAATCATCTTCAGGGCCCTTCTCTGGACACTCTCCAGCACATCCAGATCCTTTCTGTAATAGGGGCTCCACAACTGTACACAGTACTCCAGATAGGGTTTCACCAGAGCAGAGGAGGAGAATCTGCATGAAGCAGTGGAAACTGCTTCAAGATGTGCCAAGGGATGTTTAGAAGGGATCTTTACATTAAGAAACACTTGTTCACTGAAAGGGGTGTGAAGAACTGGAACAGGCACAGTAAAGTGGTAGAATCATCATCCCTGGAAAAATGTAAGATGTGTAAATGTGGTGCTGCAGGACACAATTTAGCAGTGACTTGATAGTGCTGGGTTAATGGTTAGACTTGATGAACTTTAAGGTTTCTTCCAATCAAAACAATTCTGTGATTTTATATACCACTAGCAATACTAGCAGCACAGTGTTCACTGTTCAAACTTGGTTAATGAACTAGGCTGCAGATAACTCAATTTGTCCAGCCAGCTTAGACTAGCCATTTGCTTACTAGGCAGCACTACACAGCAGCCGGGAGATACATGGACAGAACAGCTGCTACCCTTCATGGGGTGAGGTGAGAGGCTAAAAGCAACAAGCACAATCAGTAGAGTTGCTAAGCTTCAATCAACCAACAGCAACCAAAGACAAGCCCATTGCTGGGAGCACTGGGAAAACAAGAGTCCAGTAACTCATGTTTAGACTCTTCTAAAGCAGCACACACTGTACAGAGTTACTGTGGAAGAGCTCAGCAAGAGAACACTCACTAGGAAAACACTGTTTCTTCAAAACATCAGTTATGCAGACAAGGATGAATATCTTGCCCTGGTCAGACATAGGTGATAATTGTATTGGGGTAAATTTTAACAGTCAAGATCAAACTGCAACAGACTGCAGCCCTAATGCCAACCGAACCAACGCAGCTGCCTCTGCATTTTGTGACAATTTCTATTGCAAAAGCACAAACTCAACACTATCTCCCCACTACCAACTGCTGTCAGTGGAAAGGGCTTAGCCAGCAGCAAGCCAGCCATGCTTCAGTGAACCCTGTTTCCCGACATCCTGAAAGCTGACCTGAGCTAGGTTATTGTAAGGACATGGCCCAGAACAAAGTGGAACCAGCTTTGAAAAGCAGTGGGATCCCTCAGCACTCTTGAGAGCAGCTCCCACCTTACCCCCATAAGATCCCCCAGACATCTCATCTTTTACCCCCACATTTGTCCAGAAGAGAAATAAAACACCTCCAAACCCATCACTCTATGCTCTATAGGATGTTAGCAGAACACTGGTCTTGGGGAAAACATACTTAAACAGCATAACCCTACAGGCATACCTCAAGCATGCCAATATGCAACACAAGACAGCTGGCACTGCCTTTTCAAGGAGACATTTGACTACAAAGCAGAGAAACTAAGGTATAAATAACCTCCCTTCAATCCCACAGTTTCAAATCTGTATCACTTCTTTTCCAAGGGGAGGAAAGAAGGACTATCAAGACTGATCCATAAGTAACAAAAAAGAACTGTTTGATCATCAAGGACAAACTGATGGATATCAGTTAAACAGTCACCACAATCTTCCCTCCCTGAATTTCTTCAAAGCACTTGGCAGCTATGTCACTTGTAATGGAGAAGATAACAGGGAAAGATCACTTACAGGAAGAAGAGACTAGGACATTCTGAAGTTCCTTTTGGCTCAGCTACTGCAGAAGACCTAATTTTACCTCATTTTGCCTCTATTAGATTTAGGATCTGCTACTCAGTACAGGTTTATGCATCCAAGTACTCTGTACCAAGAGATACACAGATATACCTTTGAATAAGCATGGAGCAGCTCCTGTTTGTAATGCTGAGAATTACACTACCTGCACAAGCCACCAGAACACCTAAGGCACTGATCCTACCCAGGACATTACCCCAGCATCATCCTACAAGTTCTAAGGTGTGAGTGTTAAACTGTGAACAGTACATTATTAATGCACTCTAGCCTTACTACTCTGCTACTTTGGCCTTTCTTCGTGCGTACTTAACAGAACAAAGCAGATAAGAAATAACAGTGAAGATACTAAGTTATAGTCTATTCTCCTCACTGAGGCAACTCTTTTTAACATAAAACTCTCACCAAGTTGTTCACAAAGGGCTTAGTAAACAGGATGGAAAGCCTGACTTGGATGGTACCATTACAGAGCACACACAAGCCACACAGGCTCATGGGGGTTATGTGGTTTACTGTATTCATTAAAGGTTCACTACAACCATTAGTGGGACTGTTAATGCAGCCATTCAAGAGAGAAAATTGGCAACCAATTCATCCTTACTAATTGCAATACATTTTTAGCTCTCTCATGGAGCAGCCAAATGTCTTACAAAAACCAGCATCTTTGTAACTGGCAGTGTAATAACTAATGGAATTAGGCCGTCATGTTCTTATTTAACTCTTACACTCATTTTTCTAATGTAATACCTATTAACTATGCCAAAGCTTGACATAACCCAAGAAAACAATTAATACTGCCTTGTTAATCACCAGAATATTTTAGTCCTCCACCTTCAGACTATGTACTGTTCAGCAATCCCAACATGGCAGAAGGGATACTCCACACACATGAAAAGGACTGCACAGAAACCCAGAACTATAAGCATAACCCACAAAGACCCATTACTCTCCTCCAACTTGAGAAACAAGAAACACCATTCTCAGTGCAGAGTGGACAACATGGAGTTGACTATTAAGAGCAGGAAAAAAGACCCCGGGCTTTCAGGGCACCAGGAATAACATTGCAGAGTGACTCCAGTATCCTACATCACTATCACCATACAGACAGGGCATACAGAAAGGTAGCACATTCCTCAGAGATTAATTTTCTTTCACCACCAAACACTTTCTTCCTTAGAACACCTTAAAACTGAAGTATCGATGCTGATGGAAGAATTAACAGCTCCCCTCATCACCTGGCAGTTGCCAGAGGTTTCGGAGGCTAGATTTAAACCATTTCCCCAAAAGAAGAATCTGGAAGCAAGAGTCTGAAACAGTGGGTGTCTGCATTTCAGATTCCTTCTATTTTGACCTAGAAGAGTAGGTCTTGTACTCTCAGCCTTGAGCATCATATATGGAATACAGCACAAAACTTCTTTTCTTACTTATCAGTGATTTGTATCACCAAGAGCTACCAAAACACAGTTAATAATGTTTAAGGCAGCTTAACAAAGACGCATCTCTGCACAAAGCTTAGGACAGACTTGTGAGCTTAATCAAATTCTTCAGTGTAAGACATGGTTATTTTTAGTTTAATAGATGTATAAACAGGCTTCCAAAACAGAAAATTGAACAGCAGTTTTACATTTATCCAAGGACAGGAGAAGAGCTGCCATGATATGCCTCTGCCTGTCCCCCGCAGGAAAAGACCACTGTTGGCAGATATGAGAGGCTTACAGGTTTTGTAGCATCAGCCAGTCTTATCTCTGCTCTGCAGCCTCACTCAGAAGATCAGATCAGGAATGAGAAGAAAGCCTATTGACACAGAACCTCCTTCCTTATCACTTTGAATTATATCATATGAAAAAACATAATTACAGTTGTTGCAATGCTGCAGTAGTATTATTTATCCCCCTGCTTCTGTTATGCTGAAGTCCTATACGAGAAGTATATTGGAAAAAACTTCTCCAGCTGAAGTATTTTTATTATGAAAATCTCAACCTAAAATGCCTTCTTACTCTAGATGTTCTCCCTGGAACACCTATCTTGCTTGCAACATCAGTACTGAAGGAGTTCTTAAAGTATTACTTCCTCTGTTTTTCCCCCTACCTACTTTTTCCTTCTCCTAAAAGAAGGTCATAGTCTCAGTGTCTTGACCTCTAAAAGGTATGTTATGGCTTCTGCAGATTTTTCTGGGAAGCCTGTAGACCTGACTGAAGTGCTGCACTAAATCAAATTCATTGTCACCAGTGTGCACCATCAACCAGCACCCCCAGGTCCCTCTCTGCCTGGCCACTCTCCAGCCACTCTGACCCCAGCCTGTAGCACTGTATGGGGCATATGACAACAGGAACAAGAAATCACATGGAAAAGTCATTCTGATACACATTTATAGCTCTTTGTTCTCCAGGCTTAAATTTTAGCTATACTTTCACCAAGCAGTAGCTAACCACAAATAAAAGAACAAAACCCTTACAGTAAGAGCAGACATAGACTTTGCTTACTACAAGACTGCATGTTTCTGAGTAAACCTTTGTATGAAGAAAGCAGGCTTTCAAGTTTTCCACACACAGAAAAAGGGGAGGAAAAAAAGACTCAATACTTACCTCAGAACACTAGAGAATAATGCATTAAAAAAAAACCCACTTCTGTAAACAGGCTGGGGTCAGAGTGGCTGGAGAGCGGCCAGGCAGAAAGGGACCTGGGGGTATTGGTCAATGGTAGGCTGAACATGAGCCTGCAGTGTGCCCAGGCAGCCAAGAAGGCCAATGGCATCCTGGCCTGCATCAGGAACAGTGTGGCCAGCAGGAGCAGGGAGGTCATTCTGCCCCTGTACACTGCACTGGTTAGGCCCCACCTTGAGTCCTGTGTCCAGTTCTGGGCCCCTCAGTTTAGGAAGGATGTTGATTTGCTGGAGTGTGTCCAGAGAAGAGCAACGAAGTTGGTGAGGGGTTTGGAACACAAGCCCTATGAGGAAAGGCTGAGGGAGCTGGGGTTGCTTAGCCGGGAGAAGAGGAGACTGAGGGGTGACCTTCTTGCTCTCTACAACTACCTGAAGGGAGGTTGTAGACAGGCAGAGGTTGGTCTCTTCTCCCAGGCAGCCAGTACCAGAATAAAAGGACACAGTCTCAGGCTGCACCAGGGGAGGTTTAGGCTGGATGTTAGGAAAAAGTTCTATACAGAGAGAGTGATTGCCCATTGGAATCAGCTGCCCGTGGAGGTGGTGGAGTCACCTTCATTGGAGGTGTTCAGGAGGAGACTTGATAGGGTGCTTGGTTGCCTGGTTTAGTTGTTTAGGTGGGTTGGATTGGTTGATGGGTTGGACTTGATGATCTTGAAGGTCTCTTTCAACCTGGTGTATTGTATTGTAAATAAGTGCAACCTTCCCTCCCCTCAAACCCTGAAAAACCTTACCTGACTAAAATGCAAACCTAAAAGAAGGGACAATCCTCCCACATACTACAATTTACTCCACTGAAACTTCCACAGACATGACCTTTTAAGCCCTTTCTCCTCTTTTAAAGTCTTCACCACTGCATTCATTAACTCCTCTCACTCACAAATTAAGAGACTAGGGCTCATTAGTATAAACAGAGCTGTAATAATTGGCATCAGGTACAACCTGTATCTTGTTAAGCCTACTTTCTGATGAGTAGTTGCAACATAACCTATTCAGCTTGAACGGGTGTGCTTGGTTAAGCCCTGCCCAGGAGCGGTGGGCTGGAAAAAAAAACCTAGCTTCGGGAGGGCAAAGAAACCTGATCCAGGTGAGCAGAGAGACCTGGCCTCCTCCCAGGGCGAAGGGTCCCCGGGTCAAAGTTTTTCCACTCCCACGCCTTTCCACAACCCTATTTAAGGGGGATAAGGTCCTGCTTTGTTTTCTGTCTCCTACTCTTTGCTTTTTGATACTCTCTTTCTGTGAGCTGTTGTCAACTCTGAGGTCAGGCCTGTTTCATGTTGCCCTAGTCCCTGGTAAGGGACTGCATCCGAAGAGAATCCATTTTCCACCTAGAGACTCTTTTGCTCGCTGTGTCTGGTTTTGTATATACTCTTATTTATCCTTTTTCCTTATATCTTTGTAACTTTTATTTATGTACCTTTTATTTTTTGTTAAACTTACCCTTTTACTTCCACTTTGATGCAAGACTGTTCTTTTGTACCTTTACTTTTCTCTTCCTGCCTGATTTGCTTTCCCTACTGGGAAAAGGGGAGAGGGGAGAGAGAAGGCAACCTAAATCTTCCCCGTTGGGCTTTTGGGCTCTGAGAAAAGCTTAAAGCACAATAAACAGTCACTACATTGCTCTACTTCAATAAGACTCTTAAAACAACTTACTGTTCCTTTGATACTGTGTTAGTATTATTACAGCTGCCTTTTAGAGCTTTTTAAAATATGTATTTGTAATGGCATATGTGTTAAAGCCTTTATAAGTAACTGAAAAAGGGTTTTGTGGATTTTTTCCTCCCATCTTAACACTTACTTCTTGGTCTCTTAATTGACAAAAATTATTGTATGAACTTTTTCCACAGTTCCTCTGTGTGAACTGATTTATTTTTATTTTCACACAGGTGGATATGATAGGAAAACTCCTTGAATATTTTATCCTGTCTTTGGGTGTATGAGACAATTCTACAGCATCTATTTCTGCTCTGACCTTAGTTTTAGCTACTTGCTTTTCTTCTGTTAATCCAATTCTATTTTTGGCTATAGCAAGACAGCATAGTCTTTTAGTGGAAGCACTGCCAATCTTCTTAATGTAGTGCTTCCCTCCCCCTTTATTCAAGCTGTTTATCCCTCTTCTCAAATTTTAGTCCACAAAAACTGATAAATCCTTTTCATATTAGAATTGTTCATGTAGGAGTAGAATAATTGTTAATAAGCTATATAAACAATAAGAAATAATGTACAAAAACCTGTAGAAATAAACGCTTATAAAAGGCCGTTGCAAAATTAAACCTTTACAAGAAATAGAGGATTAAATAAAAGCTCATTCATAGCAGATCATGTTCTGTCTTTTCCAGAATATCCAAGTGGACTTGGTTTCATAATGTCTGACATCACAAAAGCCAGACAACACTATGAAAAAAAGTAACCCCAATGGCTGCAGTTATCTGACTACAGACACCTTGTTGTACACCATCATCTTTTTCCCAGCACCATACAAATGCTGTGTAGCTGCCTGTAATTTTCACATTGACTCTAAGAAATAGGTAACTAAAATTATTTCCTTGCTCTGGAGATACTGGTGATAAAAACTCTTGGAACTGAAGTGAAACAGTTTTAGCTCCCCATCAAGACAGAAGCTACCAGATCACTGGTGTCCTTCTCCACCTCAGTAAATTTTGTGGCTTTTGCTTAGGGTATTAACGTTTTATTACTGAATGCTACTTCACGTACTAATTCTGATGAAAATAAAATATATGGTTGTTTACAGTTGCTGAGTTCCAGATTAATGGTCTGCACTCTAATAGTCCCATCTGCCCTGTTAAGACATGAACTGGGCCATATAAATAAAAATCCTCTCACCCCATCAGCTGGCAAAAGTGATGTCTGAATTTGATTCGTAGCCTGTAACAGAATGAAGTGGAAATTCAGCAAGATGTTGTGTGTAAAGTGCTGGGTGTCTTACAAGGGACTTTCAATTAAAAAAAGGAAAGTTTTGGAAGAATGTATAAGATTACCTTTTGCCTCTGGTTGTCAGGGATTTTTCTGCACTGGAAATGGCACTGAGCCTGATAAAAAGAGTTTAAACAACAGCAATCATAGCAGGAATGGCCTGTGCATAGAGCCTGGGAACCTGGCTGTCTAATGAACCAAAAAAGGTACAAAAGGAGTACTAAATTATTTAAAACCCATATTATTTAGCACTAACACAAAATTGAACTGTCTCAACAAAATCATATCAGGCCTATTACTGCAGCCATTCTTCTCTCTTTGGGGTTTGGCAAAAAGCCCTCAGAGAAAATGGTTTGGGTAATCAGCAGGCAGAAGAAAGCTTTAACAAAACTCAGTGCTGAGGACTTCAGAATCATCTTCTTTGGAGCCCAGGAAGGACAGTCTTTCTCGGATCTACTGTAGGATCTGTGACTTTGCAGATTTTCTATGAGATACTCTGTCAGAAGAGAGGGAATAGTAATGGGGAGATGCTGTTTACATAGTCCCAGCTAACTCAGACTTGTGATAGAAGGGCTCCCTGGCATTTAGGAAAAGCATCATCCATGGGCAATTTTAGTTTGACAGCTACAAGTTACAGTAGGAAGCTCCTGATTAGGAAGGATGACAGACAGGAGGACACAGTCTCAAGCTGCGCCAGGGCAGGTTTAGACTGGACATTAGGAGGAAGTTCTATACAGAGAGAGTGATTCCCCATTGGAATGGGCTGCCTGGGGAGGTGGTGGGGTCACTGTCGTTGGAGGTGTTCAGGAGGAGACTTGATGGGGTGCTTGGTGACATGATCTAGTTGTTTGATGGGTTGGACGTGATGATCTTGAAGGTCTCTTCCAACCTGGTTTATTATTATTATTATTAGACATGTGCTGTCCTGCCTCTTAAGTAGGTAATGTATAAAATTCCCTTCAATTTAATTGCCAGCTATATCCAAAGGATGTCCATATCCAGAGTGAATTGACCGGAATACAAGATTTCAGAACCAAAATATTTTTGCTTTTTCTGTAAGAGATCTGTAAGGTCTTTCTCCTCAAATCTTTCAGACCTTCGTAGCCACTCCTTTTTCTTTCTGAAGACTGATCACCCCCTTTTTGTTACCCTAATGAAGATTTGTAGAGATTAAAATCTTTGAAAGATCAGAGAAGGTAATTTGAGATTTCTAAATAAAATTACTTTCTTCAAAAATAGAGAATAAGCACCTTTTTGCTTACTGAAGATTGTGGGGAAACGTCAGCAAGGCTCAGGATTTTAGTTAAGGAATGAAGAGTAAACAATGCCTGCTCTTCATGCAGCACAGGATTAAAATGAGTTTGACTAGGGGCATGGAGGCAGAAGGATAGCACTCTCTCCTCCAGTCTGTCTCTCTAGGCTCTCCTTTTTCCCCACTATGACCAGGCAGACAAATGGCACAAGGATGGCCTCCAAGTGCACACTGGTATTGGTGAAACCCTGGGAAGATTTTATTGTTTATCTGTAAAACAGAACTGGTCTTCCTGCCAGTTTGGGGAACAAACACACACCTTAGTTACCCTGTCCTTCTGTCCCTCTTCAAAGCAAGGCACTAGGATTGAAGTCAATGTATTTCAGTCCAGTAGCCACAGGGCTACTGGTGCAGGAACTAGGCTGAGCCTTGTCAGGCATGCAGAAATGTTGAGTAAATGACAAGTGGATTTCATTTTAAAGCTTACAGGTTATGTGCTGATTCCCATCTGTGTAACTGTTATGCCAAATGCAGACTGGTAGATGGTAAGCAAAATAACAAAATATTGTGAAGCTGTGCCTCCATATGTATTCCACAGTTACAATGACTGCTATTGACTTCGCACATACTCTTACACAGAATCATTCAGGTTGGAAAAGACCCTCAGGATCACCAAGTCCAACTGAAAATCCTACTCTACAAAGTTTAGCCCTAAACCATATCCCCAAGCATCACATCCAAATGACCTTTAAGCACATCCAGGGTTGGTGACTCAAACACCTCCCTGGGCAGCACATTCCAATGCCTGACCACTCCTTCTGTGAAAAATTTTTTCCTAATGTCCAGTCTAAACCTATCCTTGAGGCCATTCCCTCTCATTCTATCACTAATTACCTATGAGAAGAGAACAGCACCAGCCTGTTCACAATGTCCTTTCGGGTAGTTGCAGACAGCAGTGAGGTCTCCCCTCAGCCTCTTTTCCAAACTGAACAGCCCCAGTTCCTTCAGTCAGTCTTCATAAGATTTATTCTCCAGTCCCTTCCCCAGCTTCATTGCCATCTGCACTCACTCCAGCACCTCCACATCTCTCTTGTACTGAGGTGCCCAAAACTGGACACAATACTCAAGGTGTGGCCTCACCAGAGCTGAGCACAAGAGGACAATCACCTCCCTACTGCTGCTGGACACAGCATTTCTGATATGCTTCTTTAACCATCTCTTGTCTCCCATTTACAAAAAAACTGCATCTATTAAGTTAAGGTGACATTTGCTTAAAATCTTTAAAGGCACACAAAAGCCTGGAGTATTAGTTCCATGTATCTTTTTTTATCAGCACTGGGTTGAATGTTCCTAGCTCTCACAGGCACAGGATGTTAGATTAACTTCATTATGCTTCATATGAATAGGCAGAACAGCGCTGGGTCAGCAGAAGATAGCACCTGAGCCCTCCTTCTATTCAAAGCAGCAAATGAATTAGGGTGGTCTTACATCGTCAAGCGATAAGAACTTTTGCTTTCACTCTTTAAGACTACCTACTGATTTAATTAAATCAAATAAATGGGTTTGGTTGTCTACATGCAAGAAATTAGGTATTAGAAGTCAAGATCTTCCAGTCAGATTTAGACAAGATGTAAAGCTGCCTTCTCTCCCTTATGGAACTTACACACTAATTTCAGTTGTGTTAATCTTAGTGTGCAATACTCTAAAAAAAGGCAGGTTCACTGGACCAAATCTCTGACTAAAATAAAAACTGACCTACTTTGTTGGTTTTATTATGAATTACAAATCAGACCAAATCACAGCTCTTCCCCTTTAGCCAACTGGACGACAAGTTCTCATTTATTTGCACTTCACACTGATACACCAGTGCAAAAAAATTCCAGGTCATTAATGGGAACAAAAAATAGCAAAAATAACCTGTGGGAGGGTGGAAATATATTGAAAACCCCACTAGTATGTCTTAGAATCATAGAATCATAGAATCAGTCAGGGTTGGAAGGGACCACAAGGATCATCTAGTTCCAACCCCCCCCTGCCATGAGCAGGGACACCTCACACTAGATCAGGCTGGCCAGAGCCTCATCCAGCCTGCTCTTAAACACTTCCAGGGACGGGGCCTCAACCACCTCCCTGGATAACCCATTCCAGGGCTTCACCACTCTCATGGTGAAGAACTTCTTCCTCACGTCCAGCCTGAATCTCCCCACCTCCAGCTTCATTCCATTCCCCCTAGTCCTATCACTACCTGATATCCTGAGAAGTCCTTCCCCCGCCTTCCTGTAGGCCCCCTTCAGGTACTGGAAGGCCACAATGAGGTCACCTCGGAACCTTCTCTTCTCCAGACTGAACAGCCCCAACTCCTTCAGTCTGTCCTCATAGGAGAGGTGCTCCAGCCCTCTGATCATCCTCGTGGCCCTTCTCTGGACACGTTCCAGCACGTCCACATCCCTCCTGTAATAGGGGCTCCAGAACTGGATGCAGTACTCCAGGTGGGGTCTCACCAGAGCTGAGTAGAGGGAAAGAATCACCTCCCTTGACCTGCTGGCCACACTTCTCCTGATGCAGCCCAGGATCTGATTGGCTTTCCGGGCTGCAAGTGCACATCTTGAGATTCTTCATTGCATCAGAAAGGTAGTAAGACTAATTTACTCAACTTCATGTTCTTTCTGATTTAAACAGGGTTTTTTAGGGCTCATGGCAACAGTAACTACGCTGTTAAGAAATGTCTCTAGGTGTCTGGAATGTCCTGTGCTTTGAATGTCATGTGCATGTGTGTGAAATTCTAACTATAGGATTATCACAGAATCACACAATGATAGGGGTTGGAAAAGTCTTCTGGGAATAGAATAGAATAGAATAGAATAGAATAGAATAGAATAGAATAGAATAGACCAGACCAGGTTGGAAGAGACCTTCAAGATCATCGTGTCCAACCTATCACCCAACCCACCTAATCAACTAAACCATACAACCAAGCATCCTATCAAGTCTCCTCCTGTACACCTCCAATGAGGGTGACTCCACCACCTCCCCAAATCATTTAGGCCAACTCTTGCTAAAGCAGGTTCACCTAGACTGGGTTGCACAGGAACCCATCTGGGCAGGTTTTAAATCTCCAAAGAACAAGACTCTGCAGCCTCTCCGGGCAGCCTGTCCCAGCTACATCACCATCAAAGTTTTTCCTTATGTTCAGACAGAATGTTCTGTGTTCCAGTTTGTGCCTGTTGCCCCTTGTCTTGTTGCTGAGCACCACTGAAAAGAGTTTGGCCACATCTCCAAGGAGTTCTAATAGGTAGGTTTGATTGGGTTACTCATTAAAATCTGTATCATAGAATCATTGAATGGTCTGGGTTGGAAGTGACCTCTGAAGGTAAGCAGGGGCATCCTCAACTAGATCGGGTTCCAGAGCCCTGTTGAGCCTCATTTTGCATATCTTCACATATGGGGCCCCAACCACCTCCCCAGGCAACCTGTTCCAGTATTCCACTACTCTCGTGGTAAAGAACTTGTTCCTAACATCCAATCATGTCAGCTTTGCCTTATTATGCCTTGATTTGAAATAGAAAACTTAGCATCTTCTGGTTTTAGATGGGCTTGCTCCATTTTGGCCTCCAGGATCCATATTAAAAACATCCAGAATGAAGAACTATTGCCATGGTAAGACGAGGGGCAAAACCAACAGAGCATGCAAACAGACGGGCAGCTACCCATTCCTTAGGCTGGAAAGGAACTGCCCAGGAACTTCTTTAGTAGACAGATACATTATGAAAAGGATGCAATAATGCTAAACAAAATCTGGAAACTTTCAAAACACTGGAATAACTCTCTGAATAAGAAGCTTTCTATACTGACACTTCATTTGTTTTTATTTTGAATTAATTGTCAAAAACCCATAATTTTACTTCTTTTTCTTAGTCTTCCACCATGTCAACAATCCTTCTCAAGTTATCCTTTGAGTATACCAGAGGAGAATCAATTATCTAAAACTCTCAGATATCATGTTTTATACACCCACAAGTGCTCCAAAAGACTTAGCTGGAAAATATGAGAGTGAAAGGAAAACATTTGTGTTGACAAAAAGAAAACTTACACTTACAGGGGACACAGTCTCAAGCTGCACCACGGGAGGTTTAGGCTGGATGTTAGGAAGAAGTTCTTCATAGAAAGGGTGCTTGGCCATTGGAATGGGCTGCCCAGGGAGGTGGTGGAGTCACAATCACTGGAGGTGTTTGGGAAGAGACTGGATGGGGTGCTTGGTGCCATGGTTTAGTTGATTAGATAGCGTTGGATGATAGGTTGGACTCGATGATCTCAAAGGTCTCTTCCAACCTGGTTAATTCTATTCTATTCTATTCTATTCTATTCTATTCTATTCTATTCTATTCTATTCTATTCCATTCCATTCCATTCCATTCTTTTCTAATTTTCTTTTCTATTCTATTCTAATGAGTGTCCCAGAAACAGAAAACCGTTGTTGAAGAAATGTTCAACTGCCTTTCAACATCTAACATACTGCTCTGCTCTGTTCTACCAGCTACATATACAAGAAAGATGTTGTGATTAACAACCCTTCAAAAGAACCTGTTGGCAAACGGGCTCTATACTGTCTGTTACAGAAACTCTGATATTTGTACTACTACAAACTAATTAAAATGTGTCACAATGCAACATGGTACAGGAAACCAAACATGAAACAGTAATCTATTATAGTAATAAAGCCAACACAGGCACTTTGAATATTACTTCACAAGTAGCAAATCAGTGCTCTCAGATTCAAAGATTATTTAGAAGGCATACTTGACAGCTCAAAAAAAGAATGGTCAAAGGGAAATAAACTGGCAAAGAGTACCATCTATGGAGTATCATTCAGCAACATTCCAGAAGAGCAGAAATGGGTGAGAGTCGTTTATAGGACTCTCAGCAAGTCTATATTACAATAAAAGTGCCTTGTGAATTGATAACTAATTGAGGAGTGAATGTTTTGAGACGCTGCCATCTATTTTCAAATGATCATCCAAAATGCCATGTAGAGTCAATGGGAGCTGTCAGCTCAGAACTTCTTGGAGAGACAAGAGTTAATTATTTATTTAATAAAATTTTTTAAAAAAGAAAGAAAAAGAAAAAAAGGAGAGAGAATGCTTTAAATTAGCATAATTGTGAAGCCATAGATTTCCACATTAAAAACTCCCTATAAACTTGGCAGAGATCAAGACTGTACTCAAACCTCATGGCAGTGAAAACACAATACTATACAACTCTTCTTTCTGTACCCAGTAATCATAGAATCATAGAATCAATAAGGTTGGAAAAGACCTCAAAGATCATCAAGTCCAACCTGTCACCCAAGACCTCATGACTACAAGAGCAGTTTCATTGTCTTGGAGACATTCTAGGACCCTGAACAGACAAGCAAGTTTCCACACAACCACTTTACTGTAAGATGTTTAAACCCTGCATAGAACTACAACAGCATTACGTCCAAACCACAACAGATCTTAAAGCAGGGCAGTGCTTTAAGATCTACCTAGAAAACAAGAAGGATGCTGACTCACCCAGTACAGGGAAGTACGCTAAAAGCAGATACTGCTAGGGCACTAAAATCTGAAGCAAAAGTCCTATGGAGAGAGCACTGAGCAAAGAAGGACTAAAATAGTTCCTACAAATAGACAGTACATGTGTCTCTTCATGTGTCTCAACATGAAGAAGTTCTATACAGAGAGAGTGATTGCCCATTGGAATGGACTGCCGGGGAGGTGGTGGAGTCACCATCATTGGAGGTGTTCAGGAGGAGACTTGATGGGGTGCTTGGTGCCAAGATCTAGTTGTTTAGGTGGGTTGGATTGGTTGATGGGTTGGATGCGATGATCTTGAAGGTCTCTTCCAACCTGGTTTATTGTATTGTATTGTATTATTGTATTCTCAATAGAGTTATGAATATAGTCAAGAAATATAATGTGAAAGAGTTCATGTACTGACTATACAGTGGACTGGAAATGTTTATTAAATATATTTCATCTAATATTAAAAACTGGATGGTAGTTAAATTTCTTCAACTAACTCCTAAATAACTGCGTTTCACATCATCTGAGTACTTTGCTCTTTAATGGATTTATCCATGATTTCACCTACCCAGCCACAGTAAGGCAAAAAAAGTGTTCCTTCTGATACACTGCTTAGGACCTTGTTTACATACAAAGTTATTCCCCAGCAACTGTGCATACAACACCTTTTTTCTAATTCAATGTCATACAGATGTATTCTAAGTTCCATTCTACCCTAATGCCTACTCTTACAGTCAGACAAGCTTTAAGTGAGTTATTTCAGATAGCAAAAGTTCAGGTTGGCCTCCAGTTAGCCCCATCACTGTCACCACCTCAATTTACAGCTGAGCAAGATCTCTCACTGCTTGAGAAGACTCTGCTTTGTGCTCCTATAAAAAAAGCAGTAATGTAAAACACGGGGTTTATTGTGATGAGGCCTTGCTGAAAAGGCATAATTGCCACTGGTGTTTATGGAAATAAGATTGAGCCTTTGAAGTGGCTGAATAAGCTGCACATTATACTACTTATGTGCCAGTTAAACATGGATGAAAATGAACAGGAGCTCCATAACATTTGAACAAAATTGCCACCACACAGTTTGAGTGTGTGCATAAAACACAGGTGAACTTTAGTCTTCACCTGGAAAAATTTCTCATCATAAAGAGAGAATGTTTATGTGTCAACACTACGCTTGCAATTGTCTTGCTACATGTTTCTGTTACTTTTGGTAATGCTAATGGGTATTAAATGCAATTTCTAAGGAAGTACCTGCCAGGTATATTTCTCACAGCAGAACAGGGCTTTTGCTCTAGTAACCATTTAAATGTTAATATTCTAGGAATTTGTACCTCAGCACTATACTGACCACTTTTATAAGGTTTTGTTTGCTTAAAAAGGCATCCAGGAGGACTGCTGACCTGCCCACAAAATACAATGTGGATATCCCATGAGTACAGGTGACTTGAGTGAGCTTCATGATGAAAGCTATAGCCTTCACTGCGCCTCTTACACTATCTGAATCTGACCTCCACAATACCAAAAGGCAACTTCTTTGAAGCAGCAGCGGTGATATGTAACTTAGTGCATAGCTGATTCGCAACTTTTCACTTATAGCTACTTTGTGTTTTCCATGTATCTATAGGAATTATGTATAATTCCTAAATGACTACAGGTGGAAGCTTTGAGAAAATCACAAGTGCCTGTGTGCAGTTTTAACTGCTCTATGTGACATTTCCCAACAGTTGCAATCACAGTAATGTACTACCACAGCATAAAAAAGTATTTATTCCCAAGATGTTTTTACATAGATATTCCTCTGACAAAAGACAGAAGGTGGTAAAACTAAGAGACAGTTGCTGTTCTTAACACCAAATCCACAACATAAAGTGTAATGAACTGTTCAAGGGGATATGTGGATAGAAAAGACATAAAAGGAGTATGCTTTCATACCATCAAAGGATGTTTATATGTAAGCTCCTTGTGTCCCGGGAAAAGATTCTGTCACTAGGCTTTTGACACTGTCTCCCACAGCATTCCCATAGGCAAGCTTAGGAAGTATGGGTTAGAAGAATGGAACAGTGGGGTGGATTGAAAACTGATTGAAAGACAGCCCAGAGGGATGTGGTCAGCAGCAGAGTTGAGCTGGAGACCTGTAACAAGTGGTGTTCCCCAGGGGATAATACTGGGCCCAGTCCTGTTCAACATATTCATCAACAACCTAAATGAAGTTTGCTGATGGTACAAAATAGGGAGGGGTGGCTGACACACCAGAAGTCTGTGTTGTCATCCAGTGTGACCTGGACAAGCTGGAGACTTGGGCACACAGCAACCTTATGAAATTCAAGAAGGCCAAGTGTTGGGTACTGCACCTAGGCAGGAATAACCCCCATGTACAGGTTAGGGGCTGACCTGCTGGATAACAGATCTGTGAAACAAGAGATGGGAGTCCCGGTGGACAACAGGATGACCAAGAGCCTGCAATGTGCCCTTGTGGCCAAGCAGGCCAATGGCATCCTGGGGTACACCAAGAAGGGTGTGGTCAAGGGAGGTTAGATGATTAGGGAACTAAAACATTTCCCTTCTGAGGAGAGGCTGAAGGACTTTGGCCTTTTTAGCCCAGAGAAGACTGAGGGGAGGATTTTGTCAATGTACATAAGTACTTTAAGGGTGAGTGTTAAGAGGATGGGGCCAGCCTTTTTCAGTGGTTCCCAGTGACAGGACAAGAGGTAACAAGCATAAACTTGAACATAGGGAGTTCCTTCTAAATATAAGGAGAAACTTCTTTACTTAGAGGGTGGTAGAGCACTGGAACAGGCTGCCCAGAGAGGTGGTGGAGTCTTCATCTCTGGAGTCACTCAAAACCTGCCTGGACGCCCTCCTGTGCAAGCTGCTCTGGCAAACGGGTTGGACTAGATGATCTCCAGAGGTCACTTCCAACCCCTACAATTCTGTGATTTTGAGACTACCTTTACACTAAAAATATTTCTTCTTGCTGATGTGCACCACTGAGCAGTTGAAAAAGACCACAGCAAATGGCATCAAGATCATTTGTACCTCCAATCCATTCTAAAGCTGGAATTTAAGATTTTTTCCAACCTAAAAATAAAAGTGCTATTGTGTAATCACCCAGTGTGTTATTGACAGTTGCTTATTTTTAGTGACTTTAAGGAGGCAGAAAGGAGAAGCACGGGTCTTTGATGTCTGTGGTTGCAACCATCAAGAGCTGGAGACTTCTTTGAGAATAATTTAAATCTAATCAATTTAGCTCACTGGTACAACATTACAGCAATAAAAAGATTTTGTTGTACAAAGCAAAAAAACATCGATTAATGAGCAAATGCATAAAGAAAAAAGAGGACTCATCATTTAAGTGGCAGAAGGTGACTCATTATCTCTGGATTCTCCTTCTCACATCATCTCTTCTTCTGTGAAGTCCTGTGCTAAAGGGGCCTAAAACTCCACCAAATGTACCAATTACAATTTATAACATACTACCACACATGGAAGCCACACTACGAATAGCAGGAAAGTAGAAAACCACAGTTGGATCTGACATGAAAAAAACATTGTTAGATCATCAGAGAGGTAGTGTTCTTACTGACTAAAAACATCCATAAGCTACTAAAATACACACTGTAAGAATAAGTCTCTGTGACCCAAACAAAAAGCTAATACTAGCAAACACACTATGAGAATTTAAATCAGGAAACATCATCTCTTCTAGAAAGGAAAGGATGTAGAATATTCTGATTCAAAGGTGTCAAGAAAACCACAGTGGATGAAGACAGGGTTATCTGACCCCAACTGAGAAGGACAAAAGGGTGACCAATTCTCCCTCCACAACATTCCTCTCAAGGAAGGTCTTCAGATTTTGCAATGCCTCACACAGCCACATCTGAACTGATTTTTTGCTGACGGTGGCTGAGTCTCCAAATGCGTGTTTTCAGAGTTGGGTTCACACAATCCTGAGCTCCTTCTCAGAACCTGTTAATTCACACAGGAGAGCAAGTCTGCACACCAAGCCACAGGATGCTGTGAAAATCAGGGTCCTGCTGCCATGTGAGATCACACAGACTGTTAGTGAGCCACATCAGTGCTGATGCAGGTGACCATGTAACCATCTGATAGGTAACATTGACATAAGAAAGGCAATGAGAATATGCAGGAACGGGGAAGGCAGGACTTTCTGAGTGGTGGCCCCTAGGTACTGACTTACATAAACTACAATCACATTCTTTCTATGTATTAAGTTACACAAACCAATATTATGTAAACTTTGATAGGTATTATATAGAATCATAGAATTGTTTTCATTGGAAGAGACTTTTAAGGTGTCCAACCTAATGACCAAACTAAACCTCCCCAGCACAACCTGAGGCTTTTTCCTCTCGTCCTATTGCTTATTACCTGGATAAGAGACTGAACCCCACCTTGCTATGACCTACTTTTCAAGGAGTTGTAGAGAGTAAGAAGGACCACCTTGAGCCTCCATTTCTCTAAATAACCCCAGCTCCATCAGCTGGTCCTCACAGGACTTGTTCTCCAGACCCTTCACCATTTTTATTGCCCTTCTCTGGACCCTCTCCAACACTTCAATGTCCTTCGTGAATGAGGGGCTCAAAACTGAAACCAGTATTTGAGGTGTGACCTCACCAACGCTGAGTACAGGGGGCAACCTCTGCCCTGGTCCTGCTGGACACACTATTGCTGATACAGGCCAGGATGCCTGTTGGCTTCCTTGGCCAAGCAAGTTCACAAGCATGTACTTATTCTAAATATTATTCTATGATTTTTAAAAAATTAAATATGAAATATTTTCTTCAACAACTGAGAAGCTGTGACAGTAATGCTAACTAGCAAGCCTGACCTTTCTTCAAAGTGTCATCTAATTTGGACTTTGTTTACTTGAAATGAAGGTAGCATGTAAAAGTCTAAACCTGTGTAGAGAGAAATTCCCCCCACTAGGAAATCTGTGTGCCTCAGGCATGCAGAGCGTACCTGAGTGTAACTTAACCACCGAGATCCACAAATATGATTTACAAAAACTGAAGCTTGAACTCCTTCTGTATCACATGTTCAAGCTGAACATTCTTCAAATGCCAAGTGTTCAGCATCTGAAAGGCTGGTTATAGGTACGGGCACCTAGGTTTGGATTCCAAACATTAGTTTGCAAACAGATCTGCTGTTCTGCCACAGGACAGGATTTCAGATCAGACTGCTGAAGTGGCCACAACCCCAAGCACTGGAGAGTGGAATCTGCTTAACTGTGACTTTCATCTGAATGGCTTATGCTCAAGATAAGTAAAGCTGGTAATATGCTAAATCCTACTCTGAAACCTTACCATGTCCTGTGAGCTAGCACTACACACCTCTTTGCTTAGCATCCTGCTTACTTCAGCTACTATGCAGAGGTCTCTCAGATTTTGTCCTTACTAGCAAGCAGTGAGGCCAAACAGAAGAGTATTAGTAGGGTGACCAGGTTACACAGAGGAGCCAAACAGAAGGTGGCTTCATCCTCAAGTCTGCTTTAGTCTGGTTCCATTGGGTGAACAACCGTGAGTGGTTAAGGACATCAGCATCATCCAAAAGCCATACAGTATATAGCCTCCAAGGTGCTCTGAGATTTAACCCAAAGTGAAGCTAACCAGGAAAACTGCTACAAAAACACATTCCCTATTCAAATTACAATTACTGAAGGAGCATCACACTGCACCCTTGCCACAGAGATTGTACTAGGCACATAAGTATTTTGCATGGAAACAGGTGCATCAGCCTTTTCCTGGACCTGTCTGTAAGTCACAATGTCACTGAGGCTTCAGCTATCCCTAAGTAAAATAGGTATCAAAAATTAATTCTGAATGCACCTTGGTCCTGCAGAAGTTAGTGGAAGTCCTCTGGGACCAGAATGAGACCTTCAAGTTATTTCACTTTTGTCTGTTTGCTCATGACCAAATTGGAAAGCGTTTTCCTTAATTAATCTCTTGGAAAAACCTTGTAATTTACCTCTGCAAGCTCACAGCAGTGCCTGGTGCTCTCCCCAGGGTTGGAGGCCCCTGACCAGTGAGGTGGGGTGCACGGCACCCCTGCCTCCCTGCCGGCGGTACTACCCGCTGACCAGATGCGCACCCAGGGATTTTCTTGTCAAAAATTATCAGAACCAAGAGATAGAAGGAGGAAAATGCCTTGCCCATTCAGTGGTGCTACCCTGAGAAGGCAGCACCCAGGCTGTCCTTGCAGGTTGTCCACCACCTGCCCTGACGCCGGCAACTCAGGGAAGGAGTCGGCAATGCCTGTGCAGCCGCAGCCAGGGCGGCGCGGCCTGCGATGTGCGGGACCCTGTTGGCCGGTGGCCCCGTGGGCTTGGTGCTCAGTGGGATGCAAGAGCCCTGCGGAGTGCAATGACCGGGGTTGCTGGGGTGTGGGGAGATCCCCAGGGTCCACTGCTGAGCCCGCAGCGTGGAGGCGGGGGCAGGGTGCCCGGTGCGCATGGAGCGCATGGACCTGGCGCGCAGTGCTGCCCTACCCCGCCGCAGCCCGGTGATCCCTGGGGCCACGGCGCCTCCTTCCCGCACAGAGACCCCGAGGGCGGGGGCAGTACCGCGGGCTTCCCGCAGCCGTCGCTGCAGCCGCTGGTACACCCCAGCGAGGGCGGCGGCAGAGGAGGAGAAGGAGGGGGCGCGGGTGGTGCGGCGGCGAAGCTGGGTTGCGGGGCCGAGCGGCCGGCCCATGGAGGCGCCGTCCCCCTCCCCCTGCGCTCCTTCCTCCCCCGCTGCTCCCTCCCGCCTCGCCTCGCCCTTTCCTCACCAGCCGAGGAGTGGATCTTGGAGGATTTTCGCTGCAGGGACATCCTCAGCGATGTGTCCAGGCCGGCCCTGTTCGGCATGCTGCGGCCGGGGCGGCAGGCGAAGCCCACGGCCGGCTAGGGCGGCGGAGGGATGGCCATGGGCCCCCCACGCAGACGCCGCGTTGCGGCGGCAGCCGCTGGCACCGCCGCGGCCTGGCTGCGGGGGCGGGCGAGGCGTAAAGCCTTCGCCGGGATCAGCTCCCCGCTGCGGGACCGGGGAGGTGCTCTCCTGAGGAGGGGGCTCGGCACCGCGGCGGATGCTGCTTTCTCTTCCACCTTTTCCCTGAAGGTCGGGGCCAAAGGCAGCCTCTCTAGGTGCGGGGGCTGCGTCTCTTTCCCCGCCCGGCGCGAGGGAGAGGAGGGCTGTCCCGGCGCGGGCCCAGCCGACCCCGCTCCCAGAGAGATACTGGCGTGAGGGGGCCGGTGTGATCTGATTCTCCCGGGCGCCTACCAACCCCCTCTGCTAACGACACGGCGGGGTGCAGGCCCGGGTCCTGGCAACCTCCTCACTGTCGCTTGCCGAAACAAGGGCTTCCCCGGGGAGAGAGAACGGCGCGGCCCGGCGTTGGTGCTCCTTTTTGTAGGTTATAAATGGACTTGGTCTGGTTACCTACTGCCTCACATCCCTGCAGCCATCTGTACCTCCGCAAGGCGCTACTCCTCTGGTAACACAGCCTCTCACAACTCCATATACCCAGTGTGAATCATTGCATAAAATGCAGCTAAGTCAGGGGCTAGGAGGGTTTTGAGGCATCTCTCTGAACCTAGTATTTTACTGACATTCTAGGCACATAAAGCAACCCAGTGAAGTGCCTTGTGGTATTAGGATCCCTAACCAGGCTTCTTTGTTCCCGTTACAAGGGCATCTTTCATCACTGTGGCATGCTGCCAGCCTCTTTACAAAAGATACTGTTCCTTCTCAAAATATCTGGTAAATCAAGGACAAAAAAAGAAACAGAGGAAAGATTAATCAATATGCCACTTTACTATAGCATGTTGCCTTTCTGTGCAAAACGTTTGCAGCCATGAGAATTGACCTACCAGGGACAGGCAAAGAAGTAATTCAACTGAAAGACAAAAATTAACAAAAAATAAGCCTTTTGGTTATTACAGATACTGGTCTCAATCAGGCATGGGTAGCAGTGGTTGCTGCATCTTAAAGGTTTGCCCTAGGTGGGCAAGGTAGGATGGTTGATGATGACGCAGAAGCTCCCACAGGATGAGGATTTACTGAGTTTCAGGAAAATCTACTTCATAAGAAAGGGTCCCAAGTACCTGTGAAAAACAGCTCTAAAGCTGGGTCAAAACCACACTACCATATGAAGTTGCCTAGCATACACAATGGGAAATAGAGTGTTATTTCAAAGATAGTAAGTCATGATAAACCCCTGAATCTCACTGTACAATTGATACTTTCCAGACACAACGTCACAAAAAGTTACAAGAAGAAGTTGTCTAGCATATGCAATGGGAATAGGGTGTTATTTCAAAGATAGTAAGTCATGATAAACCCCTGAATCTCACTGTACAATTGATACTTTCCAGACACAACTCCACAAAAAGTTGCAAACAGAAATTTTGTTGATAAATCACTTAACACCTCATAAATGCAAAGTAGTATACAACTGTAGCATTTTTTTACACTGACTTCATAGTCCACCCAGGGATGTTTTCTTTGGGATAGAACTGTTGCAAGTACATACTTCTTTGCTTGTGAGAAGCTTTTACTCTTCCGGATTTTATGACTGTGGGAGGAGGCTGGCCCCTTTTTGTGAATGAAATCATCTGGTCAGAGTAATGCCGAATGCTGGCATCCCTGCATGCCTTTCCCATTTTAAGCCCATGAAAAAGAGATGGTTATTTTCATGAACATGATTTTCTCCATCAGCTTACTCTTTCACCTCTTCACAAATTATTTTCTGTTGCAGTCAGTGTTTCTGCACCAGTAGGAGTTGCCTGGAGAACAGAAAATCAATTCACGTTTGTTGTTAGGTAGCAGACAAATTAAAGTGAAGCTTGCTTTGGGTGCAAGCTGTCAGATCAAAGTCAAAGAAAATGATCCAAAAAAGGACCAATAAAGAATGGCAATGCCTGTTTTCATGTTTACTTTTTTCTTCAGAAATTAACCTCAGGTGAACTGTGTTTACAGTACACTAGAAGTATTGTCAACTGTAAGATGTCAGCCCTGTCAGCCTGCAAGCCCAAGTAGCAGTTAAATGCACTCCTTTCTTCTCATGTGCTGCACTTGTTTTCACCTCTGCACCCTCAATGTTCTTGAAGAGTGATCCAGCTGACACACCATCTGGCTTGCATCTACATAGGGCTACTCAGTCAGGTAAACTTGACTACTAGAGCTTCTCAAAGAGATTTGATTCCCCAACCCACACTGAACTTCAACAGGCCTGAGATGTATCCCTATGGAAGGCAAACCCCTGAGGATTAGCAGCCAGACATTTCAATAATGCATAATGGCATAGATGAAAGAAGAAATATCTTTTCCCTGCATAGACTGTGAGTATCAGAGGACCTGCCTCCAGTATCTGTCTCCAGTCACAGGTTAATATAATCATACACTGCAGTCTAATGGGAACTTGAGGGGAGTAGGTGGACTGCAAAAGTGTCTTAAGGGTGCCAAATGTGCAGGATAATCTCAGAAACTGAGAAAGAGCTCGAGTCCTGCTCAGCAGCCTGAAGGGTAGGTCCTGCAGGAAAGCTAAGTGTGCAGTCCAGAGGTGAACATGAGCTGGTTGTGTTTCTGGAAGCTCACATTCGTTAGTAACCAGCTTACAAGTAGCAGGTTAGCCCTGAGTTGTAGGAAACACTGTTTGGCTGTGCAGGACTCACCTTTGTCATTTTGTGATACGAGGCCTTTCTTTGTCACAGCACTGATGTGTGATAAATTATCTATTATCAAAGCATGAGTCATGGCAATATGATTCCCCAGGGCCTGTCATAATGGCTCCATGGTTTGAATGATGTACTTAAAACCAGGAGTTGGTATTTTTCAAATTACAATGTACTCACTTTTCTAGTATTTATAGCAATGTACTGTCAAAGAGCTCAGTATGAATAATAATTATTCCAATGCAATAAATAAAGCAAAGGCAGGAAGAGTGGTCCTGTGGTTAATGTGCCAGGCTAGGAGACAGGATATCTTTATTCTATTTCTGATGGTGCCAGATACTGTCTGGGACCTTGGAGATCTTGTTAAGCCCAAATTTCCAAAAGATGCATCCTTTGCTCCAATTTCTCATGTTATACACAGACTTTGGTCCTGGGGGAAAAAAGCCCAAACAAACAAACAAAAAACCACCCACACCTTACTCAGAATTTATTATTAATACAGAAGAAAACTTAACAGTGTAATAAAAAAAAAAAAAAAAAAACCAAGCAAACATGGTATAAGAACTAATTATTACAGAAAAATAAATTTAAGAAGAAAAAATTGAAGAATGCTGCTACAAATAATAGTGCAGTTCAATTTTCTGTAGACATGCTCTTCCTGTCTGTCCTTTTCTTGATGTTGTGCTTGCCTTCTGCTGCCCCTCTGGGACCTAGGGTTTATGTTACTGGCCTTCCTCAAGCAGTGAGTGTTGGGGCTGCAGCTGCTGAGTGGTGTCTACCCAACAAGTTCTTTTCTGGAAAAAAACAAAGAAGTGTGATGGGCTTATTTTAATATGTTTTTAAACATGCCTTTACATGCTCTTGCTGTCTACAGCTCCATATTGCATCCAGTTTTACTATATGTGATGCCATTTATGTATGTTACATACTTGTTCTTCTCTTTATTGTCACTAATCCATCTTTGCCCATCTTCCAGGCCTGCACTGCTTTAGCTGACTGCTGGAGACATCTTTATATCCCTGGGTTCTCCAGTGTCAAGACTGTGCCCCTCTATGGCTCCTATATCAAATCATACTATGCCTCCTCTACAGTGTCCTGTGTCCCCACTTTCAGGTGACTTTGCTGTTATACCATGCCTATGTTCATCTACACTACATCATTTTGCTAGTTACAAATATCTGATTCTACCGAGTGTAACTTCATGTCACTCTCCTTATAAAAGCTACAGTTGTACTATACGAAATTAAGCAAAAGTAAAATAGTTAGACATAGCCACCTGCTCATTAGAGATATTCCTCTTACAGATAAAGAAATTAAAAAGAAAGCTGCAGACAGGTCAGGAAAATCTCAGGCAAAGGAAGTCTCAGCCCCAAGGCCTTGCAAAGTTCATACAAAGCCTGTGGCCTCCTACCAGCAATGGTGTTACTGGGCTTCAGGACTACAGTAATCACATGCAAATTCTGCTTGTCTAACTCTGCTGTCTTGAAAAAAAACCCACAACAGACTGTCTTGGTCTCAAAACAAATCTTTGTGCTGCGGTGCTTTGCCCATTTTTATATGCATAGAATCAAAACCTGTGTGATGCAAGTTATATGCTGAGACACACACAAGTCACTCAGCACGACTTTTTAAGAAAGGTCAGAAAGCCAGTGCTTGCTGATTCAGTTCTTGCTCTTCAAGAACAGCTGGTGCTGTTCAGCCTGGAGAAAAGAGTGTTCCAGGGAGACCTTACAGTAGTCTTCCAGTACCTGATGGGAGCCTACAAGAAAGCTGGCAAGGGCTTGTAGTGACAGTTCAGGAAATAATGGCTTTAAGCTTGAGAAGAGTAGATTTAGACTAGATATTAGGAAGAAATTCTTTGCAATGAAAGTGGTGAGACACTGGAACAGGTTGCCCTCTCCGTGGAGGTGTTCAAGGCCAAGTTAGATGAGGACTTGAGCAGCCTGGTCTAGTGGAAGGTGTCCATGGCAGGGGGTTTGGAACTAGATGATCTTCAATCTCCCTTCCAACCTAAACCATTCTATGAATCTACAATTCTAGATACACAGAAGCAGGTACTTCCAGATCCAGAAAGTGTGCTTAGCATCACTCAGCTTAAGAAAATACAGGAAATCTTTCACAGATCCTTTGCAGAGATGCTGTGTCTCTATAGACCAGTACAGGATGTGGCCATTAAGACATGACATGTATTAATGTGTGCCTGGCCCACATGTGACCTCATAAAGGATCCAATAGTCTCCTGTATTTGCTAATGAGGAAGAGGCTTCATGCAGCCATACACTGTTCTTACAGTTATCCCACAGATTTAACCTCAAAGATTATGACGCACATGGAATGAGTGCATGGCAGGGTGGAGGAAGGGTAAACCATTACCTGTGAGTGAAATGGTGGGGGGAAAAGGTGAAAGATTTGGAAATGTAGGCATCCTCGTTTTTCAAGTCACATTCAAAGCTCTTGCAGGGCTATATCAAGGGAAATTTTCTGCCCAGTGGAAAATAATCAGTGCCAGGCACATCAGGGTTTTCAGATGACTTTTGGAGTAATGACACATGTAAATAAAATTATAGTGAGTAGAATAAGCACATTATGGCATGTTGGAAACTGAAACTTTGTAGCAGGAGGTGATCTGTGATTTGCATGGAAAACACTGGAAAACTGAAAAATACTGAACCTTGTGTATATTAACATAGCAAAATGAGTGAAACTAAAGAAAGCCAGTGTATTTTTTTCCTCAATATTGAGTGTATATTACACCAGCTGTTGGAGCTTCTTCATACCTGCAAGTTAATTCAGGAAATAAATACCAGTGTTATTACTTCACCAGAGTAACTCCAAGTGTCTATGCTTGTAAACATACATTCAAAATACAGTAAGCTCAATTGGAACAAGTAATTATTGTTCCATGATAATGGTGTCCACAGGAGGAATTAATCATTCTGGCAACTGATGGAAAACTCTGTCTGTGGGAACCCAAAAAGGGAGTGATAACAAAATGCTTAGGTGGCCTTCATGACTGTGAGGCCCTGGAAGTGATAAGAGATGTTGTACCCCCGAACTATGTGAGAAAAGGATGGGAGTGAAAAATAACAAAGTGCTGTATCTTTAAAGTCAACTGGGGAGAAGAACACCTGTTAAAATATAGATAAATCAGTGGGCTTAACAAGGCAGGCTGTGGGAAAGTGGAACTATAACATTCATATATGTCTCAATATATAGCCACCAGCTCCGCAGGGATTAGCCAGTTGGCTCAACATGAGGCCACTTGGCTCACCTTGCAGCCGTGGTCCTGCTCTCATTTGGTCTGTTAGTTTGTATCTTAGCTTATTGTGGCAGAACTAGTTGGATGGGACCACTGTCTTTCTCACAATTTGGTGGAAATGCCACAGTGTGTACAGCAGCCTTCACAAATGCTTTGCACAGGAAGGATGTATGGTACAGTAGACCTCGGTTTACACTGAGCCAAATTAGTAATTAACTAGTAATGAAGAAAATATAATATTCTTAAGCCAAGAAGACTAATACTGGAGAAATTAAAACCTTAATGAAGGAATGTTTGAGGTGAGATTTATTCTCAGAAAGTAAATAGTGGTCAGGATGCATGAGGTGTATTTTTGTTATCTTCATTCACTTCCTTGTCCCACAGCAAGAATAGAATAGAATAGAATAGAATAGAATAGAATAGAATAGAATAGAATAGAATAGAATAGAATAGAATAGAATAGAATAGAATAGAATAGAATAGAATAACCAAGGTTGGAAGAGACCTCGAAGATCATCGAGTCCAACCTGTAACCACAACCTCACAACTAGACCATGGCACCAAGTGCCACATCCAGACCCCTCTTGAACGCCTCCAGGGATGGAGACTCAACCACCTCCCTGGGCAGCCCATTCCAATGACGAATCACTCTCTCGGTGAAGAACTTTCTCCTCACCTCGAGCCTAAACTTCCCCTGGTGCAGCTTGAGACTGTGTCCCCTTGTTCTGGTGCTGGTTGCTAGGGAGAAGAGGCCAACCCCCTCCTGGCTACAACCACCCTTCAGGTAGTTGTAGAGAGCAATGAGGTCACCCCTGAGCCTCCTCTTTTCCAGGCTAAACAGCCCCAGCTCCCTCAGCCTCTCCTCATAGGGCTTGTGCTCAAGGCCTCTCACCAGCCTTGTTGCCCTTCTCTGGACACGTTCAAGTGTCTCAATGTCCTTCTTAAACTGAGGGGCCCAGAACTGGACACAGTACTCAAGGTGTGGCCTAACCAAAGCAGAGTACAGGGGCACAATGACCTCCCTGCTCCTGCTGGCCACACTCTTCCTGATGCGGGACAGGATGCCATTGGCCCTCTTGGCTGCCTGGGCACACTGCTGGCTCATGTTCAGCTTCCCATCAACCAGCACCCCCAGGTCTCTCTCTGCCTGGCCACTCTCCAGCCACTCTGACCCCAGCCTGTAGCGCTGCCTGGGGTTGTTGTGGCCAATGTGCAGCACCCGGCACTTGGATGTGTTAAATCTCATGCCATTGGACTCTGCCCATCTGTCCAGCCTGTCGAGGTCCCTCTGCAAAGCCTCTCTGCCCTCCAGCAAATCAACTCCTGCCCCCAGCTTGGTGTCATCTGCAAATTTACTGATGATGGACTCAATGCCCTCATCCAGATCATCAATAAAGATGTTGAAAAGCATGGGGCCCAGCACTGATCCCTGGGGCACACCACTAGTGACAGGCTGCCAGCTGGATGTGGCACCATTCACCACCACTCTCTGGGCTCGGCCCTCCAGCCAGTTCCTAACCCAACGCAGTGTGCTCCTGTCCAAGCCATGGGCTGCCAGCTTGGCCAGGAGTTTGCTGTGGGGGACTGTGTCAAAGGCCTTGCTGAGGTCCAGGTAGACCACATCCACAGGCCTCCCCACATCCACCAGGCGGGTCACCTGATCATAGAAGGAGATCAGGTTGGTCAGGCAGGACCTGCCCCTCCTAAATCCATGCTGGCTAGGCCTGAGCCCCTGGCCATCCTGTAAGTGCTGTGTGATCGCACTCGAGATGAGCCGTTCCATAATCTTGCCTGGCACTGAGGTCAGGCTGACAGGCCTATAATTCCCTGGCTCATCCAACCGGCCCTTCTTATGGATGGGATCCACATTGGCCAGCTTCCAGTCCTCTGGGACCTCTCCAGTGAGCCAGGACTGCTGAAAAATGATGGAGAGCGGCCTGGACAGCTCATCCGCCAGCTCCCTCAGCACCCTAGGATGGATCCCATCTGGTCCCATGGACTTGTGGGGCTGAGAAGATCTCTAACTATCCCATCCTGGAACAGGGGAAAACTATGCTGCTCCCTGGCTCCTTCTGCCAGCTCTGCAGGCCAGCTGTCTGGAAGCCGTTCTGTCCTGCTAGTAAAAAGGACAGAACGGCTTCCAGTCAGCTGGCCTGCAGAGCTGGCAGAAGGAGCCAGGGAGCAGCATAGCTGCTAGGTTGCTAGCTGATGTGAGTCCAACATTCTCTGGCTTTGTAATCAGTAAGACTGGTGCACATGGAATCCAAGGCATGGGTGCTGACCTGAGTTGGGTTAATTTTCTTCACAATAGCTGATACAGGACTGTGCTTTGGATTTGTGCTGGAAACCATCTTAATAACACAGGGATGTTTAAATACTGATGAGCAGGGCTTACAAATAGTCAAGAGTTTTTTGCTTCTGACACTACCTCACCAGCAAGTGGGCTGTGTGTGCACCAGAAGTTGGGAGGGGACACAGCTAGGGCAGCTGACCCCCAACTGACCAAAGGGCTATTCCATACCACATGATTCCAGCTCAGCAATAAAAGCCAGGGAAAAGGAGGAAGGGGGACATTTATTATTATGACATTTGTCTTCCAGAGCAACTGCTACATGTATTGAAGCCCTTGTTCCCAGGAAATAGCAGGACATGACCTGCTGATGGTAAGCAGAAAATAAATCTTAGGTTTTCCTTTGGTTCCACGTATGGCTTTTGCTTTTGCTTTATTAAACTGCCCCTATCTTGATCCATGAGCATTTTGTTATGTTTTTCTCTCCCCTGTCTAGCTAAAGAGTGATGGAGCCACTTTGGTGGGTACCTAGGGTTCACCCACCACAGCATGCTTATAATGCTGCCATGCTGCTTTGATGGCACGCAGTGTGTGATGTTGTAAAAAAATGCAGAAGAGCAAAAGTTGGTGCAAACCAGGTGTGCTCAGAAACACTGAAAAAAAGCTTGAGAGACCTGATACATTTGTTAAGATGAAACCATATTCTGCAGCATGTGTGTAAATGTTCCAAGAGATGTTTTGAACCAGATATTATGGACAGGCCACCATTTGGTTGGAAATAGAGTTCAGTATATATCTGTGAGAGTAGAGTTCAGTAGTATATCTGACTGACACATTATTTAACATACTTAAATTAAAATGAAACAAAACCCAACAACAACAAAAACACACACACACACAACCCCCCAAACAACTCAATGTAACATACAATATAGAATCAATAAAAAAATAATTTTTAAAACACTGAAATATAGTTTAATATATCAGAGAGGAATTCTGCATCTTCTAGGAACCAGAACTCTGGGCAGTCTTTGTTTGCAGTGTCCTGGCTGAATAGGATAAAATGCACGTTACTCTCTGCCCTGCTCCTCCTCAGAAAGTGCATCCCACTCGTGCCTTGCAAACTGAGCTCTCTTCCATTTCCAAGAGACGTTTCTGCAGGCTGGAGATCTGGTCCTTAAGACTTCTGTCTCCAAGCAGCTTACAATGAGGCAACATCATCGTCCCCATCTCCCAAGGCCAGGGGAGATGCCGAGAGAAACGGTGGCTTCGGTTGTGGTATCTGGAAAACAAAGCCCTAACAAGGACCCAGTGCCTCTGCCCTGGGGAACGCCTTTGGCAAACAGCGACGGGCCCCGTGGGAGCTGGCTGCCAGTGGCGGCGGGCAGCGGCAGAGGCCCGACCACTAGTGCCGCTGCAGCACCTCGGAGAGCTCCTGCCGGCTGGGGCCGGATCTGGACGCGCTCCCTCGTCCCGTCGGAGGGCCAGAGAGGGAACGCGAGCGGCGGTCAGAACAGCCCCGGTCCCCGCCTCACGCCCGCCCGTACCCGCCAGCGCCGATCACCCCCGCAAAGCGCGGGGATCAGCAGCGAGGGAAGAGAAACTTATTTTCCAAAATCTTTAGAAAGATTTGGAAGGCACAAGAAGAAGTTGTGTCTCGGTGGGAGGAGCAGCGGGCCTCCCCTCGCTCCCCGTGGCTCACGGTGCACTCCGCACCGCCCCGGTGTCGGATTGCCGGGTCACTTTCCCTTTTGAGAGAGGGATGTGAGTCTGGAAGCACGGCCAGGTCAGAACCTGCTCATTGTTGACTGGCGCCCTCTTCTGCTGCGCGACACATCCTCGTCTTGGAAGCTGAAGGTTGAATCTGAACGAAACAGGTCCACCAAGTGCACAGGTGTGAGTCCTGGACCCCGTGCGCTGGGGCCACGGCCAGGCCTTTGCTCTCAGCATGATTCTGTCCCACACAGTCCCTCTCATTCAAATTGTTCTGCCACCCCCAATTTTACTACCATCAGAGTTAGAATGAATTACGTCACAGAAATCCTTTGCTGAATTAACCACAGATTAGCGGTTTTACTTTCATATCAACAGAAAATTTAAAGAGAAACAGACTAGGCAAATGGAATTTAAACAGTTTCCATAGGGAAAAGGTCTCCACTGTCATATGAGGGATGGCCTCCAACTGTAGTGTATATACAATACCAAAGTAATCCAACAGAAGAACCTGAATCCATATGTGCAATAATTCTAACTTAATCATGACACTATGGTGCTTATATTATTTTTTTCTTATGAATATATGGGTTTTTTCTGCAGATTTCAGTTTCTGTATGTATGTATTATGTGTGGACACAGAGACATAACCTACAACGCTAGGCAAGGAATAATATGATTCCTTTACTCTCACTGTATGCCTGTTCAGGTTAACTTGAATACTACACATGTGCACGTTAATGACACACTAACTGGATGCTCAAATGCATATTGGCCTTCCTGTTCTTTCAGAGTTTATGTGTACACAATTAACATTGAACAAATGGAATAAACTGTACACAAAATGTGTTTAAGCAGCAGTGCAAGAATTAGTACTGGCAAGCCAAGTGCTCTAGTCATGCATTACTCACTCAGAGAAGGGCAAGACCTCTGTTTAAAAATAGCTACACGATATGCTTTCCCGAGCACGCATGCTAGAAGGCAAAGGGACAAGCCATTATTAATGTAGCTCAAACGTGTCTGAACTGCAAAAATAGCTCACAGGCTGTGTAAGGTATGTCAAATGTTCAGTAGAACCGACATTGTATAAGGAAAGGCACTATAATGGACCTGGCCTAGATGAAGGCATGCTACTGAAGATGAGACAGAAAGGTCCAAAATACAAATTGAAGTGCTTTCCTTGGAAGCAGAAGTGATATAGTATATCCGTCCCACTTTACTCGGAACAAGAGCCTCAACTGTGCTTGAAATTTAGGCCTTTATAAAGAACTGCTTAAAATAAAGGGATAGAGTGATCCCACATATCCTGTTAGAGCTGTTCAACCTATGGAAGAAAAAAAACAAACTGTGTTTGTTTTGTTTTATTGTGTATATGGTTTCATTTTTGCACTTCAGGCAATTTACATTGCACTTATGATAAATTTAGTGGTGGGAGAAACACCTTCTGAAAGATGTGGATGCCAAGAAGCAACTTGTACTGATCTGGTATTTGGTGCATCTGCTCCAGGTGTCATGTAAACTAGTCAAGGTCCAGTGCAAGCCCAGGGAAAGAAATGGAATGGGAGAAATTTTGCTTTGAGGTATTTGCTGTGGCCAATCTTGCTTTCCTCTGGGCCTAATTCTGCCTTTCTCACTCTGTCCTACCCAATGGGATTGCTGTTCCAAAAAGGATTGGATGTGGCACTTGAAGCCATGGTTTAGTTAGTCATGAGGTGTTGGGTGATAGGTCGGACTTGATGATCTCTGAGGTCTTTTCCAGCCGTATTGATTCTATGATTCTATGATCTTATGCCTCCAAAAGGTGGGGTAACCCCATTCCCACTGTCAATGAGAGCAAGCTGAGGGAAGGCTGCAGGATCTTGGGCAGTACTCATCTGTTGATGGTTTCTGTGTACAGGCTGAATCAGATAAGCTGCACAGCATCTTATTAGGACTTATTAAAGACTCAAGCACTGCAGTTAGTGTGTCTGCTTCTTTTGTTGTGCATGCTGCTCTGATCAAAGTGGGTATACACAGGCCCATAGTTAGAACCACAGTGTATGAAAGGACAACAAAAATGCAGGGGTTTCTGTTGTTTTCCCCCTCTCTCCCCTAAATCCTGCAGACTACACTGATATACAGTCAATGCACTCAAAAGGAGAGTCAGTTCCTCTTCAGGAACTGGTAAATTCTATAACTTAATGTCAGCACCTCTTTGCTGGAGTGTACATTGAAAGAAATAGCCCTTCAATTTTGACAAGAGGAGGAAAATGTCAAGAATGCTCACTATCATTTGTGAAGTGATAACCCAGAAATCTCTTGGGCTGTTTGTGGCCCACAGCTTGAGTCTTCCAGACAGATATCAGGGTGGTTACAATTTTCAGATGAGGACCAGGACCCATGAACATGAGGCTTCTTCCAGTTGTCTGAAGAGGGTCTCATTTACTTCCTTTTCTTGATCAGGTGATCTACAGTAGATGCCTGCTACAAGATTTGTCATGTTGGTCTGCCCAGTATTCATGAGCTGTAGAGTCTTGGCTGCCTCCTCATCCACAAGAGTTTGTGTATTCCTGCTGCTTACAGATATGACAGGCAACTTCTCCCTATCACCAACATGGGCTGTCCTTCCTAACAAGACAGTATCTATCCATTGCAGCACTCAGTTGTGTGAACTATCTCACCATGTTTCCATTGTCCTGATTGATTAGGAAATATTTATTCACTCAAAGGGTTATCACAAATAGGAATGGAGTCACCATCCCTGGAGATGTTTAAGCAGTGTGTGGACCTGGTGCTTTGGGACATGGTTTAGTGTTGACCCTTCACTGCTGTGTCAAAGGTTGGACTGGATGATCTTGAAGGTCTCTTCCAAGGAGATATATTCTGTGATTCTGATTCTGTTATGGTACAACTGTCATGAACCTATAGAAACACAAAACTACTCTGATGTCCTTGTATTAGTCTTGGAGCTATTCTGGGACACTGTGTATTCAGTAAACCCTGAAAATTAGACTATGAAACCCAGAAGCAATGATGCTCTTACTATCCTTAATCTCTTCCCCTTTCTAGACATATATGCAATTCACACGAACTTTTTGGTAGTGCCAGAGAAAGTGATTTGCAGAAATAGTCTGTTCCTAAGATGAAAGAATGGGGAAGAAAGCTTGGAAATGGTTACAGGTGTGTAAAAATGACTAATGAATATCACAGAATCACAGAAACATTCAGGTTGGAAGAGACCCTCAGGATCACCAAGTCCAGCCAGTAATTCTACTCTACAAGGTTCACCCCTAAACCCTATCCCCAAGCACCACACCCAAAAGACCTTTAAACATATCTAGGGTTGTTGTCTCAAACACCTCCCTGGGCAGCACATTCCAATGTCTGACCGCTCCTTCTGTGATTTTTTTTTTTCCCCCCTAATGTCCAGTCTAAACCTACCCAGACACTGCCTGAGGCCATTCCCTCTTGTTTATCACTAATTACATGAGAGTAGAGACCAGCATTAGTCTCTTCACAATGTCCATTCAGGTAGTTGTAGACAGCAGTGAGGTCCCCCCTCAGCCTCCTCTTTTTCAAACTAACCATCCTCACCTCCTTCAGTCACTCCTCATAAGATTCATCCTCCAGGCCCTTCCCCAGCTTCATTGCCCTCCTCTGCACTGGCTCCAGCACCTCCACATCTCTCTTGTATTGAGGTGCCCAAAACTGGACACAATCCTCAAGGTGTGGCCTCACCAGAGCTGAGTACAAGGGGACGATCACCTCCCTACTGCTGCTGGACACAGCATTTCTAATACAAGCCAGGATGCCATTGGCTTTCTTGGCCACCTGGGCACACTGCTTGCTCATATTCAGTTGCTTGTCAATTGAATCCCTAGGTCCCTTTCTGCCAGACAGCTTTCCACGGGAAAAAAAAAAAGGAAAAGGAAGTTGGAAAAAGTCTGAGGAACAGAATGAAATGAAACCACTTCTGCCTAGCTTGCAGTTATTTGGTAACACAAGAATCCATTTCTACATTATACATTATTAAAGAAAAGAGTATTAGGGAGTCAAACAGGCCCATATCAGCTAAAAAAAAATCACTCATAGCATCACACAAGAAATGGAAAAACCTATTACCTTAATCTGATAGTTCTCTACATTTTTTTCAAGGTCCTTGTCAATCTGGCTTTCGGGGTCCTTTTTCTGCATTAAGGCTTTCAAGAGAGGCTCTGGGTTAGTGCTGCCAGCTGACCTGAATTGGATATTGCAGTTGAAATAGATTGTTGTTTTTAAAACTTCCGCCTACAACTTTCTAGTTATTGCCATAGAAATAAATTACTTAACAAAAGTCATTTAACATGTCACTTCTTCCAGAAATAAAACTAGCCTGATGCCAGTACCAACAGCTGTGCACCCTGGAGGTGCTGCACCACTACAGGTTAGCAGTTGACCTACTGGAAAGCAGCTCTGTGGAGAAAGGTTTGGGAGTCCTACTGGACAGAAGTTAACTATGAGACAGCAGTGTGCTCTTGTGGCTGAGAATGCCAACAGTGTTCTGGAGTGCAGAAGGTGAAGGTCCAATAGAGAGCTGCAAAGAGGATTATGGGACTGGAGCATCTCTCTTACAAGGAGAGGCAGATAGACCTGGGCCTGTTTTGCATGGAGAAGACTGAGAGGGGATCTTATGAATGCTTATAAATGTCTACTAGTGTGGACCTTTCCTCCAGTTTGGGTACACACTGCTGGTCATCTTTAACATTTACTTTGATTTCATACCATACAACTACATTTATGTAAACTACTCCTTACTAAATATCTCAAGAGAAGACAGTCAGAGAAATAGATGTTTATATTAATTTTTATTTTAAAGAGAAGTAAAATTAAGTACAAAGCAGATCATTCTCTCAAAGGTTTTGAGAAAGTTATCCATTTCAACAATAAAGCATTATGAAGTAACTCGTGAAGAAATAGATACTTCCTTTAAAGATAAGAATTATAAGCATGGAGTACAAAAAGACTCCAAGGCATTCAAGAAAAACCAAGGAAAGGTTTGCTAGCAGCTCAGCATGTGAACCTGACCCACTCATTGCTCTGAGAGGTCACATTTTTGGGGAGAAATACTATCAGCATGGAGAAGCACCAGAAAGCTGGCCTCAGGTGTCACAGGCAACCTTCGTTCTCACACTTCCCAGCTTGGTCTATTCAAGTGCAGAACTGCAGGAACATTTGGGTAGCATTTTGTTTCTGCACAGATGTGCCAGTGCTGAGCTGTCTTTTGCCTTAAACTACGCACCAGTAGTGATCTGGCTTTGTTGCAAGAGCTTCATTACCCCAACCTAAGAGCACCCTATTCCCTTCACTGTAATTACTGTAAGTCTTCAAGTCTTTTGTATCCAGGAAATGTCAACTCATTTTTTATTTTATGTAGGCTTTGATAAGAGCTTCCCTGTATGTGAACCATCACAATAATTGACAGGCTGCAAAAATCTCTGGCCATCCAGTTTCATACACTCACCTTTTGGCTGCTATCACAGACACAAAAGCTCCAGACCTGCTCCATATAAGCCTGCAATCTGATCAATAAGCATTCTCAGCCTGTGCTGGAAGTAGGTGATTGTCACTTTGACTAGACAGACACCTGCCTCTGCCACCTTCTTCCACCTTCCACATTGCTAGGAGCTGGCACCCTGACACTGCCAAAGGTCCCACTGTACCTGCCAACAAGTGCTGCTTCATTTTGCACTGGTAGCACTCAAGCTGTCTGCTTGAAAGAGCATCACAGGAAAAGAGATGTAGCTTCCTCCCCTATTTTAATCATGCCAATACTGAGTACAGTGAAGACATCACACCAGGGATGAGTGATAAAACACCTATTCATCAGTGGGTATGGACCTGCTGGGGCCTGGCTACAGCTTCACCATGATCTTGGCTGCTGCTGCAACCTGCACTTGCTGGAGTAAAGCCACCATTAAAATACCCATCTCAATTATGCTTATGCCTTCTGTTGTGCAAACTGTGGCTAGTAGAGGCTTGTGTTAAACAGACTATGCATCCCAAAAGCTTCTTGTGGTCAAAACTGGTTCTGGTACTTCCAGATCAAAGAGGACTATGAAAACTAGAACTCCATTTGCCCCATCTGGCCCTATACATTTGGTATACAACCAAATTTTGAGGTACTTGTTACCTCTGAGATTCAGCTGAAACCAGGCATTAATGCTTTGCTGTTAAACAGATGAGGAAATAGAGCCCAGTACCTGGTGCTAGTTCTCTGACCCCTCCATCAACCTCACACACCAGTCTCTACTTCACTCTCAGGAGCTGTGCAATATGTGAATGCACACTCTCACCCTATTTACTTCAGCAATATAAAAGCCTTTACAACTCTCCTGAGAGCATCATGATGCAATTCTGCAAGTGTCAACCTGTCCCACATCGCACACTCCCACTGGTTCTGCACCTAAACTCAGGCCTCAAAACTGCTCATGATAATCCCTGTCATTCACTCTCATGTCCAATACTTCCTGTGAGCTGCTCCCAGCTGCTTTAGGAAAGCCTTCTGAGTTCCACCATGCCACTGGTTTCTCATTTCCTCTGTCACATGAATGGGGTAGAGGGTTTGATCCAGGCTAGGTCACCTTCTCAGCACACCCAGGAACTGCCAGATTTTAGCACCATGAAGCACTTTCTCGGGGCAGGCAGCTTCCCACAGCAGACCAGGTACACAAATACATGGTAACACACACTTTGCAGTACACATTTTTATTTCTGTAGCACTTAAGAACTAACCACATTAAATGACAGACAGGAATTGCACAGATGACCTAAGATACTTAAAAACAAATATTTTAAAAAGTACTAAAAAAAAAAACACCCCAAACAAATGGTTTAACTCTACGAAGGGCAGCTGCAAAGACAGGGCTGCACACGAGATGGGGTTTGAGAAGCAGTAGGAAATGCAAGGAGAATAAATGCAAGTTCCAAAACACAGATAGGGCTGTTAAATCACGAAACCCCCAAGCTGCAGCCAATGTAGAAAAGTATTTGGGGCATGTGAGTAGAACTGAAGGAACACCACAGAAACACAGGTAACAGAAGCCAGTACCAAACCTAACCACTGAGACAGAGTTGGTCATGTCAACACAACTTGCTAGGTAGGTTGAGGAACAAATGACATGCCCCTCCAGTGGGGGATCAACCATTGACAGGTCACACGCAGCAGGACAGAAACAGAATGGGAGACTTCATTTCCTGTCCAACAGCCTAGATTCCTACAGAAAGCTCTCACTGTACTTTTGGATATTCCTCCACAGCAGCTCAATTACACGTATCCTGTCACACAGGGTCTTGTTTTGAACCATTTATGGAACTGTGCTCTGTTACACAGCAAAATCTCATTTGAGTTAAAGAAGGCACAGTGAATCTCCCTTTACCTCCAGTGCATTAGTTGAGCAGGATTCCAACTAGTTTAAAAAAAAAAAAAAAATTGTAATACAAAGAAAAAATATCCCCTAAAGTAAGGAATCATGTTAAAATTGACCTTGAAAAAACCCAATCAGCAAGGCAAAGGTGAGCCACAGGCACATTTCTGCAAGTGTGGCACTTGAGTCAGGCAGCTTTCAAAAACAAAAGAACCATAAGGAGATGAGGCACTAGCAGAAGGCACCCATGTGTTTAGATACAGTTCAAGATCAGGAGCTAAGAGGAAAAAAATAAGTTAGCTCTGATAGTCATCTTGAAATTTCCTCACTTTTTAATATGGCTAAAGAGGCACTCAAAGCTGTCAGTGTTTGCAATAATCAGCAGTCCAAATCACATCAGAAGAGATCTTAATATCTTTAAACTCATCTAAATTTCAGAGGAGAATTTCATAGAACTACTTTTAGGAATAAAAAGCAGCACTTCTGGGAAACTTTTGACACAAGTTTTTCACTTGCAAACCTGAAGTAGATATGCAAGAGCTTAAAACAAGATTTGAGTTCTCCTTGAAGAATGTCATGAGCAGATGTTATACCTGAAGCAACTGGCACGTAAGTGCATTTGTCACAGCCATCTGTAGGCAGAGAAAGTCAGTAGGACTTCTTCAGTTTAAGAATTCTTTCTATTGCTCAGAATATACACACAAAGGAGTACTGCACAATTCTGCCTCTCCAAGGACTGAGATGCATGTTGCTTAGATGAGCTTTGTAACCCTCAGCTTACTTCTAGAAACCCCAGGAGTGCTTTGCCTTGCATTTTCATCTACCGCATCAGCTAGCACACAGTTGAAATTCAAATATGCAGCTGTGGAATACCAGGGAAACTGAAAACTGAATATAAACCAAAATGATAAATCCTCTTACTCGTTTAGAGGGTACGGCTCAGCAGTAATTCACACAAAGCCTCGATTATTTACTTTGCAACTTTATTTCTTTATAAGTTATTGGTATAAAGTTTAATATCTAATTACACAGTAACCAGGGGATTTTAAGGGAAGCTTATTTTGTCCTTTTTAGTGTCTTTTGCCATTTGGTTCTCAGACATGTTTTAAGAGGACTATTATTGTATGCGTACCTTAAACTTCTGTACAAAACACTTCCAAGACTTGGGGGAATTTTTATTTTTTAGTGAGTAGGATGCATAAATCATGCATATTGTAGACAATATAATGGTCAAGGAAGTATTTCCCTCTTTCAACTAAGGCAGTTAAAAACCTGTGAATATCAACTGAGTAACTTGGAAGAGTAGAAAAGGCTTTTCTAGTGCTCATTTAGCCTTTGAGCAAATATCACATTCAGTAAGACACACCCTCTTGGAATTATGATTGATTTGATGGCTGTCTGCATTGAAAAGAGAGAGATTGTCAAAGACAGCATTTAATTATGTACATTTTATAATGTCACTAACCCATCTGCTTTTGAATATGAACTCATCAGCATTAAGCATTGTGTAAAACCACATGCAAAAAATTACCTTTTTTTTTTTTAATAGAACCAAACTGGCAAGTTCTTTGAAAGGATATTTCAATGTTAACAAAACAAAAAGCATAGTCTATTAAAAGGAGCACTTCAAGTAACTTAAATATATTTAGCAAACGTGTCCAGCAAGAAACTCCATAAAAGAAATTGTTCTTAGAACAAAAAAACCCTAATGAATGGCTATTTAGACACTAATTTTTCAACACAGTGCTGGGTCTGTGTGAAACAATTTGTAATCTAAATAAAGTGAGTCCATTACACTGTTAAAAAAACCCCAAAATGAAACACAAAAACCATACATTAAGCAGGATTGATTAACTATTGCATTTCTGTATTTACAAAAGTGCTTAGCATAACAAAATTGCCTAAAAAAATATAAACTTTACCGATATCATTTGGTTCTATGTGTACTCCTAGATCTGCACCTGGAGAAAAATAGTATTTACATTGCTAGATTTAGACAAGTTTCCTATTATTTTAAAAGAAATTTAACAAAACTCCCCACACAAATGGACCCCTGTGTAAGTTACTTAATTCTGTCTGGCTCATCATAAATAGAGCAGAAGCAAATCCTTGAGTACAGAACAGTACAAGCAATTCTAGCCATTGTCTGTGGCATTAGACCCCAACACAGGCTGCCGGCAAATTGGGCAAGTAGAGTTTTCAGAAAGCCAGCGATCAATACAATGAATGTGAAACTCATGCATGCAGGGTAACTGCCTTAGCTTATTCCCTGCTACATACTCATTAATGCAAACACTACAGGTTTTACTTATTTCATTTTCAGTGTGAATATCCTCATAGTTCCGAGTAGAAAGATTGTCAATCTGCTCTTTGGTTAAACCTCTTAAGCGATCGTCATCATCATCCTCATTCAGCAAGAAGAAGTGGGCAAGTCGAAGTATGGGCAGCGTTCCGTTTTCCACTAGGTTGTTAGCGTCTTGAGACTGCCTGTTATCTTGGTGGTGCTCGTTACTGCGACCATAACGTTGACTATCATCACCCCGTCCGTTTGCAGCCCTACTGCCTTCTAGTCCATGTCCATTTCTAGATGAAACCTCGCTTGGATCTCTGCTGTTTGCTGAACTTGAGTTATTCTGCTCTGACTGCACATCCGGTAAGTGATGACCACCCTCTGCACTTCCGAGTTAGATTCGGTTTCCATTAACGAACTCAGCTCCCCAAAGCCTGTCATAATTTGTCTAAGGATTGATCGAAGAGCCACTGATGAAGGTTCACCAAGCCCAGTTTCTGAAATCCGACGAAGAGGTATCCTTATAGTGCTAACGTAGGTTCGAATGCCTGCACGTTCCGACCGGGATATCGTACGTCGAAATCCTCCACTGTCACTTTCAAAGGTAACTGTGTTCTCTGCCATTCCTACTCTGGAACGAGTTCTACTGGCAATACTGTCCCGATCTCTGTTTTCTCCAGGACGAATTCTTCTCACCTGAAGATCTAATGTAATTGTTGGATGCCTTCTGACAGCAGCTACTGGCCTACTAGATTCTTCCTCTTCCAAAGTTATTCCCAAGGATGGGGCTACATTGGAAGGTTGAGGAGTCTGGGTGTCACCTCTTGCTTGTTCTTCAACAGGCTGTGGAGAATGCTGAGCTGTTTGCCTTCTACTTCTGTTGACTTGCGGTGTGTTTCTATCCCACCTCTGTCCACGTTCCTCAGAATCAGCAGCATCACCTTGCCTTCGCAGGGGAGAGCGACTTCGACTACTTAAAGTAGATCTCAGCCGCAGAATTTCTAGTCTTTGGTTTGTACTCATCCGATCATTAGTTCTAGCTCTACCTCTCCTGCCTCCTGTAGAATTACCTCTTTCTGGCATTACTCTTTGCTCACCACCAGCTGCAGAATTATTGTGTGCAGCATTAATCTGGGAATGGCCCGTCAAATCCCTTGTTCTACTCCTGAGCCTCCCTGAGATTGGATGAGAGGCTGCTTCAGAGCTTTGTGCCATGGAACTCCTAGGAGATCTAGTTCTTGCAGTGCTTGAAGTCGCCCTATTTGCCTCTCTTGCAGTCCTGCTCCTTGTTCTTATGGTTACTGGACTGACAGCTCTTTGATGTCTTCTTTCTGAAAATGTTCTGCTACTATCTATACCTACATAGTCCTCACCAGTAGTTTCAAAACTGTTATGCTCATGGTTTATGTTGATTTCAAGACTAAATCGAAACTCCCCACTGTTTGGATTTGTTCGACTCACAGCTCTCCAGGTTTGGTTTCCACTCTGTCCACTGCGAGTGGCGTTTCCAGTGCGACGAAACGTGTTCAGCCATTCAAGCAAAGAGTCACCGTTTGAGTTTTCTCCGAGAACATCAGAATCTGAGTGAAACAAAGAATTGCACACTCAGAACATTACGGTGCATTCCAAATTCTCTATGCTTGCTGGGCCCTGACCTCAGAAACAATACAACAGCAGGACAGCTACCTTGCCATACTAACCTCCTTTTGCTCAAAATATGCTGTATGCAAAACCATCAGAATAACTCTTCATTTCCAGTTAGAATTTTTGTCTTGGCAGGAGGCACACAGAAAAATTAACATGCCCACATGGCCTCCTCTGAGAATGTGTTTGGATTCAGTTATTCCAAATTTAGGTGTAGTTGTCCAGGATCTGTCCCACACTTAAGCTATCGATTTGAGAGCATCCTAGTCAATTAATTATCATAAAGCAAAGAGAAGTATGATGGATATTTCCTTTCCTTCTGGAAAACATTAAGGAAGTGTTTTATCTACAGTTTCTAAACAACACAAGGTTTTGAAAGATTTGTACCTTTTGTGTAAATACACTCTTTTCCTACTACAGTATCACAGCTGTGTTCCCAAATATCCTCCAACTATAAGCTCAAGAACAGATACAATTGTTGTTAGTGCTACCTATGTGTATAAAGCGAGTCAGTGGTCATGACCACAGTGAAAGTTTTCCCTTGAAGGGAGCAGATGAAGCTCTCCCTATCCCATCTCACTACTTTCATGAAACCTGTAGGAAAAAAGATGCCCAAATTCTTAAGTTTCTTATTCTTCTCCTAAATCTGACCAGAATTGACCAAATGGTTAAGACGATACGGATGAGCAGGTGAAGACAAATAGAACACAATGCAAGCCCCACTCCATTTACACAAGTGGAAATGAAATGACAAAACACACCAACATAGTGGAAAGATTAACTATTTCCCAATTAACTACTTCTCTGTTCCACCTTCTCTAAAACATGATAAACCTTTCAACAATTAGAAGAATGGCAATTATTTTTGCACTATGAAGTTTACTAACAAAGGGAGTCCAGGAGAAGAAGAGAAAGTACTTTGTTGTTAACATAAATCAGTTTTCATGAAGTATCTCAAATCTATTTTCGTATCATTAGGAAATCTCTCTGAATTTTAAAACCACCTACAGAGGCACAATGAAAAACACAAGACTTGAAGTGGGTGGTACTGAAGTCTATCAGAATTTCATGCAGAACAACATTTATGCATTACATACAATGTGTATTGGCATGTATACGAATGAAGAATGTTTACCTCCAATGGTTCTGCTTTCACCTTCCCTGTTATCCATAACAGCCTGCGATGCCAGACGCTCCTTAGCCCCCTCTAAGCGTTGCTGCAGCTCTTCTGCTGTTATTTCTCCTAAAAGAACATACATTTTGATAATTCCATTAGAAAAGATATTATTATTGGCTCAACACAGCAATGCAGAAATAACAATATGTTCTACCTTGAATTAAAAATCTTCATAAATAAGGCAAAATTGATGAAATCCCAAATAAAAGAGCACTAATGTGAGGCTGTAGCACAGGTACACAGATAACAGAATAAGTAGGTGCAGGTTGAAGCAAAGAAGTATGTTGAGAGCATGCCAATTTCCAGTAACAACTCAGATGCCCCCCAAAATTGCCACATACCAACAGACATATCTTAGCGTAACAGAAGTTAACTATTTGGGTTTAGATATTACCTGTTTAGAGAGATGTTGCATTTGAAAACTTGTATTTTCATTCCAGCTTTAGTAGCTATTTAAGGTATTAATTTTTACTGCACATTGTTAATTTTGAATGAAAATGGAGGGGTATTTCCTTTGCACAAAGCCACAGGAGTCAGACCACTTGCGTCATACAACCACATGCAATGCCTGACAACAGTAGGGGTGCTTTAGATTGCATCATTTCTACTGAAGACATCTGCATCTTACCAGGAGTGCCAAGCAGGTTTCGATCTCTCATTAACCTGTAGTCGTCTTCATTGAGTTCGTTAATGAACTGGTAATAGGCCTCCTCCCTACTGAGGCGCTCCAGCTGCCGTTGTCGCTCATCTTCACCGTGGCTCTGCTCTCGTGAAGATGCCTGCTCATTGCCATTACCCGCACGGCGCTGAGAGCGATCCATAATGATAATGCCAGGCCGTCCTGAAAAAAATACAGGAGGTTAGACTGCATAGTAATTACAGTAAAAATTTACCTAATTTACAGCAAAAAGTTCCCAGCACTTTTACTTAATTTGCTAATAACTAAAGATGATTAAGCTGAACCAAACGCCATGCTATCTGCCAAGTATAGTTTATCATGCAAGTATTTTGCTTGTAGCTTGCACAGAAGTTCCCTTCACTCATTGAAAGGACATACCAGTTGGTAACAGTAAATTCAAACTAAAAAAAAAAAAAAGACAAGTTATTTTTTTTAAGCTAACTAAGAGTGCTCAGTATACAATTAATTTCCTTCTCTCAAGTAAAAAGCAACAGCAGCACTGAGTATTTTAGAAGTGAAAATGTAATTGAAAACATTGTTCTAATTATTGGACCGTAGTTACCCAGTGTGGACTTCTGTCAACCACAAGTACTACTTCAGAGAAGACTACCTTCCACTTACACATTTACTGACGAGCAGGTAAGACCACATTAGTATCTCCATCAGTACTACCCCTGTAAGCACAAAACCTACAGATTACTTTTTTCCCCAGTGGAAATTACTCTTATGATGTTCTTAGGTTACTTATATACATTCCTTGTGTTCTCTAATCCAAGGACTAGCTAGCAAAGGGATATCCATCTTCAGAACACTTAAGTAAAAGAGAAAAAGCTATACTTCATCTAGAGTTCCTTAATGCTTTCCAACTACTGACCAGTAAGACCATGCTATTAGAAGGCATGAATAACCTTCCAGTGACAAAAAGAGGCATTGTCTTCCGTGATTTCTGTGCTATTACCACCTCTCCCCGGTTAGGACTCAATCCTGGGCTAACTGCTCTCATCCCACTCTCCAACTTCTATATTTTCTGAAGAAAATCTGTTCTTCAACATTACATTTGGAAGAAGAGAAATTGTAATCCTTTCCTGTTAACATAAGCCATCTGTAATACCTGTTGAGGCAGACACCTGACAAAAGAGATCATGTCTCTGAAAAGGAGGTCACTAGGTCAAAAAACCCCAACCATAAGACACCATTGTGTGGAGAAGCAATTGCTGGGTAAATACTACCGGTTTTCTCCCCTCCTTTTTGTCAGTTCACAAACATATCCAAGTCACTTCAAGTATGAATTTGTGGGAAAACAGAACAGCATTCTCAGCACACTCCTGATGAGTAATTAGTCTTCCCAGGAAAGGTGATGAGACAACAAACAGACCAAACCAAATAACTGTTAGACATACGTTGAATGAAGAGCAAAACTGCCAACAGATACAAAGAATTTGAAAATGTATTTGCCAACAGCAGAAGCTGGCATACACTTAATATACCTTGCTTATGTTCTTTGTGAGATCCACTCTGATGCATCCTTGGTCTCCTCATTTTCCACCCCACATGCTACTTCTCCTCCCGCCTTGTAGATAATTGCACTTCTAAACACTTCTTCTCAATCAGTCTTTTAACTCATCTGCCTCCCAGGTCCCATCAAATCTTTAATTTGATTAACATAAAGGAAATAAAATCTGTGTATTTCCTCTTCAAGACATTTTCTATTCTTACAATATTTGGGGGAGGTTAACTTTACTGTCTCCCTTTTAGCTCTGCTTCACCAGCTGCAGATAACTTCTGACTCTCATTATGTTCAAATCAGGTCACTTCTCACACCACTTTTCTCCACAAATATCTCAGACAGCTCTTTGGCCAGAAAAACCCTGGTTACCTCAAAACAAATGCATCTCCCACTCCCTGACCCTCCCACCCAACAGACAGAACTATTATTACACTGAAGACACTTGTCACTTGATTATTACCATGAAAATTCCCAATCCACACTGCATTAAAACGGAAACATCTGTGTACTAGACCACTTAAACTTGATACAGGTAAAGGAGGGGAAAAAGGACAGATAACATTCATTTAGTTACATGCAAAGTTGCCATTTAGATTAAAGCCTTAAAACAACTAATTGTTTCTGTTTGCCCAGCAATGACCATAGTAACCTAACTGACTTTTTGGGTGTATCACTACATTGTTAGAGACGAAAAATTACATACAAATCCCCAAAAGCCCATCACATGTAGTCCCTCTAAAATTAAACTGTTGCTCAAAAGAGAGGTTTTCTTTTCTCATCCACAAAAAATCTGAAAATCTCATCCTCAGACTTTGTGGGTGGTAGAAAAAAAAAATTAGTTTTGTTGACAACTGTATAGTAGGATGATTAGTCACACTCTTTAAATGACTCACTTAGAAACAGTAAGAAGTGTGAAGTGCTCAGTTGTCCCATCTGTTTAACATAACTGCATGGATGTCAACTACTATCCATATTTATCCAATGCCATCAAGACTAAGTACTTTGGCACTTAAAATGTTTCAGAGTAGTTTAAATTGAAGGGCATTAACTGCATCAAATTGTACTACTTCGGCACATAAAATACTTCATAGGATTGAAAAGTTAAGGGTATTAACTATCAAGATGTAAAAACTGAAATCCAGTTATGAGTCAGGATTACTCTTCTTTGCAAAGAAAAAGGGACCAGATGCCAACAGTTTATCTAAATTTTCTAGAATTTTTAATCTAGTGTTAACTCCTTTAGTTCCAAATGCAGTTACATGGGTCCATTCTTGTCTTACACTCATTTTTAGCCAAGCAATACACAGCTTACGCTTTTAGGAATTGGCCCTTTTCCATGAATTACTACCCCCAATTCCATTAGGTACTCATTTTCTGAAAGGCTACCACCTGATTGCAAGCAAGACGACTACGGAGTTTAGGTGAGGAAGCCTCCCCGAGCGACAGGGCTAGTTAGCATTTCTGTCACATTGCAGCCTCCAGGCGAGATGATCTCACCGAACTTAAGGGGGGAGAGGGGGAGGGTGACACAAAGAAAAAAAAAAAATCCACACCCAGAAACCCCCAGACCCTGGGGTTCGAGGGGAAGGAAATACAAAGGAAGAATCGTAAGATAATTAAGAAAGAGGCCGCATGACTCCCAAGGCGATCTAGAAACCAGGGTCTGGGGCCGCCCACTAGCCCCCCAGGGCCGGCAGTAGGGCCTACATACCCTAGGCCCGCGACGGGTTTATGCTCTGCGGCCCATCCCTAACACTGGCCGAAGCGCGCCCGCAGGCGACGAGCCCCGGGCTACTCCGGACGAAGCACGGAGCCACCGGCTTGGCCACCCCCACCACCCCAGGCAGCGCCTGTTGCCAGACGCCTGGGGCAAAGAATGAGGCGAGTGACTGACAAGGCCTCCGCCCAATTATCTGGCCAGCTTACGGCCACCAACCAATCACAGCAGGGCAGGGCAGCCCAAGTCCTCCCGCTTCTCTCCTCCCCAGCTGCCCAGTCGGGCCCCGCCAGTAACCGCCACCCGTAGAATCAACTCCCTGCAACGCTGCTTGCACCTGCGTCTCCCCTGATAGCCAGAGAGCAGCATCACCAGTTGCGACAAGCTGGGAAGGAGTCCGCCTACCCCGCGGGGAATCCCGAGAGTACAGCCGAGGAAGACTCAAGAACCCATCCCTGCCTGCTGTCCGCGCCGCTGTCCAAGGCGGCCCGTCTCAGGTCTCAGTGCCCGCTCCGCGTTCCCCACTCCCTTCCCCACCCGGCGGTACAAACCACCTACACCGGAACGAAACCGACCCCTATGTATGTCACCGGCGCGCTCCAGACCCGATTGCAGTCCGGGCGGCTACCGGCAGCCACCAGCGCAGGTTCCGAGCGCGCGAGACCGGCCCCTGCGGCAAGTCCCGCCCTTCCCGGACATGCGCGCAGCGGTGTCGGGGCGGGCCGTGGGCCGGGGTGGGCAGCTCTGTCGTTCGATCGGTTGGTGGCTGGCTTCTCGCTCGGATGCGGAAGGAAGGTGCTGAGGGGCAGCGAATGCCAAGACTGTGAGGAAAACCGGAAGCGCCATCGGCCGCCTGGCCCGTCCTCGTCTGCAGCCGGTCTTCGGGATGGTCCCGCCGCCGTCCTCCGGCAGCTTGCTTGGTGCCGTGTGCGCTCTGTATGTTTTCGCTAAAGGTTCGGATTATTGTTTTGTTGTTGCTTTGACTGACTTGCCATTCTGCAGAGCTCTCCTTCCCTTTAAACACGTCACGGAAGTCGTCTCAGGTCGAAACTCGCGTGGGTGTAAGTCGTAAAAATTAAAGTAGATAAAGATACACAGAGGATAGGATTTCACAGGGGATTGCTTCTCAGCTGTTGAACGACCTCAACATCTTTAACCTCATGATGTCAGTGACCATTGTTGTACCTTGCCCAGTCGGAATAAGACTGCACCTTCACTTACTGGTTGGGCACTTTTATAATAAAGTGCATAAAGAATACGATTATAATCACTTTCCCTGCTCTCTCCTTCTTAGGCCTACCTTTATTTGATTGGGGTGTGTCTCCTGCTTTTCAGCACTCTGCCTCTCCTTACTTTCTATTTACTTTCTGCAGGAATCTCCTTTCACCTCTGTTTTCTAAAGTAAACCACTGTCCTCAGACACTATTGTTTTGAGCTGTGATTTTAGTAAGTTCGATTTGCAGAGCCTTAGAAGTTTTTGACACGACACAAACCCTTTCACAGATTTCACAAATGCTAATTGCTGATGTACTGGTAGGGTCCACGACCTTCCTTTTGTGAGCTGCTTCTGCAGTCTCGATGCAAAGACAAACCCCTCACTTACAAATGGGGTGATAGGAATGGCTCAGGACTGGTGTTCAGGAAGAGATCCTCCATTGAACACTTGAACTGCACAACCCAGAACTTCTTCATTCTGCATGAAAAAAGATTTTACACAAGTGTTACATTTAGGTTTTACATTAGATTATGCTTATTTTTCCAGTACATGATACAAACTGAGGGTTGAAACACGTTGTTAGTGATAAGTCTAGACCACAGACTACTTCCTCCCTGTACTCAAAAAATGGAACCATCGTTGTTATTCATGTTCCTTAATTCAAGTATGAATTATTAGTATCACATTATGATTTCCTTTGCCTGGACCAATTAAAAATATGTCCTTCCTGAAGATTAAAAAGAAAAATCAGAGTATATAAAATATTGTCTGGATCCCTTGAAAACGTTTTTTTCACTGCAATTATTTTTTGTCCTATTTTTAAAATCTTTTATAGTCTGTTTTCAGTAATCATTACTCCACAGTCAAGCACAACATTTTCTCTACTTTCTAAAGACCATATGTGGGCTACTCACCCAGATTACAGTTATGTTTTAGACAAATAAATCCATATTTCCACAATGGAGCATTCTACTGAATTAGTTTATTTTCACTGATTTGTCCCACGATGCAGAATTTTGTGATCATGTAGTGTTCATACTGCTGTTACAAAGCAATACATTGTAACTAAGTACAGTGTTTGTTTATTTCATGCTTTGTTGCTAATAACAAAATACAAAATTTCCCAGAATATTATTATTGCATGGTTGCAACACTTTCCATAGTTAATATATGGAGCTATAATAGCAATAGCCTATGGAGGGCAGCAAACTGCAGGCAATAACTATGTTTTATAATAACAGAGAATCTGTAACCCTGGCGTTCATTTGTTACATCATTTAAGTTCTTTAGAAAGTAACTTTACTATATTTTATTGTCTCACTGCTGGAATTTTTCTCTCCTAAAATATTTTATATTCTACACAAAAGGTTATCTGTGTAAGACAATAGTATGTCCATAGGTGTTACAGGTGGCCAAGAAGGCCAATGGCATCCTGGCCTGCATCACGAATAGTGTGGCCAGCAGGAGCAGGGAGGTCATTCAGCACTGGTTAGGCCACACCTTGAGTACTGTGTACAGTTCTGGGCCCCTCAATTTAAGAAGGACATTGAGACTCTTGAACATGTCCAGAGAAGGGCAACGAGGCTGGGGAGAGGCCTCGAATACAAGCCCTATGAGGAGAGGCTGAGGGAGCTGGGGTTGTTGAGCCTGTAGAAGCGGAGGCTCAGGGAGACCTTCTTGCTCTCCACAACTACCTGAAGGGAGGTTGTAGCCAGGTAGGGGTTGACCTCTTCTTCCAGGCAACCAGCACCAGAACAAGAGGACACAGTCTCAAGCTGTGCCAGAGGAAGTTTAGGCTGGAGGTGAGGAGAAAGCTCTTCCCAGAGAGAGTTCTTAGCCATTGGAATGTGCTGCCCAAGGAGGTGGTGGAGTCACCATCCCTGGAGGTGTTCAAGAGGGGATTGGATGTGGCACTTGGTACCATGGTTTAGTAGTCATGAGGTGCTGGGTTACAGGTTGGGCTTGATGATCTTTGAGGTCTTTTCCAACCTTATTGAGTCTATGATTCTATTACTTGATATTATGTAAGTAAGGCAGAAGCTCATAATCAGTTCTTGGATGTGCTGGAATGTGTCCAGAGAAAGGCCATGAGGATGATCAGAAGGCTGGAGCACCTCTCCTGTGAGGATAGACTGAAAGAGTTGGGTCTGTTCAGTCTGGAGAAGAGAAGGCTCCGAGGTGACCTAATTGTGGCCTTCCAGTATCTGAAGGGGGCCTACAAGAAGGCTGGGGATATCGGGTAGTGATAGGACTAGGGGAAATGGAATGAAGCTGGAGGTGGGGAGATTCAGGCTGGACATGAGGAGGAAGTTCTTCACCATGAGAGTGGTGAAGGCCTGGAATGGGTTGTCCAGAGAGGTGGTTGACGCCCCATCCCTGGAGGTGTTTAAGACAAGGCTGGATGAGGCTCTGGCCAGCCTGATCTAGTGTGGGGTGTCCCTGCCTATGGCAGGGGTTGGAACTAGATGATCCTTGTGGTCCCTTCCAACCCTGACTGACACTGTGATATCTGACTACATGCAGATGACACCAAAGTGGTGACATTGAGTTGATACGCTTCAGAGGAACCTGGACAGACTGGAGGAGTGAGCCATCAGTAACTTCAGCAAGTTTAATGAGGACAAATGCATATTCCACCATGTAAGACCAGCCCTCTAAGACAGTACTAACTGTCCCTGCAGGAAAGGCTGGGAGTTCCTGATGGGCAGTGGCTAAATGGGGGTCAGGAGTGTACCCTAGCACCCATGAAGACTGACAGCCTTGTATCAAGAGCAACACAGACAATGGGTTATTGTGATTATTTCCATTTATGTGACTCTTGATTTTCTGGCATTTTCATGAGCATAAAGCAGTCATAGTGATAGTTACTGTAGGTGGTCCTGAGTCTGGCAAACAGATGTTTCACTGTCTGTAAGCACAACTCTTCTGATATACAGCATCTGGGGTGGAAAAACTGAATTGTTAATAACTTTCACTCCTGCAGAATCTAGGATGCCATGCACATCACTGTTTGATCAACTTTACACTTGTTGATCAACTTTATAGTAAAGTGCAGTTATGTGCAAAATAAAAGCTAAAAAATACAAGACATTGCTTTGCATACAAAACTATTTGTAGAACCAGTACTTTGCTTAGCTGCTTTAAGTAAATAATCTTAAATGCTGCATGTATTCAGGTCATCTCCACATGCAAGGTTGGAAAATACTCAAACTGTGTAAGCTTGCATGGCCAAAACATCAGAGATGTTTGATGATATGAATGTTCCTTGAGTACATTCCTCTTTAATAACTGTTTCCAGCCCTCTGCACATTGTCAGTGCTAACGTGGTAACAGTTGCTTTCCTATGGAGAACTTGGGTTTTCTTCCCACATGTGGTGATTTCAAACAAAAGATGTCAGAAGTGTGTCTGTACAGAAAACATCAGAAGTTACACAAACTTGGAAAAGAAGGATAGGATAAAGAAAGCCATGAATGTTGGGGGAAGAAAAGACAAAGAGGAAGGCTGCAAAGAGCCAAATTCAGAAGGACATGTTTAGCATATGGAGTTTTTTTAACCAATTTTCCGAGACAGCATGAAAGGAGGGTATACAAAACAAGCAGTAAGGTAAGAAATTCTATCAGTTTAAAAAGCCACTGTGGGGACCTGAGAGTCAAGAATAGCAGATCGTGGCCTAGTCATGTCTTTCCTTTTAAGAATGGATGCCAAAAATAGTTTTTCCCTTGAAATTGTATTATATGATGACAGATTTTTTAAAATAAAGCACAAAAAGTATGCAGTTTTCCATGGAACAAAATTCAAAGTTGACTTGAAATGCCAGTGTTCATTCCTCATCTTAAAAAGATCAAGGTGTTCCTTCTGTTTCCAATCTCTTATGACTTGGGGGCCATCCATCTGAACTGGTAAAACTGAAGGTGGCTTGCAATACAAACAACTGAAGTGAAAACAGTGTGAAGCAGAGGCAAACGTACAGCTCAATATGGAAGGCACATAATCCAAATGGTATGAAAAAATAATGAAAGAAACATTTGCAGAAAAGCAGACTTGTAAATATTCTTACAGAAGGACCAAAGTCTGAAAGAGAAGAAAAGTTCCTTCTGTTGTGGTTTTCACTTCTCAGAGTTTATTCATCAAAGTATGGAATTCTTTCTGAGCAGTTTATGTAAACATGTAAAACATAGCACACATCCTCAGAAAACAAGTCTTGTTTCTTTTTGCTTGTTTTGATTCATGCTCTCTTTTTTTTTCATATCCAGACATTGTTTTTCCTCCATACCCTGCAGGTCAGGACAGACTAAAATCATCCATTAGTTACCGTGCAATAATTGGATCTGTGTGAAGGAGCTCGGGTATTTATTGCACCCGTGGAGGAGTGATTAATAATGCAAAGAAGAGCACAAAGTTACAAAAGAATGATTATTCCTATGTTCCTCCTCCTTGCTTGCAAGCCTGTGGGTTGTCAGCAGGCAGGAGGTGCTGAACATGGCGGGTTTGGCCATGCAAGCTTCATCCCTGGAAGCCCCAAGTATCCTTGAAGGCAGAGTTGCGCTGTTCTGCTCTGGGCTGAAGTGGATGAATTTTACGAGATGGATGCATCTTCCAGACCGTTTGATTTGTATGGGATGCTGGGCTCCCCTGAGCTGTTTCAGGTTGATTGGCATAGTGAGTTGCTAAGCAGTATTCTTGTATCATTTGATTGGGTTGCTGGGCAAATAAAATTTAGTTTTGCAGTTTCTCTCAGTTGTACATATTTTTGTAACACCTGCTTTATCTAATATATATAATATCCCTAACAACTACATAGCAACATACCAATGGTCCAGCTGCGGGCATCTGACATCAGTCCAACTGAGTGATGCCAGTTAAGGAGGCAGGCACACCAGTGTTCCAGATTTTCTGGAATCAACTTTAATGTGTAAATGGAAACTGAGACTTGTAAATTGGAATGGAGATTATTTCAAACAGTTCCAGCAAATGTTTTTTTCTTTCAGGACCCCCACATTCTGTAATGTTTTGTCTCATATGGATTTGAGTGCCCACTTATTTACCCACACTGCATTCCTCAGATGAAATGTGAAGCGTATGTTCATGATTACTAAAAATGCCAAAAGCTAGGCTGTAATTAGAAAGATTGCTGTAGCTTTTGTTTATTTACAAACTATTCTATAAAATGACCAGCTGGCTTTGTGTTGGTTTGGTAACTATGGCTCTGTCAGACAAAGAGAGGAGTTGAAAAGTGCCTGGTTACTGGTCACACAGAAGGGACTTGCTAAACATGATGTCTTTAGCATTAAATACCTGCTGCTGTGATCCTGTTTTGCCTCTGCAGCTATACAAAGGAAGCTTCATCAATACTCTAATATCTGTCTGCATCTACATCTGAAGTCATGGAATTATTATATTTATAACGAATCTAACAGGTGGTCTGGCAGATAGAGCAGACAAGGACCTATTACTGTCTGCCTGCATTTGCCAGTCTGGAGTAAATTACGGACCTTAATATTCACCATAACCACAGCAGCAGCTTGTCATGACAGCTGACTGCAGCTCCAGCTGCCCAGCCTAGGGGTCTGATCCAGTGCAAGCCCCCGGTGAGGGCCCTGTGTTGCACCTAGTACAGGCAGTCCAGTGAAGGAAGCCTGGTCCAGGGAATACCCACACGTACAGCCCCTGCCAGTCCTGTTAGCTCAGACTGGGCCCTGCAGCCGCAGACGTGCCTGGCCCAGCCACGATCGGCAGTCTTTCTCGCCAGGGACCGCAACTTCCTACAAGCAACGCGTCACCTCACCGGCTGAAGACTACAACTCCCGGCATGCGCCGCGCTCCACACCTCCCTCTCGCTCGAACTACATTTTCCAGCGTGCTGCGGCGCCCCCAAGGCATGCCGGGTCGGGCGGGGGGCGGGGCTCTGGCGGAGGTCTCAGCCCGCCGCCTTCCACGTGGTGTGCTGCCCGCCGCGCCCGGGGTCGGGGAGGTGCCCGTGGTTTGCGACGTTTCTTTGCGGCAGTGCGGCCAGGCGCGGCCGCCGTATTCCGCCTGGGGAACCGGCGGTTGTGCCGCTAGCTGGCGGGGCGGGGAGGGAGCAGCTGGAGAACGGGGCTCGCGAGGGAAAGGAGCAGCCCCGCCGCCGCCCGCCCGTCCGCCCGCCCCTGGATGGTCCGCGGGGCGGCTCGGGGGCCTCCTCCTCCTCCTCCTCCTCCTCCTCCTCCTCCTGCTGCTGCTGCTGCTGCTGCTGCTGCTGCTGCTGCCCGCCCGGTCGCGGCGGGGCGGGGCGCGGCGGGGTGCGCGGTTGTCGGGGGCGGCTCGGCGCGGCGCGGCTCAAGGCGGCAGCTGAAGATGGACTATGACTTCAAGGTGAAGCTGACCGGGGAGCGTGAGCGGGTGGAAGACCTCTTTGAGTACGAGGGCTGCAAGGTGGGCAGGGGCACCTACGGGCACGTCTACAAAGCCAAGCGGAAGGACGGGTGAGTGAGGAGTGGGGCTTTCCCGGTCCCCATCTAGTCTGCGGCTACTTCCCGCCGGCCCCTCCCGCCCCACCCCCTGCTCTCCCCGCTGCCCCCACTGCCTGTCCCGGCTGCCCTGCCCGGCGCCTGCCGCCTCCTGCCCTGCGGGATTGTGTGTTCCCCGTCCCCCCGCGTTAATGCCGCCCTTTCTCCGGCCCTGCTTTATCTTCTCTCGCTCGGAGCCGCGGCTTCTGCCTGGTTAACCCCCGTATTTCGCCGCCCAGACTGCTCAGTTTCTCGTAGGTTACTCTGAGCTTGTTTTAATCTGAGAGTTCCTGTCCCCTCAGCGTAATACTGGAGTCTGGGTTCCGTAGGGGTTGGTTTCAGAGGAAAAAAATTGTAGCTAAGGAAAACAGTTGACGACCTTTCATTGTGAATGAATGGTTAGCCCCTTAGAATGTATAGTCTGACCATCAGCTTCATAGAACAGGATTCGATTTTTTTTTTTTTTTTTGTCTGATTTATTACTTGCAGTCACCATTTTGGGTATCCTTGCTGGCTGCTTCGGGAACCAAAGTCTGCTGGTCTTTTGAGGGCTTTAGAATGCCACAAAAGAGCTTCATGTTTGGCCAGTTCGTGGTACAGACCTGAGTAAATTAATTTCTGTGCATAAATGTTTTGAAGAAAGATCTAGCCTGCTGTCATTTTGGTTCCCCTTGTCCATGACATGGCATCACTTGCTCAATAGCAGAACAATAGGAAGTAGGGAGCAGAAGAAGCAAGAGAGGAACGGGTTTTCTTGTAACAGGTCCTGAGTAATGTGCATTTTAAAAGTCTGGGTGTTATTTTTATATTTGATGAATAGAAAAGTTTTAAAGCAGGTTGTGTGCCGTTGTGGCTGAAGCACGTTCCCATTCTGTTTACATAAGCTTTAATTCTAGAAATGCTTTAACCATTACTTACAGAACAGTTGTATTGAAACTACTGACGCCTTACCTTGTTTTAAACGTGCTGATATTAGTTATGGCATTGTTACTTCAGCGTGCTAATAGGAGTCAGCTAGCTACTTTTCTTCTCAGACTTTACATTTGGATCCTTCATAGGAGGAATTTTTGTCTCACCTGATTTTTGTTTTGTTTTTTGTTTTTCTGGGAGAGGAAGTGGAATAAACTGTTTTGAGCACTGAAGTCTCTGCGTGTAGGTACTAACTTTGCTAGTACAGATAGCTGTGGTTTCAAAGGCGATAAAGAGACCTGTAATATGAAAAGTAGACTGAGGTACTAAAAGACATGACTACATTTCCAATGGTCGCGTTAGGCTCTGTGGAAGCTGTTCAACGTGTTGGACTGCAGCGGTGTGTAAGGAATTCAACATGTGACGCTGGGGAAGTATATATCCAAACATAGTTTTGGTGAAATCACCGGTCTGCTGTGTATTTAGAGCTGCTGGCGGTAGTGTCATTTTGAGAAGTGTCAGAAAAATGGGATTGTGTGCTTTAAAAACGGATGGTTGCTCAAAGGAGGCTTTAGGGTAGTATTTCCTCTTGGTTCTTGAGCATGTATGATTTTAAATCCTCTCTCCTTTTGGTGGGGTCAGAAAGCAAGGTATGGTATTTGATAGGAGTTTGCAAAAAAGCGTGAGCAATGTATATTGTCTCCCTCTTTGGTTTTTTTTTTTTGCCTTATTGTTCATTTAGTGATTCCTTTCCCTTCCCTTTGCAGAAAGGAAAGGAACATTTCATTTGCACATTTCCCCTTCCACTTTTCTGAAAATTCTCTTTTAAATATACTGTGTGATTGCCCTTGGACAATCACTAAAACCTGTAAAACAGAAACAGCCATAACTTACTGTATGTGATTATAACTTATATGGATGGCACAGACTGGTTGATGAATAAACTGCTTTTTGAGTCCGTAGTATTTCTATAGTTCAGACTTTCTTTGCTTATGAAATTATCAGTTGATTTTCACTATTTCCCCCCCCCATGAATGCATAAAATAAAAGCCTAAATGTCATTCCATGAACCTAATTCATATTTTAAATAGCATGTATCTCATAAGTATATTAACATACCTCATGATTTTTGGAGTACTCTGAAGAATGGGCTTCAGGACTGCAAATGCTTTATTAAAAATAATTGGGCAGCCTTTTCTTAAATGACATCTGCATATGGGTGTCTGATAAGTAGAAGAAAAACAGAATGTTTGATAATTCAGTTTGTGCAAATGTATGTCCAAAAGCTCTTGATGATAAAAATCGAGTATAAAAGTATGAGGAGTTACTGTGTTTAGTGGTATGGCTGCAATCTTCACCTCTTTAAATTGCTTTTACAGCTGCCTCTGAGGTGCAGAATAGCAATTCAAAACTAGATAGCATCTGCGTGTTCTAATTGTAGGAAGTTAATTGTATGCCATTAAAACTACACAGGAATGTTTTGGAGGACAGTCTTACAGGAATCTTTGTAGAGTGAGAATCATGGTGAGTGAAAGAGATGTTCTGTGGTATGTGCTTTAGTAACCTGGTAAGGGTGTAACCAAGCATTCGTGCCCTTCTCCAACAAAAAAACCAAGCCAGCCCTGCAGTGCCCTCTGCCATAAGGCCAGGCTTGGGATCTTGACTGGTACATCTTAGGGGATCATCAGGGTATCATGGGTGTTTCTTGTGTATTTGCTGCCAAACGTGACCCAGCTGAACATGAAATCATCTGAGTAACAATGTTAAGCATTGCAGCTGAGCTCTACCTGGTGCATTGCCTGCAGCAAATTTGTGTTCTGTTCTTAATTTTTTATTTTAGTCCCTCATATTTTTAAGTCTGAGGTCTCAGCCAGGGGGTTTTGTTTACATTGTTGTTTTTGTTAGTGTGGTGGGGTTTTTTTTTAATTGAATGGTGCTATCTTTTCATCAGTGCAGTATCTGCAGTGGGCTCTAGAACAAAATTTAGAGCTGAAAGGTGTACAAGGTGGCAGTTGACTCTAATGGTGGCCACTGGGAAGAGGACACAGCAGCATGGCGTGTTCAGCATCAATCTTCAGATAAAGAAGCTGTTGCTCATCTGTGGTGGCAGTATGATAGATGTGGTGGTGGGTTTTAACTTTTTTTTTGCTCTAGAAATGTCTATTTCTGGCATAGAAGTTCCTCAGGAGCTTTGCTCAGTCCAGATACAAAACCTACCTCTTGGACTTATGCTGGACTTGGAAAATACGCCATCAGTTTTTACTGTGTTGGGCTACAGATTTGACTTATTTTTTTAATTAATTTTTGTAATTAACTGATTAAGCACCTTCAAAGCTCACTAGGAACCAAGTGCCAGGTATAGGCAGACTGAGGTGGCAGTACACTAGGGGCTGCTCGTGGTAGCCTTGTCACCCAGCTAGTGCAGCATACCAGGTACATGCTCTCATGGAGCTGGCAGCGTGTGCTGCTGATGTACTGCTGATGTCTAAGCAGTGTGTGGTTTTAATTGGATTGATCTTGCACTGCTTTCTTTTGTTCACTCTCCTTCTGGTTTTGATACAACTATGGTTGGATATCTGAGAGGAAAGCCTGTTCTGTGGAGGAAGGCTGTCTGTTTCAGTAGCAATTTGGAGTGTTTCCAAATATTCACTTTCCCTGTTTATTGAATGTGGTTTGGATCAGAAGAAGAAACTATTGAAAATATCTGAGTTTTTAATAACAACAACAACAAAAGACAGAATTGAAGATTTCAAGCTCTAGTAGTGTCCACCAATGTTTTATTGGGAGCTTTTCTTAATCTCTGATGGGGATCCAGTAGTAAGTTGTTCAGTGCTCTCCTAGTCACAGTGGAACTGAGAGGTGATGTAGACTCCAAACACAAGTGCAGATTTTTTTTTGTTATTACTCTTTAAATCTCATTTTTTGAATGTCAGCTATTATAGTTCTGTGTTGTAAGTATTGGTGTAGTGGAGGGACACATTCTTTCATTTGGACAGACTGACATGTTTTAATTGAAACAGTGAAAATACGTAATCTGCTGGACTTTTCCATGAATGCTCCAAGCAGTCAAATCTATATCTGTATTTTTCCTTGAGGATCTGTGTGACTTGTGTGACAAACAGGATGGTGGAAAACTAGTGGGTGGTCCTGTAAACTCCCGGTTTGCTTAATGTCTCATATGGTATATTATACTCACTCCTTAGAATCATCATCATCTTGCAATATGCTTTTCTCAAATTTTCCTGTAAAGAGAACTTGAAGAGATTGGTGATATTTCACTTGGGGTTACAAAAACAAGGTAGACTATGACTAACTGGGCTACATTACCCAAACCATTCCTTATTGTATAAGATGCTGGTGCCATTCTTGTTTCAGAGGAGGACACAGATGTTTTTTTCAATGATAAGGAAATATTTTGATGCAGCATAGATAAACTGCATAACCTGCTGTCAAAGGAAAAAGATAAGAGCCTACTGTCTCTTCTGTAATGTTATCAAACCCCATTGCTTGGAATCATAGAATCAGTCAGGGTTGGAAGGGACCACAAGGATCATCTAGTTCCAACCCCCTGCCATGGGCAGGGACACCCTACACTAGATCAGGCTGGCCAGAGCCTCGTCTAGCCTGGTCTTAAACACTTCCAGGGATGGGGCCTCAACCACCTCCCTGGATAACCCATTCCATGGCTTCACCACTCTCATGGTGAAGAACTTCTTCCTCACATCTAGCCTGAATCTCCCTATTTCCAGCTTCATTCCATTCCCCCTAGTCCTATCACTACCTGAGATCCTGAGAAGTCCCTCCCCCGCCTTCCTGTAGGCCCCCTTCAGATACTGGAAGGCCACAATGAGGTCACTTCGGAGCCTTCTCTTCTCCAGACTGAATAGCCCCAACTCCTTCTGATTAACAGCTTGAGTGTTCCTCTGCTTTAGAATCTAGACTGCTCTCTTAGAGATGGGGTCAAGTACTGCAATGCATGCAGAAGGGCCCGCCTTTGTTTAGCAATTTTGGGCTGTCTTTTTGGGTGTGGTGTGGGGTTTTTTTTTTAATTATTTATTGGTGACTTGTTATTTGAACACTTGACCCTTTTTAAGGTCATCAGGTAAGTTTTAGTTTGTCTTCTGGGTACATATTGTTGAAGTTACATCAGGTCATAGCTTATTTAATTAGTGCTTACATCAGACTGATTGTTAGCAAGATGTATGTTGAGTTTGGGAGTGTCACAGAGATAATGAGTCCAGTGAGAAATTTTACTTGTCAAGAAGCGAAAGAACAGATCTGATTTAACAGCTTCTTGATTAGCTCTCTACAGAGCCTTTGCAGGAGTTGTACTGTGAAGCTCGTGCTGTTAGTTTTCACTGTAAGACAATTCTCTGTTTCATAGACCTGAGGTGAGAACTGCAGAGTTGTCATACAAGCCTTTGGCTTCTGACTCCTGTTAAGTGTATGGAATTTCCAAATGCCACAAACTTTATTTAGGTAGTACGTGGTGTTATCTTTTAAAATTATATGCCCTGAGTCTTTCTTGGATCCATTACCGTAGCAGTTAGAAAGTTATAATTATATCTTCATAACGTGGTATGCATGCTGTATTGCATGATGTCTTGTGCTCCTTCATTTTTCTGGTAAACCACTCATAAACTGTCTTTGCAGCTGCTTCCTTCCCTTCTAATGTGGTTAGGTGGATCCAAGCTTTGTGGGTTTTTAAGGGCATGCAGTGGAGTGAGTCCTTCTGTGGCCCTTGAACTTTATGTACTGTGAACTTGCGTTATCTTGTCATAGATGTGTTCATTTATTTTCATAGCCTCAGGCAGAGGTGAGGTGTCTCATTGCTACCTGAAGCCTTTGACAAGTGCAGAGAAGGAAGGTGTGAGAATACTCTTGCAAAACACTGAAGATTTGTATCTGCTTTTATTCTCGGTTTAGTAATTTGAATAATACATGTGAATAACAAGGGTGTGTACTGCTGTACTTATCCTGCTCCCTCATAAGAGACTAGTTTTGGAGGGTGGTAATTATGGAGAACGTGTACATGATCAGGGAGTGTTGCTTTTGGCCACATGGTGGTTAAGCAGTATGTTTAGTTCTTGGATACTCTTAGATTCGTCTTTTTTAAAAAATACTTCAGAAATGTTAAAAAATTATTTTAATAAAAACCTGTGAAACAATGGAGATGTGCAGACTGATGTAGCAGAAACTGAAAAATCTCGTTTCTTAAGAATGAGTTACAGTCCACATGTGTCCTTTTGGGCAGGAAAAGGTGTTTGTTGGATTCACAGAATGGTTTGGGTTGGAAGGGACGTTGAAGATCACCTAATTCCAACTCCTTTTGGCATTAAGAACACCCTCCACTAGACCAGAATACTCAAAGCCTCGTCCCAGAATCACAGAATCACCAAGGTTGGAAGAGACCTCAAAGATCATCAAGTCCAACCCATCACCACAGACCTCATGACTAAACCATGGCACCAAGTGCCATGTCCAATCCCCTCCTGAACACCTCCATCCCGCCTGGCCTTGAATACCTCTAGGGAGGAGGTGGTGCTGTGCTACTGTATCAAAATCTGGTTTATGGTTTTGGTTTGTTTGTTTGTTCTCTTGCAAGCCATTCAGTGATGCACCTGAAATGGTGGAAGAAGTGAATTGTCCAGAATAGCCACTTAAGATCAAGATGCTTCCGTCCTCCACTCAAATAGTTTTCCATAGACAAGTAGTGGAACAAGGAGTCGATCATCTTTTGGAGATGTCTGTGTAGTAGTGTCTTCTAAATAGCATACTGCTTTTGGTTTTCCCTGACAACATTCTTGGGAACAGGATTCTTTCTTCCTGCTATGGACCTTTATGGTGGAGTTGTGATTATGTGGGATGGAGGCTGGGCTGCTGTAATGAACTGAGCATGCAAGGCTGTGCAGAGGCCGCTGGCATGGGCTCTCTCTTCCCACCTCTGATGCGCTTGATGCTGTTAGTTGTAAGTCCAGTTCCAGAAGGGTACAGTCTCCTTTCATCTTTTTCTATTTGAATTTAAACATGATAATTAGTGAGATCTGGAAAGCAGAATCGTATTGGTCATAACAACTGGCCACCAATATCCTTTCTTTCTTTAGCAGAAATACTGGGCTCCAGCCCTGAAAGGAGACACCTCATGTGATTCACAGGGTCTCTCTTGTTCTCTGCTGACAAAATGTGCATTCTCTTCAGTCTTTACTGCTTTCTTGGTAAATGTTTGCCATGTCTATATGTTTTGCTGTGTAGCCTGTCTTTCAGTCTTGGCTCTGGCTTTGAATCCAGAGGATAATCCTTTCATCCTTTTGAAGTGTGATGTTAATCAGAATTTTTCTATGAGAGTCCATGACAGCAGTGATAGGTGGACCTCTCTAGCTTCCTTTCATGGAAAGCTGCCTTGGAAGCAGCAGAAATTGGTTGTTGCAGTGATGCTCATATAGAGTATGCTGATTGTGGGCAAGTCCAGGGAGGATCATAAATATAACTGCATGATCCGGTAGTGTCTTCTGTTTGGAGAGTGGGGAAAAAAGAAGTCACAATATTTACAATAGAAGTGGCAGACTAATTAAGTTTCCTTTCAACTCTAATGCCATCCTAGTTTTTGAACACATTAAGCTAATATGTAACTGAATATGAAAAGAATAAAATGGAAGTAGTTGGTAAGCATGAATGACTGCAAAATGTCAAGAAGGAAGCAAGTTGTATGTGGTGAAAATGGGCTTTTGTGCCTGTGCTTTTCAGTAAGCAAGAGCTTTTTTGATAGACTGCTGCAGTATGCCAGGAACTACCATGTTGCATTTGTTTCAGTCTCTATGAGGAATGAATCATGGGGTTTTAGATCCTGTTTGTGTCCACAAACTTGTGAAAAATTCAGAGGGAACTTCAGGGCAGAAGAGACTGGTCTGTTTTCTTGCCCATCCACCTGAAGACTGCATGTAATCATCAACAGTATCTAAAAGAGGGGACTTGGGGGTGATATTATGCACTGCAAATAAATGGTGGAGGAGAGAGACAAGTATGAGCTGTCTATAGATGCCAAGATGTCTACTGGCATGCTAGAAGCAATGCTGTGTGCTGCAGGGATGGCAGTGCAGAATATGTGCAGTTGGGCACAATGAAAAGTGGTGGATGCTATAGGCCATCTGTGGCTCAGGAAGAGCAGATGAACCCGAAACTACATGTTTTCGGGGCAAATGAGTGAGGAGGGAGGTGGAAGAGGCTGGGAAGTGCTGCAGGTTTCAGGAGATCACAGCTTGGGATAGTATCTGCATGGGAAAGCACCTTTCTGTGCAGCTAGAGTATGTGTGGACTAGGACAATAGATTCTTTTGTTACCAAGCAGTCTGGACACAGAGGGAAAAACTACAAAATTGGAAACTTTTCTGGGACTGAAATCAGTGATGAGTGTAGAGTAGAATTGTGTTCCTGTCTCAGGGAATGAGCAGGGAGAGAGAGAAGAGCTGGGAAACTGGGTTGTGGAGGTCTCCTGGGCTACGAGAACAGATCTTGCAGCTTTTGTTTCCGGCACTGAGATTTGAGCATCCTGATAGAAATTATGGAAAAACCCTAGTAGACCTGGCCTGGAAGAAGCCTATTATGTCTGAGATCAGGAATAAAATGGTAGCATTAAAAGATGAATCTAGTTTTGTGCATTTGAAACAAACTACTTTTGTTAAGTAACGCTGTTCTTCAGCAAACAGGTTGAAAGCTGATTTTAGATGGTGTTGGTAGCTCCCTTAGTTTTAGGGGTGGATGTAATGAGGCTTTGACACCTTCCATGCTTGCACAGGACCTTTTCATCAGTAAATTTGCAGACAGCACCAAGCTGGGGGCAGGTGTTGATCTGCTGTAGAGTAGCAAGGCTTTGCAGAGGGATCTCGACAGGCTGGACAGATGGGCAGAATCCAAGGGCATGAGATTTTAACACATCCAATTGCTGGGTTCTGCACATTGGCCACAGCAACCCCATGCAGTGCTACAGGCTGGGGTCAGAGTGGCTGGAGAGTAGCCAGGCAGAAAGGGACCTGGGAGTGCTGGTTAATGATAGGCTGAACATGAGCCTGCAGTGTGCCCAGGCAGCCAAGAGGGCCAATGGCATCCTGGCCTGCATCAGGAAGAGTGTGGCCAGCAGGAGCAGGGAGGCCATTCTGCCCCTGTACACTGCACTGGTTAGGCCCCACCTTGAGTCCTGTGTCCAGTTCTGGGCCCCTCAGTTTAGGAAGGATGTTGTCTTGCTGGAGTGTGTCCAGAGAAGGGCAATGAAGTTGGTGAGGGGTTTGGAGCACAAGCCCTATGAGGAGAGACTGAGGGAGCTGGGATTGCTTAGCCTGGAGAAGAGGAGACTGAGGGGTGACCTTCTTGCTCTCTACAACTACCTGAAGGGAGGTTGTAGACAGGTGGAGGTTGGTCTCTTCTCCCAGGCAACCAGCACCAGAACAAGAGGACACAGTCTCAGGCTACACCAGGGGAGGTTTAGGCTGGATGTTAGGAAGAAGTTCTTCATAGAGTGATTGCCCATTGGAATGGGCTGCCCGGGGAGGTGGTGGAGTCACCATCACTGGAGGTGTTCAGGAGGAGACTTGATAGGGGTGCTTGGTGCCATGGTTTAGTTGATTAGGTGGGTTGGATTAGTTGATAGGTTGGATATGATGATCTTGAAGGTCTCTTCCAACCTGGTTTATTCTATTTTTTCTGGCTTTTTGCAGATTCTAAAAGAATATCCCGTAGTGGATGACTATCCAGATGTATATTTCTTCACCTTTTTGTTGATTTAAAAAAATATTGTTCGTGTTGTCTACATGTGGTAACTTTGCAATGGAAAAATACAGCATTCAAATATTTCTGTAAAACCATCAGAAATGTCTTGACCACAAAGAAAAAATGAGAATATTAATTTTATAGCTACACCTACTTGATAACCTTTCTGCTTCTGAAACTATTAAACTCCAAATGATTGTGAGGCTGTATAGAGCCCTTGTATGAAGAGATCCGAGGTATTATCTGCATTAGAGATACTGGAAAGTTGAAGATGGTCTTGTAAGGAAAATTGGTCTGTTGCTAGAGGTTCATGTTCACAATGGAGACAGAGGAATCCTGTACAACTTTATTCACATAAGGGGAGAATCCATGGGCAAATAATCCCGATGGAATTTCTCAAATTGCTGGAAGGCACAGCTTCTCTTTTATCCTGAATTCCTGGATGCAAGCTTCTCTCTCCTTTTCCCCATGGGCTGAGGTGCTCAGAATTTACGGTCTTCCCGATCTGCCCAATACATGTCTGCCTTTACGCGTAACCCCCTGCATCATACATCATATGTTCATTTAAATTAGGTTCTTCACTTCTCTGGGGGAGAATGTCATATTCAGTAGCCTATTAAGCCTGCCTGCTGTCCTAAAAGTTCAGAAGTTAAGGCTGGTTTCAGTGTCTGCTCTCTTTGGGGAACACCCTGCTGATTTACAGCAAGACTCCTGGTGAGGTACTAGCACAGGCTCTTTGTAATTTCCATGTAACATTGACAAAAGGTGGACTGCCTGGTTCTTTCTTTATCTCAACTTCCTCTAGCTGACTCTTCATTTGTAAAGATACTGTCTGCCTTAATCCTGTCAGTCTTGCTGTCTTGAAGTCACAGGCTGCACTATACAATACAATAAACCAGGTTGGAAGAGACCTTCAAGATCATCGCGTCCAACCCATCAAACAACTAGATCATGTCACCAAGCACTCCCCAGCCTGTAGCACTGCATGGGGTTGCTGTGGCCAATGTGCAGAACCCGGCACTTGGATGTGTTGAATCTCATGCCATTGGACTCTGCCCATCTGTCCAGCCTGTCGAGGTCCCTCTGCAAAGCCTCTCTTCCCTCCAGCAGATCAACTCCTGCCCCCAGCTTGGTGTTGTCCGCAAATTTACTGATGATGGACTCAATGCCCTCATCCAGATCATCAATAAAGATGTTGAAAAGCATGGGGCCCAGCACTGATCCTTGGGGCACACCACTAGTGACAGGCTGCCAGCTGGATGTGGCACCATTCACTAGTTCTGGTTGTAATTTTCTGTAGCTTACACTGTAGTTGTGTAAGCAATAGCATTTGTGAAACTTGATTTAAATGTGTGTGGGTTTTTTTTTTCTCACAAAGGTGCATTGCTGTATTGTGTAATTATCCACTAAATGCCAATTCATGTTGGAAGCATACATGCAGCTAGGGCTGCCTCCTAGAATGAGGCAAACAACGTGTTGTGCAAAAGTAAAAATTTCCATGTCTTCTGCCAGTCTGATGCCGTGAATTATTTTAGATTTCATCAGCTCTGATCTGAGGTAGAGATGTGCTTTCTGGGCATGTGTTTGGGGAAGAGGAGCTGCTAGACCTTCATGAGCCAATGCTAAGGGAATGCCCATGACAACAGGGCCCACCCTGATGGAATATCTGACCTCATTGTAAAATCTCATTTTGAAACTGAGTAGGCCCACGAAGAGTAAGTTTAATCAATATATAATTGGCTTTCTCTTTTATGTTTGTTTAAAGTATTAACAAACTAAGCCAGCAGTCTGCTTTGTAATACTATAAAATATTTGGAATTGTGGATCCTGTCTTTGTAGATGATGTTAATCAGGTCACCCTCCTCTGTTAATCTAAGTCTTAGAAATGCTCTTGAAAGTTGGGTTCAGACAAAATTTGTCCATTTGTTCAAGTAAAGTATTAAAGCTGGGTCAGGAACATCAAGATTCTGAACTTTGCTGCTATAATGAAAGGTTTGCTTTCTTTCTGATATCCTTCCACTGTAGAGCAGCCTTGAGTGTAGAGCAGGGCAGCTTCTGTTTGAATGGGTGTAAAGTTTCAGTTTCAGGCTTCATCCCATCAGTGCTCTAACTCATGCTCTTCTCCCTCCCACTACCCCCATCTTTGCTTTGAGTGCTTGGCAAGTAGTGCTGCATGTTACTGCTACGTGCAGGCTGATAACCATTCAAGAGGGTTTTGTGTTCTGGCTGGCTGGCCTGCTGTTCTCTCTTGTGTCCTCTGAGACTCTACAAATGGTTTCTGAGACCTTGTCAAGCCCCCATAATAGCACATTTGGGATTACAGCATAGCTTTATTCATAGCTACAATTTTTTGGTAGGTACAAGGCCACTTGTGAGCTAGTTGCTAGTTTTTGTGTGTTTCAGACTTCTCATTTGAGAAATAGCTATTTGAATAAATATGTTGAATTTTGTACAGTAGCATATGAAGCCCTTAGCTTATACAAAAAAGGTCCTGAATGGACAACTTTAATATTATGACTTTTTTACAGACAATCATACTGATTTTGCCCTGTTGCATGTGTTTGTGTGTATCCTAGTGAATGACTGACTTAAGCATGTGAGGACTGAGATATGGAAGAGTTATTGTAAAATTGCATGCAATACTTGCACAAATACAGCTGTTTAGACAACAGTTTCTATTCAAGTGTCTTAACCACCTTGATGTTAAGTGGCAGTATGGCAAAATGTACCATTTAGAATTTGCAGGAAAGAGCTATAAACCAGGATTAAAGCTGCAGATACTTTCTTTATAGGACAAAATATTCAGGAGAACACAGTGATTTTTCTCAACCACAGATGATATCCTAAACATCAAAAGTTGAAATTAATCTTGAAAAAAATGCACATTTTGCTAACAGGGAAGAACACAACTAAAGGTCACTGAAACAATCTGCCTGTTTTACTGTGAAAGCTATGTGCTGTGTGCTTGTAACACCTTGCATACAAGATGTTGACATTTGAATAAAGGACACTTGAGAGTTGCACTAAAAAAGAAGACTCAATTCATTGCTGTGAATAATATGTGCAGCTCAGAACTTGGAATACAAATTACAACAAACCCCTGATTCTACCTTGTGTTTCTGTCCAAGATGTGTTTTCTGGGAGAGGCATAGCTCTAACATGTGAAGGGGAGCCTTGTTGCAGGTGTACTTTCAATTACAGTTTGCATTCAGACACTGGATAATCCCACAACGAAGCCTTGGAAAGTCAGGTTTCATCATTTGTGTTGTTCCCACAGAGCTATTGTGCAAGGCATGGAATATAACAAAAGCAACTGGAGCAAGCTCAAGCTCTACCTGAGTGAACTTCAAGACAGGAAGGCAGCAAATTTGTCCCGAAGTGTAATTTGAATCTTACCTCCCTTTTTGAACCTGAACTGCTTGCCATTCAAGCTCTCTTTTCTTTTTTTGGGATGAATGTCAATCCTGTTTAAGCAGGGTTGAACAAAACAACTCCTCACAAGTTCAATGTGCTAACGGTGCCGTTCACTGTAAGTCCAATTTTATAAAAGCTCAACTGGGAGCTTATATGACTCTGCCAGATGAGTGTCAGATACTGAAGGACCCAAGAAAAGAGTAGCTATTGCAACACTGAAAGCTCTGTGGGTAGAATTCCAGGCACATGTAAGGTGGGGGAAAATAGCATTAAGACTGCATTTCCATCTGTCTGACTGTATGAGATCAGTGAGGTTGCAAAGCAGAAAATACAGCAATGAATGGCTTGTTAGCCTCATTTCATTTAGGTGGGTGCTCTTATCAGGAAGGGATGTGAAGGCGAAACTTCAGAACAGTGAATAGCTACTTAGTGTACAGCAAGCAGGAGAATCGACTCAAGGCTTGGTCTACAGTAGGATTCAGACTACAGTCTGAGCCTGCCTGTGATAAACATGGTTTGTTCTTTTTTTCCTGGAGGGATGCTGAATCCATACAAGGTTAAGAAATATGCTTGAATTAGTGCTTAACTTCAGTTGCAGGAATAAAAAGTGGAATGGTGATGTGAGGAGAATAGCTTCTTGAAAATAAAGAGAGCCAAGGAGGTGAAACGTTGCTGTTTGGGAACCATTTTTGAAGCTTTGCTGGGCTCTCAATAATTCTGTGATGGCTCATCAAGATACTCTGTAAAACCATCAGTTACAAAAATGTGAGATGGTGGAATAATAGAATAAGGGAAAAACTTTGGGGGATGATATGTTCTTTGGAAAAATAAGTCTTCTATGGATGATGAATATAGAAATAGAAGGTAAGTGCTGGGAGGCTGAGTTTAAAACAAAATTGAAAGCATCCCTAGTAACCTGGCCCTATATAAGCCCTCAAAACCAAACACAAGCGTCCCCAACCTTGAGAAGCTACTTGAGAAGGTTAGGAAATTTATGTTCCCTTTTCCGTCTCTCTTGTGATGCATCAGTAGTATAATGGTCTCTGTAGAACCCGGACGCCACTGACCTATGAAAGGACTGTTATCAAAGGGCAGCAAGAGAAAAGCTTTGGTTTCATCTGTGCTTTATGAAAGAATTAAAAGAATTGGAGATTAAGGAATGTATCAGGGGATGTCTTAAGTTGCAGTCTTTGGGGAAGTGGTCTTTGGAACAAACGAGCAGTCAGTCATCAAGATGAGATGTTTCCACATCTGAAGGAGTTTTAAGAATGAAATAAGCAAATGACTTACCAGAAAGTATAATCCCGTGCTTTGAATTGTTTCAGTTATGGAAGATTGATGTCACCACTGCTCCTTTCCAGTTTTATAGAGGATTGTTTTGAAATGTGGAAACTAACTAGTAAGCTGAGCCAAGAGCAGAGAGCTCAACACATTAAATGCCTCCTAAGACCACTAAAATCCTGTGATAGAGTTAACGTACAGGTTACAGAAATATAGTTGATGTCATCTGTCTAGATTTCCAAAAGGCTTTTGTCAAGTCTCCTATCCAAGACTTAAGCTCAAGTTAGAGATGGTCCTTCTCTGAATAGTGAAGCTGGAGATGTGAATTACTGATCAGAGGTCTGTAGTGGTGGTACTTGGGAATCTGTTGCTCAAAGGTTTTGTGTGGAGATCACTTATCGTAAATCACTGGTAAGTAGCTTTGCTGATGAGTGTTACTTGCAATAGTGAAGGCAAGGACTGATTGTGAAGGCTTTGCCCTCAATATCACAAAGTTGTTCTCTAACAATATATCATACTCACTGATGTGATGTGTATGGTCCTTTCTTTATGCACACAACAATTGCCTCTGAATTTATTATTCTACAAGAAAAAGATTTGGGAGTTTATAATGATGGTTTTGTGGAAGTGCCAACTCTGTGCAAGTAATTGCTGAAGTGCAGTGGGAATCACAAGACTTACCAGCAGTGGAATGGAGAACAAAACACACTGTCTTGTCGTTATTACTGTAAATCCTATTTCCAGTATTGCAGGTGCTTCTAATCCTTTCATCCCAGGCAGGGTGTAATAGATCTAAGGAGGACTAACAAGGATATTCAAATGTAGAGCCATGTCGCTCCCATAGACGAGGACTCTTCTGTCTGTGACAGAGAGAGAGAGGGAAAGTCTCTAGAATCCTGAGTGTCACTGAGAAGATAGGAAGAAGTTTACTCAGTGACTGGGTAGATTTATAAAACATAAGGGCTATTCAAGAAGAAAATATCTTCTGTGGACCTGTAAAGCCTATAGCAGTGTGCTTGTGACTGTTAGGCAACTCTGTGACTTAAAATTGTCTTCTCATCATAAAAGTGTTTTAAAAGCAACAAATATGCTGTTTCCTCCATGTAAACCAAATAATGTAACAGATTTGACTACTGAACAGAAATGTACCAAAAATAGAAGTTACCCAACGAAATAATGGTTTTCTGAGGTTTAGACCAGTGCTTTTGCCCTTTTTGTTTGCTTTTCAGAACAGATGCTTTGAAATGCTGAGCTGTCTTTATGCAGCTTGTGCTTTCTGAAGTAGTGCAAATATTGAGATTACTTGAGAGAAAGAGGAAAGTGCAAATGAAATCCAGCAATCTTTACCTTTATACAGAATTTGCATACTTATCTCTTGTATTGCATTATGTGCAAGTCCTGCCATGTCCTTTAATAAAGCAGCATGGATCTTTAAGTCCTGAGTGGGGTGTTGCTGCCCGTCAACTAGTCTCTTCACGAAAACAGCCTTTGTTGTGTGGTTTTAAAACTTAGTTTTTAGACTGGCTGTCAAATTACAATTTTGTGGGATGAGGGAGGAGAAAATGATTAAATCCCAGGGATTCTTGCTTCTGGGGAACTCTTGTGCTGGAGTTAGTTGCAGGGCTGGGTGAGAGGTTGTCTTTTTTTTTTAATTTAAATTCTGGTCAGCCGTTCTCCCTGTGGTTTCATCACCACTAGAAAGCAAGGAGTGAAGGTGAGCAGCATCTTGCTTTTTCTCCCCTTCGTTTCTCTCCTACCCATTCCTTCATCGTCTTTTGCTCTTACTACATATTGTAGTGCTGGTTTCGATACCTACCATACCCCACTGTAGACTAACAGAATTTGTAACCCAGGGAAAAGGAAATAGCATTTGAAAATGCAGAAGGTGAATCATGTTATGGAGGAGTGTGGCACAGATCAGAGCTGGCATAAGTGAGCAGCAAGGAAGATAGGTCAAGAAAAGGCTTTTCTTTTGGCAGCAGCAAATTCTTAGATCAGAACCACCACATGTACAGTGTATTGTTGAATGCACTTGCTCGCTTTTAACTTCTTGCCAAACTGTCTGTTGTGGAGAAAGGTGCTAATTTGAAAAAAAAAAAGAAAATAAAAACTCAAAGAACAAAAGGAATAAAGTTGAATCAGTAATTGCCATTCACCACACACTATCAGCTGTCTCAGAAGCCTTAGTGTATATTGGCTTCCTGTTGATGTTGTTTCCTCCAGCTGTGGAGATGACCTTTATTTACCCACAAAAAGGTCTGATTACTGAAGGATTTATTTTGAAGTAGAAAATATTTGTGGCATGAGCCTTAGTATCTGATGAGAATAATAATGCTGTCTGGAATGGTAATGTTGTCATACTCTGTGTTGGAGGATGGATAAAGTATGAATGCCTGTGTTAGGTCCTTAAATTCAGTTCTGTTAGTCCATCTTCTGCAATAATTCTTCTGTATTAGCAGTCTGGTGAGTTTCGTGGCTCTATTTGCACACGAGGTCTTGTAAATTTAGATCCAAGTCCATGAAATATGCTTTAGTCACACACTGTCCCTTGTACTCTTCTATCCTTTTGTTAAGGTGGTTTTTTGTCTTAAAGCACTCCCAATCTAAACCTTACATATTTCAGCGTATGCAGATGTTAGCATTACTTGGTCATGCTGAAGCACTACTTTTCTGTCAGGATGTACTGTGTCTTTCTGAGGAGGGCGGTTAATAGCTACAAGGAAGAGCACAAACTGGCTTTTTTCTCGCTTCTGAATATTCTGCATTTTACCTGCATGCTTTTGTGCATCATATATGTATCTTTAAAATGAAAAAACCCCACCACCTAAACATGCAGATTCGTTGAAATTTCTCGGAGATAAGCCTTTACTTTTTTATTATGCTACATTTAGCGTTTGCATCTAAAAATTAGTTTTCTGCTAGTCCTTCCGTAAGCTGAAGTTTACTTCATCTGGACATAGCTGACAAACTTGAAGGTAATTGCTGTCTAGCATGAAAATAATGTAGTTTTACTACCTTTCTGGGAGCAAAAGACAAGAGAACAGTAGGGTAATTAAAATGAAATATAAAGTTTCTGTCAACTTCTCAGAGTTTTGCAATTTATTGGAATGTAATGATACAACGATGCAAACATTTCCTAAGGCTCACCAAAACATAGTGTAATCATACAGCACATTGACTGACACTGGGATTGATGTAGCTGTAGTCTGTAGCATGCCTTTACCATGAAAGGCTGCATTAATTGCTGGGAGAGGTTGCTCTGGATCATATGGAATGTCTATCCAGCTGGCTTTGACAGTTCACTCTAGCACATCTGCAGAAAGTGAAGCAAGACTAGGACACGCATGCAGTGGTGCTTTCCTACTGACAGGTTTCTGCTTCATCTCTCATACAGAACTACTGTCTTAAAGTGAAATTTAAACTTGGTTTTCTAGATTTCCACTGTTCACTTGTAGTTCTTACACTGTTTAAACACGAAGGAAAAGGAACCTGAAGATATGGAGCATGTGATGTCTTTTTTTTTGCCCCTTTTTATTTTTTTTTGGCCATGAAACAACTGTACTGTTTTAGTCTGTCACATTTTCTCTGAAACCAGTGAAGATATAACTGGTGTTTCTGATATTAGATGCCTCTGCACATCAGGAGCAGCTGTGAAAATGAGGACATGCCCTTGGAAATGTACCTGTTGGAGAAGACAGCGGCTTCTTGAGTTTGGTGCTGCTGTACTGTGGATGTAGACCGGCACTGACTCCCATGGTGATACTGGCAGGGGAGTATGCTGGCTGCTTCCTCTTCCCAACCACTGTCTTGACTAATCTGTGCGGTTGTGTACTGATGCAGCTCTGCTTGTGGTTGTATGGTGGTCTGCTAGAGCAGGGCTGCTGTGTTTGCAGACTCTCTATTCCACTCTAGTGGATTCTCAAATTTGCAGATGTGCTTCCACACATTTTTTGACTCATACTTTTCTTTTGTATCTCATGTTTGAAGTTAGAGAAGCAGTAGATAACACTTACTGCTGTAGAGGTATCTGAAATTTCCCCTTTGGGAGTGAGTGCTGTTAAAGGTGTGTGACACTTTATAGCTCATAGTGATGCCAACAGCCACATGAGAGCAAGTATGAGGTTCTGCTTCTAGTGGCAATCATGAACATGTATGAACTTCATGCTATTCTATGAAAAATATATATCTTCCTCTGCAGATCAACTTGTACCAACTGCTCTTTATTCTCTTCACCTCTTCCTGGAAAGTCTTTGGGAGTAACTTTTGAGAGGAGAGAAGAGTAGTTGTGAACTGCTCTTTATAGCTGAAATCCTTGACAAAGTAGCTTGGACTCCCAGCTTTTGTGACTCAGTTGCATTATTCATGATCCTTTCTCATTTATTAATATATAAGAGGCTTTCATAACAGAATCTGGATTTTGATCTGATTTTTTGGCAGATTTCTTTCCTGAAAGGAACAAGCTAGAATCTGTGATGGGATAAACTTTAAGCTGCTTGTAAATACATTTAAATACTCTGGGCTTGAATAAATCTGAACTTTTAAAAATAGTCATGCTTTGGTTGTGTAGCAGGCAGTGTCTAATAGAGAAGATAACGTTAACCTGTTTTCTGTGAGTTTAATGCATGTTACAGGACTACCCTGTTTTACAATAGATTTTTAAGTTCAGTCAAATGAAGCAGTAATCTGAGCTACTGCTTACCTTCTGGTCTCGATTCATCCAAATTGTTTTAGCCAATATAGCTGAAATTCTCGTTTGCTGACAAAGAATTCACAGTTGGCCCTTGGACAATTAAGCGTTTTTGGAACAATCTCTTTTTGGAAATTATATATATATATATAAAAAAAAATGCTTAGGGCATCAGTAAAAGTAAGATATTTTTAAGATCGCCCTTAAGGACCTATAAGTGAAGAACATCATTCTAGTTTATATTGTTCTCATATTTTCAGGAAGTTTACTTTTTGAGCTGTGGTGAGTTTTCCCACTTAACAGAATTATTTTTGCAGTGGTTGTAGCTCTCACCTGCAGCATTTTGGCAAAGGTGTATGTACTGCATCAAGCTGATATGGGAAGGAAGTACTAGGTAAAAGAAACTGTGTCCTGAATGTGGGCAGAAACTGTTGTGCTTCTGCCTTTAGATAACTCCAGTGCTCATCTGAGCATTCAGCAGACCATTTTGATTCAGTAATGTGGCAGAAAGTGTACCAAGTACAAAATGGGGAGTACTTATCCACTTTCTGAGTAGACTCATCTCTGTCTCAAAATGAGTGCTTGGGCTCTAGCATAAAGGGCAGGAGTCTATCTGCGGAATATGTTTTTGTTTGGGTTTGTTTTGTGTTTTGTTTCCCAGCAGTAAACCATTGACTCAGAGCAAGTTACTGTGCAGAACTTAACTGTTAGTTTTCAGTTATTTTTGTCAACATAAATGTAAAACATTTCAAGGTCTCAAACCCAGTGGATTTTGTAAAAATAGAATTACAAAAAGGTGAGGTGGTTATCATTGCCTCACTGTTGGGTTGGAATTTAGTTTAATTTAGAGAATGGTTTATAAGCTGTTGCTCCTTATTTTAGGTTTACCTGAAGGCACAGAGTCAGCAATCAGACTTCCTGCGTGTACTAACTAGTTTTGACAAAAGTTTTGACCTAAAATGTGTTTCCTGGGAAGCCAGGGGGCTTATAATGCTATTTCTCAGGCTTTGTACCAAGTTGTTAGTACCATTTTTTTTTCATACAGAATGTATTTTCTGCTGACTTACATCATCTTTCATATTTGGCTGCTAGCCTCTAGCCTCACAGAGCTGTTATATCTCCTTCTGCACAGGTATAGCCCTCCAGCTTTGTACATTTAAATGTATGTGGTGTTTACAACTGAGTTTCATACATGAAATTGTTTTATAATTTAATTTTTTTCAATTGCAGCCAGTTGGACTGTGACTAGAAACTTGAGTAAAATTTGGTTCATTTTCCACTTACAGAGGCTCTATATATTGAATGCGCTTCTTGAGGCTTAACCCCAGTAGGCAGCTCAGCCCCATGCAGCTGCTGATTGAGGTGGGATGAGAGAATGGAAAGGATGGAAGTGCAGAAGCTCATGGGTTGAGGTAAAGATGGTTTAATAGGTAAAGCAAAAGCTGCATACACAAGCATAGCAGAATAAATTAGTTCATTACTCCCCCCTGACTCAGTGCATCAGCCATTGTCCCAAATTCTGTGGATTTGTTGAGAATGCCTTCCTTTTGGTGTCTGTTCGTAAATGAAGATGTTATATCAGTCCCAGCATCTGCCCTCGGGATGCACTAATAACTGGCAGCCTGTCGGGCTCATACCATTGATTACAACTAAGGCTGGCAGTCCAATTGACTTGTCATCTGTTCAGTTAGTTCAGCTGTCCAAGCTCTCCAATTTGGCTACGAGTATACTATGAGATCATGTCACCAAATTACTGAGACAAAGGTAACATCCAGTATTTTTCCATTGTCCAATCTTCTTACTATATAAGACAGTCAGACTGATAAGGCACAATTCATCCTTAGAAAATCCTTGCCAGCTGTTTGCAGTCAGTACTTTTTCTTCATGGGCCTGAAAACAGCTTCCCAGAAGGGTTTGCTGCATAACCTTTTCAAGAACGGAGGTTACACTGATTGGCCTATAATATCATCGAACCTTTTTGCCATCCCTGAAGCGGGTCCTCATATTTGCCCTTTTCGAATTGTCAGGAATCTGCCATGATCCTCTTGACCTTTTGCAGATGATAGAGTGGCTTTGCAATGACATTTGCTAGTTCCATTAAGTGCCCTTGAGTGCACCCCATCTAGTCACATGGTCTTGTGTCTGTCCAGTTTGTTGAAGACATCTGCAGTGTGTGGTATTCTTCTGTTTTCTTTTATTGAGACTGTGCCACTAACCTTGGGAATGTGGTGGCTGTGCCTGTGAACTGTGATGTGAAAACCAGCAATAAGTCATTACAGAGCACCTCTTTTGTGTGCTTTGTCACTTGGTTCACCACCACATCCCTTTTCTGGGTTGGTAGTTAAAAGATACAAAATAAATAACACACTCCTGTATAAAGATTTTCCTCTGGCAAGACTGTTTGGTGCTGCGAATGTGGTGGAGGTGATTCTGTTCTGCCCAAGTCACCATTAGAATGGACACCAGTCTGCCCTCATCTTGCTGTGCTTTCTAGAAAATGACATCCTGTTTTGGTGTGTGCTTAAGTGTTTGCTGTGTATACAGCATTGGCATTTAGTGTAGAGGTGTGCAATCTTTCAGCTTCAAGAACTGCATTTGTGTGCTCATATGTTTCTGAGGAACTGCATTGCTGCCTCTTCAGGCAGACCTCACTAGACAACATGTGTGACTCAGGTGATTTTCATTTAGTTAAAGATTTGATTTTAAAATCAAAACCAAAGAGTAACACTGCTGGGATTTGGGGGAGGAGGTGGGAATGATGTTATAATGTGGAAATGCCAAGTCTCCTGAAGGATATAGTTTGCTGTCATAATGTTCTGTTTTCATGTTCTAACTTAGATCTGTGTGTTTTGCTGAGTTCTTCCTTCCATCTCAAATCTACTTGTGGAGTATGTCCATGTATTTGTTATGTTGAATTTCAGTATAACATAGGAGGAGGGACAAAGGAAATTAAATGGGATGTCACAGTTTAGATGCATGTTTAAATCTTTGCTGTTGAATGCTATTCTGATTTTTATAAGTAAACTATAATAAATCCTCTGATTCATTATTTCCTTGTTTGACTTTCTGGTAGGTAATGAGTTTAGTGGTTTTTTGCCTTGCCTGTCTCCTTAGCATGTATGAAAGCTTGCCATGTTTTGCTGTTAGTAGTGACAATGTGCTACCATTTGTGGAGCTGAGGGCTTGTGATGCTAAGTGTTCACCTTGGTGACTTGTTCAAGATGATGTGCACAAAGTTCTTTTTGGCTATATTTAATGCATTCAGATATCTTTGAGTTAGTAGTGCTGAGGCTGAATCACTCCAGCAGCAGTACGACAGTGGTGCTTAGTCAGGATGTGTTAGTTTTACTGCTGTTGATGTTAATAGAAGTCTCAAGGGTAGGATTAAAAAAATCCAACCATGTGTTTTATTGCTAGGCTTCTCTTTCAATTATCAGGATTTTTGTATTCTGTAGGGAATAAGAACCATAAACAATTAACAGATTCCTGGGAATTTTCTGTGGAAGAGATTCTGCGTTTCTAATTCCCTGTGGTAACTGTAAGACTAATAGAGCCTATTTCCCTCAGATACTTACCTACATCCAAGTTTTATATTTCCTTGTTCATAAAGACAAAAATATTATGAAATTGTGACCAGTTCGTTTTCAATTAGAGAGAATATTTTAATCTGTTCAGTAAATTCAGGTCTGTTACCACTGATTCCAAGGCTAAAATTCTGTTAGTCAGTTGAATTTTAAGCCAATGTAATGATCTGAATAAAGGATATACTATTTAGTATTCTGTCAACACATTTGTGCCAAATGTGGAGCTGATTTTTTTATTTTTATTTTTTTTTAAACTGCCTTTTAGGTAGTAAGCCTCTTTTCTTTCTTTCTTTCTTTCTTTCTTTCCCCTCCATTTGTCTAGGGAGGTGGTTGAGGCCCCGTCCCTGGAGGTGTTTAAGACCAGGCTGGATGAGGCTCTGGCCGGCCTGATCTAGTGTGGGGTGTCCCTGCCCATGGCAGGAGGGTTGGAACTAGATGATCCTTGTGGTCCCTTCCAATCCTGGCTGATTCTATGATATCTTCTGCCTAAAGTATGCTTCTAAAGAAAAGGTAGGAATAACAGGCATTTGAATACTAAAGCTTTGCAGTGCAGTGTGCTCATGTTCTCTCGTTGCATGCAGCACCTGGTCAGAAAAAACAAGTGGTTAATTGCCCACAGCCCTGGGTTGCTGTAAGGGCAGAGCAAGGTAGGCATGGGTTCTCTGTATCTCAGGTCTTTAACTGCCTTTTAATGTGAGAAGACTAATTTTCAGAGACTTCTTATTTCATCTGCTGATTCGAGGAGACCAAATAGTATGTTCTTGAAGCACCTTGTCAAGTGTCAGTGTTACAGCAATCATGGTAAAAGAGTTAACGTATGCAGCTGGAAGTGTTCTTCCAGTTTTGTTCTAGCAAACAGCTGAAGTTGTTTTGGGGTTTTGTTTTATTTTTTTCCCCCTACTTCTAAAAGTTTCCAGAGAAAGTCTGCCATCTGGTGTGGAAAATTTTAGTCCAGACTTAATTTGGCAAAATTCTGACCAATTAAAAGTAGCTGCATAGTCTTCAGTGCAAAGCAGGCTTCATTATAGACATGGCTAGCAGAATGCTCGTGATGATATCAGTTGTATGGCAGCACTTCTTAGGCTGAGATCTTCCCATGCCTTGAAATTTAGAATTACAGAATCAGGTTGGAAAAGACCTCAGAGATCATCAAGTCCAATCTATTGCCTAATATCTAACATCTCATTACTAACTAAACCATGGCTTCAAGTGCCCCATCCAATCCTTTTTTGAACACTTTCAGCGCCATGGTATGAAGCTGCACCAGGGAAGGTTTAGGTCAGATATTAGGAAGCACTTCCTCACAGAAAGGCGGCTGAGGCACTGGAATGGACTGCCCAGGAAGGTGGTGGAGTCAACATCACTGGAGGTCTTTAGGAAAAGATTGGATGTGGCACATGGTGGCATGGTTTAGCTGATGTCATGGTGTTAGTTCATAGGCTGCACTTGATGATCTCTGAGGTCTTTTCCAGCCTGAATAATTCTGGGATTATGTAATTTGTTCTAAATCAAGTATGGTGCATACTGGTTTAAGAGGAGTTGGTGGTGTTTTGAAGTGTTGCACACACTGAACAGCTGAACAAACAGTTCTTGGGATTCTCCAGGGGGAAAAAAGGCAGTTTTTTGTTAAAAGGTAAGCTGTTACTATGATGTTGCTTCTGGGCTACTCAATCTGTTAAAATATGGGGAAGACTTACTGTGTCCCAGAGCAATACATTTGTGGGAGATGTAGCCCCAGCTAGAGTTATAAACTAAATGTTTATTTTGGTTTTGCTTTAAGAAGAAAAGCTTCCTTACTGCAGGAGTGGTGGAGCACTGAAACAGGCTGCCCAGAGAGGTGGTGGAGTCTTGAGACTTTCAAAACCTGCCTGCGTATTTTCCTGTTTGGCCTGCCCTCAGTGACCCTGTGTTAGCGGGGGGGTGGACTAGATTATCCCCAGAGGTCTCTCCCAACCCCTACCATTCTATGACTTTCTGATGAGTATGTTTTTTAAAATTCCTATTTATTTAGTTAGTGGAAACTTATATTTTAGCTTTATCATGGTGGTGTGGTTAGCCTATGATTAAGCTGCATACCCAGACCGGGAACTAATAAAGAATCCAAAGAAAATAAGATGCAGAAAAGGTACTAATTAAATTAATAATTTTATCTCTTATTATACCCATCTATTATTATTAATTACATGAATTGTGTTGGTTAAGGTGTCTTCTGAATGGTGATGATGAGTTTACTTCAAATTCATGGTGCAATTAAATAAAGTCTTTTCTTCTTTCACAGGAAAGATGATAAAGATTACGCTTTAAAGCAAATAGAAGGTACTGGAATTTCTATGTCTGCGTGCAGAGAAATAGCAGTAAGTAACAACACTTCCTTCTCCTAGCAAGCAGCCTTATTAAGAGAATTAATTTGAATGCATGCTGGTTTATGTTGGGTGAATCATGTTCTCTTCTGGGTGCTACATTTTTATCATGGAAGTATAAAATAAACACAAATGTTATGGAAGACTGTGCACCTGTTATGTTTGCTGTCCAAAGATGTCTGGTTTTAAGTTGGAATTTACTGCTTACCTTAGGGCAGATTAACTTTTAAATGCAGTAGTGTAAAAACATGATTACAGTGAGTGGCTTACACTACATGCTTGATCTGACTTTTGCATTAGTGCTTCAGTTTGTTTTCCTAATGAGATTAGTTCTTATTGTCTCATGATGATTAAAGCATGCTATTTTCTCTTTAAGGGGAGACTTCAAACTAAACTGCAGGCTGTAATATATCCCTGAATATTAGTCAAACATTTTCCTAGCCTATTCAGGTTTATAGTTGTCTTCCATGTTGCTAAACTGGTGAATAATGTGGTCTACTTATGGTTTGGAAGAAGCTTGTAAAGAAATACAGGTAAAACTGGTATTTTGAGGTTTAACTGTTGTGTATTCTTCAGTTGTACTTCTGCTTTCATTTATTTTACTTTGAAATGTTTCAGCTGAAATCTCTTACTAAAAGGAAATGCAGGTAACAAGTGGTTGAGGGGAAGTGAATCGTTTATTTTCAGTCCATATTCCTCAAGAGTCTAAAGCTACATCTACAGTAATTTCATTTTTAGTGATTGAAGTAAGTTGTAGGCGTTCCTGATTTCACAACTTCCAGTTAGATTTGTAGTTTCAAAAATGTTTTTCCTTGAACTGAGTGAAACTGGGGAGGAAACAAAGCACCAAGACTATTCCTCAGGAGAAGCTCTTCCTGCCTGTTGGAAGCTGAGCCTCCCTGTCATTATAGACATCCACTCTGAAGTAAAGGAACTTAAAACAGGGTCTAGCATTCTGCTTATTTCAACTATTTTGGCAGATTTTCCAAATGCAATAATTCCTTCAGCCACATTCAAGCTGAATGTTTTTGGAAATTTTCAGCTACCATTTCAGAGGGATTTGGGGGAATGGTTTGTTTGCTTTTTTGTAGTGATTTACCTGAAGAGTTTTGAAATGCTTCTTGTGCTTGAATTTGGCAGAAGGGGCTTGGCTGGTGTTAGGGAGGTGTATCTGTTCTGGTTCCAATTCTGGTTATGACTCTATCTCATGAAGGATTTGGCCTCATTGCATGGCTTGAAGAGTCATGCGTAGCCATTCCTCTTGAGGCAGCATGATCCTCAGTAGTAACAGCAGAGGAGCAAGAAGGGAGGCTTTCTCCTTGCTCTGAGCTGTTGTAGCATATGCCCTTTGAAAAGAACAGCAATACAATGTGGAGTCTGTGTGGGACAGGGTTAGTGGAGAAAAAGAAGGGAACATAGTGAAGACATGAGGGATGCCAGGAAAGCAGACATCAAAGGCAAGGAGAGAAGTGTAGCCCAGAGGCAGGTGCGTAGGGGTGGAAGTAGTAAACTGAAGCAGCATATCTTGAGCCGTTATTGACTTTGTTTCCAGCTGTGCTTCCAGGCTTGCAACTGCTGATACTGTGTTTGACTTTTCTTGCAGCTGATTTAATATTTCACTGTGGTTTGAATCTCTTTACTGTTCTGTTGGCATTGCATTGTGGAGTTAACAGGATTTCTTCCCCTATAATGTGTTGTTCATTTTAATTCCATTACACAGAATTCTCCTTCAGTCCACTTCTATCAACTAATAAAAGGGGAAAAAAGGAAGCTTGCAATGGAGCTGTTATCCTCAATTTGACCTGTTTTTGTCAGTTATGAGTATGTGTAAAGCATAAAAATGCTACTGAGTTGATCATCAGTGTTGTACCTTAAAATGTCATCTGTACATCTGATTAATATAATTATTTGTTGTCATAATAAGGCTGAATGGCAGATGTTGATACAATGTATTCTGGACTACTCAAATTAATGCATTTTATGAGCATTGTGGTATGAAGAGGAACTAGAGTGACTTGGTTTGTGTTATGTGGTACATGTTTTACTACATGACTCTGAAAAGAGTCCCAGTGAAATTAATTCCCCTCCCCTTCCCCACTAACTCCAGTTTTGGAATGTTGAATGACTTCTATGTTTAAAAACACCCACAGCCACTCTCCTAAACTTCTGTTTGATGCAGACAGCTGAGCTGAATCACACAGAATCAACCAGGTTGGAAAAGACCTGAGAGATCTAGTCCAACCTATTACCTAGTAATTAACATCTCATGACTAACTAAACCATGGCTTCAAGAGCCACATCCAATCTTTTCTTGAACATCTCCAGAGACAGTGACTCCACCACCTCCCTGGGCAGCCCATTCCACTGGCCAGTCATTCTTTCTGTGAAGAGTTTTCTCCTCACCTCGAGCCTAAACTTCCCCTGGTGCAGCTTCAGACTGTGTCCTCTTGTTTTGCCTTTGTTTGCCTGGGAGAAGAGACCAACCCCCAGCTGTCTACAACCTCCCTTCCAGGTAGTTGTAGAGAGCAATAATCTCTCCCCTGAGCCTCCTCTTCTCCAGGTTAAAAAACCCCATCTGAAGAACAGCATCAGACCTTCAGAAAAAAACCCTAAACTGTTGGAATACATCAGTTACAGGGAAATGCTTGAAACTAGGTCAGAAACCTCAGTTGAAACAGCTGTGACTCAGTTATGGGAGAGCTCATCCCCTATGTGTATACATATATGAAAGACTTCCTTGAATTTTCAATAATTCCTGCAGCACGAGAATTTAGACCTCATGTTCAAGTACCTAGCTAGCTTCCTACTCTATTGAAGAGGTGCGTTTTTCAGTGATTTTAATGTAAACTATTTAACTGTTAGTAGTAGCAATTACTGTGCTAATTATGCCAATTGTGTAGTATTTTTTTTTTAACTAGTAGTGTTACATTGTTACTTACTTTCTCCATTGATCCACCTTGGTAGGAATCTGTGAATCTTGCCTCTTCCAGAACCTTAATGTTTGGCTGCTCATCTCTTGCTCTCTGCAGATGTGTGCACTACCTGGGATTTTGGGAATCTTTTTGATATTTACACTTCCACTTCTGAGGGTTTAAGTACGCACTTAAAGCTGTGCAGTCGTCATTCTGAGAGATAAAAGTGTATGAGATGAGAGAGCAGAATGGTGGGATGGTGAGATGTGTGTAAAAAAGCCAAACCAACAACCAAACACACGTAATGGGCAGAATCCAACGGCATGAGTTTCAGCACATCCAAGTAACGGGTTCTGCACATTGGCTGCCACAACCCCATGCAGTGCTACAAGCTGAGGTCAGAGTGGCTGGAGAGCGGCCAGACAGAGGGGGACCTGGGGGTACTGGTTGATGGTAGGCTGACATGAGCCTGCAGTGTGCCCAGGCAGCCAAGAGGGCCAATGGCATCCTGGCCTGCATCAGGAAGAGTGTGGCCAGCAGGAGCAGGGAGGTCATTCTGCCCCTGTATACCACACTGGTCAGGCCCCACCTTGAGTCCTGTGTCCAGTTCTGGGCCCCTCAGTTTAGGAAGGATGTTGGCTTGCTGGAACGTGTCCAGAGAAGGGCAATGAAGTTGGTGAGGGGTTTGGAACACAAGCCCTATGAGGAGAGGCTGAGGGAGCTGGGGTTGCTTAGCCTGGAGAAGAGGAGACTGAGGGGTGACCTTATTGCTCTCTACAACTACCTGAAGGGAGGTTGTAGACAGGCGGAGGTTGGTCTCTTCTCCCAGGCAGCCAGCACCAGAACAAGAGGACACAGTCTCAGGCTGCATCAGGGCAGGTTTAGGCTGGATGTTAGGAAGAAGTTCTATACAGAGAGAGTGATTGCCCATTGGAATGGTCTGCCCATGGAGGTGGTGGAGTCACCTTCATTGGAGGTGTTCAGGAGAAGACTTGATGGGGCGCTTGGTGCCATGGTCTAGTTGTTTAGGTGGGTTGGATTGGTTGATGGGTTGGACTCGATCCTGAAGGTCTCTTCCAACCTGGTTTATTCTATTGTAAAATGTACAAGCCCAAACATTCAATTTTTCTGATTCCATCGCAAGGAAAAAGTCGCTAAGGCCCATCCATCTGAAGTAGTGCAGCAAATGCTGTTTTGCAGGCCTCAAAGCAGGAGAATGCTTCAAGACTGTAAGAAGCTGGAGTAGCTGTCCAGACCTCAAATAGAGTTTAATTTTTTTTTCAGTTGGTTGGTTTCCCATACAGGAGGAGGCTTAGGTTTTTAACTAATTTTGTAACTTTCTGACACTTTTCTTGTTGATATAGCATTTTTCATTCAATTTTAGCAGGTTTTCTAGTCCTTCCGTACCTGCTTATGCTAGTGAGAAGTTGCTTGGTTGTTTTGTTTTGTGTGGGGTGTTCTTGTTTTGTTTCTGTATGTGGGATTTTTTTGTTTATTTCTCTTACCAGCTTGTTGATTTTGGTTTCTTGGTGTTCTGTTTAATTCTTGCTTCCATGGAGCTTTGATTTTTGGTGCCTGATTTGGTTTACAGAATTATCCCTGGAAAGATTGTTGAATATATTTTTGAATGATAGCCTTAACTTTCTGTCTTAGAATAGAATAGAATTAACCAGGTTGGAAAAGACTTCTGAGTTAGTCTAACCTATCACCCAACACTATCTAATCAACTAAGCCATGGCACCAAGAGCCCCATCCAGTCTCATCCTAAACACCTCCAGTGATGGTGACTCCACCACCTCCCTGGGCAGCCCATTCCAATGGCCAATCACTCTTTCTATGAAGAACTTCTTCCTAACATCCAGCCTAAACCTCCCCTGGCACAGCCTGAGACTGTCCTCTTGTTCTGGTGCTGGTTGCCTGGGAGAAGAGACCAACCCCCACTTGGCTACAACCTCCCTTCAGGTAGTTGTGGACAGCAATAAGGTCTCCTCTGAGCCTTCTCTTCTCCAGGCTAAGCAGCCCCAGCTCCCTCAGCCTCTCCTTATAGGACTTGTGCTCCAAACCCCTCACCAGCTTTGTTGCCCTTCTCTGGACACGTTCCAGCAAGTCAATATCTTTCCTAAACTGAGTGGCCCAGAACTGGACACAGGACTCAAGGTGTGGCCTAACCAGTGCAGTGTACAGGGACAGAATGACCTCCCTGCTCCTGCTGGCCACACTGTTCCTGATACAGGCCAGGATGCCATTGGCCTTCTTGGCCGCCTGGTCACACTGCAGGCTCATGTTCAGCCTACCATCAACCCGTACCCCCAGGTCCTTAGGTTGCGTTGTTGCTTAATTCACGGAAAGTGGTAGGAACCTTGCAAAGGTGACTTGGATATAATGCTAGTGTTCACATGTCTGAGTGTTAACAAAAGAGAATATTGATTTCAATCTCCCAGGTAGGAGATTCAGGGCTCATCACAGCTCTTTTGTCAGGAACTTGGCTGGGTTTGCAGGCAGTAGGCATGATGGCACTCAGGCAGTGTGAGAGTAAGCACAAAGCTAGCTGATTGATGACTGCTGCTCACACCTAATAGGGAAAGCATCTGCAGCAGTCCTGCTCCATCACCCAAGCTTTCAGCTTCTGGCTTGAAAGTTGGCAGAGGGGGAGAGGAAGCGCTAGAGGAGCAGGTCTGTGTCCAAGGGAGCTGCCAGTGACTAGTGTTCTTGGCTGAGTTAGCCGTGGCAAGGCAGACTGCTGTAGAGATGAATTGGCCCTCTGCAGACACTGGGGCTTTCGTGTCCTGGGTGACAAAAGCATATCACTGCATGATTATCAGATCTCTCTTCCCTCTGTTTGTGGAGGGAATGGAAGAAGGACTTAAGGGCACTTGCAGAGCTGTTATGAAGGTGAACAAGGACAGTATGCAGCAGCTGGAGGGACCTCATGAGGCAGAAGCTGAAACTGGATAGCTCCAGGATTTTTATTCTTAAACATCTTCCCCTGGTAAAGAGCAAATGACTATCCCAGTGAACAAGCTAGGAGAGATCCTGTATCAACTCTGCAATATGGGGCAATATTTGGGTGTTAGGTTACTCAGGTTCTGGCAGCTATCATGTCCCTTCCTCACTAACAGGAAAAGCAGTTTCCCCCATAACCAAACACAGAACTCATTTAGATTACTACAATGCTCATGTCAGAACTAACAGTTTCTTAGCAGCGTTTCCATGTAGTGAAAGGTGATAAGGTATTGAAGAAGACAAAAGTTTGATTTGGCACTCTTGGGCAAGTCTAATGACTTTTGAATGCTTTAATAGTAGCATGATATATCAAACATAAGTTGTGACTGAGTACTTAACAAGCTATGTTACAGGGCTACTTTTTAAGAGATACTGTATTAATTATTATTATTTTAATTCTCTGAAAGCAGGATAAAGATGTTGCCTGTTAGAAATTGGAATCATTTAGGAATCATAATATTACCTTTGAATAGCAGAATTTGACCAAGCTTGACATCCTGTGTTTTCTCTCATGGATTCTTCATCAACCTTCTTACTTTCAGAGAACCCTTAACAACACCTCTTCTAGTATGCTGAATGTGTTTGGACATAAGAGGTGCTACTAAATATGGATTAGTATTTCTTTTTGCCTTGACATTTTATGTTGTCAGGCTTCTGTTTTTCCTTTTTTTGTTTTCTTCCCAACATGTAGAACTTCAGCAATAAAAACAGAATAAGGAAATAAGGAAAATAAGGCAACAATTTGACACAGTTGTATGTCTGAAGAACTGGAACTTCAAAAACACATTGTCAGCTTCATAGTAAATTCAAGTGAGCAGCATTGTAACTTTTTCTTCAACACTGCCTTTGTAAGCTTTCCTTTGAACATTTTTGAAAGGAAAACAGTAGGTATTTTGTTCCTGTTTAGCACTGTGGAAGTCAGATAACTTAGAGTAAGAAATGTGAAATCATGTTTACATTGAAACAAACAGACCTTAAATCTGTGGGGTAGCAGCTAAGCAACTTGGGATTCAAGAACTTGTGTAATAAAACTTGGATTTTAGTTGAATCATTTTAATAGGAGATTAATCTTCCCCAAATAAGCCAGAATTATGCATAGCATTTCAGGTGATGTCTCACTACTGTAGCAGTAGTTCCACTGGTATTTCACCTGTTATGGGATGCCGAAATCTTTCAGTCATCTTCTAGTCTGGAAATCACTTTTCTTTTTATATCAATTGCTGTCTGCTTTTTGTTTCAAGTCCCTGTTTGCCTGTCTTCCATCTTAAAGCCTTAGTGCAGCTATTAATATATATGAGTGTTTGCTGAATCAATTGGTGGAACTGATGTGAGCCTTTTTTGAAGCATGAAATGGTGATTAGGTTTTGAATGTATGCCATCAAGCTAGCAAGATGACACTGTTTTTTGCCTAAGTGAATGTTTTGCTTAATGTTGCCAATGGCTTTGTGCCTAGGCATCCTACTGTCTGTCCTAAGCTGTGGGAGAAATGTGTTGTGTAGCACTGAGGGGAAGGCAGTGAGACCATGGAGCTGCCTGTTCTAAAACGGTTGATGTCCTGGGACAGGACATCAAAGAAACTTTTGGGGCCAGATCACCTGGCCAGTTGCTTTAACAAATGAGTCTGTACTTAATGATGTAAGTAAACATGGTAGTATTGCTACATTCCCTGTGGACTGCATACAGTAGTAAGCATCATGAGCATGGGTGGAATGACGTTTGCAGTAGAGCTTGAAATCCTCACTTAGGTGGAGTGCAATGTCTTGGATCATGAGAAGTATCTGTAGTAGTGGAGAGCTGTGCAGGAGATGTGGGAGTACGTGCAGATGAAGGAAATCATGTTCATAAAGACTTGTGCTGAGTTCAGCTCATATTTGTTGTGAAGTGTTACACTTTAAAGCAGGAGCTGTAGCCTAGTCCCTGACTGCAAAGACTGGAAGTGAATTAAATTACCATTGGATGCAAAAGGAAAACAGTGATAAGGTCTGTATAATTAATTGGATTGCTAATGGGAATACAGAGCAGAGGCATAACAGTTCTTTTCTTCTCCTGTTGCTTCTGCTTGCAACTTTCTTCTCTCTCTCTCATATGGCCTTGGCAGGGTTTTGACTACTGTGTGAGGTAATGGGAAGGAGGGAGGGAATGGGGGAGGAGGTGAATGGGTCCCCAGGATCCATCTGGGGGCCTGAGGAGTTTCTGTGATGTTTATAAATTGTAAATATATGTACATTGTACATATACTGTATATTTTGTACATATTCATTGCAGTTCATGTCTAGATTTTAGTTTGCTTGTCAGTTTAGCTTCATTTGCTTCTATCCTAAACTGAGCTAGTCTGGCAGTTTTGTTTTGGTGGTAATTTTCTCCAAATTAGTTGGAGTGGTTTCAACCCACTCCAGAAAGGTAATTAGTGTGCCTGTGCAAGAACAGATTTGCCATAGTCATGTGTCAGTTTGCCAGGCTGCCTTAGTGCTGCTGTTGTTTAATAACATCCATCCTGTCTTTTCTGGCTTCAACCATGGTCATGAAACAATTTAAAATTTTATGTGCTGTTTGGACATTTTCATGTACTGTGTCTGCTGACCCATGGCTGTGGAATGAGTATTTCTGCATTTGAAGAGTGTGATGGAGAAACCTTCGTGTGAACCCAGGACTTGCACGCAGAGATCCTGTTTCCGTTAATGTTTATGGAAGCAAGGGCAGGCCCAGCCAGGAACAACATGGGGTTTTAACACTCAGGTCAGAACAGATCTATCAGTATCTTCATAATTGGATGGGTTTTATTTCTCTGAAGTTGAGTTGGGCCTTTTTTATAAAAAGCACCAAGACTGATGGGAAGTTTTCTGGGTGTGGAAATGAATTTTAATCATCATGTGATGTGCAAATGGAAAGGAAGCTGATTTAGTGAGAGGCAAGTACATTGTTTTTTGTGTTCTTTCTCCTTGTTTTCTGTAGAACTGAGCTAGGATGAACAGTAGCAATTAGATAATTGCTGCAGTGTGCCCAGGCAGCCAAGAAGGCCAATGGCATCCTGGCCTGTATCAGGAACAGTGTGGCCAGCAGGAGCAGGGAGGTCATTCTGCCCCTGTACACTGCACTGGTTAGGCCACACCTTGAGTCCTGTGCCCAGTTCTGGGCCCCTCAGTTTAGGAAGGATGTTGTCTTGCTGGAACATGTCCAGAGGAGGGCAACGAAGCTGGTGAGGGGTTTGGAACACCAAGCCCTATGAGGAAAGGCTGAGGGAGCTGGGGTTGCTTAGCCTGGAGAAGAGGAGACTGAGGGGTGACCTTATTGCTCTCTACAACTACCTGAAGGGAGGCTGTTGACAGGCAGAGGTTGGTCTCTTCTCCCAGGCAGCCAACACCAGAACAAGAGGACACAGTCTCAGGCTGTGCCAGGGCAGGTTTAGGCTGGGTGTTAGGAAGAAGTTCTACACAGAGAGAGTGATTGCCCATTGGAATTGGCTGCCCATGGAGGTGGTGGAGTCACCTTCATTGGAGGTGTTCAGGAGGAGACTTGATAGGGTGCTTGGTGCCATGGTTTAGTTGTTGGGTGGGTTGGATTGGTTGATGGGTTGGACTCGATGATCTTCGAGGTCTCTTCCAACCTGGTGTATTGTATTGCCATATTTTGTCCAACCAGCAGCAGGCATCATACTGATAGTCAAACTGTATTTCTTGCAGTACACTTTGTTTTCAGTGAACTCTTGTCAGCTGCTGGACATGAGTGAAGTCATCTGGTAGGAAAAGTATGTTGTATGTGAGTTAGAGAGGCCTGGTTTATGGAGAGTGAGGTTGCTGGAAATGCTGTTTAAAACCCATGTGATGTGTTATCATCTTCATGAGCTTTCTGCCCCTCAGACAGCGTCTGCATTGTTGCTCTGCATTATGACTGTCCTGGAACATTTCAGCATTTCCAAGACAGTGATTCAGGGATAATCTGTCACCACTGTAGCAATCATTTCCTTCTTTTGATGGTTTTGCTGATGTGTATTAGCCATCCTATTCACTGGGGTGCTTGTAGCTCTCTAGCTTTGACCAAATCCATCAGTTTGGTTTTTTTTTAAGCAAACTGAAATAACATGTAGTGAAGGGCTATTCAGCATAAAAGCCAAAGGAAAAACACAGGAAGCATGATAATCAATAACAGCTGATATCAGTGACAGTAACAAAGGCCAGAACTCTCAAAACATTTGTGATGAGCCACAAAAGGAACCTCTCAGGTCCTTGAAGAGTCAACCAGGGCTTTGTTACTGATGAGGTGGAAAGCAGATGGCTATGTATCTTATAGAAGGAAAGAGGCTTTATTGGTTATATGAGGACTGCTGGAACTCTGCAAAACTTCAGTGAGAAGTTTAAAGGAAGGATGAAGGGCAGGTGAGAGAGAGCTAGGTGGATTGGCAGGGGAAAATGCATGGAAAAACAAAGCTGGAGTAAGAGGCAGGTTTCATGCAAGCAGGCTGCCGGGCAGCATGCTGGTGTGGCCAAGTTCTGTCCGTGGTCATCACAGTCTGTCCTATATATCTGCAGAAGCTGGATATAGGAGAGATGTAGGTCAGGAGAACACTCGCACAACTATCCCTGGTAGCTCATCTATTTGACCTGCTTGTGAACCTCAAACATGCAGAAGCAGCAAGTAGAAGACTGAAATCTGGAGGCACCTGGTGTCATAGCTGGAACTTGGATGAAAGGGTGTGGTGTCTGAGCTTGGTTTCTGAACAGATTTAAGGTCTGCACCAGAGTCAGGGGGATCTGTGAGTACTTTAAACCTGATTTGCCAAAGTGGAGAAACAGGATCCAGGCTGGTTGTTTTGTTCCAAGTTTTACATGGGTACTGTTAGTACTTGGGTGGGAGCCTGCACAGTAGATACTTTTCTTCTGGCTCTGATACCTGTGTGGCTGGTCATGATTGTATTGTGTGTGTGCTTGTAGGAAATGCATCCTAAGTTTCTTGTAGCTTGCTACTGGCTGTATTTGAAAGCAGGCAAGAGCAGCAGCCTGTCCTCTAGCAGACCAAGAGGAATGCTGTGAATCTCAGTCTGCAGGATTGACTACCCCTACCACAAACAAAAGACAGTTATGTGGATGGTGCCTTGCTGTACATACAGGGAACCCTTCTGCTGTGTCACTCAGTTTCTCGTCTTTGTTGCAAGTTCTGGACCAGTTTAGGTGATATGTTTTCTGTGAATTGCATTTGATGTGAGGAGGTTGGGCTTTCAAAGTTGGTGATAGCTGCTACCTGGGGAATAAGGAGTAGAATTGACTGGATGGGACAGGAAAGGTTGAAGGGGAAAATTACTTTTTTTTTTTTTTTTTCTACAGCTCTGACTAACACCTGCCTCTATTGTTGGGAAGTAGAGTGTGGTTTGGTACAGGTGCCATGAGTCTACAGGAAGTCTGATGAAATCTTGATATGGGCACATAGTTGCTGAGCTGTAATGTAATCTGCTGGGGACAGTTAATTCATCAAAATGTTTAGCATAATTTTAAGCTGTGAATTTACATGGATTCAACAGAAAGCCCTTTGCTATAGGGAGTTGCACAATGTATCCTTAAATCCTGTAACTTTGCTGTTAAAGAGTTTGACTCTCTTTTGTGGTCTTGGATGCTATACTGGGTTTGACTGGGATGCAGTTCATCTTCTCCCTAGCAGCCTGTATGGTGCATTGGTTTGGATTAATGACTAAAGCAGTGTTAACTCTACAAGAGTGTTGCTTGATGGATGATTGCACCACATCCAGCCTTTTCCTGGTTCTTGCTGTGCCCCTTCTCCTTTTGAAGAGGTAGTTTTTGCTTAGAGACTGGCTGGGCATCTGTGTGCTTGTGGAAACTGGAGGTGTGATTGCCTTTACTTTGCTTCTGGTTTGGGTTTGTCTTTTATTTCCTTTTTCTGTTACTTACTAAGCTGTCTTATCCTCACCCACAAATTCTTACCTTTTTTTGTTCCTCCTGAGTAAGGAGGATGAGCAAGTGGCTATGTGGGGTGTAGTTGCTGGCTGGAGTCAACCCACCACAGATAAGCCCCACCTGTAACTGATAAGAAATGCTTATTTTCAAATCTTTTTTTTTTTTCCATTATGATCTTATGCTTTATAGGAATTATAGGCATTTGCAGAATTCCATACTTCTTGCAGATCCTGCCTTAAAATTCCTCTGTGTAATGCTTTTACAAATCTTAAAGTATTTAAGATGCTGGAACTGCTACTTTCTGCATTGATTTGTAAAGTCACACTTTCTCCTCAGTGTTCTGTCTCTCTCTTTGATCTCATACTTGAGATAAAAGCTCTGTGAGCTATAGGTTCTCTTGCTCAAGAAATGCCATGCTGAAGACTGGTCACAGAGTAAGGATGGGAGTATGTCTGAAAAAGAGGGAAACAAACATGCAGATATCCACTCCAATTTTACTATCTCGGTAGCAATTAAAAATAGAACAGAAAAGAATTAACCAGGTTGGAAAAGACCTTTGATATCATTGATTCCAACCTATTTTCCAACACTATCTAATGTACTAAACCATGGCACCAAGTGCCCCATCCAGTCTCTTCCTAAACTGAGGGGCCCAGCACTGGACACAGTACTCAAGTACCACGTGTGTCAGAGGTATCAGTGTAAAAGAATGAATTTTCTTGTTTCCTCTATTATGTAGCAGGAAAATATTTTTTTAAATTTGAAATAGTATCAATTTCAGTGATGTTAATTTTCTGTTCTGTAATCAAATATCTCATGTTTCCCTTGGCTTAAACGAAAAATGGCCACAAAAAGAACTCCAAACCAACAAAACATCCTCCCCCCCCCCGAAAAAAAACCCAACACCCCAAAACACCAAACCTGTTCCTTTTAATAAAACCATCATAATTTCTTGAGTGAGCAAGAGTTTGTCTAATCTAGGGTAGCCACCCTTGACAATAGTTTGCTTAGATAAAGTTTTGATTTCTTTCTTGGCAATTGTGTGAGTACAGTATGATTGCAAATTGACCAGTACAGCTCAAATGGGCTGATGCTGTCTGCATTCAGATTTTGTGCTGTATCTCAGCTATGTTTTCATTTTGGTGGAGGTTGAAGCTGTAGTTGCTAAAGCAGCTGAGCTGGCCTAATGGCTCACTGCTGCTTAAAGTTGTTCTTGCTCCTAGCTGTGTTCCTTTGCTAGTGCTTGTTCTGCTGCTAGTGCTGTGAATCATTTCAGCTGAGGAGCTCACAAGTGAATGACTTCCTTTGTGCTTCTGGGTTAGTTTTCTCTTGAACTGGGAGTTACTTCATAGATGACTTCGAAGAGTGCGGTAACTAGTGTAATGCATGTTGTGGGAGGGAGTTGGACCTTCTTCTGTAGATAGCTAGTGACCTTGTAGATCAGGTGATTTGATCTTACAATGCCTGACTGCATTGACAGGCTCTAAATGAGTCATCCCACTGAGCCCTGAATCATTATAACCAAAAGGCACAGATTTGAGGTAGTTGGTATTCAGGAGAAAATTGGATACCCCAAATGGCTCTATCGAAGATTGCAGCCTATGGGAAAGGGCAGATGCCACAGCTGGCTGTTTGCAGGTTGCCTTGATCCTGGATAATAGTGAGGTTTACACAGACTTCAGCTTTTAGAAAATGAATGGGAAGGGAATGCCTTAAGGGGGTTATGACCTGCTCTCAGCTTTGGGTTCAAACTGTTGAGTGGTTCTTTCATTTTAAAACAATGTGCTGTTTTATTTGATGTGACGATTTCAGCTTCTGTTGTTTGTATTGTAGAGTATGTAGCAAAGACTAGTGAAGTGTTCACCTCTCTAGCCTTTCGCAGCTCTGGATGTGTGGCTATAACTGCTGTGGACTTCCTTTGTTTTGCAGTTGCTGCGGGAGCTCAAGCATCCAAATGTCATTTCTCTGCAGAAGGTGTTTCTTTCTCACGCTGACAGGAAAGTGTGGCTTCTCTTCGACTACGCTGAGCATGACCTCTGGGTAAGGTGCATCGCTTGTAGGTGTCAGGCTTAGTTTCACTTGCAGAAAAGAGACAAGGTCAGAAAAGAGGGATTGTTTTAAAACCAGTATAGCCTCTTACTCTGTGTTCATTTGAAACATTTTCACTACTAAAGGAAAAGCAATTTAAGATGTTGAGTAGGCACTCTACACAGGTCATCTGTGACCTCTTTAAGAAGAGAAAACCTGCCTTCAGCACTCAATAGCTAGACATCTAGTAAAATAAATGCAGATACTTCCATCCCTTACAGCTAAAGCAGGATGTAGGCAAATGTAATTGATTGTGTCAGAGGATTATCTTTCAAAACCAACCAACTTACTGGCTAAATAGGACAGGTTAGAGTTTTAGTTATGTGGCATGTCTTCCATCAACACATGCAGTATGTAGAGTAATGCCACTGTATGTAACTGACATTTAATGAATAAGTTTCAGTGGGAAGAGCTTTTTACCTCAGCTCATTTGCTGAAATTTCATATGTTTGGGAGGAAAGGTGTACAGTCATCATTAGAAGATCTAGCTTTAAAATTTAAACATTGGAGATGAAGTAATTTCTTTTTTAAGATATATAGTCTTTTTTACCTCTAGTATTTGTAGGCTTAACATCTATTAACAAAAAAGTAGTATTTTCAAGAATTCATGCCACCATACAGCCTGAAAAAAAACCCAAAAGGACGTGCCTCAAATTAAATCTGACATACATTTTGAGCATTGCTCTCAATGGAACAAGCCTTGTACTACTGACCTTAGAAGGTATTAAGAAGGGTCAAAGAAATAAAAAAGGTGTACAAGAGGCCATTTGGAATGAAATAGACATGTTGATGTATGTGTTCATAGAAGAATTTTGCTGTACAAACCATGAGTTAGCTTTTCCTCTGCAGGTAGTTTAGACAGCATAAACCATAGTACAGCTATTTTCTGCTGGAAATGGTATTCCATATAGTTGGGAATAATTCAGTGTTTTCCTAAGAGCTGGTGCATCAGTTAGCTTCAACTCAGCTTAACTGAAGGAAATTTTCTCCCAGTTACATTTGTCTTGGAAGTTCTGATGCTTGGTATTGAGCTTTTGTAACCAAAATCAGCTTAGAGGAAAAAGGAGTTACCGAACAGCTGAAGTGCTGATGTACAGAAACAAACAAAAATATTGAGGAAACGGAGTAAAGGGTTTTTTTGAGTGGAGAGAAAACAAGCACTTTTTTCCCCTCACTGAATCCCCATATTTATGATACTCTAAGCTACAGAAGTTTAAGGATGTTTGCGTTTGTGGGGTTTATTTTGGTTTAAAATGCATTGCAAGGCTTTGTGTTTGGATGATTGTGACTAGTGGTGACCTATCCTCATGTTTATACCTTTCTACTTTGCTTCATACTTAAGCAAAATCAGTACAGAAGCAGTTCTATTAAAGAAACATTGTTTTGTATATAAGTAACTTAGGAATGACCCTCTATTTTGACCTTTATGTTTACTTGCCTGTATAAACTCTACATCTCCTCAGCTGTACCAGTTCCTGGTTGTTCACTATATTTGAATGCAAGAGAATACACTACTGGGTTCGATCTGTGCCCTAGAGAGTTAGCTGCAGACCAGTCCTCCAGCGCTGAGTATAGCTAGCACAGCAGGTCTGAAGCAAGGCTGGAAAAAGGGCACAGGGTGTAGCACAGCAGGAACAAAAAAGTTGTCTTTCTGCCTGTCTGAAGATGTACTTCTATTTCTTGGCCACTGCATGAAAAATAACATTTGTATTCAAGTCAGTGGAAGTGGGAGGCAAGAAATGGTGAAACTTGTGTCTCAGGCTGAGGAATGGTTGTGCTCATGGTGTTTGGCTGATGAGGCAGGGGCTGTCACCTGTCCATCAGTGTTTCTCTCTTGTGCAGCTCCATTTTTACCTTTCCCTCCCACAAAAGCTAAGTGCAACACTTGAACTGTAGGATGCCAGGCTGTATGGAGCTGAGCTGCAGCAAGGGAGAAAAGACAGTTTCTCAGAGGGGTCTGAGTAGTTGGGTACCTAATCAACACCTGAAATATGAAAGTTCAGGAATGTGGGAAGAACATGTGATACAAGTTTGGTGTCAAGTTTTGGATGGACAAGACCAGGGCTGTATTGATGATCACAGAAGGGTGAACTGCTATGGAAGAGAGAATGCACACAGTTTGTTCTAGAAATCACTTCTCTCAAAAGGAGACAAATACGGAAGTGGTTACCATGACCATGACACACCTCATGCTATTGAAGTTAGTGTCACCTGGGACTCAAGTGCTAAGACAACATATCCTTTTGGACTCCTTACTGTTGCTAAACGTCATTGCCTGTGTATACACTTAAAATTGATACAGTTCCTTTCTGTGTCTGGCTTGGTGGCTGACTTCCAATAGCTTTTGTTTTCAGAGTACTGTGCTTTAAATAAAGAAGGGATAAGTCTGGGCTTCTAATTTGAGTGTTTGAAACTCCCAACACAGTTTGCAAGAATTTCTGTCTGGGATTAGGTGCTTACAGTGTCATTATTGCTCTAGGAGGAAAACCTAGAAATAAAGTGATTTAGGAGTTAGGTAATGTACTTTTACATCACAGAATCATTACTGTAATATGCAAGATATCAGCCTATATTAACAAAAAGAACACCCAAATACAATTGCCCCTAAACTTCCAACTACTTTGAAAGTTTTATTCAGTTTTGTATTCCTTATCCCACTGTGGGAGAGCGTTGAGTGGCTGTGTGGGGCTTAGCTGCCCGTGGAGGTTAAACCACAGCCACAACAGAGTTACTGTTTGAGACACTTGCTTGGGACAGCGATCACTTTACCTCATACAGTATTAATTTTCTAGTGCTTCAGGTGCACATTTCTAGTTTTGAAAGTGAATGATGAAAGCTCAAAAAAAAAAAAAAAAAAAAAAAAGCTCCTGTGTAAGGAATTGCTGGCAATCTTTTTGTGTGATGCCATAGATCAAAACATTACACTCTTTTATTTTTATTTCTTTTTCCCCTTTACAGCACATAATCAAGTTTCACAGGGCTTCTAAAGCAAACAAGAAACCAGTTCAGTTACCTCGGGGAATGGTGAAGTCACTGTTGTATCAGATCCTAGATGGTATTCACTACCTGCATGCTAACTGGGTGTTACACAGGGATTTGGTAAGTGGATCTGCAATGGGTTTTAGCACCGGGAGGACATTTGAGGGCAAGGATTGTCTTTTATGAAAGATTGCTGGGAAACAATTCTTTGTGCTGAAGGCATGTATTAATAAATATGTATTTTTATGCTGCAGTCAGATAGCCTTGATTAGTAGAGAGTATTTTCAAAGCTGGCTATGATCTGATATGCTTATGACAGCAAAGTGTATCAGATGCCTGTTTTCTTCCATTTTTCTAAATAAACTATTTTTTTAAAGTGTTCATTTAAATAACAGGCATGTTGAGGTACAGAGAATGCCTGTGGTAGTATCACTGCAGGCAAGATAAATAAGTAAATACAGCATGTGTGTAGGTGGGGGAGAGGATGATTGGCTATTAAGAACTCTTAACGAAAAAGAATTCCCTAAAATTATCCGTCTGACTCATGAAAGTAACTTTTTTTGAAGGTCATTGTCTTCTCCTAATACTTATAATCTATATCAGAAATATAGCCATGCCAACTTTTTAAGTATTCTGCTAATACAATAATGTTTTCCCAAACTACATTGTAAGCAAAACATTTTGAACCTGAGTTAGTGTTTCTTAACCAGCAAGTATTATTTGTAATTGGTGCATGTAAGCAATTCTTACCTGTTTGAACTATGCCCACAGCTGGTTGGGCTGGTTCTGTCATCTTAAAATTGGGTAGTTTTCCTGACACAGTTGTCTGTAGCTCTTGCTCTTAGAAGTAAACTGAAAAAGGAGGAGGGGAAAAAAAAATCTGTCCAAGTGTGATACTATCTACATATGTTTTTAATTACTGACATTTCTTTAGTGCATGGGAGTATTATTAGTTTGACCTTTAATTCCCATGAGTCAGTATTACCCGTGGTATTCTCTGTGCGGTGCAGTGAGGCTGACTTCCTTATTCCTCTTCTAGAGTCAGTTTTTTGTCCTTAAAGTAGCTTTCATAGTGTTCCTGGTAATGTAGACAATGACTAGTTATTTGTCTTTTCATGCCAAATAAATGCTTTTACAGGGTGCCAGTCTCTGTTGAAACTGATGGGGAAAGATGTATCTTTGATAAATAACATTTTCAGAGATGAAACACAATGAAGCTTTCCTTTATGAAAACAATTGTATGGCTGTTGTTTCTAATTTGCCCCTGTTTAAGAACTGGAACAAAAGCATGAGCACGGAGGGAGAAAGTCAAAAAGATTGTGGTGGGTTTGTCATAACTGGAGCAAAACACAATGTAGAAATGCATAGTGCATGTTACTTGTTAGATACATTTTGGTTGAAAAATAAAAAAAGGTCTTATTCTAATGTTCTGTCTGCAATATTACTCTTCAGTATATTTTTAAGAGGCCTACAGAAAACAATTGACCTGTCATCAAATATCTTGATTTTTTCTAATGCTTTACTTTCTACAGTTTCAGATAATTTGTGAACTTAAGCATAATTGAGTTTAAAAAGAAAACCATGCATGGTGTTAACTGGATGGCTCAGGAGATTGGTAATTTATTACAGAGCCTTTCACATCTAGGTCTATAGCTCAAATACAGTTTAAGTTGGCAACTGTGAAAAACTATTAGCATGTCATTTTCTGACCTGTGTGAAATGAGTTGGTGGTCTCAGTCCAGCATGAAGTTTTCTTCCAGCAGAAAAACCACCTTCACAATTGGGTATCTCTTGGTAATCTGACGAGAAGACCAAAAGCTTGAGGCAGAGACTGAGAGTGGTCTTCCCACTGGAACCTTGTCAAGTCGTGTTGGTGAGAATCCTATAAAAGCTGTGCAGGGGCCGCCTGTGCTGCCTTGTCCTTGGAAACCTTCTGGTTTGTCGTTTTGAAACCATTCAGTTTGAGCTGAATTTTGAAGGCACGTGTTTCATGCAGCAGACAAGAAGGAATTTTACCTGCCAGATGTGTTCTTTCTTTTATCAGGATCTCTGGGAATAAGCTGAGTAACAGAAGAGATTCTCCCTAGTGCTTTATCTTAGCAAGACAGGGAAGTATCAATGCAAAGTTAAGCTTGCAAGTTGGGTCTTCAGTAGCATGGATATTCTGATCCCCAGCAAAATAACTGGCATTAATGCTAGTGCTTAGATGTGGGTTTCTGTTCCAGGCTACCTGTAGTATTAGCCTTCAGGAATATTGGTGGTTAAATCCTCAATTTTAACTCCTTACTGAATGGTTGGTCAGATTTATTGTTCCTCTGAACTGTTTAGTGTTGCTGTAATTCTGAAGGTTTTCCCGAGATGTAGAGGTGTACAGATACACACACAAGTTGCTTAAGTAATATGCTTACTTTCATTTCATATAGTGGGTATTGTAAGACTGACAGTGTTGGGGGGGGGGGGGGAGTGTAAGTGTAAGGAAGCTGAAGAATATAGTTCTTTGGCAGGAAAAACTCCTCTTTGCTATACCTCTTGCATAGGATAACAATTTTTTAAAGGGAGAGAGAACTCATCTCTTGGGAAGGAGATTGTATTCCATCTAAGTGCAGTTTGCTGCTTTGGGGCTGTTTAAAGATTTCTTAATGAAGTTAGAGCTTTTAGGTAGGTTATTAATATCTTGGAAATTTTTTTTGTTGTTGGTTTTTTTTTTTTTTTTTTTTTTTTTTCTGTAATGAGAAACAAAGTATGATGAACTAACTCCTTTCTTGCCAGGCAGTAAAACTTAAAAATCACAAACAGAAATTCATCTGCATCACAGTAGAATGGAGGAATTAAGACCAGCTTTAAGTGAATGTGTTCTGTATGAAACAGCAAAATCTGTAGGAAGACAATAATTCTGTTGTGTTATTTTCTGGTCATAGCTTATCTTTTATGGAGGAAATTAATACAAGTCTTAGCAATAATATAACTATTTAAATAATTAACTTTTTTCTTTTACTGGTTACATGAAAGCAAATTCACCACTTTCAGCAGAGCAAGGGAGATGTTGATTGTATTTATTATCTCCTGTATTTATTACCTCCTGTGCTTGAGGAGTTAGCTTTTCCATAAGTCTTTGAAACATACCAGTAACGTTTTTCAACAAATAAATGCCAGTTTAAAAAAAAATCCTGATTTGACTTGCATAGTCTTTAGCTTTTTTTTTTTTTTTACATTTTGTGACTGAAAGCAATTGAAAGCAGATTGTTTATTCATGCTCTGACTGTAGCAGGAAGGAAATAAGGACACTTCATGTAATCACTACAAAATGCATTATCCTTTTAATAATGTTTTGAATTTAGTTATCAAGCATGCTTGACACATACTGCATTTTGCTGACTTCTTTTCCTAGCAGTTTTCCCACTTTATGATATTCAGCTACTGTATTTCTTCCTTTACTCCAAGTTCTTATTCCACACTAAATTACTGTAAGCAGATGATTTGCCATAGATCTGCTCTCATCAGTCTGCAACCGGAACAGTGAGAGAAAAGAGAGCATGGGCTTTGCAGTGTGCTTGGAAGGTTTCTTCAAGTAATGGGCACATGATTTGCATGGTTCAGCAACTTCTGCCATGCCTGTTAGCATTTCAAAGTGCACCTTTATTTAATACTAGTTTGTAGTAGTCATGTCTAGAGTCAGGATCCAGTCTTATCTATGAGAGGACCACCTCTTCATGGGCTTTGTGTGGTGACTGAGTTTCCAGTTCAGATAGTTTCAGTGCAAAACCTGTTATTAAAGTGCTTGTGTGGTACAGCAATGCAATACTACCCTGATGCCCAAGCTATCCCCATCTCCCCCTAAAAAGGCAAAAAAACTCCAAAACCAAAACAAAAATTAAAAAACCCCACACAACAAACACACAAAGAAAAAAAAAACCCACAAAACCGAACAAACAAAAACCCAAATAAACAAAACCCTGAAGGATATCTCACAGCTCTTGTAGTACTGCTGCTGAGACATTCTGAACATGTTTTGTACCCAAATTTTCAGACTGAATTCCCTGGCTTATTTTGTGTGCGTAGTGTGAGTGGGTGCTGAACAGATGAATTGCCACTTGGTGTATCAGGTATGGAAATAAGCTACACAGTGCTGGATTCCTGCTTTGCATTTCCCTCCTCTTATCCCTTGCCAAGGCATGACAGTGTCTTAGCCTTTATCAATAACATCCACGTTCTAGGTAGTCTGAGACCGTATCACTGTGGATGTGACCATTTGTGAACTAGGGCTACCAGAGTGTGCAGCTCAGCTAAACTCTTGCTGTGGAATGAGCACTGGTTTTTAATAAGCTTTCAGGTGAACAAGCTTTCATACAGTTGAAATGTAGGTTTCTGGGAGCTGAGCTCTTCCCAAGGATACCTGCTGCCAGATTTGGGATTAGCAGGAACACAAAAGATGTTCTTTTAACAACAAATGAGGAGAAGCCACTGCCAGGGTGGTTTTCAGTAGACAGTATCTTAATTGCTTTCCAGGCTCTGGCTGTGAATCACTAAGTATGTGTTTTAAACAAAGTTAAGTATGTGGAACATTTACCCTGCCAATTTACCATTTTCCGCATTAGATCCAAGCATGTCTCCCTTGGTATTTAGTGATTGCTTCAGAAATACAAGAATACCCTTTGGTCCTGCTCTAGCGCTTACAAAACTAGGGTCATTTTAAGGAATGAACCTAATTAACTAAGAATGAGTTGTAGGGAAAGCTGTGCACATTACTAGAAAGAAATTAGCATGTTCTAAAAGCAGGGTGGTTTTCTCCCCTATTGAAGTATGTAAAAAGATAGGAGGCATTTTTGTCCCAGAAGATATCATAATGACTTACTGGTGATTTGCTTTCAAAAGGGGGGGGAGGGGGAGCCAAACACCCCAATCACTGTTTTGGTTGCCAGCTGTTGTAGTTCCCAAGATTTTTGTTTCCCAGGTGTTTTTCATGATGTAAATATGTGCTTTCATGAGATCACAAAAGAACAATGTGTCTGTCTGGTGGAACCTTGTTTTCTTGCATAGGCTGTAATAACGTGCTTTCCTGTGAGCTGTATTTACTGTAGTTCTGAATGTTCTATAGGTAAAATAACATTATCTGGTGTTCTTTAATGCTGCTATTTACAGGGAGCATGGCTACTCCCTTTCCTGCTTTTCTGAGCATTTTTTTTTTAGTGATCTTAGAACAAACTTTCAAACCAGTAATTGAAGTGTAGAAATGGTCAGTAGAGGCTCTCAGCCTATGCATTTGATGCTTATGCCAGTGACTTAAATAAATAAACCAACCCCCACTGAAACCCCAAACAAGCTTGCCTTCTTTTTGTGTGTGGTTTTAGGTGGGTTTTTAATTTTATTTATCTTAAACTGCTGTGTGAATGAGAATCCTTTTGGCTTGCTTTCTTTTTGGGCATTGTTGTTGGCAATGACCCGTTTGGTCAGGGTTTTCATGGAGTCATGTCTGTCAACTTTGTACAAATGTGGATTTGCAGCTAGGAATACAGATTCTGTTGCTGCAGTACCACCAGCCTTCCAGTCAGAGACGCAGAAAGCATCTCTTTGAATTCACTGTGGAGAATCCTGTAGGGATCTATAAAATCATTTGCTTCATATAAGCAAATCATTGAGGCCACTGTCTTTGAAAGGTCATAGCAATCAGAGGAGATTTGTGACGAGGAAAAAGCAAATGTCACTCCAGTCTTCAAGAAGGGCAAGAAGGATGCTATGGGAAACTACATGCCAGTCATTCTTGCCTTGATCCCTGGGAAGGTGATGGATCAAATCCTCCTGGAGGCCATTTCAAAACATTTGGAAGACATGATGGTGATTGGCAGCAGTCAGCATGGATATATGAAGGGGGAATCATGCTTAGCCAACCTGAAAGTGACTAGCTTGGAATAGGGAAGAGCAGTGAGTGTTGATTACTTGAGAAAGGCTTTCAGCACTGTATCCCATAACATCCTTGTAGACCAGTTAGTGAAGTATAGACCAGGTGAGTGAAGTGAACGGTGCACTGTGTGTTGAAAACTGGCCAAATAGGTGGGCTCAGAGGGCTGCGATCAGTGCCGCAAAGTTGAGCTGGACACCAGTCATTGGTGGAGCGTCCCAAAGGCTGGTACTTGGTTCTGTGCTGTTTAACCTGGACAAGGGGACACAGCACACCCTCAACAAGTTGACAGATGATTTCCAATGCTGCCTTCCAATCTCAGTCATTCTGTGAATATCTTAAGCATTTGATCTGTTATGAAAAATTAAACTCCTACAAGTTTCTGGTAACGAGTGACCAGGCTGATGGCTTGAAAGGTACACCAGCTGTTAAATAACTGCAATGGTACAAAGAGCTATCTTAATCCAGTTACCATGCAGTCACAATCTCAGAACTAACTAAAAATACTCCTGGAAACTCTGCTTTAATCACATTGTTCCTTATTCTCTATGAGCTCTTTGATCTTTCACATTCCTTTAACACACCTGCTCCCGCTACTGCCCCAGCTTCTAGGCTGGTGAGGCACTGGAACAGGTTGCCCAGGGAGGTCATGGATGTCTCCTCCATGAAGGTGTTGAAAGCTGGTTTGCATGAGGCCTTGAGCAATGTGGTTTAGTAAAAGACGTCCCTGCTCATGGCAGGGGGTTTGAAACTAGATGATACTTAAGGTCTCTTTTGACCCAAACTATTCTAGAATTCTATGAAACTTGGGGGCTGCAAGTATGTTAACTGGTGGGCAGACTGTACTAGATTTCTGGTTTTTTGGTTGGTTGGGTTTTTGTTTTGTTTTGGTTTTTTTTCTCTAGCTTTAAGCTTGGGGTTTAGTGTGTTATTAGGCTGGCTTTTAATGTGCTGGCTTTGCAAGATGTCCAGATACTGATTATGGAGTTGGAAAGAGTAACATGTAATTCTTCATTGTTTGCAGGTTAGTTCAGCCATCTTATTGCATTTCCGTGCAGTAAACTGTCTAACTTTCATATGCAGATACATAAATGCAAGTAGAGGTAAGACTTGTATAGAGAAAAGGCATTCTAGAAACGTTAGATCTAATTCCCATTGCAAAGGTAACAAACTGCACTATTGAGACAGAAAAAGAATCAACATAACTTCCGGTTTTAACGTGAAAGAGGTGTGGAGAACCAGGAGATCTTTGATCATAAATGTACCTTTGAAGTAAGCTTAGTCAATAAAAACTCTCTAGTAAGGTTTAGTAAAAACCCTAGAGTATGATTTTAGAAACACTTAGATGCAGTTTGCAGCTTAGGATTGTTGTTTTGGGTTTTTTTAGTACTTAGTATCTTGTTAAGGTTATAGTGAAGTTAATCAATGTGTAAAATGCTGTGGAAGGTAGGAATATAAATCGTTCAAAATATAGGAAATAGCCTGCAATAGAAAGCAAATGCAGTGATCTGTATGCGTGATCTATACTCACAATATAGACAAGTTCAAAAGATAAAAGTCTTTTGAGCAACTTTAAATCTGAGCAGCTTCAAAGTAGCCTGTGAAAAATTCACCTTATAAAAAGGGCACACTTATGCCCATATAAAAGCTTGGTCTGTTTGAACTGCTGACTTTATCTGATTTGCTCTGAGTGGCACAAAACTTCACCTTTGGGGTGTTTTTTCAAGTATTGCATGTTCTGTGTACAAAGGAGGTAAACAAGGAAACACAAAGCCCAGACAACCAGTGGAAAGTTGATAGTATTAACTGTGTAGGCATCTCATCTTTTCTATTTTTCTTTATCCAGAACAGGAAGAGTTGTATATTATTCAATACAATGAGGGTGATGTGAAAGCCAGAGTACTAGTTAAAGGAAAACTGGAGGTAGAATAGAGCTGTTGAGGTAGCCTATGTCATTTTGCTTAAGTGCATGCAAAACAAGGAGTAAATAAGGCAGTTTACTTCTTTTCTGTGGAAGTATTATGAAGTATGAGATTGCAGCGCAACTGAATGCCTCGCAACCTGGGGAAGCTGCTTCAACAAAATGAGTGAGTGAAAATGGTACTCAGTAGTTATATTCCCCATTCAAAATCTTTTCTTATGAGGCAGAACTCTAAATTGAAAAAAGAGATGGAATTCTCTTTGGAATAGCACAGCACCTAAAAGAACCCAACAAACCAACCCAACCAAACCAAAACCACCATCAACAAAAACCCCAAACAAAACTGCCCAATTTCTGTGCACGCTGTCCTCTTGCCTTTGATCCTGCTCTGATGTGTACACAGCATCCACAGTCCTAGACATCCTGACCTGTGGACAGAGTAATCTCTTGTGTAGCAAAATCCACAGGAAATAAGTTTCTGCGAGACTGTTTGTTTCAATTTATTATGTTTGCTATTACAGTTTTGGATGATGTCTTAATGATATTTGACATGTGAGATTTTCCTGCTGAAATAATGTTTTTGCTTACGATACCCACCTTTCCTTCCTTGGAGACTTAGTGTAGAAGGTCATGTCCTTCAGCTTGTCCTGATGTTCATTTTTAGGCAGTGGGAGAGTTGGCCTGAAAAGTGTAATGAATTTTTTGTTCTTCTAGTGAAAGTGTTAGCTTCTGTATGAGGCAATGTACAGACTTTAATAAGTTGCATTGCCCCAAATTGGCAGTAATTGAGTGACAGCGAGAGAAAAGAAATTCTTGGAGTGTGTTCAGAGCATACAAATGTAATAGTGAGGCCAACAGCTTTCCTCAGGCTGAAACAGAGAGAAAATATCATGATGGTAACTAGCAGAAGGGCTCCCTGGCATAGATATGGTATCCTATCCAAATACTTTCTGTACTTTTAAAATTTTTGAGCATGTGTGCTTTGATAACTTAGGTTTTTGGTTTTGTTTGGCTGTTGCTAGTAATTCTAATGACAATTGTATTTAGATGCTTGGGGAGGGCTGTGTCTCTTTAACAGCTCTGAGATCTTCGTAAGATGATATTTAACATGGTGCGTTTAAAATATATTTCCTTAATTTCCAGTGCTTTTCACATATTTTTTTTTTTAAACTTTTTAAATTAAAAGGATGGCTTTAATGTTTAGCTTTAATACATGTTGAGTTCTGTGAAGCCAGTGTTTTCACTGGCATTTGTAGTGGTCTTTTAATGATAATTTATTTTCAAGCTGCAAATCAGTTGATGAATAGAATGAAAATTATCTTAATTGTGAATGCACATCTCTGAATTCAAGGAAATAAATTATCCTCAGAAAAGAGCTGATACTGTCATTTGAATGTGGTTATATTGACACTTTCATTGTGCTGGAGTACTGTTTAGCATTGACATAATCACTTTTGTTCGAAGTGGAAATAATGTAATTATTGTATTTAACCAAGAATGTCAGTTTCAATTCCTTGGATTGCAGTAGGGGAGCATCCCACCTTGGTAATAAGCAAATGTGATTGCTTGAAGATCAACAAGACTGTTAAAACAGATGTGCCTTAAGAAACAGAAATATCTTGTTGGTTCATAGACCCAGAGACGGCGTGTGAATTTTGCAAGGCTAGATGAAGGTTCAGTAGGTTTTCCCTGCATAGTTTTTCTTATTGAGGGCATAACTGCAAAGTCATTAAACCACATCAATATATTAAGATTTCTACCACTCAGTCACAAAAGTGCCTATCCAGGCTCTTAGAGTTGCCTTTCAAAACATTTTTTCTTATTTTTTTTTTTTCAATGTTACTGAATTACAACCTTCATGGCAAAACATTTTGTACTTACTTACAATACAATACAATACACCAGGTTGGAAGAGACCTTCAAGATCATCGCGTCCAACCCATCAAACAATCCAACCCACCCAACAACTAAGCCATGCAGCCAAGCACCCCATCAAGTCTTCTCCTGAACACCTCCAGTGAAGGTGACTCCACCACCTCCACGGGTAGCCGATTCCAATGGGCAATCAGTCTCTCTGTGTAGAACTTCTTCCTAACATCCAGCCTAAACCAGCCCTGGCACAGCCTGAGACTGTGTCCTCTTGTTCTGGTGGTGGCTGCCTGGGAGAAGAGACCAACCTCTGCCTGTCAACAGCCTCCCTTCAGGTAGTTGTAGAGAGCAATAAGGTCACCCCTCAGTCTCCTCTTCCTCAGGCTAAGCAACCCCAGTTCCCTCAGCCTTTCCTCATAGGGCTTGTGTTCCAAACCCCTCACCAGCTTTGTTGCCCTCCTCTGGACACGCTCCAGCAAGACAACATGCTTCCTAAACTGAGGGGCCCAGAACTGGACACAGGACTCAAGGTGGGGCCTAACCAGTGCAGTGTACAGGGGCAGAATGACCTCCCTGCTCCTGCTGGCCACACTGTTCCTGATGCAGGCCAGGATGCCATTGGCCTTCTTGGCTGCCTGGGCACACTGCAGGCTCATGTTCAGCCTCCCATCGACCAGTACCCCCAGGTCCCTCTCTGCCTGGCCACTCTCCAGCCCCTCTGACCCCAGCCTGTAGCACTGCCTGGGGTTGTTGTGGCCAATGTGCAGAACCCGGCATTTGTTTCCTGCTTCTTAGGCACTTGCTCAACATACAGCTGAAGAATTTGAGTTTGTTTTTTTTAAATGATTGTGGGATTGTGCAATCCATTCCTGTATTGTTTACTATAATACTTTGAAGTATTAATCTTCCAAGAATCATTGCTGGGGCCATGATTGCAAAGGTTGAAGTAGTTTTGGGCTACGAGTACTTGACTCGGCATTGTTCTTTAAAAGTTACATTTGCTTGTTAAAAATTCAATATTTTACCTTTTTGAATCATCTTGGTTCATCACAGGTAGAAATGAGTGGAATGGATGGTTTGAATATTGGTGGCACAACCATGGATGATGCACAAATACTAGTATTTAACGAAAGTTAGTGGTGTGACTTAACCCGCCACTGTGAATCCTCTATTCAGTAATGTTTTAGGAGCCAAACTCTTATCATGGAATTATCCCGATAGAACCTGGTTACGATGAGACTAAAGCCTTAAAACATGCACTAAAATGGACATTTTTAACAAGGTGAATCTGTTCATAACTATAACTGTTAATAAATGGAGGGAGAGGGAGGGCAGCATGTACGTTACAATACCATAGATAATTCAAGGGAATTGGGTTAATTGTTGATGCTGTGGTTACAATCAACCTTTGAAAACTGAGTTCAGAAACAGCTTAGTAGCAAAAAAATGTGGAATGATAATTCCTACAGACCTAGTTTGATGCTGAAAGTAAGAAATGTTGAAGATCACAATGGCTAAGCTGTCCAAAAAGACAATTGTTTTTCCTCACTGCTTTGATAAGTAAAACTTAGTGGAAAGAGGACAGAGCGGCAGAATGCCTTTCCTGCAGCATGAGACAGTATCTCCTGAGTTCCAGACATCTAGTATGTTGACATTGAGTAAGTAATCATCTCCCACTCTTATGAATAACTTGCTGTGAGCAACAGGAATGCTGCCTTTTTTTGATACAGTTATATCTCATCAAGACATAGGTTGGAATCATTGTCATGTTGTTTGCATTTGCATTAAATGAGCTGCAAAGTCTTGAGTTTCTCAGTATGGTAAGAAGCAGGGTGGGACTGCAGTGTTTGTTCAAATAGAACAATTATTTAATAAGAAAAAAGTATCAGAAAATACATGGCTCAAATTTAACATGACTCACAACGAGAAACAAGAGGATACCATACTGGGATTGTATGGAGTGGAACATGCTGTGCAAGGCATGTAAGACTATCCCACTACTGTGTTTAGCATCAGTGAAGCCTCGTCAGGAGCTGCATGTAATTTGGAGCACTCAAGTTCAAAAGAGTAGGTGGACCAAGGCAGAACAGCTAGAGGGGAACAATAGGAATGGTCATACATCCAGAAAAAACCGAACCGACTAGGGACCACTGAGCAGAAGAGAGTTCTTTTAATTTAGGTGGTAGCCTGAAAGGATTTGTAGAACTTCAGAAGTGTAAGAAGTCCTTGCAGTGAAAGAGTAGTTGTCTACTCTTTTCTGCTGGTGTATAGGAAAGAGGCAATTTCATTTGTGGAGTTAGAGGGAAAGGAAAAACACTGAAAAAGAGATGAGTGAAATAGACTGCCTGTGAATTGTGCAGCCTTCATCATCAAAGCCTTTATGGTGTGGGTGAACAGAGAGCAGTACTGTGGGCCAGGTCGGGCAGAGGGATGGAAGTGACACTGAAGTCCGTTGTGGATCTCCAAACCCGTTGGTATAGCATCTGGGTGTTTTTTAGCTCCTTTATTTGCAATTAGCCTGGTTCTTAGTATTTCTGATTAAATTTTAAGTACCTAAAAAATATTTCAGTGAGGATTTTGTTCTCTCTACAGTAGTAGTAGTGATAAAATGCACAAGATCAGAATTTGTCTAGGTGTCGCACAAGGAGTCTGACAAAGCCAGATCTAGGTGAAGATAAGATTTAGTGCTGTGTTATGGTCATGAGTCCATTCTTCCATGGGAATGAATTATTCCTCTGATGCTGAAGTGGGGTGTTGAGGGAGGGGAGAAGAGCAGTTTTTCCTAAATTTCACTGTACAGAGCTGTCAGAAAACTTGCTTTGTTGGTCTCCAAAGTATTCAGCTGTACATTGGTGCATGACTCCTCACATTTGGTTTAGGTTCATAACAGCTTTCTCATTTGCATTTATCCAGCCGGAGCAAATTATTTCGCTTGATGGCAAAAGTAAATATGCCCTTTTCAGAACAAAAAGGAACGACTTTTTAAAGGTGATTACTTGTAATTATAAAAGAAGGTAACTGTTTTTGGAGTACTGTGTTTTCAGACACAAGACAAAAACTGCTGATTGGTTTTTTTTTTCCCTTCACTTGCTCAGCCCAAGTGATTTGAATAATTTGTAATTTTCACTGGATGATTAGACTGAAATTTAAGAAACTAAACTGAAGTTTGTCCAGATTTCTCCCTTCTGTTTCTAATGCCTGCTTATTTTTCATTACAAATACATTTTTAATATGTAATGAGTTGCACATAGAGACAGAACTGGGGAGTTGTTTTTTTTCTCCAGATGGTGGACTTGAGTTCTGATATTTGTTGAGTGTTTTTCAGGAAGTCTTCTTGAATGTTTTTCAGGGAGTCTTCAAAATGCTTATGTTTTAGGAACACCAGTACTGGTCCTACACTGCTTTCTGGTAAATATTCCCCTATTGAATTTAAATACCGATTAATGGTCTTGTGTGTAAAAAATCTTTTCAACTAAAGATATGTTCCAGCCTACTGATGAAATGCTTTTTAAGAATGGGAGCCTTCAGAATAAGACCAGGGATCTTGAAATTATTATTTTAAGTCTTTAACTGTGACAATGTATCTTTACAGTGATATGCCTCGACAAATATTTCTGTCTGTTGTAGAAATCCTTTTGTTTCAAACAGAGCTGTTTCAGTGCAGGGTCTTTGACTTGAGAAAGAGGTGAACTGCTGTAAATGCTTATTCCAGATTGAGGCCTTTTTTTATTTTGTGGCCTATAAGACTCTTTATGGAGTTTCCAGATTGCCTGTATTTAAAAAAAATATTCTGTAAATGCCAAGAGGAAAAAAATCTGAATGTGAATCAGCCTGTTGCTACTGATTTTGTTAGCTAGTATTGTCTCATCTTTGTACTTTGCTTTACAATCTGTTGCTTAGTTTGTACTTAGGGTAGAAGATGATTTTGGGGCAGGAGTTGTTACTCAGTGCTCTGCTCATTGCTAATCTGGCATAATGGAGCCTTTGTGTGAATATGGCTCCTTGTCCCTGTCAAAATCCAAACAGTAAAATATCTTAAGGTAAAAACATCACGAGGACTCTGCAAGCATTTTTGTGGAGTGTTATCAGCCTGTGAAAATGCAGAGGAGGAAATGGTACTTGAGGTCAGTGTATTATTTATCTCAAAAATTGTCATGGCTGTGTAATGTATTGGTAACTCTACCCAAAGAATATTGATTAGGCATGTAGCTTATTAACCCCTCAGATATGTTGAGCTTGTGTAAAAAACACAAATATTTCCTGGGAGTCAGAGCATAGCGATAGAATGAATCACTTATGTGGTGAAATTGTTTTCTTACCTAGCAGTTTGAATTGCTTTGAACTTGGACATGAACTCTGAATTTAAAGATTGTATGCTGCTTGTTTGTTTCTAGGATGTTTCTAGATACAACCAAAATGGAATGCAGTATGAGGTGTATGCCCACATACTGCATTTATTTTATGAAGAAGCAGTACTGACATGGAGTGTATGCTTTTATTAGGGGGAACCCCAACAACAGCAATGGGGAAAAGGTGTTGGTTGTGGGACAGACACAAGTCTTTCTGCATATTGCTTAGCTAATGCAGCACAAGTTGGATCTGTTCTTGCTGTTGGAAAGACAGTGGGATTTATTTTACCTTGTAATCATAGTTAGGCTATAACATTTTCTTCTGTCTTCAAGCTGCTCTCAGAGAAGAGAGGCAACACCTCAAATTCTGTTTATGTATTTTGTATGTGGATTGCACTGTTTCAGAAATCCATGTTGCAGCCTTTCATAAACAGCAGTAATTAAGTTTCTCAAGGACATCTTGTACTTGATTATTTATTTTTTGTACCTTGTTTCACTTAGCACTAATTTCTTTTACATAGGTATCAAATTGTGGTCTTTTCTCTTGTTGAATGTATTTACACCAGAGCCTGATAGGTTCAGGAAGACTTGAGAATTTCCTGGAATGCTTGTGTAAATCACACGAAGATAATTAAGATTTATTTTAACTCTTAGGTAGTCTTGCCAGGGTGTTGTGTATTTTTTTCCCCTCCAGATCAGTTTAAACTGGGGAAACAAAATAAGAGTTGTGTAGTCTCACAGTTCACAACTGAACAGGAGCTTCTGTTTTGTCCAGATTTTAGAGCATGAATATCTAAATTGCTTAATTTCAAAACAAGACTGGCATACATTTTCAGCTTTAGTTGTGAGTTTCCTAACTTGTTCCCCCCCCAAAATAAGCAGTGCAGGTTTGATTTGTATAAACAGTGTTAGTGTTTGAGCAATCTTCTGACTGCAGATGTCAAGACTGGATTATGAGAAGCAGGATGACAGAAAATATAGAATGAAGTAGTGATGAGTGGGTTATGTTTCTAACCAGCTGAACTCTACCTCAATTTTTTAACTCACCTCTTTAGTAAAAGACAAGGAAGATGGAGAGAAAAAGAAAAGAAGGGCAACGCTTTCTAGTTTTGCAGCTCTCTGAATTAGTATGTGCTTCTAAATAGGAATAATCTAGATGATTTTTATCTCCACTATGAAGCCATGTGGTAATGTTTAATCTGTATCTTACTCAGGTATTTTTTAATGTAAAATGTCTGCAAATGTTCATAATAGCCCTGGGCAAATCATGTTGTAGAGTTGGCTACCCGACCCTGTGCTGGGAATGGAGGTGGTGGGCAGCAATGGGACTGCCTCCCACCAGAGAGATCTGGGGCAGCTTTGGTAGAAGTCTTGGTTGGTCAGCAACTGCAACTCCTGCCAGTTGAGGACAGACACCAGGGTGTTAGCTAGGAATCATGTTGCCTGAGTGCAGAAACACCAAAACTCTCCTCTGTCAGGGAGAGTCTGTGTTTGGGTCCTTGCACAGCTTTATGGTGATAGAGAAACTTGTCATTTTTATCAAAAACAAAGTTGGTTTAAAACTGGCAAAACAAAGCTTAACTAACTTTTCAGAGACTAATGTTTAGGTTTATCGTGGTATATGTATTGTATATTTATTTTTTTTTCCACAGAAACCTGCTAATATTTTAGTTATGGGTGAAGGTCCTGAGCGAGGAAGAGTAAAAATTGGTATGTTTATATCTTTGATAAGTCCCAGTGTAGCATTTAAGTTAGAATGTTCTGAAGGTGCCGTTGTACCATCTAAAGTAGTCACTGTAATACTAGTATGTGCCTGGGCACATTGCCTAAATGCTGTTTTCTGAGTGACTGGCTTCTTGATATTAGCCCCATCAGTTCTGATGATGAAATGCTGTAGCCTCATCCATAAGAAGTGGGAAATGTCATTATATTTTGTTTAAGTGGGTGTTTGTGTGGGGTGGGGGATTTTTATATGGGGGATAAAGATGACAGCCAGCTAGGGGGAAAGGAGAAGAGAGAAGTGGGATTTTAAAATGTCCTCCCTTTACCCCTCTAATGCCATGACATTATTTTGCTGCTGCTTATAAAATCTAAATAGGGAACTATTCATTGCTACAAACCTTACATTTTTATAATGGAGTCAAAGGTGGCATTTAGCCTGCCAAACATTCTTGAAAGGGTAGACAGGTCTCTTGGATATCAAGACAAGGGATCTTAAAAGTCCAGAAAACATAGTAATGCAGAACTGCTAAATGCTCAACCCGGGGTGTACTAGAGTAGGAAGGACGCAACACATTTCCCCCTATTGTAACATCATCTGGTGGGAGTTACTGCTCCCATTGAGAGGATAATTTGTAGAACTTCAGTTGTTTAAAATTAAATAAATAAACATTAACTGTATTCTAAGAGTAATAAGTTACACCAGGCTGTGCTTTAGCGTGGCAATGCTTTGATAGCAGACTGCTAATGCACAGTCTGCTTATATATTATGGTAATGCAGCCCTGTTTGAAAGGTTTTTGAAAACTAGGTTTTTCTAAACCTGGTTGGTCTTTTTCACTTCCCTTTGGCTTTCTTTTGTGAGATTATTCTTCTGCATTGTTGCTTTGTACTCTTACTGTTTTGTTTATCTGAACGACATTGTTAATCACTGGTGTAATGATTCAGGGTAGGATTTTCCTCAAGCGTTCAGTGCTGCTTTAGTCCTCCCCTTGCCCTTTGAAATACAAGGAGCAGATGGACCAGTGCTGAACACTTCTGCAGATCCTACCCTGAAAGTTTTTAATGCCCTTCTGAGGCTTAAAGTTGACAACAGAGTTTGAGGACTTCTCTGTACAAGACATGGACAGCAGAAGGGAAAACTTCTTCTGCTTACTCTACCTTAGCCTACACAAAGCCGTTGCTTCCAAAATTGAGTATCTGTCATCCTCTGGGCACATTTGCTTTCAGCTGTGGTGGTGATATTTGCTGTACACAACTACTTGCTAGTTATTGCATGTAGACCACCCATTTATTAATTTTTAGTTTTGAATTAATTTGGGAGTGACTTATTGCACAACTAAATTTAGTCAGACTCTGTTAATGGACAGGTGAAAGATTCTGTATGGGACCACCAGTCCTCTGAGCCATCCATTCCCAGTGGGGGAAGAGGGAGGGGGACCCTGCATTTCTAAGTGTGTTGTCAAAATGTAGGGTTTTTTTTCTTATTTTCCTAAGATATTGCCACAGCAGGAGAAGAATGCAGAAGTTCCACCTATACCAAGGGCTTCCACTTTTTCAATGTAACTAATTTTTCTTAAAAATAACATAACTGGTATTTAACTTAAAATCATTTTTATAGGCTTTTTGTGTCATTTGAGTCATAAATTCGCTTTCTGCAAATAGTTTTCCTTATTTTTTCATAGTTACTAATGGATTGATCCTACCTTGAGTAATTGGTATTTTAATGTAGAATATTGTAAAATGCTTCTTTTAAAAACAATCATAAATAGGCATGCATATGAAAAACAAATCTTTCAGATTGTGCAGTCGAGTTAGCCCCATATTTGCACTGCAGTCTTCCCTCAACCAGTGAGCTGTAACCTGCAGGTACTTTTCCCTCAGAATGGCTACTCCTCCTGTTTCATTAGAGCCTTTCTCAGCATGTGTATATCCCCGCACCACAGAGTCTCTCTGGCTTGTGATTTGGGGACTGGTGGGTTCAGGAAGTGATTTGGTGGGAGAAGGCGCATATTTTAGTCTGCCCATGTTTTCCTGTGTCACTTATTTGGTAGTTCAGACAGCTCTTGTATTGGTATATGACCAATTCTAAAAAAGGCAATTTTTAATTATATAATCCCCCCAAGAGAATTATAAAATCATAGCCTAAATGTTGTTTAGCGCTTGTATCTTGATACCGGAAATACGTCTCGGCAGAAAATAGCAGAGAGGCAGATGCTGTAGGCTTAGTTGCTGGTTTTGTGCGAAGGAAATTTCGCTACAGCTAACTGATGAGGAGGGAGCTTTTGTGATGTGCACGTATGTATTATAAATCATTCTAACCTTTGCAGAACCTGCATTTTGTTCACTTTTAAAATGCTGCTTCTCGAAAGACCATCCTGTAATAATGGCATATTTTACTGGAGAATATCAGGTAAAATGAATGGGGATTCACCAGTGTCCTGAGAAGTGAGTTGATGCGCTTTTTCAGAACAATGGTTAATTCTTTGTTCTAAATGGCTCGTGTTAGTAATGATTTATAATGATATACTTCATAGGTCATGACATCCAGTATCTTCTGCAAAAGCTTTAAGAAAATCTGCTCACAGAATTCTTACCCGCTACAGTCTACGTTTGCATTTTATTTAGCAGTGATGGTAGCACTAACAAGTAAACAGTTGATATAAAATAAAAAATAAGGGTACTCTTCCTCAAATTTTAAAGCCTCTCTCTTTGAATTTTGCAGCTGACATGGGCTTTGCCCGATTATTTAATTCACCCCTGAAGCCTTTAGCAGACTTGGATCCGGTAGTTGTAACGTTCTGGTATCGAGCTCCAGAGTTGCTTCTTGAGCGAGGCATTATACCAAAGCTATTGGTAAGTAAAATGGGGAAAAAATGTGCCATTTTGTTCTTCAAATCAACTGTGCTTTAGTGTTGAGGCATTAAATAGTGCTAAGGACAGTAGCTGAGCTAAAGGTATGTTACTATATTCTTGAAGTAATATTAGACTTTGACAAATTGTTTAGTTCACTGTGACTTCTGACTATATGTGAGTGGAGTATTTCTGGGTGCTGGCTCCACATGCCCTTCAATGCTGTTCACGTTTGTGGCTTTCACACAGGACTTTGTAAATGCTGTTAGAGACAAAGCAAACTATGGATGCATCTTTGAACTAATAGTAGAATCTCTATAGTGATTAGACACAATGCATTCATTTTATTGTAAGTTTTTGCCTAGTATAATAAACAGATGAAATAAGGAATATGTAGAATGGGTAATATATTTGCTGTACTGAAACCGAAGTGTAAAAATAATCTCTATTTTAGCCTCTCTTTCAAAGCATAAATGTGAACAGGAATTGTTTTAAGTAGTGAGATGTGGTCAGTCATGCAACCGATAAGGCTGTAACACTGTATCAGGTATATCCAGAATAAAACAAACATGACAATGCAGATGTGCTGAGGGTGGCGTTAGTCACATCAGCTTAATGCTTCATCCTCCTCACCACTTAATTCATACTTAGCAGACTGAATTTAACAGCTTCAGCATGGCACAATTAAGTTAGCTCTGCCAGTCCCATGCCATTTCAGGGCTGTGACTGTAGGACAGAGACAATAGCCCGGTAGCGGACTGGAGGGACGTTCACCTTTAGTAGGTGTGAACAGCTTTGCCCTGGAAAGGGGAGAGAGATTGTATGGAAGAGGACTGGAAAGGTCTCTCTTTCTGGCTGGGTTTAAAAGATATTTTAAAGCCTAGCAACCACTTTGGGGTAAATAACTTCCCCTGCAATGCTCTGCTTACTTTGCAGCAAACACAGAGGCTGTCTGTGGGCATACATGTTGTTTCTGTAACCAGAAGTTCTTTTGTCAGACTGTAGCCACTATTTGTTGAAGTTCTTGTCAGAAATTCTAATGTTTGTGACTCTGTATTTTCATTTACTTATCTTTTGATACTGTGTTTCTTGCACAGATTAAATACCTTTCTTTGTGTTCCTTTAACTGTTTCTCTTTTGTTTTGTTTGCATGTTCCTTCACTGGCATTTCCTTCTGCTTGCAGCGTGTGAAACTGCATGAATGGTCATAGCCTTTAGTACATGGTTGTTTTTTTCAGCATAGATAAAAACTGACTGTGTACAAACACTGAGTAATGGGGTTATGCTCTCTGCTTCATTTGCTTTTGCCCTTGTTCATGAACTTTTCTCGTTCATTCAAGTTTCAGTGTACCATTATTTTATGTATGTTAAGTTGCATTTATATATACTAGAAAAAGAATCAGGAAGACAACTGGGAAAATTCAGTCTATCCAGTTTTGCAGATTTGGGCATAACAGTTGTAACAGAGGGTTTGGTTTTGGTTGGTGGGTGTTTTTTTTTTTTTTAATGAATATTATCTAATGGGTCGGTGAGGTATGTGTGCATGGGTGATTTTCTTGCTCTCTTTCTGCAAGCTTTTGTAGATAGCTTTTGGCTTATTCCAGTGTCACTGCTTTTCAGCTTGGTGGGTTTGGGGTCATTTAGTATTTCTTAAACCCAATAGCTGATCAGAAAGGGCACATCTCTTGGTGGGGACAGTATGGCAGTGGATGGATTAACTATTGGTTGACTTCTCTTCATTTGTATTTTATGTGGGCAGTTACCCAAGTAGTTTCCTTTTGGGTTATTTTTTCCTTAATTTTCTCAGCAATAAATGGTAACTACACTTTTAAACTCCACAAGACCTTGTATGATACTCTCTCTGCTCCTCTGTAGTTACTGAATTGTGCACTTGCATTGATAAGTGAAAGAAGTCAAGGAAGTGTTGCGCTTCTAAGAAACAAACTTGAAATTTTAAATGCCAAGGACCTTATCTTTAATAAGCTGAAAACTAACATTCTACCTCACCAAGATGTTTTTGGAAAGATTCACTTGATTTTTTTTTTTTCCTGTTCTCCTTTTTTTTTTTTAAAGATATTTGGGCCATAGGGTGTATATTTGCAGAGCTGCTAACATCAGAGCCAATATTCCATTGTCGACAAGAAGATATCAAAACTAGTAATCCTTATCACCATGACCAGCTGGACAGAATATTCAATGTAATGGGATTTCCTGCAGGTACACACTGTACTTTTTTTTTCCCACTGCTGTTCAAAGAAAGATATCTGTATTGCTTTCTTTGCATATGAAGGTGGCAGCTGATCAAAGCAACAAAGCTGTTCAAACACAGTCTTTATTTCACGAGTTATGAATCTAGAGTCTAATGGTCCTACTAGATTTCCCCCTCCCCCCTATTATTAAGGGTAGGATTATCTTTGCTTTTACACATACCAATGTTTTATAGTTTTAAAAGCTCATGTTTAATGGTGGACGATTAAAAATCAGAAGGAATATTTCTGTGTTTCTTCAGCAGTGATTTTTAGGTTTGGAAAGTGACAGATGATAGTACGAAACCAAGGGAAAAAAAGCCTATATATTTAGTGAATATTATGCAGATGTTTAATTCATGCTAAATTAAACATGCCATTTGAAGCTGGGGGGGAAATGTTTTATATATATTATTTTTTTTTTAATCTGTTCATTAATTCCCCAATGGAAAGCTTGCGACATGGAGAAAATCTCTGTTCCAAACCGGAAGAGAGAATTGGTTGCATGAACCAAAAAAAAATTACAATGCCAATACCACTTGTTGCATTTTCCTCTCAGTGTTGCTCATATCTTGTTTTTCCTACAGGCTGCCTTGCATCTTTTCAGTTAATGCTTTGTCTTCTGTTGTTCACTTGATCGCAGATGTCAGAGTGATATTTTTACTTCTTGGTCATCTTTCTCATGGCTTGTGTTCTCAGCTGTTGTCCATTCACTGTTAATATTTTTCTTTACTCTTCTGATAGACTTTCTTCTTCCTCTCACATGAATTTTGTAGGGTTTATGCTTGATTGGTTTACCATTTTTTGAGTTTTGTTCTTATTTTTCCCTTTAACTTTTCTTTGTCCTGTATGTGCTTCATTGCTTCCATGCTGCTCAATGAGGTTCCAGGAAGTGTTGTCTTTGTTTATTAAGTACTTTTACTTTCTTGAACATCCCCTTTCATGGTGCTTCTTTAAGCAATACTGCCCTTTTCTGCCTTTAAGCCAGAATTTTACCCGTTTCTTATGCTTTTCTTGTTTGTTTTTTACATTGTCTTTGTGTAGCTTGCATAAAAAGAGAATATTCTCTTGTTTGAAATAATTCTTTCTACTGGTCTCTGTTTGGTATATTTAATATAATATTTTTTTTAAGTCTTTGTTTCTTGTCAGGAAAAAATATTTTAATTGCAGCAAATTTTATGCTTTTTGATGCTTGCTGTATTTGAAAGTGTCAGTTTTCTTTGGAATGGGGCATAGGGAAAGAGGAGAATCTTTAGATAATAATTTAACAATTCATCTCTGATCTCTGTATTCACATAAAATTTGTAAGCTTCCAGTGTTCTGCAGCTGTGTTAAGACTTAGTAAGGATTTGAGTGCGATCAAGCTACTTGCCCACAGAGCCTTTTCAGAAGGTTCAGAACGTAATACATTTGAGGCTAGGTGTTGGTAGGGATTTTTTGTTTGTTTTGTTTTTAAATCACTTTCAGGCTTTATCTGCACAGAGAAGTTTAGGTGAAATATTCTTTGAATGTGCAAATCTTAGTTTTTATTAACCTTTTCTTGGCTAACAACATTTATGTTGAGACAGCAGAAATTTGCACAATCCCCCTGGGCATTTTCCTGTAACTAAAGACAGTGCTGTCAGATTGGGAAATTCCTTAGAAGGCGGAAATGTTTGTGGGAGTCTCATGTATTCCTGTCCTGAGATCACAATTCTGCCTAAATAAATTAAATAACATTCCTGAAGCATACAAGCACAATGGCTGACATGTTTTTCCTCAGTTGTTGTTGAGTGTATGGTGATCTTCACTGTAGCTGGCAGCTGATGTTTCAAGTTCTTGAGTTAATCAGCACACAGCTGGAGCCTCTTAAGTGTCGGTAAGATTTATTGTGAAGAGGTGATGAAGGAATATGAGTCAAGATGTACAGAGAAATCAGTAACTGCACGGGTAGAGAAGCAGACTTAAATCAGGGCTATAGAGATACTTCAAAAGCCTTTGCTTTACTTTGGGGAGGGGGAGGAAAAAAATTATTAATACATATTGATTTTACAGATAAAGATTGGGAAGACATAAAAAAGATGCCTGAACATTCAACTTTAATGAAAGACTTCCGGAGAAACACGTAAGTCTGCTTTGAGTTGAGCCTTGTTAAGAAAGCGTATTTTACTTCTCCCTGCCATAGTTTTCTTGTAGCTCACATTGTTTTCTATATAGGTGCCAAACAGGGACTATGAAATGGCTGTGACTTAAGTTGTATTAAAAAAAAACCACCCACAAAACAAAAAATAATTGTGAAGTTTTGTAATGGTGTACTTGACCTGTTGAGGTGGTGTGAATCACAAGAGTAGCTGGAGACAGACAGTAAATGGTAAGGTGGCAGGTGTGAAATGGGTAATGCCAGTGAGACCCCACACAGCTCTGAAGATTGCTGAGCACAGTTTGTCACAGCTGTTTCCAAACCTGTGGTACTGGAAATGTTTTTTCTGTGATAGCTGCATAAAAGGCATCTGGCAATGTTATACTGTTTCCAACAAGCAGTGGGTATAATTGTCAGGTTTTGTGCCTAGCATAGATTATGAAGGCTAAGGAAAAGAACACCTTTCAGTTTTTACTGGCACGTTGCCAGTCTGATACCTGCACTTAAGACCCTACACCCTTGCCTTGTTTGCATGCTGAGGGATTTGAGGCTGTACTGTACTTATGTTTCTTGCATCTGCCATCCTACTGTAACCATTTAGAAACCTTACTTTTGAGCTCCTCTTCAAAAAATAGAATTCATGGATGTTTTTGTAGATTACTACTTATCTGCATGTTTGCTGTCATTATAAATATATAGAATGAAACTATGGGATAGTAAAATTGGTGAAAGGCAGTTTAAATGCAGTAATAGCTTGGTGTCTGCACCTGGGTTAAAATGTGCATTTTATGTTGCTGTGATATGCTTTTACAAGCATGGCATGGAAACAGATGTGTTTCTGCAGTGTCTGAATGACTTTAAGCAGTCTTTGGTGTTAGGAGATTCCTGCCCCCTACCCTGCATAGGGGATTAGCAAGGGAAACTAAAATATTCTTGATGTTTTGTGGGTACTAAGAGAGCTTTGCTCTTTCAAATTTACACGTTGGAAATGTTATGTTTTTTCCTTTTCTAGGTATACCAACTGCAGCCTTATCAAATACATGGAAAAACACAAAGTCAAACCAGATAGTAAGGCTTTCCACTTGGTAAGTTCTTGCATGCATTTAAAAAAAAAAAAAGTCTAAAGCTTCATACAGGTGTTCAAGTTGAGAGTTGAGCTGGTGTCAAGTGTTCTGTGACTAACTTTATTGGATAAATAGCATTAGGAACAACTGATGTGCTGCAATCAGAGAACTGCAAAACCACTTTATGTTTTTGTTGATGTTTATAAATATGTAAAGGCTGAGTGCCAGGAGAATGGATTCAGGCTCTTTTTGGTGATGCCCAATGACAGGACAAGGTGCAATGGGTGGAAGTTGAGGCATAGAAAGTTCCATGGAAACACGAGGAAGAAATTTTGTTTTCACTGTGAGGGTGGCAGAACAGGACAGGCTGCCCAAGGGAGTCGTGGAGTCTCCCTCTCTGGAGATATTCAGAATCTGCCTGGATGCATTCCTGTGTGATCTGGTATAGATGATCCTGCTTTCTGGCAGGTGGGTTGGACTAGATGATCTTTGGAGGTTCCTTCCAACCCCTAACATTCTGTGATCTTCTCACATGGGTAAAAAGATTGATAGTGATTCACTGAATTAGGTTCTATATCAAGTATATCAGAAGTTTTAAGTCTTTAAGTCACGTTTAGTTTGTAATTGTGTTTGCAGGGCTGCCACAATCCTTAGCCATTTTTCTGCTTTGCATATTTTTAATAGCCTAATTTTTACTTTCAAAATCCTGAATGCCTAATTTTTTACATATTCATTGCATCCTAAACCAAAATTAACTTGAGACTCAAAACATGTATCTCAGAAAGCTTTCATGTGTCTTCCTGGTGTGCTAATCCTTTGCAGATTTCTTATGAAAAATTCCTAGTACTCTTACAAGAATTATTTTCTCTGTAGAACATATACTTTTTTAATTTTTTTAAGTGTCTCCAGTTCATTTACACACTTGCTGAACCCTGGAAGTGCCTGCATTATGTAGTTTCAGAAGTTATTCTATTTGACCTTTTTTTCTTTGTTTTAAAGAACATTCAGGTCTCTAAAATAAACGTGTTTTATATATATATATATATATATATACACACACACGTATATATGATATGGAGAAAGAATTGTAGTCTCTCTGCTCTCTGAATGGATGTGCTCCTTATCTTAATGTTTTAAAGTCAAATGTTTTCAGCCTAGAGTATAGGGTAAATATTTGAGGGGTCAGGAGCAAGGCAAGACAACAGGAAGCTTTTTTTGACCTTGGAGATGGAAGGAATAAATTGGGAAAAAGGAAGATGGTTGTAGACAGCAATAAGGTCTCCCCTGAGCCTCCTCTTCTCCAGCTCCCTCAGCCTCTCCTCCTGGGGCTTGTGTTCGAGGCCTCTCACCAGCCTCATTGCCCTTCTCTGGACATGTTCCAGCAAGTCAACATCCTTTCTAAACTGAGGGCCCCAGAACTGGACACAGTACGCAAGGTGTGGCCTAACCAGTGCTGAGTACAGGGGCACAATGACTTCCTTGCTCCTGCAAGTGAAAGTATCACAGCAAAACTGTTGCATTTCTGAGAACCCCGAAATGTATGTGTGTGTGTGTGTATGAGACGTACTCTGAGTACGAAGTGAGTGCGGAGTCCAGATTCGTGTTTCCACTCTCCCGAGAGGGATGTGGCCGGAGACGGACGAAGCGAAAATTTTCAGAGAGACTGTGTGGGAGTTCTCAAAAGCTTTAAACGTGTGTGCTTTCTCGGGGATGATTATCTGGGGTACAAATGCTGATTTCATAGTGTGACCTCCTTGAGAATCCTCTGTACCCTGCTCTTAAATGTGTGTGCTTTCCCGGGAAGATTAACCGTAGTAGAAATGTTGATTTTATAGTGTGACTTCTCCGAGAATTCTCAGTACCCTGCTTTGTGAAACCCAGTGTTGATATTTGTGAAGTGTGTATTGTCTCGGGGAAAGTGTGGCTTCCCGAAAAGCCCGGTATTGCAGCAAAAGTCAATAAGTGTGTGTGTTCTCTTAGGGTAACAGAGTGACTCTTCCCTAAGAAACATAAGGTTCTTGTCCTGTTGTAACAGAAAATTTGAGGAACAAAAGCGGAGAAGCTTTTGCTCCTCTTCTTGATGCAGGCCAGGATGACATTGGCCGCCTTGGCCAAATATCTGAGAAAGTTCAGCTAGTTCTGCCTCTTAAGATCAGTTGCCTTAGATTTTTATATCATATCTAGGCAATATGAGGTAAAGCTCTTTGCCATGTGACAACCTCTATAGCATGGACAGTGACATTCATCTTTAAGTAACCTAAATGCTTTCCCATCCTTCAGTTCCTCACCTCTTTCTTTCTCACCAGCCTCTTGTCTGCTGGCTTAACAGCAGCTCATGTAAAAGTGAGTCGGCCAGCTTTTCTGTACATCTTGGGGGCAAATAAAAAGAGATTCTCTGAATGAACTAGCAACAAGCAGTGAGTGCTCTGAGCAAACCAACCTGAAATTTCTCATTCAGTCTCCTAATCTTGCAAGTTTAGAAATTGTTTTCAGTAGAATAACAAAACTAGTCACAGAATTATCATGGGAATAGCTCAAATCGCTTACTGCAGTGTTTTATCTTCTCCTTGTGAAGATAAATGTTTGAATGTATTCAGAATTCCTGTTCAAGGTATTTGTACTTACACCAAAAAGCAGTTGTTACCTTGAAATGCGAAATCAAGGGATGATCCTCTTCCAGGCCACTACCCACCCCTTCATTCTTGGTCATATCTGTTACTGGCAAAAAAAAGGACCAAAAGGTGAGTTTGAGCATGGATTCTTGGCTGAACATGTTGTTCTAGTGCTGCCTCTCCCACTCACTTCAGTTTGGATCTCCACCTACTTTCTCAACAAAACTTGTGGTGAGAGAGCAGTTCGTGTAGTTTGGATGTCATCAGTGTCATGCAAGCTAAAAAGCAGGGTGTTTAGTGGTGTAGGCATGACCATGTTCCCTTATGCCTCACGTAGATAAAGATTGAGGGAAGCGCTGTGAAGTTTAGTGCTAATTAGCCCAAAGGGGATCCTCTCGGTTTGCTACCGGCTGCTCTCTGTCAGAACAGTTCCATGGAAATTGAATTGCATATAAAACCTTTGGTCCTTCCAGAGTAATGTCTAGTAACTCTGCTCTGACGCTGTCAGAACTTGAAGGTGCCTTAGGTTTGCATTCAGTTTGAGGATAGGCTGAACTGCGGATGAATTCCTTGGACCCCTCCACAGACTGTACAAGCTCAGTGCATCTGTTGTTACCAGTTCTTCCAGAGATACTCCCGTTTTTAGGCTTCCACAAGCTGTCACTCTGCCTTTTTCACTCTCTGCATCAGAACAGAGAAACTATTTACATTTACTATTGTGAAATATTCCTGAATTGGTAATTCCAGGACTAGTAAATCCAGAATTTGCTGTTAGTACCAAAACTGAAGTATTTTTGATTTCCCAACTTCAATTAACCCAATTTCCCCCCTCTTTACTGACATTCATGCACATGGCCCCTTTTCATATGCAGAACCTGTGTGTTGCATGAGATAGTGTTGGCTTCTTCCTGCTTTTGCAGCTTAGTTCTGCCCGCCCCCCCTTTCTTGACACACCTCCCCCTGCTTCTCTCACACACACACTTGTTTATGTCCTACAAACTGGGTATGTGGCTGCTGCTCTTAGCTGATGGAGAAGAAGAGACTCAGGGGTGACCTTATTGCTCTCTACAACTACCTGAAGGGAGGTTGTAGCCAGGCAGAGGTTGGCCTCTTCTCCCAGGCAGCCAACACCAGAACAAGAGGACACAGTCTCAGGCTGCACCAGGGCAGGTTTAGGCTGGATGTTAGGAAGAAGTTCTACACGGAGAGAGTGATTGCCCATTGGAATCGGCTACCCGTGGAGGTGCTGGAGTCACCTTCATTGGAGGTGTTCAGGAGAAGACTTGATGGGGTGCTTGGCTGCATGGTTTAGTTGTTGGGTGGGTTGGATTGGTTGATGGGTTGGACGCGATGATCTTGAAGGTCTCTTCCAGCCTGGTGTATTGTATTGTATTGATTGAGTGATGCTTCATCCATCAGTTGGTTTCAGTGGTCCACATCAACTGCTGTGATTGTCCCATTCCTTGCTGATATGTGTAGTTCACTGCATTTTTGTTGTTCAGCTAGGTGATCTTTTGGTTGAAGAATTTTTAAAATAGAAAATATTTGGAATAACAGGTAGAAGGTTCCCTTCATGTGCTGTCACCTGAACAGTGGGGCAAAATAGGAATTTTGATCCCCTGTGTGATAATGGTTGCACAATCATTGAACTTTTCTTGCTTTTTCTGTTTTGTGGATTATGACCAAGTTTGTTCACTTCTTGTCAGCATGTGATGGACAAATTCATCACCTAATTGCCTGAAATGTTGCCAGAGTTTTGCAATGATTTTTGACTGTGATGTTTTTCAGCACGTTGGCAGTTTTTCCTCATTTTTTTCCCTTCCCTTTTTCTGGCTCCTGGGATTGCTTTTTGAGCTTTTGAGAGCAGCAAGAATTGTTCTGTTCAAACTGGTATTCTACAAAGGCTACATGCAGACTCAGAGAGCTGCAGTAACTGATTGTGAGTCTGATGTGAAAAACAAAGCTGGATTGATGGTGGTAATACATATTTATTTTGTTCTTAACATGCCATTAAAATCCAAAGGCTGAGGAGAGATGTACTTTCTGACTTTTAACTATGCAGTGTGAAGGTCTGCCTCATAGAATCATAGAATCAGTCAGGGTTGGAAGGGACCACAAGGATCATCTAGTTCCCACCCCCTGCCATGGGCAGGGACACCCCACACTAGATCAGGCTGGCCAGAGCCTCGTCCAGCCTGGTCTTAAACACCTCCAGGGATGGGACCTCAACCACCTCCCTGGATAACCCATTCCATGGCTTCACCACTCTCATGGTGAAGAACTTCCTCACATCTAGCCTGAATCTCGCTATTTCCAGCTTCATTCCATTCCCCCTAGTCCTATCACTACCTGAGATCCTGAGAAGTCCCTCCTCAGCCTTCCTGTAGGCCCCCTTCAGATACTGGAAGGCCACAATGAGGTCACCTGGGAGCCTTCTCTTCTCCAGACTGAATAGCCCCAACTCCTTCAGTCTGTCCTCATAGGAGAGGTGCTCCAGCCCTCTGATCATCCTCATGGCCCTTCTCTGGACACCTTGCAGCATGTCCATATCCCTTTTGTAATAGGGTCTCCAGAACTGGATGCAGTATTCCAGGTGGGGTCTCACCAGAGCTGAGTAGAGGGGAAGAAGCACCTCCTTTGACCTGCTGGTCACACTTCTCCTGATGCAGAGATTGTGTATGCTCCCTTAATAGCTGGTGAAAGGAGAAAACCAGTTCAGACATAGTTCATGACTCTGGGTCTTCCTTAAAAGGTTAATTTAATCCCATGAAAAGTATGAGTAGAAAAATGTAACTTTAATATTAAGTGCCTAGGTAGTTTCTGTATATCTTGTAGGATCCTGTGATCTATGATTTTTAAAACCAAAACCAACAGGTTGAAAGTGTAGTATTTCTTTTAAACATCATTGCCTTTGCCAATACCTGCTGGTGTAGTTTTGCCTTGGATTTTGTATTCCATGGTGAAACATGAGAACTTATTGTTTTGCCCTTTCTGTTTGTACCTGAAGCTCCTGCTTATGGATATTACTTGTCCAGCGTATCTGTATTACACAGAGTAACTGCTGGTGGATGGGGAAAAACATGTGCATATACACTAGGCCTTCTGAGTAGGAAACACTTGCAGAATGTTTCACTTCTGTTTCAGTGCAGGAGTTAAATAAATTTACTCTGGTCTGCTATTCCTAAAATGGATAAAAATTATCTGGAGTTACTCAAGATGACTTTCTGGCTTTGTATATGAAGCATTTCACATAGCATGTCTCTTGAAGTAGCAATGTTTGTAACTCTCCTTATATGACATTTTCATTTTGCTTTGGTTAGGTGAGTTCTGTTTTGTTAAGTTCTTATCTGTTTTACCATAGGATTTTTGCTCTGCTGCCTATTACTGTAGCATCTCACATGCATTTTTCAAGTTAGGCATTGAGCAAATACCTAGTGTGCTTTGTGGCCCTCTCTTGTCACTTGCCAATGAGAGCAAGATGAGTTTTTTCAAGGGGTAAGGCTTTGCTGGAGTTTTAGTTGAACTATTTTGTACAATACTGTGTTTTGCCACGTCTTCAGCATACTCACATGTTGTGGTCACTTTCATTGTTGTGGGCCAACACAGGCATTTTGGAAAGGTTATTTTTGTGTAGTTGATTCTTCAGTTGCGACAAAGACTGAGGTTTTTCACTATAATGCAACAGCATCATAGTTTAGACTTAATATGGTCATGGAGGAGGCAGCTTATTAGACTACTTGAGTTTTTTGCATCATTCATGCAAGAAATAAGCTAAAACTGAAAATGTAGCACAACTACTCTTTTGAACAGCATGTTGCACACCGATGTGTCTGTGTTTGTCAGAATCAAGAAGCACTTACTGCAGCAGGTGATAGAAACATACCTGGGCAGGTGGTCTTCTTTGAATGTGTTGATTCCCGCTTTCTTCTACAGCATAAAGATTTTTCTAAGGATTAAATTCATTGTGACATCTTTAATATACTGTGGGTGACAGTAGCTGTACTAATATGATAGAACTACATAATGAGCACTGCCGGACATGGAATCACTTTTAATTGCCAAGAATTACTTTCATTTAAAAGGATATGATGCTGCTTCCTGAGAAGTGCAGCTAGTTGAAGAAACCAGGCTAAATATGTGCATGTCACATCTTCCTGTGGGAAGGGAACAGACCACAAAGCTGCTGAGTACATGGTGGAAACTTTTAAAGTGTTTTTGTTATGGTATTTGTGACTGGAACTGAGTGTCCTGGGCTTTGCAAGTGAAAACAGGTGGTCTTTGATGGGAAATGGAGCACTGCTATAACCGGAGAGAAGAATGTGGTTTTGCTATTTATGGTTAAGAGTTTGAGTTCAGACACATTGGTATCAGCTTGTCTTTCAAGATTCACACAGTGAAGTTTCTGTAGACGCTTTCCGTAACGCAGAGCATTTTTATTGTTGATTTTGTGCAGCTTCAGAAATTGCTCACTATGGATCCAATAAAGAGAATTACCTCAGAACAGGCTATGCAGGATCCCTATTTCTTAGAAGATCCTCTTCCCACATCCGAGTAAGTGGTCAGTTTATTAACGGATTGGTGCATCGAGAGGCACTTCAGAAATTCTCTCTGCTGTCAATGTGAATGTTGAGCTAAATACTTACTATCTAACCACCAAAGAAAGCTATAACCACTAAAATGCCATTTGTGGTTTTTGAAATTAAGTAGCATTCTTATTAATCTTTTGCTTTATGGAACTTTGATCCTATTAGTCACAGCACTAATCTTGTTATTCACTGACAGGTTGATTATGCATGCTACAGATCTTTGTAGACAACAGCTAAGTGCCTGCAGGTCTACTTTTCTGCTCCAAAATGCCAGATGACTCTCTTTAATTAGTTTACATTTTTGTGTCTTAGCCTTTGTTGTAAATTCAGTGGGTGGGGGAAATCAGCTCTGTGTCTCTGTGCTGATATCCTTAACAACTTAAATCCATTTTCTGTAGACACTCCTCATTTTCGTTTGTGCAATGAGATTAACAAAAGGAGGAAAATTCAAGGACAATGAATGATTTCATTAAAAGTAAAGCCCTCTCCCAAATGACTAACCAGAGAGCATGGTTTTTTAGGAGAGTTATTAGTATGTCCTGTCTATGGTCTACTATTATTTACTGAAGAATTTGTATGTTATGTTTATAAGCAGTTAACTAAAAATGGAATTATTTCACTGAAACCTGCTGGATTACTTTAAATAGGTCCTGATCTGTCTGTATGATTTAAGGTTATCATGTGAATGATTCACAGAACCTACCTTTAGGACAGTGTTTGGCTTTTTTCTCAACCTCAGGTTGTCATTTTGATGTGAATACACAATCTGTAAAGCTAACAGGTGTACTTTACTATAAATACATTCTACTCTTCAAGGGCAGGTAAATATTAGGTTGCACTAGCAGTACCAAATTTGTGTGGACCATGAGATATGAATTGACAGATGAAATTCCTGCTTATCTTTTAAATTGTTCCAGGTGGTTTTATTTATAATCAGTGGAGTTTCCAGGAGTATTTTTAGTTAGTTCTGAGATTGTGAACTGCATGGTAACTGGATTAAGATAGCTCTTTGTACCCTTGCAGTTACTTAACAGCTGGTGTACCTTTCAAGCCATCAGCCTGATCACTGGTTACCAGAAACTTGTAGGAGTTTAAGTCAGTGTGTAGAAGGCAACTGCAGATCAAATATAAACAGGTTTACTAAGTTTAGAATACCAGAGAAGTAAGACAGGGAAAACTCCTGTAGTTACAGGTGGCTGTGGCTCAGGTAACTTGAAACTAGCATGGGTGTGAAGTATGACTCTTAGAGGTCTAACCCTTCTGTTCTAATACAGTGATAAATAGACTTTTTTGGGGGCAGTGTTTTTGCAGGTTGTCAAATCCCTTACCCAAAACGAGAATTTTTAACAGAAGAAGAACCAGATGATAAAGGAGACAAAGTAAGTACTGGAAGAACAGTATCATCATGCTTCACTGGCTTTCATGCTATTTCCTGTTTTCACGTTATTTCACGTACTGCTTTTGAGTTGAAATTTTCCTTTGTGTTTGAACAATTGAGAAGAACCAGCAGCAGCAGCAGGGCAATAACCACACTAATGGAACTGGTCATCCAGGGAACCAAGACAACAGTCACACGCAGGGACCCCCACTGAAAAAAGTGAGAGTTGTTCCTCCTACCACTACCTCAGGTGGACTTATTATGACCTCAGACTATCAGGTATTTGTTTCATTTGTATATTTTGTCTTTGGTCCTCATTTTTACAGCAGTGTTTCTTTAAGCTAAAACAGTTTTGTGAATTTCACTGTATTAACTGGTATTTTTGGGGGCATCTTTCATGTGGTTTTTAGATGTGTTTAGTAGATAGTTGCTCTGTAAATTGATATTGTGATGATCTGTGGGTTAGCAGTGAGGAAATTAGCATGAGAAATTTTTGCAGTTAGTGATTTTATTACCATTGTATTAGGGAGTTCTGATTATGGACCAGGAGCCTGTTGTGCTGTGCTCTCTATGACCTAAAAATACCATTCCTTATTTGGACAAGTCTGTAACGGTAGGAGGCAAAGGATATTGCAGTAAACAAGCTGTGAAATAAGAATCTGAACAAGAATTTTAATTGGGCAAATGGATGGGAAAACAGTATTTTGGATAACAAACATGCTGTCATAATCTGTTTCAAAGAGCAAGGGAGATGCCAGGTTATGTAAGCCCAGTGTTACAGATCTGAAGAGACAGGTGAGGGGATGGTGATCAGTGTATGAGGAAGATAAGGAGGAGTGAGGGGAGAAAGCTTGAGGAACAATTGAAACTCTTCTTGCCTTCCTGCATTTGGGCTTTTGGTCAGACATTAGGGTATCAGAAAAGTTTGGAGCAGAAAAATACCTGAGTGTTGTTCCAGGAAATGGTGACTGAATTTGTGGGGTTTGGATGAGCATAGTCCTACAGATAGGAGAAGACAGGACCTTTAATTAATGTAAACTATGAAATTAAAAAAGAGGAGCAGGGAAGACTTCAGATAATATGAGGAGAAGTGGTTAGAGAGGTGGCAGATTTTGGAAGCTTAGAGTGTGGAACATCTTGAGAGGAAGCATGCTGAAGGAAATGTTAGTCTGCAGGAACTATTATATACCACTTCACATAGAATGCACAGTACAGAAGGTCAGTTGGAGAGAGTCTTGGATGAAATCAAAGGATGGGGAATTCGGACATTAGTGGTGGTATTTTTAGTTAATATAAAGTTTAAATCTGAGTCCCTAAGATTGGGAACCCATTTAGCTATGCTTATATTCTGTAGCAAAACTTAGGGAGAGTTAAAGAATGGTGTCAGTAAAACTACTGCTGTCAACTTGCTTTTCACAGTTTGATTGTGTTTCTCCATAAACACCAAAAGGCTTTGACATATTGCATTTCAGAGTTCATCTTGAAATCTCTCAAGTACTCTCCTCAAAGGCTGCCTGGGGGCATTACCCTTGTCTTTACATAAATCTGTATGCTTTTGACATTGGCCAAAGCTTGAAAGCACTGAAAAAAAATGTAAAAAGGTAATTTTCAGGATCTTTATTGTGAGATCCTTCATGCAGTCCCCAAGTGCTGTTGCTCAGCTTCAAATAGCATACAAATTTTTAAGCCATTCTCCTTGAATGATCTAAATTTTTGATCTGTTTGAAATAGTGGTCAGTTTAACTTCAGTGCTGCAGTGTGGAGTGCCTCTAAATATTAACATCTTCCTTCTCTTAGTCTGTGCATCACAATGCACTCCCTTACAGGAGCTTCATCCCTTTCAATTTGGAAATCAGTAGTGCAGCACAGTTATGGCCTTCTAGCTGGCTCTTCCCATCACTTCTGCTCTGTGTGTGTTTTTTAAAGAAAGCAAACATAGCCATAACTCTTAATCCTCCCCTTGTGTTGAGTCACATATCGAAGAAGATGGAGGCAAGGGTTGCATGTACTGTGTCAGGGAGCCCTATTTATGTGTCCTGTTTGCACACCGTTCACCTCATTTTACTGCTGCAGCTTGGCGTTTTGAACAAACTTCAGCTTCCACCTCTGTGAACAAGAGGTTTGCTAGTTGAGAAGTCAGAAGACTCAAATTGCCTTGGCAGGACTTGACTTTATTTTCTGTTCAGCCCATGTTCACGAAAACTTTCATACTCTCAAATATCCATCCTGGGATTATAGCTGGGGGCAGCCCTTGTCACAAATCTAATTTCAGAACACTTTTGATAACTGCTCCTTCTCTATTTCAGGAGCTCTTAGTGCAACTTGACTGCTCCTGATTAAGCTCTTTGCTGTCTCTCTGGGAGGCAGAACACCTGTTTTTCAAAAGTGCATCTCTCACTCAATTACCCTGCCCCCTGATCTCCCAAGAAGGCAGTGGCTGGATTTGTTCTGATTTAGGTACCAAACATGGTAATCAAGGAAGGAGACCTGAATTTGCTGGCACTAGAACAATAGCAATTAAAAACTGCTGGTCAATGGTTTCAGGTCTCCCTGAAAAAAAATTCCTCACATTTTTTTGCTTCTAATCCTGCAACTTGAGGAGATGGCAAACAAATATTACAATACAGCCCTCTGTTTTAATCAAACACCTGTTCCTTTGTTCTTCCTTTAATTTGCTCAAATTCCCCACATAAAGCTCGTGAAGAAGGATTGCCATCTCCTGGGCAAGGCACACAAAGACAGTTTCTCCGTCCATTCAGAAGTCAAATTATTCTCTGCAGGGCGAGTTGACCTTGTATCCTTTTCTGCCACGCATAAAAATAGTAGACACATGGCACACAGACTTCCTTGCCTTCTTGTTTAAATGTGCAACATGACACTTCCAAAGGCAGTGTGATTAAACAGGCTGGAGCAATTCCACTACTCTGAGCTTTTGCTTATGATAACCCTCTGGATGCTTAATGGTATTTAGAAGGGATTGGATGTTTATGTTTGTTCTTAAACCAAAGCCATGTGTTGTGCTGGTGTCGTGACAGAATCCAATGGTCTTTAATTTCCTCTGTCTTAAAATAAGGTCTGGCTTAGAAGTCAGGAGGCAGAAAGTATTTGCAACGGACATGACTGGTCAGTTTTTAAGTGGTTTAATTTGTGTATTTACCACATACAAGAGCCATGCCTGGGGAAAAACCTTCAGGGATTTTTTTTTTTCCCTCTCTGAAGTACATTTGTCATGTTGAGAAGGGTGACCCAGAGCTGGAGCACTTCTGTTGATGAATGAGTCGGTCTGTCTCTCAGGACTGAAGGCAAATGTCACAAAAGTTCAGTCACTGTGTTAACGGTGCTGTTCAGCAGTGCTGCTTTCTTCCCACTGCCATTAAGCACTAGTCCAGGCATTTCTTCCCCTTTATGCTGTACAAACCCAGAGAATTTTCTCAGTCCTGTGAGCATATGTTAAAAAGTAAGAGTTTGCCTTTCCATTTCTGCCATCATATCAGCATCCAGATTGTAGCTTCCGTTCTAAATGCTGAATGGCAGGAAAAATGGAGTTGTTAGTTATGATTTGATGTTGTGACTGATAAAAATCTATAAAGCTATTGGAATGTTCTACTTTTTCAGGACGTTGGTTCACCATAGTTTTGCATGTTCAGGTCTCAGTAGCAATATCCGAGTCCTAGAATATTCACCTTAGAAAAGTTTCCAGACCTTTACTAGAATCATCTTTTCCTAAAAATCCTCAGACATTGTGCCTTATCAAGAGTTCAGAAGTTTCACAGCAGTTTCCAAACGTTGCAAATTTGTGTGTGTGTAAACCTTAACAAAAATATAAATCAGCACAGTAATGTACTGAAGTTGTGTTCATTTAATGAAATGTTAGATGCTATTGAGGGGTCATATGTTACTCTGAAAAGCTTGCATGCAGCCCTCTTTTTTTCTTTTTAATGCATGATAGGTAAATAACAAACCTTCAAGTTAAAATTGAAGTAGGCAGTTGCTGGTTTAGTCAGAGCTTCTTGCAATGATGAATGCTCCCCTCAATCAATTGTACCAAATGCTGGTTGAAAACGGCCTCTGGACACCATCTAGTTCAATATTCCCCTTGAAGCATGCCTTTTGCTAGTGCTAAATGAGGTTAATCGTGGCTTTGTTCAGTTGAGTCCTAAGAATCTCTGTAGATGGAGACTTCACAGTCTCTCAGGGCAAGTTTTTCTAGAGCTATACTTATCTCTCAGCACATTTAAAAGAAAATATTTTTTCTTCACTGTTTCCCTCCTCCCTGCTAGATACCCAGCCTAAGCTTCAGTCTGTGGCCATTTCCTTCTGAAATACGTGGTTCCACTGAGAAGCATGTGGCTGTTGTCTAACTCTTCTTCAAATATTTGTAAGGCTGCAGCTAGATGACACCTTAGCCTAAATAATCACAGTGCTGTCAGCCTTTAATCCTCGGTTGCACAAAAGGATGGCAAGCATATCGTGTGTATAGGAACATCTCCGGAGTAAGGCAGAGTGGCTCATCAGCAGTAAGATACGCCTTTTGGACCTGTACCCTAGCATACTTTTTCAGCATGGGAAAGCAGCAAGTGGAGACAACCACTTCCATGCAGGTGTGTTGTAGTCATCTGCAGGGCTGGCTGGAGGTTTGACTATGATGGTTGTAGATTCACGGAGACAGTTAGGATGGATAACTGAAGAGTAGTAACTGTCACCTTCTAATCTGGTGTTCCTGATGTCCATACCGGCACTTGCTGTAACTGGAGTAAGTGAAAAGACATCTGGAAGTGCAGCTACTTTCAAACAGCGTAGTGCTGTGTACCTCTTGAAATAAATCGGTAGGCAAGGCTGTCTTGTGATGTACCTGTTAGCAAAGATTGCATTTCCTCTACTTTTACCCCTCTGCAGCGTTCCAACCCCCATGCTGCGTACCCCAACCCCGGACCAAGCACATCGCAGCCACAGAGCAGCATGGGATATTCAACTACCTCCCAGCAGCCGCCACAGTACTCGCACCAGACGCACCGGTACTGAGCTGCATCCCCGTAACGTCAATGCACTGTTGCTAATGCTGCAGGACCAGCCCCACAGCTGCCTGCCTGGAAACCTGGCTTGGGCCACGAGAATGTACTGTAAAACCACACCTCCAACCTGTCCGACCGCCACGATCCACCCCCTTCCACAGAGCGGAGTAGTGGCTCCCAAATTGTACCTGTTTTTGGGGTTAGACTTGAAAAGAAAGTGCTAGCACAGTTTGTGTTGTGGATATGCTACTTCCATAGTTTACTTGACATGGTTCAGACTGACCGATGCGTTTTCTTTTTTCAGTGACAGTCTGTAGCAGTTGAAGCTGTGAAATGTGCTAGGGGCAAGCATTTTTGTTGTTGTATGTGGTGAATTCTCTTGATGTAACAACTTTTATCAGACCAATAGTGCACAACATCTTTGAACTGGTACTTGAAGCGTGCAGTATATGTTACCATGGCAAAAAAAAACAACCACCCGAGCAAACTAACCGTGACTCCGATTGACACAATTTTGATAGACCTTTATTTTTAGTGACTTTTGTGGGTTGGTTCATTTTTTTTTTTTTTTTTTCCACCTGGATCAACATTTTATGACCGAGACAATTGCTACAATGAGGATTTTATTACTTTTATTTTCCAAGAACATGAAGACATTTGCATATTATCTCTCCCCCTCCCCCCCCCGCAAACGATTCCAAAAGTCCCAAAGATTAATTTTCAATGTAAGGTTTTTGGGTTTGTTTGTTTGGTTTGTTTTTAAATCTATGACTTGACTGGTATTAAAGCTGCTATTTGATAGTAAAAATAAGTATGTTGTCATTGATATAAACATGTTTGGTTCAGCAAACAAACTCAAGTGATTGTCATAGCCAGTGTTTTACTTCTGTTTGGGGTTCCCCTCCCCCCCCCCCCTCTTCCTGTTGGTGTTAATGATTTGTGAGCATGCTTTGGGATTCAGAAAGCATGAGTGGTGTTTCCTCAAAAGGTGCGGCATCCATTCAGATATTTCCTCGTGAATTTTTATTTGTTTTGGAGAACCAGCTTGGTGTAGAGGGTTTTAAATTTTTGTTCAGTTGAATTTTGTCTGTCTGTTGGGTTTTTTTTTCAAACACGTCGTTTAGGGGTGCCATTCCTACCGCAGAGGAGCAAGGTCTTAGGAGAGCCTTAGAATTTATGGGGGGGGGAAACTTACATACGATGTACTGTATCAAACTATTTTACATGAATGACACAAGTATTCTGAATTAAAAAAAAAAAAGAGAAAAAAAATCAAACATTGTTAAAACAAGGTGTTATGTAATAAATTTATTTTTCATAAATCTGCATATGACCTTGGTCTGTATTCCTTTTTTTTTTTATCAACAGCATCACCGTGTTCTCCCATCATACATCTATGTCCGTCCCCCCCCTACATCTTCTCCCTCTCTACACTGCCCTGGTGAGACCACACCTGGAATACTGTGTCCAGTTTTGGGCTCCCCAGTTTGAGAGAGACAGGGACCTGCTGGAAAGAGTCCAACAGAGAGCCAGGAGGATAATTAGGGGACTTGAGCATCTCCCCTATGAAGAGAGACTGGGAGCCCTGGAGCTGTTTAGTCTTGAGAAGACTGAAAGGAGATCTGATCAATGTTTATATGTGAGGGGTGGTTGTCAAGTGGATGAAACCAAACTCTTATCAGTGGTGCACAGTGATAAGACTAGGAACAATGGATACAAACTTGAACATAGAAGATTTCACCTCAACATGAGGAGAAACTTCTTTACATTGAGGGTGACAGAGCACTGGAACAGACTGCTCAGAGTCAGAGGTTGTGGAGTCTCCTTCTCTGGAGGCTTTCAAAACTCACCTGGATTCATTCCTGTGTGGACTACCCTCGGTGATCCTCCTTGGGGAGGGGGTTAGGCTGGATGTTAGGAAGAAGTTCTACACGGAGAGAGTGATTGCCCATTGGAATCGGCTACCTGTGGAGGTGGTGGAGTCACCTTCATTGGAGGTGTTCAGGAGAGGACTTGATGGGGTGCTTGGCTGCATGGTTTAGTTGTTGGGTGGGTTGGATTGGTTGATGGGCTGGATGCGATGATCTTGAAGGTCTCTTCCAACCTGGTGTATTGTATTGTATTGGGCTGGACTGGATCTCTGAAGGTCCCTTTGAACCTCTAACATTCTATGATTCTATGATCTGTATCAGATTGTCCTAAGCAGCAACATTTCAGAGGAACTTTTCATACAAGTTGGCAGAAGATGGAGAAGGAATTTTTTTTTAAATAGCAGAAAAAAAATAGAGTGCCTTCATAAAATTGCATTGCCCCTGTTGTGTACGCAGAACCATTTAGGTTAGAAGAGACCTTTAAGATCATCAAGTTCAACTGGTAGCCCAGCACTGTAAAGTCACCACTAAACTATGTCCCGTGGTGCCATATCTGTTTGGTTTTTTTAAACCCCTTAAGAGATGGTGACTCCATCACTTGCCTGTGCAGCCTGTTCCCAGTGCCTCACAAACCTTTCACTGAAGATATTTTTCGTAATACGCAACATCAGCCTCCCTTGGGGCTGGGGGAAGTTTCCTCTTGTCCTATCCCTTGTTGGGAGGAGACCAAACACCCCATCTTGCTACAGCTTCCTTTCATGTATTAGAATAGAATACAATAGAATAAACCAGGTTGGAAGAGACCTTCAAGATCGTGTCCAACCCACCTAATCAACTAAACTATGGACCAAGCACCCCATCAAGTCTCCTCCTGAACACCTCCAATGAAGGTTACTCCACCATCTCCCGGGCAGCCCATTCCAATGGGCAATCACTCTCTCTGCATAGAACTTCTTCGTAACATCCAGCCTAAACCTCCCCTGGCATTTGTAGACAGTGCTAAGGTCTCCCCTCAACCTCCTTTTCTCCAGGCTAAACAACCTCCCTTCCATCAGTCCCTCACCGTATGTCTTGTGGTCAAGACCCTTCAGCAGCTTTGCTGCCTTTCTTTGGACACACTCATCCTTTTAGTGAGGAACCTGAAATTCTTATTAATACCTAATAACAGTTCATATTATTCATATTAATGCAAATCTCATTTGATACCAGTATATTGTGAGGTCTTCAGTGCTCTCTTAAAAAAAGTATCAGGCTGGCTTCATTTCATTTTTGCACAGGGAAATCCATCTAAATGACAAAAAGCTTGAATTCAGTTTTGCTATTAAAATGATTTTGGAGATGAAGATGCAGCCAATCAACTAATTCTAATAAAACTAAATCACACTGTAGTTCTAAATAGTCTGTTGCTCATTTATTGATTTCATTCTTACTCCACTTTTGGTAGGCCTCCACTGAGGTCCTGTGGGGAAGTGACATTTTAAGATTTGGTTTATTCTGATGGTTGAGTCAGCTGGTCATTTTGGAGGAGAAATGTGAGGTTTCTTTCTCTACAACTGCAGAAAGAAAAGGTTTTTTTATTGCTTGATGTCACCTCTTGCACCTTCAAGATGGGGCATATTTCTATTGCAGATAAGGTTAATCTTGTCATTCGTGATAATTATAAATCCTCTTCACAGAATCACCAAGGTTGGAAGAGACCTCAAAGATCATCGAGTCCAACCTGTCACCACAGACCTCATGACTGAACCATGGTACCAAGTGCCACCTCCAGTCCCCTCTTGAACACCTCCAGGGATAGTGACGACTTCTGCATCAATTATATTGTAATTATATAGATATATATATGTATATATATATTAAATAATGGTTTTAGGAATACTGAGGGCAAGGTTCTAAATCACTTTCCTGAACTTTCCTGTTTAAAAAAAAAAAAAAAACCCAAATTAATCCTGTTGCTGTTTTCCTTGGGGGGAGCTTTTTATATGAGGGTTACAGGAAGGGAAGAAAGCAAGCATGTCTGAGTAGGTTAGATAGAAGACTAGCAAGTTCCTGTGAGGGAGGTGTCAGCTCAGCATGCAGTAGAGGCAGCTGGGCTTCCTCACCTACATGAGCTTTTGTTACTAGATTCAAGAACTTCAAAGCTTTTCATTTTTCACCAACAATTATCTAGACTGATCTGAGTGTACTTGAAATGGCTGAAATCTGGGAGTCTGCCTTTGTTGCTCTGATTAAAGGACAAATTGTTTTTCTAGGATGGGTTTATGTTGAAAATGGGCCACAAGCTGGTTTGTGAGGATAAATACGCTGTTGCATTTTCACCTTGATACTCCTGGCAAGCCTAGCTTCTGGCAGCTCTCAATTTTGACATACCTGAGAAGAATCAAGTAAAATAGTTTTTTTTCAGTAATGCCTTTTAAAAGGACCTTCAGCATTGTTGGTGGGAAGACCAGTCAGAGGGAAGCCGTAGGCTGATTCTCCGCAACATGGAGCAGCACATTGCTGTAAGGCTGATCAGTAGGATGTTATTTTGTAAGAAGAGTGATCAACTCAACTCTCTTGTGCCAGCTGAAACACGATGACAAAGCATGAGTAGTGTGAGTGAAGCATGGAGGAGTTAGCCATATCATATGAAATGGCCTTAAATTCTGTCAAAAGTCATCTTGGAAGCTGTTCCTAACACTTTCATCTTCTATCTCGCCTCTTGAAGCCCCAGCAGAGGTGGTAGATGCAGGTAAGGGTTTTATGTGAAGAAAATACTTGTGCTGTTCCCCAGTATCTGTTGATTTCATTCTAAAATTTCTCTTCGAACAATAAGCAGCTCCTCTTGTGTCTTCTGTAAACCTATCCTGGCTTCACTAAAAGGCAAGCCATGATCTCTGCTTTCCATATATGGTTGATTTTATGGGTACAGTTAAGCAGTTTGCCACCAAGTGGGATAATGGAGTGAGATGGAGCCTGCATCTGGTTCTCATACTGGTTATTGTGTATCAGGGGAGACAGATGATTTATTGGAACCAGTGGCAAAGATATGGACCAGCCATTTGGATTAGATACTGTTGCTGTTGTGAGTTGAGCCTATTTTGTGCAGAAGGACTGAGTAATGTGGTGCTTCCTATATGCTACTTGCACCTCTGAAAAGAGCAGCCCTCTTTTTGGGTAGCGCAGCCATCTTCCTCTAGGCTCAGTGGTGACAACGCTTCAGGATGCCAGTTCTGAGACAGTTTAATAGTCAGTGTCCCTTGAGGTTAAGGTAGATGAGCTTAATTCAGTGTAATTTGCTTGTCACAGCTATGGAAAAAGAACACTTTGTGAAATAACGTCAGACATCTGAATGATGAGATGTACAAACTGTGTTCTAGTAGTAGGAGAGGTAGAGAAAAAGTGACTTACCCTTTGAAAGCAAAACAGAAACAAAGGTTCTTTTTCCACAGGGATTCTTCCTGATAAGTTCCTCTCCTCAAGGATTTTAAGCAGCCTTTATCTTAGTAGTTGGCTTCAGTTATGGCAGAAGGGAGCTATCTCCAGAGGACTGTCTTTAGTTAAAAGCATCCTGTGCTGTAGAGCTTGGCACCAGCACTGATGTTAATGAAGCCATTGCCCTGGGGCGACACAAACCAGCTCCAATCCAGGATTGGAATCTGGACAAGCTCCATCACTGCTCTGAAAGTTCCCACATCACAAGATCTTGCAAAATGCCAGGATTAGGGTGTCCTTTATTGGCCCTCACACTAAGTTTAACTATCCCTTTGCATTTCTGGTCCTACTTAGGTGGGCTGGATACTCCATCTGGGCCAGGGGATATGGAGAAAGGGCTAGTGCAGGAGTGCTTGTTATTTAAGCAGCACAACATGTGTTGGCACATAACCCCATGCCCACAGAAGCACCAAGGATCTTTCCAGCATCTGCTTTCAGGAAATGTTTCCATTTCCTCAGCCTGGGATGTGGGAAAGCTGCCATGTGCTTGGAGCAAGCTTTTGTTCAGTATTTGTGGGAGCTTTGGATTTGTCTGATGCTTCACCCACAGCGAAGAGCAGCAGCCTCTCTGCCACCCCACTGGCTACATAAGAAATGCAACCAGCTGACTGAGTAAAGGGGAGAGATTAAGTAGGGATTTGTCTAAGGAGAACACCTACAGGAGTGCTGAGATTAGAATTGGAAAGCCCTGAGCAGATGCTTACGGAATGCCCCGTTATTCCTTTCCCCAAGGCATTTACACGAGGAGGTGAACAGGTATTGCCTTACTCTGTAAGGTATGAATAGCATTTGTGCCTTTGATATGGGCTTATGCCTTCTCCATTTCAGTGTGCCAAAATATGGTCACATCCTACATTTGTGTTCCCAGTTTATGAAGAATTGCTTCTAGTATTCAGCAGCTGGTCTTCCCACAGGGTTCTGGCGGAGTGTACATTGAGCTATTCTTATTGATGAGCTTTTAAAATTAAAACTATTTTGCTGTTGATGGTGTTTCTCAAATGTATGTAGGGACCTCATAAGACTTCCTACACCAGTCAAGTTCGACCTTGCTGATTTATTCCTATTAAGATGGTAGGGAAGACAAGAGAATAGATTGTTTGGCATGCCTCACATCTGCTTCAGCCATATGCTCCTATATATGAAGATCAGAATATGGAGATACCCAGAAAGCTGTGGAGAAGGATTCTTTAGGGATGAATTCTGCATTTGGGTGCCAGGAGTGATCCCCATGGTGGCTCTGTGCTTCGAAGTGTGCTCACTTCAGTGCAGACAGCTCATACACAGCTCAGGCACTCCTGAAGCAGTCTGCACATGGTTCAGGATTTACCTTGGCTCTCTACCCCATCATACCTTCAGAAGATCAGAAAAAGGTGAGAGGAGTATGGTGTCTCAGCCCAGAACTCAGAAATCCCTGTATAAGCTCCTAATACATGTTCCACTGCCACCAGCCATGCAGGTATGTAAGTTATCCATGCAATTTATTTGCATGCCAGACAAAACCAGCTGGTTTGAGAATCCCCCAGTTGCCTTGAAGTCTCTGCTGTAAGATCCTTGCGGGGACTTTTGAGAGAGCAGCCTGTGCTTCCTGAGTGACAGTCGGTGCCTGGGGACAATGAGCAGCTGCTTGATCAGATCTGATCCATCTCTCGCTCCATGGGTGAAGAGGTGAGCCTGTCACTTGCAATCATATGCTCCTTCAGCTCTCTGGGAGGCACAGGCTTTGCTGGTTGGGCCTGAGAGGATGAGGAAAGGCAGCGGCCGCAAACAGCAAGGTGCTGGTGAGTCACGCTGCCTGATCTGCACCCTGGGGCTCCACAGGGCAGCAATAACTTGAAACGCGGTGGGACCCGCTGTCAGAAGGGCTAATCTGCTGGATAACGTCCTTTTCCCTGACTGGAAAGCTGAAGAGCACATGGACACTCGGAGGCCTATCAAATTGCTCAAAGGCAGACCAAAGGATAAGACCACATGATGAGCTACAGCTGCCTTCCAGAGCACCTGGTGGCCCGTGTTGCTTGAAGCTAAGTGTGTGCTAGAAGCCACAGTCCTGTTCTCATCTTCCACAGGGATTTATTGCAGTGCCCTTGCCTGGTAAATTCTGATGTGTGCAGTACCCAGAATGTGTGGGCAGTGAGAGGAAGTCAGTGGGAAGCTGGTTAAACAGGCACCAGACCACTGCACAGATAAACTGTGAGCTGGGTCATGTGTACATGAGATGGACAACTCTGACTAAAATATTATAGAGTGGCTCTAAGAGGGATTTTAGTTTCCACCCAGAGAGAAGGCAGTGAAAATGGATCAACATCAAACAAGCATAAAAGTTTGTCAGCCACATTTATCTATTTGGGGGTTTTAAACAGAATTTTGAAAGAATTAGGTCCAACTCACTCAGAAGAAATGGCATCACACAGATTGGTGTTTTTAGCGAACTAAGCCATGCTGCACCATGTGGTATCTGTAAACCAGCAATGTCCACTCACCTTGCAGGAACAGGGAAAATCCAAGCTGGAATATCAGTTTGGATGACAAAGTGTAACATTCCGTGAACCCTCAGTTTGCACACAAAGTCTGTGAAAGGGGAGCTACCCACCTGGTTTGGTTTCATCACGTTGTAAGTGTGTGACCACAAGCAGCAGCTGATCCCTGCTGTGAATAGCCTAGGGGTGTTGCAGCCAGAAGTGCTGCCCGTGGTGTTCGGGGAGTTTGAGGGGGGAGGGGGTGGTGGGTTCTGAAGAGTGCAAGGGCTCAAACAGAAGAAGAGGAAAGGCAGTTTTTGTTTCTACTGCGGTGTTTCGCAGAACATTGCAAAAGGGGGTGAGGAAGGCCCTTTTGCAGACAGAGTGCACTGAAGACTGGACACTGGGAAAAAAATTTTCATGGAAAAGAGTGGTCAGCTGTTGGAGTGTGCTGCCCAGGGAGGTGGTTGAGGCACCAACCCTGGATGTGTTTAAAGGCCGTTTGGATGTGGTGCTTGGGGATATGGTTTAAGGGTGGACCTTGTAGAGTAGGGTTATTGGTTGGGCTTGGTGATCCTGAGGGTCTTTTCCAACCTGAATGTTTCTGTGATTCTGTGAAATATAAAATATATATGGCATCACTGTTATCAGGTTTATAGTTCATTCCTTAATTAAAGGCATTCCCAGAGAAAAACATTAAACATCCACACTGAAAACAATTTCCACTGTCTGGAAACCTGATTAATTGATTGTAAAGATTATTTTCCTTGAGAAAAGCAACCTTTTTAAAGAGTAGTATTTAAACAGAGTAGTTCATGCTCTTTGAGGTTCCAATGCATCTGTGTTGATCCTTCACAATCCTCATGCAATCCTGAACAACAGGATTTAACATATTGATTACACTAATTATTTGTAGCATTTTAATTAATATTCAAGAGCTATTGAGAACAAAATCCTGTGCATTAAGGGGGAATGCTCCAGCAATGCTCCAGTGAATGTGCCTATTCCTGAAAGGTTACAGATGATGTATCAGGGCAGAATGCTGTATATATATGTAGATTTTTCCCCCCTTCTTTGTGTTTCAGTGAATCTTTTTATCTGAAAATAATTCAAATTTCAGCTCTGCTGAAAATAATTTTAAAAAATGAAACCTGGAGGATTTAGCCAAACAACATTTCTGCTGAAATTCTGGCCGTTGTTCAGCAGGCTGAACAGCAAGCTAAAGGTATCAGCCCTCTTCTCTAAGTGCAGGATTGATGCCAGAGGCTGCTGATGGTTCCCCTCAAGTTCTGTACCTGCATGGAAATACACAAAAGTGGAAGTAGGTTTGCATTGCTTTCCCTGCAGAAGACCCCAATGGCTGCAGGAGAGAGCCTGCACATACCTGGCAAAATCATAGGGAGAGATCTTGTGCCTTCACCTCAGGCATGAACCTGGGGCTGAAACTCAGTCAGTGACCTTACAGCATCACTGCTTTAGACTCAACAGATGTGGTTTGGCATCAGGATCTCCCAAACAAACCATTACTGACCCCTCTCAGGCTTCCAGTTCCGGGTGATTTCAAGAGGGGAAAAAAAATAATCCACCAAACCCCCTAGATGTGTCAAACCTCCGGGCAGGGAAATAAATACGTGGATATGACACGGACTGTGAAAATACTGAATGTAAGGTCATGGTAAGTGAAGGTAAACAGAACACCAGAATTAAAACTAGAGAAAAGGCCAACCAGCCATCTGGAGATGCTCTGGAGGTGCAGGAATCTGAGGGTGCTGCAGGGTAGGCAAGGAAGTGGCATGGTTTGGGCTGGGCAGCACCAGGGTGCGCTGCTCCCCGCCGCACTGGAGCTGATCGCACAGATGAGCTCCCTTTGCATCTCCAATGGCATCGACGTTTCCCAGTGCTGACCCCACCCCAAATCAAGCTCAGCTGTTTCACAAAGACAAAAACCCTGTACACAGCTGCTGATTTGTGAGGGAAAAGCGGGTGCATGCCAGGCAGGGTAAGTAACATTGCATTGTCCCTCCAGTGTCATGGGTTGGGCAGAGGCAGGTGTCAGGGAGCAGTGCCGGCTCTGGAGTGTGGCTCTTTGCAATAACCAGTGCACAAGGCTGTTGAACACTGGACTCTGTGAAAGGGAATCCAATATGAGCGAATGTAGCTCAGGCTCCATCTCAAGCCTAAGCAGAGGATGTTATTTCTGATAAATATTTTAGACAGTAAAGCTACCTTCAGAGAGGGCTGCTGCATTCCCATCGCGTGCCTTCTCCTGGGGAGAAGCCTGCAATAGCTGCTTCAAGGATTCAAAATCTTGCTATACAGTATCTGTTCTATGGAAAAAAGCCTTAGGGTGAAATGTGTTTAATAGAGAGAGGCTAATGTGTGAGTGATTTATCTCATTTTGGTAAGTTCATGTCTGTAATTCAATAGCCCCATGAGCTACACTTAACTGTATTCAATAAAGATGATCTAAAGGAGGTGCTTGTGCAGGTGAAGGATTCAAGTACTGGAGGAAAGGATGTTATAAATAAGTGGGCTTGAGGTAAACAGGGAGTTGAAGCAGAACTGTTCCCCAGGATAAATGTCTCGAGCATCATTAAACCAGTACAAATGGCTCTGTGAGCTGTGGAGATTTCTTCCTCTGAAAGGAAAAAGCTGTGAGAGAGACTTTCATTAGGGAGAAAATACCACCTTATGCTCTGCCCATGACCCGAATCCTGCAGCAATCCTTTGTGAGCTGTCATCTTGGGGAGTATCCCTGGCAGAGTGTGTCTGATCATCTTGAAATAAGGTAGTGTTACAAAGGTCACAGGAAGGTAGTTTTACAAAAAGCCAGGGGAAAGAGATGTGAAACCCCCGGGTTTTATTGTCTGCCTGCTTTGGAAAACCTTGAGGCATGTACCTGGGTGCACAGAGTGCTGCTTTACAGACAATGTGGTGTGCAAATGGTATGACAGCATGGCAAGGAAATGCAGTCTCCAAATCGCTGACCAGGGCTGTAATTGCCCAGTTTAAATGTAAAACTAAAGTAAATAGCACTGGCAGCTGAGTCACCCACTTGCAGATCTGAAGCACTTCAAAGGTAAGTCTAAAAATAGCTTGTGCAGTTCAAAATTATTGGTTGTATGGAGAAGAAAAGTGACTACACAAAGGGCTTTGGGATAAGGTGTGAGCATTGCCACCAGCCCAGTGCTGGCATCCAGTACAGCTTTGGGGCAGTCTGGCACCAGTAGCTCACTGCAGGCAGCTGGAGGTGCCAGCCCAGGCCAGGTAAGGTATCTCAGCCTCAGTGTCAACAGACAAGTGTGACAGCCTACCCCATAAAGCCAGAAAGCCTTGATGAAATGACATTATTTTAAACCCGTATTGTCCTACTTAGGCTGTTTGTGTGCTGGGCTGCTGTGCTGCATTGCTTCACTGGCAGGAGGGTACTCACAGTTCTGAGGCATTACCATGAAACGTATCCAGGATAACCTCCTGCCCAGCACTTGAGGCAAGTAGCAGCAAGTACCTGCATGCTCACACTGCACTGAGGCTTTCAGTGCCATGCCATACCTGCAGGCAAGCCCCTCGGGGACCATTTTCCTCCCTAGTGCTCATCATGGCTGGCGAGGCACTGTGTGCCTGCAGATGGGCTGCCGCATAATGCTCTGCTTCCCCCTGCCCTCAGCAAGGAGAAGGGGCAGCAGCAGGTGCAGGGGTAGTTGAAGGTACAGAGTGGTTGTAGTATCAGAAAAAAAGGTAAGGGTTTTCAGCACAGCTGAAGGAAGAGGCGATAGAGGAGGCCTGAGGACAGCAAATAGGCCATGACTGCTAACTGTTTTTTCCCAGCCAACACCTTGGAGGCATGGAGCAAAAGCAGGAGCCAGCAGCTTTGAAACAGAGAGGTGCTTTCACAGAGCATGTTGTTACAGAATGGAGCTCTGCCAGGGGAGGCTGTCAGTGCTGGCCACAGCTTCAAAGCATGGCAGTAAAAAGTCACGAAAGGACCATGATTTAAAAGCTATTGCCAACAGAGACATTAACTCTGGCCCAGGAGGTCCTTTGGGTCCCCAGAGGTGGGAGGTCCCTCCTTCCACAGCATCTGCTGCTAACAGGGACAAAGCATGGGGCTGACTGGTCTGATCAAGTGTGACTGCTCCAGTACGACGCACAGACTCATGCAGTCAGGGGCAGCTGTCCCACCATGTGAAGGTCATCCTGTGGCTGCAGCCCAGCAAACTCACATGCAGAGAAACATGCTGCACTCATTCCCCCAGTCCCACAGCACAGCATCTTGCCCAATACGGCTGGAGCCTTTTGATGTGAGATGCATTCACCTGTTCATCACCCTGACAGGCAAAGCCCAAAATCTTCAAAACCTGAGAAATCAGTACAAGAGCAAAGTGAGTGAGAAGACACACCAAGCTAGCAGCATGAAAAGAGGGGACAGGAGAGGCCAAGGTGTTAGAACCTCTGGGACACCTCCTGCTGCTGCCACGGCTTCTGCTGCCAGCACCAAGAACTGGCAGTAGGCAGGAAGGGGCTCAGGAGCCGTAGCAAGAGTTGGCAAGAGCAGAAAGGAGAGCAGATGGAGGAAAGGACAAACACGAGCAGTGGGAGCATCTCAACTTGTGCAACCCACCATGGTACATGTGATACCAGCTCCTGTTTCTTCCTTCTCTCCCCCGTATTTATTTCATGGGAATAAACAAACCAGCTCCTCACAGCTCCTGCAGAGGCCTCAGTGTTTCTGGTGCCCACAGCCTTCTCAAAGACCCAGCGGCCAGTGCTGGGAATCGTACTGGGGAAGATATAGCTCTTCTGTCTATTCTGATGCATCAGTGCCACAGATGGGGCTGGCATCAAAAGCCTGGGCTGAGGCACAGACAAATGCTCGTCTTGTCTGGGATGGAGCCTGTGAAGACTGGAGCACTGGAAGGATTTTCCAAAGCATGTGGCACAAAGCTGACTGTTTTTGGGTTTCCTTCTCCTGTCAGAAGGGACTTTCATTGGTGATAACCTCATTTGTTTGTGAGGTTCTGGAAGGGCAGCCAAATTGCTTGCCCTGCATGGGCAACATGCAGCCTCCCAGCACCTCACTTGGTCCTCTCCAGGGCCAATGGAGGAGATGCCTGGTGCTGACATCCCACACCTCCTGCCTCCAGCCAGTCCCGACTGAGCATCTCATCAAGAAACCCAAATACATTGATCAGTGGGGTACAAGTGTACAGTACAGAGCACTGCAGCTAAATCCACAGGAACAAACATGTCTGAGCCCTGAGCCCAGGACAACCACCAAGGGTTTCTTTAGGTCATTCACATGCCTTTCCAAATGTTTAGGAAAGTATATTTCCCCCAGCTGATTCAAACAAAGGCTAGTGTCAATGTTTTTCCAAAAGCTTTCCAAGCAGGTTTTTGAGTGAGGCTGTATGGGCTGGGACGGGGAATAACAAGTGTGCACAAAGGCCTTGGAGGGCAGAAAATTCTCTTCTGGGACGTATTTGTTCCTCAACCTTTCCAGAAAGGGTAGGGGTGGGGGTGTTGTTGTTTGGTTGGTTGTTTTGTTTTCCCCTGTGGTTGTTGTTATTTTTGGTTGTTGAAATGTTTGTATCTGCCATTTATATAGAAGACCCCCCTCATGCTTGTCTCAGCTGCCTTTCGACTCAAAATCAACAGAAATATTGCATACTGTATCAAGCACCCATCTACCACCTCGCTGAACTCCCTCCTTTGAGTACTTTGCAACTGTCCCTGCTAGCATACTTGCACACACTGTGACTATTTTGCACCCTGTTTCCCCTCAGCAGCAGTGTCCTGATCGGCTGCACAAACACTGGTGTGGTACAAAGCAAGGCAAAAACCTAGAGCGCTATGAAAGACAAAGTGAAAACGGCAAGTGGCTCTCCCTCGGTGGATCCGAATGAACCAAGCCTTGTAAATATGCAGAGTAATAAAACGCTTAATGCAGTGTGATTAAAAAGTTATGGTTCCCCCAGCAACTCGAACTCGGCTGCATCATGCGTGCCAAGGGTCTGAGATGACTGCTTTGGCTGTGAAATTTATGCCTTCATCCGCCTCAGTTCGATGCAGCTGGGTTAGGGTTGCCATGGGAATGGGAGGTCAGGCTTTGCACTGGTGTGAACGAGGAGGAGCAAGCCTGTGCCCTGCCTTCCTATGCTGTCTGGTGCTTTGCCGGCTGGTAGCTGTCTCCTTTGCCTGCCTGCTTTTGGCGTGACAGCTGAAAGCATCTTTCTGGCTTTCAGTCCAGCCTGGCACCTGGAACAGGCATCCCTCCACCTGGCACCTTCATTTCAACTCCCTTTTCTTCGTCTTTCCCACAGCACTCACACTTCCTAAAATGTGTCTTTTGAGGGAGTGAGGGGAAGGCTTTTTTCAGTCCTCAGTTCCTGCTGAAGCTTGGCATCTTGCCCCCAGTTTTCCCCTTAATCAGCCCAGGGTCAATCTTCTCACTCCTCTCACCTTCTTGCTCTTCCCTGTGTGCCCTTACTTGGTGTACAAGCATCTGCTCTGCAGTTTTTAGGTGAGGGCTCAGTGAATCATTTGTATAAAATACCTTTGATGAATGTCCTGAATACTTTGGTATTTCCAAAACCTGCAGGTGATCCCATGATCCCATTTGTTCACTTGGGGTAATTCATGAGTCTGGTCCCCAAACAGCAACAGACCCTATGGCAGTCAAACACCAGTGAGTACAATGAAATACCCAGTTTGGTTTTTGCAGGTGAGCTTTGTGAGTAAAGCAGGTAAGGAACCCTGCGGAGAGGAGCAAACTCAAAATGTGAATAAGGTAGGAATTCTGCAAGAGTAATTAGCCTTTAGGAGAGCTGAGCCAGGATATATGAGCTCTCTGTCACACTAGGATTTTAATCAAGACAGAGTGTCTTTCTCACAGATTCATTTCTGCTCAGGCACAAATTGCCAGGCTGGATGTGGGAGTTCCTGTCTGGTTTTATGGCTGGTGTTACAGAAGAGGTCAGAGCAGCTGAAGGTAATGGCCCTCCTGGCCTTCCAATTTATGACTCTATGAATCTCAAACTGTTCATTCACTTGTAATATGCGTAATTTATACAGAACAAAATGTCACCCAGTCAGTGACCAGAAGCAATGCCACATGGCTGCTGCCACGGCCTGAAGCAGCCGGCCCTGGGCAAGACAGCTTGCTACAGACAGCACCCATCATGCCACAAGCAGCTCCCAGCACTTCAGCCCATTACAAGTCCACTTTGGAGGAGTTGATCACACAAAGAAATCTTAATTGTCCAGATGGTACTTCCAGGTGGGACATGGACTTGGATGAGGAGATTGAGAGTACCCTCAGCAAGTTCACTAATGATACAAAACTGGGGGCGCTGGCTGACACCCTGTCGGGCTGTGCAGCCACACAATGAAATCTGGACAGGCTGGAGAGCTGGGTGCAGGCAAACCTCATGAAGTTCCACAAGGATAAGTGCAGGGTCCTGCATCTAGGGAGGAATAACAACAAGAACCAGTACAGGTTGGTGCCTGCCCTGCAGGAAAGCAGCTCCAGGGAGAAAGACCTTGGAGTGCTGGTGGACAGCAAGTTCTCCATGGAACAACGATGTGCCCTTGTGGCCAAGAGAGCAAATAGTATCCTGGGGTGCATCAAGAAAGTGTGTCCAGCAGGATTAGAGAAGTTCTTCTCCCCATCTACTCTGCCCTGGTGAGACCACACCTGGAATACTGCATCCAGTTTTGGGCTCCCCAGTTCAAGAAAGACAGAGGCCTGCTGCAGAGAATCCAACAGAGAGCCACGAGGATGATTAGGGGACTTGAGTATCTCCCCTATGAAGAGGGACTGAGATCCCTGGGGCTGTTTAGTCCTGAGAAGAGAAGATTGAGAGGGAATCTCATCAATGTGCATAAATATCTGAGGGGTGGGTGTCAAGTGGAGGGGGCCAAGCTCTTTTTGGAGGTGCACAATAATAAGACAAGAAACAACAGGTTCAAACTTGAACATAGAAGATTTCACCTCAACAGGAGGAGAAACTTCTTTACAGCGAGGGGACAGAGCACTGGAACAGACTGCCCGGAGAGGTTGTGGAATCTCCTCCTCTGGAGACTTTCAACACCACCCCCCAGATACATTCCTGTGTGGACTACCCTAAGTGATCCTCCTTTGGCAGCAGGGTTGGACCCAATGATCCCTGGGGGTCCCTTCCAACCTCTAATGTACTGTGATACTGTGACCTTCCATGAAGTCCGCAGAGAGTGTGACAGGACACCGTGAACAAAATGGTTGGTAATTTTGTTACAGATGTTTTTCCTCCACCTTCCCTGGCAGTAGATAGCTTTCTGTATCATCTGTTAAGCTTTTCTCCCCTGTACTTTCTGTGTTAAATTACAGCTTCAGTAGGACATGTTTACCTCTGCTTGCTGTATCACCCATTCAATTTCATAATCTCAGTTTTATTTTCAACCATTTGATCTGTAGGTAACATCACTCAGAAGCTGTTGCTCCAGAACAGCAAATACATCTCAGATTATTCCCACCCCCCCACTCCACCTTTTTACCTTTAATTTGAGTATGATTAGAGATGTACCCTGTTAAACCAAATAGGTGAGAGGCTAAGCAAGAGGCTCTACTTAAATTCTGCCTGAAAAGCAGGCAGGGAATGGTGGGTGGCAAGGAGCCTTTCTCCTGCAGAACACACACAAAGGGAAATATTTAGAGGAATCTTGTAAATAGAAGACCTCACATGTATTGGAATATCTTTTGAAATTTGTTAGCTTTATTGCTGATTTGAGCAAGGTCATCAGTGTTCTCACCGCCAAGATGATTCATGAGTTGGAACATATCTGCTGTGAGGATAGGTTGAGGGAGATGGAGTTGTTCAGCCTAGAGAGTAAGCTTAGACTGGATCTTAGGAAGAAGTTCTTCAGTACGAGGGTGGTGTGACTCTGGAATAGGTTGCCCAGGGAGGTTATGGATGCCTCCTCCTTTGGGGTATTCAAGGCCAGGTTGGAGCAGCTGAGTCTAGTTGAGAGGTGTCCCTGCCCATGGTGGGGAGGTTGGAGTAGATGACCTCTAAGGTCCCTTCCAACCTAAGACATTTTTTGATTCTGTGATGTAACTCAAGAAAATGAACAGCACTGGAGCACTCAGCCACTCTTCAGGTTGGGATTGGATGGCTGAAACATAAACCTGGCTTTGAGTGCATTTGGCATTTCCCATTCACTGCTGCTGATTGTGGGTGGTCAGACCGAGGTGATTTGGTCTGTGGGCAATATTTGCAGGAAAGAACTAGGCATAGGTGCAGGCCGTGAAGTCTGGCACCAGCCAGCAGCACAGTTCAGAAGCAACTCCGGGACAACTCCCAGGTCACATCTCAAAGGATGAGCCCAGTGCTGACAGGGTTTTCTGTGTGTTTCCTGCAGCTCTTAGAATTGGCTTGGCTAGTTTTGTTGCCAGATTCTTTCCTGAACAGACAGGTGGAGATCTACAAAGTCTGCTGTGATGATCACAAGGGGGTAGAGCCAGGCTGCAGAATGGGGCTGCAGGCAGTGCAGCCTGCCTAACTCTTGCCCTCCTTGCTTCTCAGCTGCAGCCCTGCTTGTCATAAGAGCTGGCACCACCGAACAGGGCAACTCTGCTGAGGAGAGACATATGGAATTTGTAATAGTTTAGGAAAAGTGGTGAAGACAACACCTCCAGGCATAGCACTGAGTCTGGATGAGTTAGTGCTCACTTGTCCGATGGACAAGTAGACCTGTGGCACCCACACCCCTGACATCCCTCTCCCAGCATGGGCATGGCCAGCATGGCTTCTGGGCAAAGGGTTGTTTTTGGATTTGGTGTGTTGGATTTGGTGTGGAAGCTCTGTCTCACTGATTCAAGTCCTTGGCAGCTGCAGGCAATCACTGGCATCATAAACTAAACAACCTTGTCATCACCCTCCTGCCCTCATCTTCTTCCATTAGTGGTTACACCCTCTTCTGATTTTTCAGTCCATCCTCATTTTTGACCCCCTCATTCTTGCGATGGTTTAATTGGCATGTTTTCTGCCTGCCCCTCTGTCTACTCCCACAGGCAGGAGAGCTGCCAGCCCTTTGCTCGGCATTTCCAAGCGCGGTGCGTTGGAGCAGCGAGAGCTGGGGAGCTCGGACTGGAGCGCCCAAGTGTAGTTCGGGATCGCACCATAAGAGGGAGATGACTCCCTGTGGATTTTCTGGGGGACCCGCAGCCCTGTCCTGGGCAGTGGGCGCCAGTGGAAAAGGTGGACCATGATGGGCAGAGAGGTCTGGCAGAGAAAACGAGAAAGGGACATCTCAGGATCCCTCATCTCAGGAATGTGATACCCTGCCTGTGGACTTATCCCAGGAGGTTGACAGTGGGTCTAGGAAAGGCTCCTACACCCAAAGGAGAATTTCAGGTTTTCCAGGGTTTCATTCACCTCCCACCAAACTATTTTAAGCATTATTCTCTGTACAGCCACTTTCTAATGGTCCCACAGTAGGGGAAAAAAATAATTGTCACAATACCAGCCTTTCTCCTCCAAGGAAGACCTTTTCCCAAGGTCTGAAGTGCATACTTGCACCTTTTGAACCATGTTTCTTGAACTTCAGCACAAGAAGAAGAATATCAGATCAACTAAAAAATATGTACCAGGGCTGGTATTTTACATTGTCATCCTACTGTCTCGGGCAATGGCACCATGCTCCACAGTGTTCATTCCTGAAAGAGACTTAAATTCAGGGACAAGGTGTGAGACATTTTGAAAAGCCTTCCTTAAAGTGCTGAGCTATTTCTCACCTCCTCCTCCTCCTCTCCCCATCACACTTTTTTAACCCCAACCATCTTTTTACCTTCCAGTCTGCATTTATCTCCCAAGCTGCAGATGCTTTTGCCAAGATTCTGAAGCCAGAAAGGGTCTGAATTTTGCCAAGTTCAGAAGTGATGGCCTGAAACAGACTGGACTGCCTGACACAGAGTCTTCTCCATATTCCTGTCTCAAGGGAACTTATGTCAGTAGGTCTTGGACAGTGAGAAGCAAGGCAGCAATAATGCTGCAGTCCTTCAGTTTAACACTGAGCACCAGGAGGAGAAGGAAGGATTCCTTCTTACAGCTCTCGGAGTGCCCCACTGAAGCACAAAGTGTACCACAGCTGGCAGCAATCTTGTTCAGGGTGATTGAGACAAACTCAGAGACTTCTTCCAGGGGCTTCATGTGACCCCTCAGTTCCTACATGGCATAATGGAAGTGGCAGCAGGCGGAGACAAGAGGATGTCACACAAAGCATTTTACAACTCATCTGCTACACCTTAAAAAAGAACAGTAAAGAAAAACAGTAAATAAGGTTTCCCAGGGCAGCAGGACAGATGGAAATGACCACCAGCAGCAGCATGGCCTCATCTTTCTCTTTCCCTGAGGTGGGAATAAGATGAGTCTAATCTCTCCTGAAAGAGTCATCAGCTACAAGTATTCCTCAAGCTCTTTGGTTGTCAAAAGTGGTGATCTCTCAGGTAATATAAGTAGTTTAGAATTCATTGACTTGTCAGTCAAAGTAGACTTTTGCACCAGTTCTTCAGTGCTGCATCATCTCCCTTGCTTCTGTGAGAGCAGGAACAGAGCAGCTCCAGGGTGTGTGTAGAAACAACCACTCAACACACAGGACATCAGATAGAATGTATGGAGCTGCAAAATACTGACTAGCAGTTTCCTCTGGACATTGAGACACTTGAACATGTCCAGAGAAGGGCAACGAGGCTGGGGAGAGGCCTTGAGCACAAGCCCTGTGAGGAGAGGCTGAGGGAGCTAGGATTGTTTAGCCTGGAGAAGAGGAGGTTCAGGGAGACCTTATTGCTGTCTACAGCTACCTGAAGTGTGGTTGTAGCCAGGAGGGGGTTGGTCTCTTCTCCCAGGCAACCAGCACCAGAGGACACAGTCTCAAGCTGCACCAGGGGAAGTTTAGGCTCGAGGTGAGGAGAAAGTTCTTCACTGAGAGAGTTGTTAGCCATTGGAATGGGCTGCCCAGGGAAGTGGTGGAGTCACCGTCCCTGGAGGTGTTCAAGAGGGGATTGGATGTGACACTTGGTGGCATGGTCTAGTAGTCATGAGGTCTGTGGTGACAGGTTGGACTTGATAATCTTTGAGGCCTTTTCCAACCTTATTCATTCTATGATTCTATGAAGACTGTCAAAGAGAAGAAACTTTCCAGGACACTCCCATGTCCTTTGCAGAATGTACTGTTAATTTGTTGCGTTCATCAGATTGTTCTCCAGATGGCTGCTGTCCCTCTGCAAATCTCTTTCATCATGCTGGGAGTAAATCAGAGAAGGAAAGACCTGAACTTGCTTTCCCTTTATGTTCAGAAAGTCTGATTTGTGAACACTTGTTCTGTGGAGCTAAAAGCCTTCATCACTAAGGCAGCTCCATTTCTGGTATTTCACTAGAGAAAGCAGCTGAATGAGCAGCCTGCCAGAAGTTTCTCAAAAGGTAGCATCTGCCTAGGTCAGAATTCCTTTATGTTAGGCGCTTTAGAAAATCATAAAATTGCTTTTCTAAAGGGCTGGTGGTTCTCCTAGGCAAGACAAAATGACACAAGGAAAAATGCCCCTATCACGAACAGTGTTTCCAGACTTCCTTAGAGGTACTCCAGTACTACTAGAGTCAGTGCACTGGATTCCCTTGGCTCCTCAGGGAGCTCCTGGGGCAGATTGCAAGTTCTGCTCCTCCCAGGATATCTCACAACTGAGTGGTGAAGTGGTCTCCAGTGGTTTGAGTGAATATCCTTCTTTCCAGAAAGGAAAAACTAGCAACTGTACCCTCACTAGACAGTAGATACTTATGCAGAAGTAGGACACGGGACACAGGGATTTATTGGTCCCATGGCTCACACAATTCCTCAATTTAGGGGACTGGAGAAATCTTGGCATGCTATGATCAGTTTACGAATCTTCAGCTCATAGTGACTTCACATTTTTATCCCGTTTCCACAGCCACCCAAGAAATGGAACACATCTTGAGAATTCAGTAACACATTTTAATGCTGTGGAGTAAGAGCTTGTATCAAATGGGGTAGAATCTTCTCCTTTCTTCTTCTGTTTCTTTTTGTGTTTCTTTCTAGAATCCCTTCTGAAAAAAAAGGGAAGAAATTACATTAAAACACCCTAAACTTGCCCATATTAAGTGCTGTACTGATATTGAAGAAAAAGTTGCTCTTTATGCTAAGGTGCTTGCACTCAGCATACACACGAAGTGGCAAGACATGGATGTGTCCAAGGCGCTCAGTGGAGAAGCCAGGAGGATGTAGGCCACGGTCTGGGAGCTGGCAGCAGTGCTGTGTTTCTCTCTCAGAAACACCACTTCCAAGGCACAGGGCCAGGATAGAATTACTGACCCAAATCCTGGAGAGGACTGACCTAGAGCAGCATGCTTAAGTGAGAGGCGGCAGAGCCTGCTTTGGTCAGGCAGCGCTTTGTCTTTTTGAAGAAACTTGAATCATTTTGATGGAGCAAACAAGGGTGACTGACTGACTCTTTGGTGCAGGCAGAGCATTCATGTAGAACAGAATAGAATAGAATAGAATAGAATAGAATAGAATAGAATAGAATAGAATAGAATAGAATAGAATAGAATAGAATAGAATAGAATAGAATAGACCAGGTTGGAAGAGACCTTCAAGATCATCGCGTCCAACCTATCAACCAATCCAACCCACCCAAACAACTAAACCATGGCACCAAGCACCCCGTCAAGTCTCCTCCAATGAAGGTGACTCCACCACCTCCACGGGCAGACCATTCCAATGGGCAATCACTCTCTCTGTATAGAACTTCTTCCTAACATCCAGCCTAAACTTCCCCTGGCACAGCCTGAGACTGTGTCCTCTTGTTCTGGTGCTGGCTGCCTGGGAGAAGAGACCAACCTCTGCCTGGCTACAACCTCCCTTCAGGTAGTTGTAGAGAGCAATAAGGTCTCCCCTGAGTCTCCTCTTCTCCAGGCTAAGCAATCCCAGCTCCCTCAGCCTCTCCTCATAGGGCTTGCGCTCCAAACCCCTCACCAACTTCGTTGCCCTTCTCTGGACACGTTCCAGCAAGACAACATCCTTCCTAAACTGAGGGGCCCAGAACTGGACACAGGACTCGAGGTGTGGCCTAACCAGTGCAGTGTACAGGGGCAGAATGACCTCCCTGCTCCTGCTGGCCACACTGTTCCTGATGCAGGCCAGGATGCCATTGGCCCTCTTGGCTGCCTGGGCACACTGCAGGCTCATGTTCAGCCTCCCATCGACCAGTACCCCCAGGTCCCTCTCTGCCTGGCCACTCTCCAGCCACTCTGACCCCAGCCTGTAGCACTGCATGGGGTTGCTGTGGCCAATGTGCAGAACCTGGCACTTGGATGTGTTAAATCTCATGCCGTTGGATTCTGCCCATCTGTCCAGCCTGTTGAGGTCCCTCTGCAAAGCCTCTCTGCCCTCCAGCAGATCAACAGCACTACTTGGCACAGCAGAGCCCCAGCACTACCTTCTTCTGGCAAAAGAGGACCTCCCCCACACCCACAAATATGAAAAAATTCTGAAATCCGACATCCATTGCTTTTTGACATTGAACTTCTTATTAGATGTAGATTAACTTCCAGTGATATTTTGAGTGCAATGATATTAATTTTCTTTTAATGAAAGTACTTTCATTTTACCTTCTGGAGGAATATCCATTTAAATTATCTTTTTCCCTGGAAAAAAATTAAAAAGAAAATAAAAGAAAAAAGGAAAAGGTAGAGTAATAAAATTTTATCCAGAAATAAAAGGGAATGAGAAGTCACTACTTCTTCACCCAGCTGTAGTGTTCAAATCAAATTCTTCTTCCCAGCTGTGCCCTTGGCCAAATTAAGGAATTTTGGGAGTCTGTTAGCTGGACCAGAACTCCAGTGGAAACAATTACCTTTGCACTTGTATAAGAACCATGGGGTGCACAGAGTCTTAAATCCACCCTCACCTCATCTGCCACTGCCATGCTGGTCCAAGCTCTCCTTTCATGTCATGGTCAGACTTCATTGATCAGATTCAAAGGCTGTTGCTGAGAAAAACAAAGTACACCTCCTTCTGGGAGTGAAACATCTGCTTTGTCACACCCAGGAATTTGTCAATTGTTTGACAGCCCAGAGCTCCCTCTTAATATAAACGAGGGTGCTGGGAGGAGTATTGAGCTGTTCTCAGTATCCATGGAAAGCTCCATGCATCTGATCAGAAGCATCACTTCCAAAGCTCACTGGCAATCCAAACCAAAACCATAGTGCAGACAAATCCCTTGCACCTGCCAAGCATTCAACTTAGCTAACTTAATGTCTACGCTAAGAGGAGTAAAATTGTCCTCTCGAGTCAGAAACTTCCTCAACTGCCAACGCAGAGCAGGCACCTTGATGAGGATCCAGGAGAATCCTTGTAGGGCAACACCCAGGTGTGTCTCTGCATACCTCTGGGCCCAACATGCTTTCAGCTCCTCCTTTAGTGCACCCACAGTTTTCACCCAGAATACCACAAAGCTATATGTCTGCAGTGATGCAAGCTCAGAACTAAACATACTTTTCAACCCTCCAAAGACACCATGCATGCCTTTGCAAGGCAACCAGAGTCTTTCTGCATGAGCTGAGCTCCCCAGGATAGTTTTCCTTGCTTTCATTCTCCTAATTTCCCATGGGAGAGGACATTCTTCCAAATGAAGCTGTCTGAGCCTTTCACAGCTCCAAATTGTGGCTGTGATCTAGACAATAGCTAGGTCCATATCTCCTGTGGATGCCATCAGCTTCTCTCGATGCTGTCTCTTTGGAGAGAGTCATAAAGATAAACCCTGCTCTCTGTGTCCCCAGAGAAACATCAAGAGATGCTGTCCAGTCCCTGTGATGGCCATGTATCCCAGGCAGTCAGGTAGCCCCATGTTGAGGAGCAGGTCACAGGCTTTTGCAGTGACTCTATGACAGCCACATCTGGAGGAGCCATTGTCTGCCTGGAGCTTGTGTTACTGCTGTTAGCTGTAACAGCAGCTGGCTAACAAAGTAATCACTGCCATCACCGCCTGAGCTTTAATGTGCCTTTGCAAAATGTGTGCAGCATCTACTGTTGTGCAGCCTGTGGTACATTGCCGTGGCTGAGACAAAGGAACACCAAGTTGTTACTATCTGCTGAGTAAACTCTGCAACCCTGTTTTGCTGTGAAGCTATTGTCTCAAGCTGCGCCAGGGGAGGTTTAGACTGGATGTTAGGAAGAAGTTCTATACAGAGAGAGTCCATTGGAATGGACTGCCCGGGGAGGTGGTGGAGTCACCATCATTGGAGGTGTTCAGGAGGAGACTTGATGGGGTGCTTGGTGCCATGGTCTAGTTGGTTAGGTGGGTTGTATTGGTTTGTAGGTCAGATGCGATGATCTTGAAGGTCTCTTCCAACCTGGTGTATTGTATTGTATTGTATTCAACCTAATGCAAGGTGCTTGTCTCCACAGCAAATGCATCGCAGAAGTAGTCCCCAAAAGAGATTTCAGGTCAGTGACAGAGAAGTTTTTATTTAAACCTGAAGTTTTTATTTAAATCTTCATGTAGACAAAGACAAAATAAGAAGACTCTCTGGAGTCCATTAACTGACAGCATTATGTCAGCTATAAGGCTGCAGAAGATAAGTGCTGTCCAAGTTTTCTCAGCATTCCAGCCTCAGAGCACTGTCGTTTGGCTTTGGTTAAGAAAAAGCTGTCTTTCCAGGGTTGCTGTCTGTTAACAAAGCTTCTGCTGCTGCACAAAATGGGGTGATCTAATTATGCATGCCTTTTGTTTGAAAGTTTATATAGCTAGCAAGTCAGAGTTTCTTTTCGGAGTGTTTGAATGGTATCTCTTTAGAGGTGAAGGGAGGAAATTCGAGATAATAGGGCAAAAAGCAAATCAGAATCAGCTGCTTTCAAGTGCATCCAGGGGTTACAGTAGCTCGAGCGTGATTTGGGAACTGAGGGACTTCTCAGCAGACTGAAAGTGATGTAGTAAAAGAGGCAAAGATATAGGAGGGAGCTTATGAATAGAAACAAAAGTGCTGCAGTGGCTGCTGATAATATCTTTGCAGAATTAGGACTTCATTCTTCCTGGTGCTCAAAGTCTGGTGGGGGTTTTTGGGTGTGTTTTTTCTTCTCCCCCCCCCCCCCCTTTTTTTTTCCCCCCTGGAGAAGCTGTTCTGTGTATTTATCCACTTAAGGTTACAGCCTTACAGATCCCTCAAGCTGCATCAAGGACTGTAACATACCACACAGCCCATGTAGCCTCTTTCTCTATATAATACAGGAGTAAACATGGGAGTGCTTTTAAATTGCAGATGCAGTGTTCAAGCTAAGAGCTGGGAGGGAATTTCACAGCCATTAGCTAGCCTAGGGAAATCAAAGCAGTAAAACTTACCCAGGCACTCAGAGCCTGTAATTCTCCGAGCGGAGTGTCATCCAAGGGAATTTATACACATTTACCAGGGAGGGATCTATCAGTCAGGAAATTTATTGTGTCTCTTAAGCCCAGCCTTTTCAAAACATGATTACTTGTCTCTATCAACTGTGCAGAGAACCGGGGGACAGTTGCACGGTGCCACAGGAGCTCACCATTGTTGCAACAATGCTCTGCTCTCTGTCTGCCTGCTCTCCACTGTTCTGTCCTCCCTGGGGACAGTTATCTCCACCCTTCTTTTCCACACACTCCAGCACTTCTTTGCGCTTTTCCATTAATCCCACTGGGTCAGGGGGAAATACTCCCTGCTTGCTTGGCCTATGAAGACTGACTTTAGAGCATGGAAAACAGGGGGAGCTGAGGCCTGGATGCTTGACCCATTTCATACAGTCATTTTCAGCCAACATGACCTCCCTGAGGTAGCAGCCAAAGCCAACCCGTGTTTATTCAACTGGGTTAATTCTGCTCCCTAGTGAAGCTTTCCAGCCACTGCCCATTGATATTATTTGTTTTGCTTTGGGATATCAGAGGAAAACAAGACCTGCAGAAGCTCTGCTGTGCTGATTGTGACATTTGCTGGAGGGAGAAGGATGGAAACATGGCAATATTTGAATGGGCATCTGAGCTGCAAGTATGCAGCAAACCACATGGGCTTCACACTTTTTTTCTGTGATCAGTTACAGGAAAAATATATGACAACAATCCATCACCTTAACTCATTGAGAGACCAGACTAAAGATGGTGTGTAGACACTTAAGATGGTTCTTAATTCCAGTCTGGCTCCTAACTATACTCCTTGGCATTTGCTTTTTTTACCTCTGACTCCAGTCCTAAGGTCTATAAACTAGCTCCATGCTGGGGAAGAGGTCTCTGCTTCTGGACAGCAGAAGGTGACATCCTGATGATGGGAGGGTGTCTTCAGCCGTTTCATCTGAGAGCAGAGATATGTCCTAGGTAAGAGAGTCTAAGCAAACAGACACATTGTGTTGCAGGGCTGAGATTAAAACTGTATTCATGCTTTGCAGCAATTTAGTTTGCAATCTTCTAACAGAAACCTGACCTTATCTCTTGGCTGGTAGATGAGGTTTTGTCTTACCAGCAGTGTCTCTGTTTACTCTTGAGGTGGGCTCAGATGATCCTGGCAAAGTGCTAATCTGCAGGTATAGAAAACAACAAAGAGAGGAGAGATGTGAGGGAGATTTCATCCTGAGATGCAATCGGGTCCCTAAGGACTCACAAAGTATCTGGAAAAGGCTGTTCTTAGGGCTGGTATCTCTTGGTGCTGGTGGAAATCTGTCCTCAGTAAGTAGAACCAATGTCTTTTCGAGACTCTCTTGTCCTCCATGGACTAGTAGTTGAGATGTTAATAGCAAACCTGAAGTACTGCCCCATGTAATCATGTCATGCCACTTACTCAGTCATGCTCCCACAAGTCAGCAGCCCTGTGAAGCAAGGTCTTCCAAAAACTCCCACGTGCAACCCAATCCAAGAAACATGAATGGTGCCATCTGGGAATCAGTCTGTTCCACCAAGAGTTCACATCTCATTTTAGCTCTGCAGTCTGCATTTACATGGGAGATGGAAATCACATCTTGCTAGTCACTAGAAGGAGCCTGCATGTGACCAGTCATGCAGAGTCAAGTCAGCAATCATTCTGCAACCAGTGATCAATATGTTGTTTGTACAGGTTCCATGCTGGCTTCTGGGGTTCCATGCTGCCACTCACACCTTGCTAACTGAAGAAGGCTGGGCAATAGCTAGAATATAAGGGCTGCCAAAACAGATCCTGCCGCCCAGAGATGCCTCATACCTACACAGGTGCAAGTGCCACAGACCCCTGAAAAATACAGGCGCCGTTCCCTGAAGAAAACAAAGTAAAAGTTCTATTTTGGGGTATGATAGAAGCACAACGAAGCATACTGCATTCATTAAATGACTTCAAGATGTAAATATTTATAGTGAAAAAAGAAAAATATCACACAGTCTCTTCTGTTACATTGTCATGAGATAAGGTCTGGATAAGACTTCTGCTAGATTTACTCCTGACCACACAAAACTTACTGACAGAGGCTTCAGATTTCTCTAAGAAGAAATCAGAAAGCATTTTCTGTTAGCAGATTTTGTAAGCACTCCCCCAAAGCAGAGTCTTGTAGCAGTTGCTCTCTTTTGTGCAGCTGAACTTCTTGTCTTGGCAGAATGCGACTGCAACGCATTTGGGAAAAAAAGTTTAGCTCTGGTGATTTGACTTTTCCCTCAAACAAACTTATTTCTATTTTTATTTAGGACTATATACAATGATCTGTCCACCAAGGCATTTGGAGAATTGTATAGTATTGATTAACACACCATCCCTCTCTCTAAACTGGAGAGTTATGGATTCGATGGGTGTGCTGTTCAGTGGATAAGGAACTGGCTGGATGATCTCATATGAAGGGTAGAGGTCAGTGGCTTGCTGTCTAGGTGGAGATGAGTGACAAGTGGTGTCCCCTCCAGGGTCTCTACTGGGACCAGTGCTGTTTAGTATCTTCATCAATGATATAGACAGCAAGATTGAGTGTACCTTTGGCAAGTTTGCAGATGAGGACAGTCTCAAGCTGCACCAGGGGAGATTTAGGCTGGATGTTAGGAAGAAGTTCTTCATAGAAAGAGTGATTGGCCATTGGAATGGGCTGTCCAGGGAGGCAGTGGAGTCACCATCACTGGAGGTGTTTAGGAAGAGACTTGATGGGGTGCTTGATGCCATGGTTTAGTTGATTAGATAGTGTTGGATAATAGGTTGGACTCGATGATCTCCTATTCTATTCTATTCTATTCTATTCTATTCTATTCTATTCTATTCTATTCTATTCTATTCTATTCTACCAAGCTGAATGGTGTGGATGACAATACTGAAAGACAGGATGCCATCCAGAGGGATCTGGGCAGACTGGAGAGGTGGGGTGAGGAGAACCTCATGAGGTTCAGTGAGGCAAAACGCAAGTTCCTGCACCTAGGTAGGGGCAACCACCAGCATCATTGCAAGCTGAGAGATGATAAAATTGGGAGTATCCCTGCAGAAAAGGACTTTGGAGTACCGGTGGGTGAGAAGACAGACAAGAGCCAACAACATGAACTTGCAGACCAGAAGGCTAATTGCATCCTGGGCTGCACCAAAAGAAGCGTGGCCAGCAGGTCAAGAGAGGTGATTCTGACACTCTGTTCTAGTTGATATCTTATTTGAAGTACTGGGGTCCTCTGTGGGACCTCCAACACAAAAGAGACATAGACCTGCTGGAGCAGGTTCTGAGGAGCTGATCTGCAAGCTGGAGCACCTCTCATATGAGGACAGACTGAAAGAAATGGGGCTGTTCAGCCTGAAGAGAAGGCTCCAGGGAGACCTCATCGCTACATTTCAATATCTGAAGTGGGACTACAGGAAGGCTGGGCAAGGACTGTTTAGAAGGGGGCTTGTGGTGATAGGATGGTGATGGTTTTGAACTGGAGCAGGGCAGAGTTAGGTTGACCATAGAGAGGAAGTTCTTTACAAAGAGAGTGGTAGAATACTGGAACAGGTTGCCGGGGGATGTGGTTAAGGCCCCGTCCCTGGGGACTTCCAAGATCAGACTTGATGTGGCCCTGGGCAGCCAGATCTAGTTGGAGGTGTCCCTGATCACTGCAGGGGGGTTGGACAAGATGACCTTTGAGGATTCTTTCCAACTTGATGCAATTTGTGAATCTGTGAGCTATGAACTACCTTCTAATTATATCACCTCTGTGTTTAACACCATTAGGGTCACATTAGCTTTACAAAACCTTACCAAAATAGTTTTGGAAAAATAAATCCAAACTCACAAATGCTGTATCAACTTGGCTGCCTAGTCTAAGTTCATTCCAGTTAAAGAAATTATCAGGTCATAAGCCTTTATTTACCCAATGTTCAATTAAATATAGCTCTAGATTCACAGTCTCAAGCTGCACCAGGGGAAGTTTAGGCTCGAGGTGAGGAGAAAGTTCTTCACTGAGAGAGTCGTTCACCATTGGAATGGGCTGCCCAGGGAGGTGGTGGAGTCAGAGGGGATTGGACGTGGCACTTGGTGCCATGGTTTAGTCATGAGGTTTTGGGTGACAAGTTGGACTTGATGATCTTTGAGGTCGCTTCCAACCTTGGTGATTCTGTGATTCTGTGATTGGTATGAAAAAGGTAGGTCATGTTTCTCTTTCATTAACTGAAGCAGAGACTACTAAGGTGGTCTCCCAGGAGCCCTGTTCTTTTTGATATGTATTACCAGAGTTAGAAAACCTTTTATCTGCTGAACAGAGGTCATGTTTAAGAGTACAAGTCATTAGCTACCAGATTGGGTCAGTTCTCCATGAAGCAGAGGAGTGATCAAGTCTTCACAGCTTCCTCTTTGTCAGCATACTAAGAAGAAAGACATGGGATATAAAGCAGTGGAGTTCAGGCTATAGTATAAAGTGCATTTATAAATCCAGGGAATAAAATCATATTTTAGGGTAAAACAGAGACTCTTCAAAAGAAGATCCAGCATATTTCCACATCACAAGAGAATTTTGAGACACTGAATATTATTTCTCTAGATGAAAGGTGTAGTCCAGCTGGGGAAAAGAAGCAAACATACTGGAACACAGAAGAGACAAAGCTTAGCCACTGGGGAACTGATACAACCCACAAGCACAGGAATAATCTGGGATCCAAGGACAGTGTCACAGATCCTGAGCAATTGCATGTGGTCTGTGAATAACAGCTCTGCAGCAGAGCTTTGTGCTCCCCTTCCTCAGGAGTCCCTTGGTGACACTAACTGCCATTTCTGGAAGCAGTCATTGACAGCCAAACTCAATCAGACCAATATTACAAATCAAAATAAAGACATAAAAAAAAAACCCCAAAACACAAGCAAAACCTGTGGATTTCGCAGATCTGATTCTTACATGGATTTCATCAGTATCCTAATTAGAAGCAGACTTCAGCCTTTAGCATAAAGAAACAGCAAAGCTGTCTGCTTTGAATCCTGCACGCATGATTCTATGCAGTGATTCTCTGTGCACACTCCCATCCCTCCTTAGAGGTAAGAGATGATGCATATCTTGTCTGGGAAAGCAGTAAAGTGCAAATTCTCTAGCAGAGAAATGGCCTATTGTTGAGCGAGGGTACGCTTTCCCTCTCCATTCAGGGCTGCGAGAGATTACACACCCTTAGCCCAGCCTCCGATTGCTTTGGGCAAAGCCCATTCATTTAATCCAAATCATCGTCAGACAGTTTTATCAGGGAAAAGAGCAGAGGTCTGGGACGGAAAAGTGCATTTTACAACACTAAATTGCAGGTCTCTGTTTTGCTCGCTTTCTTCTCTTTGTACCATTCCTTGAAAGATGGCACATGACAGGTCTGAGTCACTGCTGAGCAGCTGAATTATGAAGTTACCAATCTAAAGGCTAATTGCACCGAGAGCTTATTTTGTCAAACTGTATTAGACACCCGGGCTTTATTTGTTGCCTGATACAAACGAGAATGATTTTTCCTGGCACTACCCACTCACACCTTGTACTTAACTGCCACTAGGGACTTTAAAAGGGAAAAAAAAATAGCTGCAGTAATAAAATTTTAAATATTCCTCCTGTAATCTCTTGCTTGAGGGCCTAATGCCGCTAAACACAGAAGGCTTTGTAAAGTGCTGGGTGTAATGAAGGATGAGCTACAAGAGCAGCACCGAAGGAACAATGCCATTACCACAAACTGCAAACTTCTACAGAGTGATGTTTGGCAGTAAATTACAGCCTGTCTGCCTGCAACTTCCTCTCTGCAGCTGTGAGGTGTTTACTATCCGAACATGCAACCTGAAATTAGAGGGCAGAGAGGAAGTTGGGAAGTGTAAGGAAAATGCGTGCACATCATAAGGGCACATACACTCTGTGCAGGGGATTGCTCTCATGTCCCCAGCAGCTCTCCTTTCTTCTTTCAAAAATTCCTCTTACATTCACTTCTCCAAAGTGCTAATTTGTCAATGCCTCTTGTTTTTTTTTTTTCTTCCCCAAAGGCAACCTAAATATCTATAGAACAGACAGATTAGGCTCCCTCTTCTCGAGGGGGTACTGTATCTCTCAGTTATTATTCACCAATATCCTCTCCAGTTAGTCTGTAGGCTGGTTTGTCTTTTCTCCTTGATGGACTTTCAAAGGCACTGAATTCCCATAGGAACTGTTGATCCTGAGTGAGACTTGCAGGTAGCAGCTTTGGAAATTGAGTGGATTATCTTGATGATTATAGAAGGAAATTCTGGCACTTCCCTTTCTAAATTCACCCATTTCAGCAGACATCTGGACATTTCTAAGGAAGTGCTCAAAGTGCTGAATTAATTGGCAAAAAAGCAACTCCAAGTAGAGGGGAGGAGTATCCTGAGTAGTATGGGGTAGTCTCAGCAAGACTACTTCCATCTAGATACTCAAATCCCTTTGAAACTCCAGGTGACTGGCCTCATTTTGTGGTGATGCTGCACCTGCTTTAAATTGCTCTCCTCAGGCAAAATGACCATAGAACCAGCAGAGTTAAGACCTGAGTCTGCCTCTGTGAGCAAGAAACCAGTATAACAGATCCTACACATCCAACAGCAGCTGGTGTTTTCTTCTGCTCTGTGATGTTTGGCTGAAGACTGTCTTAATAGAGTGCTACAGCCCCTTTGCCACAGTGCGGAAACAAAGATGCTGGGGATGACCTCGTGGTTTTGAGGATCTTGTTCTGTCATACTCAGAAACATAGTGAGATGCACATTAAAACACATAGTTTAGGGTTGCTAGGAGTTGGTGGGAAACATCTGCATGCAGTGCAGAGCCTTGTGAAAGAGCAATGTTTCTTACAGGGATTAGAAATCCTTTATACCAGAGTGGTTATACAGAGCCTCAGCGAAGCTGCTGCTCCAGCTGAGTGGCTGTAATGGGTGCTCTGCGACAGCTGAGCATCTCGTTCTCCCTCTTACTCACATTGCTTTGGGAGGATAGTGAGCATGTTAGTACCTTCAGGTGTCTGGTGTGTATAGCTGTTAACAGAGAGAGAAATCAGAAATTGCCTCACTCCGCAAAGCATCAAGGATTTAATGAACCTGTTAAGCTCCAAATCTTGTTCTGGACAAAAAGGAAACACACCTCATACGCAGAGCTAAGAACATGCTGTTAGTAAAATTAAAGTCTAAATTATCTAATTAAAGAATCTTTATGAATCCAGATTTAATAGAAAGGGGGGGGGGGGGGGGGGGGGGGGAACCTCAAAGAATACTACTATATATACAATTGTTACATCCAGCCCTAGTGTCTGCTTTTTTTCCAGCAACCCCTACCTCTGCCCTTCTGGGCAGATTGATGGCTTCAGGCTGGGTGCATGGCAGGGGCACCAGCAACCCTGAGTCTCTCACCAATTTGAAGGTTTCTTCCTCCTCCCTGCATGATCTGGTTCGGACAATGTCTGTAAGTTTGCTAATGCAGTTCACACCTTAACTTGCCACTCTGCATTGCAAACAAATTTACACATCTATTTACTTAGATACTTGTCCCTTACTCTGCATGCTGTCCCTGAAACATGCCTTGCCCAGCTCCCACATCTTAATTTCTTATTTGACCATTGGTGAGTTGTTTACATCTCTGGGTTCTGTACTGTCAGCTTCTGCTCTTTTTCTTGTCACTGTACACCATGTGCTGTGCCCCAACATTCAAGGCTCCTGCCAGAATGCCCAACCTGCCTTTCTACACCATCTAGTTGTTTCAGGCATGAAGCTTTCGTTCTGTATGGAAGAGCTATTTGTTGCTACCGTCAGTGTAAACATTATGGTTATAGCACGGAAAGATAAGCAAAAGGAAAACAAATCAAGCATGGTCACCTGGTCATTTAAAAACCCACAGGTAAAGCTAACCAGACCTAAAATAAAGCTCTAGGAAGGTTAAGACAAGTTCAAACAAAAGAAGCTTTATGAACCTCGATCTTGAGACCTTGCAAACTCATTACTGCACGTAAGGGCCTCTTGTGAGCTGCAGCAGTGCTGTAGGTTACAGGGTTACTGCCCTGTTCTGGAAATGTTTACTTCTCTTGGGAAGCCTTAGTGCTTGTGCCTTGTTCTTCATCTTCAGTTTCGTTGTGCTTTGTGACAAACAAGAAAGCTCTTAGCTCCTCAGTAAGTGGACACTCACTTCCTGCCACATCTGTTGCCTCCAACCTTACTGGAAAGGCAATTTTTCCCCAGGCTCACTTCCTTGGCCATTCACCTTTTCACCCAGCTAGGCTCCATGCTGGCTCAGCTGTGCCTCCTTGCTGATGTCAGCCTCTGCTCCCTGTGGTGGCCCTGGATACATAAAATGTGTGCTGGAATGACTGCAGCTATTTCCATGTGAACTGCATCCACAGCCATCCCAAACCTGGGCTCTTTGGAGGGTAGGCAGTAAAAAGAGCTCAGACCACATGTGACATTGGAAGACATTCTGTACACCTTGCAGATGTATGGGATGGGAACTAGGTTGAAGGGGCTACAACATCAGGGTAGAAATGCCCTTGCAGATTTTGGCTATGAGAAGTCAGAGAAGAAATTAGTTTCTTGAGCTGTATCATCATGCTGTGTTGAGCTCTTCCCAGAAAAAAATAAAAGACCATTAGGACAAGCTAGGTGCACAGACATCTGTATCACACACACACATATCAGATCATAAGTCCAACCTATTACCTAATATCTAACACCCCATGACAACTAAACCATGGCTTCAAGTGCCACGTCCAGTCCCCTCTTGACACCTCCAGGGACAGAGACCCCACCACCTCCCTGGGCAGCCCATTCCAATGGCAAATTACTCTTTCTGTGAAGAACTTTCTCCTCACATCAAGCCTAAACTTCCCCTGGCATAGCTTGAGACTGTGTCCTCTTGTTCTGGTGCTGGTTGCCTGGGAGAAAACACCAACTCCCAGCTGTCTACAACCTCCTTTCAGGTAGCTGTAGACAGAAATAAGGTCTTCCCTGAGCCTTCTCTTCTCCAGGCTAAACAACCCCAACTCCCTCAGCCTCTCCTCACAGGGCTTGTGCTCAAGACCTCTCACCAGTCTCATCACCCTTCTCTGGACACATCAAAGTGTCTCAATGTCCTTCTTAAACTGAGGAGCCCAGAACTGGACACAGTGCTCAAGGTGTGGCCTAACCAGTGCTCAGTACAGGGGCGGAATGACTTCCCTGCTCCTGCTGGCCACACTGTTCCTGATACAGGCCAGGATGCCATTGGCCTTCTTGGCCACCTGGACACACTGCTGGCTCATGTTCAGCCAGCTGTCAACCAGTACGCCCAGGTCCCTCTCTGCCTGGCCGCTCTCCAGCCACTCTGACCCCAACAATATATTAACAAGGAAGAAAGGAAGAATCTTATTATTAGACACTGAAGAACCTGGGAAACTGGTCTCAGACAAAAATGTGCTAGTGATATATAGACTTGGATTAATAAAGTCCAACGATGGAAAAATAAGAAGTGGACTAATTATTGAAGTGCTGAAGGACACTGTGTGTGACCGGTTTAGGCTGTGCCTTTAAGAAAGAGACACTTTCTGAACACGCTGGGCGAATGTTTTGATATTAGAATGAAAACAATGATATGCTAATTCAATTTCATTGGTGAGACCCAGTTGTAGTTTTTTGTTTAGTCTTTCAGTCGGGGGGAGTCAGTCTGCAGTCGTCTTCTTCTTCCCCCTGTGCTGTGAGCTGGCTCGTTTCTCTCTACGATTCCTCTCTAACCAGATAAGAAAACTAACTTTTTGCATTCGCTTTGAGCTTTAACAAAGTTTCCCCCTTTTAATTACCTTCCTTTCTCTCTCTCTCTAACCCTTTTGGGAAAAAGGGGAGGTAGGGAGGGAGAAGGGAGGGGCAGGCCGAACCCCCTGGCTGCAGGGGGGTTGAGGAAAGGTTTCCTGTATTACATACTTTGCTGTATATTTCTGTATATATTGTAAATATTGTATATTTTTGTACATATTCACTGCATTCCATATCTGCTTGTAAAATACAGCTTTCATCTGCTTCTCCGGCTGAGTTAGCTGTGGAATTCTTTTGTGTGTGGGGGGGGAACCTTCCTACTCCACCACACTGTGGAAAAGACAAGGGGGGAAAAAGAAAAAGGCATATTTTTAATTAACAGAAAAAGCAGTTAAGGAACCCATATCAGAAAACTTTATTATCTTCTCATCCATTGATTTGCATTTCTGAAGCAGCTGGCTCAAAAATTTCTCAATATTTGGATGTAGGAGTGAGGACAGCACCACTGTCAATCTCGAAATGGAAATAAAAGTGTCTGGGAGGTCTAGACACAAGCAGAACAGTTAACAAAGAAGTAAAGGTGTATAAAAGAGGTGCAGAGCGCTCAGGTCAGAGTAGCTTTTCTACAGCACATAGAGAAATGGCAGCAAAGGAGGTTAGAAAAATTCTGATCCAAATACAGCATTCAAATACAGCAAGTTCATGGGCTTTTTGGCACTGGCTGAGAACAGACATTATGCGGGTGAAAAAAACCTTCAGGGAAACTCCAGGAATTTGTATGAGAGCTTAGAGTGTGATCTTTTATTCAAGTTACTCGTGGAAACCTGTCTCAGGAAAACCCAACACTCAGAGGGGCTGACTGAAACATAAATATTTCCTCCTCTTAGTTGGTCATGTAATTCTTGGTGACAGAATAGGTTAAGCTTCAGAAGAGTTATGTTGGCAAAGCAGAAGCGGCAAAAAGCTGTGGGATCGCTCCAGGTTCTAGGAATTGGCAGGCAGCTGCCTTGTGCCTGAGAGCAGGACTTTCTCCTTAATACTTCGTGCTGGGAATGTTGGAAATACCTTTTGGCAAAGATGGGTAGATGCACCTTGTGCTTCTGCTCACAATGACCTGTGGCACAGCTGGGTCATATCTGCAGGGTAGGAAGGGAAGATCCATTCAGCCTTTTCTGAAGGATGCTGGCAGTGAGAGGGGACTTGGGCAGTAAGGAGGGAGGCATTCAGCTGAAGATAAAAATAGTCATTGAAAAGGAAGGCAATTATGAAGATAAAATGGCAGGACCGATCTGGGTCTGTGTTGTGCTGTCTTGGAAAACTTTCAAAGGCTTTTTAAGCAATTGTCACGAAGCTTTCTGCTGGCTATGAAAATGCCTTTTGAGAATCATCTCCCATTTGTACTCTTACAATTCATACTTTTAATAGGAATAGTGTAGCTGATGAAATTGCTGGCTTCCTTCACAGCCTGAGAGAATGGAGCTCGGATCAGGCAGCATCAATAGGCACCTTAGCATTATTCATGTCCTGTGTGTGTCAAACCCGCCTTGAAGAGAAGCGTTTTGGGGTGAAAAAGCAAGTTGGTTTGTAAGGCTGTACCCATCCCTTGCCTTGCTTCTGACCAGGTATTAAATGAATCTGAGTTGTTGTAGTGGCTCTGATCTTGATATTTGTTCGGAAGGAGTTTCCCATGGCAAATAAGTGAATTTCACAGTGATAACGGTAAGGTTAGATGACTATTATTCTTGACTGGGAGGAAGCCAGCAGCCATGACCAGGAGGTGTGAGGCATTCTCACTGGGAAAGCACCTGCGTGTATGGTACACTTTGCACAAGTTTCTGATCCTCTGAGGTGGGTGGAAATCCAGTTTGTAAGTGAGAGCTCTTCTGAATAAAGATAGATTTCAGCGTGCAGTTTAGTACTTCCGTAAATGGAATTACAGCCATAACTACAGGTTCCATAGTCTACTTTTTTCTTGATGCTTTGCACTACTTTGAATTTGGAAAGTTGTTTTCAGGAGTCACTACTAGAACTAGCTACATCTTGGAGCTGAGGAACTGAGTCATGCTCCGGCAGCCTCCAGGCTGGGACCGCAGCATGAGCACAGGGCTTCCCTGTGCTACAACAGTCTCAGGGCATCGAGGTGACTCCTGAGGCAGCTGAAAATACATCAGAATGGGTCTGAGGTTGCTCTGCTCAACTTCAATTATCTTTTTAGGTATCTAGGCTCCTACTACTCAGTGGAGAAAGAGTAGGATACTATGCTAGACCTCTGGTCTGGCTCAGTTACAGGAGATGCTAGTGTTTCTCCATTCATAATAGCAGGATTCTAATCAGATATGCTAACTGACTGAGTTGCCTGCAATTGTGGTGTGAGCATCCTTCCTGTGCTCCCAGATGTGCTCTTGTGCCAAGCCCATCTTGAATAATGCAGACCTCTACACTCCATTAGCAGTCCTTTCAGCTCTTCAGTCTTCTCTTCTGAATGTGATATATTTTTTATACTTCAATCATGGGTGTGTAATTCACTGCATATGTTTTGGGAGTGGGGAGTCTATGAGAATGCCAAGCAAATCAATAAAGGCTTAGCATATAATTATTCATTGTTGCAAAGCCACGAGGCATTTAGGTATGCCCTTTAGTAGGAAGGGGGAAAAAAAACCCACAAAAAAACCCAAAAACAAACAAACAAACAAACAAAAAAACAACAGAAGGAAACTGTTATGTATGTGTAGCAAAACTTGATTTGAGAGGAAGAGTTTGCATCTGAATTTCATGAAGTCTATTAAAATTGTGGTCTTCTTTAGACTAATAGGATTATGCCATTCCCAAACTGATTGTTTCCAAGCAACAATGCAGATCCTAGTATGTGTTTGCTTATCTCTTTAGTTTGCTGCTAAACCAGAGAAGCTTCCAAAGATAGCTGCAAAGCTGATGATATCAGGTGTTATACATAATTTCAAGACATTGTTTTGAAAAGATGGTCCTTTTTCCCCTCTCTTTGGAAGCTGATTTAATGAACCCATTAAGGCTCATGTGAGGCAAGTGGCATGTGCTTTTTAGTTTTTATTTTTAATAAAGGAAATGACCTGCACTGACACATACACAGCAGGCTCCAAAATGTCATTTTTCTTTGGACACAAACACTTTACTGTGGTCAGGGGGAATCGCTCTCTCAGAGGAGCAGACCCTAAGTGGTGGCTATGAATAGAGGCACAGGTCTTCAGAAACTGTGGTTCAGAGAGGCTTTTCAAACATCCTCAGGCATGGGAGTCTAAAAAGGCCAACTCTTCTCTGCTTTACTAATTGAAAGCTCCCTTCATGTATTATAAAGGAATGCACAGCTATATAGCCCTGTATACTAAATAATAAATGTCCAGTTGCAACTGACATTGCTGTTTTATATTCAGAACTGTCCAAACTGTGGGGAGATTTTGGAAGGTGCAGTAAGAGGAGGTTACACTATTTTCTCTCTTTCCTGGCTGCTTTTGGATTTGGTGACATCACAGGATAAATATGATTTAGGAGTTAATGTTTACTGTTTTGGCATTCAAAATGGCTACCTGAAGATCTCTGTGGATAAGTGTCATGAATGCTTTTTCTTTAGAGTAAGAAAATTGTGCATTTATACCTAATTTAATATGAAGAAAGGGTTTTTCAGAGTTCTCTGATGGCTATATAAAGAATATAGTGCAGCTCTGTGTACATCTGTATTTCCACAGAAGGCAATTGATCACCTCAGAAGAGAAATACATCAGCTATTTAGTGGTGTAAATTGGCAAAACACAAAGGGCTGGAAGTGAAAAATACTATTATTGGTGGAAATTTTAGAAGGAATTTATTGTGGCAGAATGTAATTACCCAACTGGATGGATTGCTGTGATTTATGTTTGTGTCCATGTAAACCGCTTTGAGATGATTAATAACCAGCTCAATCCTTTATGCTCATAACAACACTTCTGGCACAATAGCACTGTAATGATCTGTCACTCCAGCTATTGTTTTATTGGATATATAAGATCCCCTGCATTAGACAAGTGTGGAGTCTTGGGGCTGGTGAGCAGGCAGATGAAGCTCCCTTACTATTTGCATTGTGGTATAACCAGAGATGTAATAAGGGCTCAGAGCCCTGGTGGGCTAGACACTGATCAGTACTTGAAATGAAAGACGGCTTTCCATTTCAGAGTTCACAATTTAATTATGTGATGGGAATCAATAGATAGATAGAGGAGAGGGGGAGGGCTGCAACATAGGAGTTCTTGTACTTCATATAATAAACACCAGCCAGAGTCCATCATCTGTCTGCATCTCTTACAAGACCACTATTTGATGGAAAATTGAATTATCTTGTGTACAAGCTGAAGACAGATAATTTCTTCTCATTTGTATTTTGGCAGCAGCCAAAGATCTACCAAGATTGTACTGTTCAGAGTTTGCCTGCCCAATGAGTTGCAGTCAAGGTAAGTAAAACATAAGAGACATAGCCCCGAAAATATCATGTAGGATGTGATGGTATTCACCTTAGTTTGTCTCCCTGGATTTTTGAGGGAAGTAGGGCAGCAAGGAAAATGCAGTGAGGCTTGAAACCTTTTTAATCCCTGGTTGGCTTAATGGGGATTCACAATGACTAGTGAGAAAAATGTGGGAGAAATGATGCACCCAAGTGAGGACAGGGTGAAGAGGGAAGCAGAGACTGATGCCCTCGGAGCGGGCAGATGAGATGAATATGGAGAGGGAAGCTGAGATGAAGACTTTTGAGGAGTTTGTGAGAAGGCTATGAGCAGATACAGAGAGTGTTCTAAGAGAAATTAGCAGTGTAATGACACACAGTGTCTGATAGTCTTTGGAGGCTGTGTCTTGTACTTTTTCAAGCCAACCTGACTGCCTTGGCCCTGAGGCTGATGCTTCCCGTGCTGAACAATAGGTCTTGACTTTTATGAGAAAAAAACCCTTGGTTTCCACCAGGACACTGAAATAAATTAGTGTTTGTCAGATAAAGAAACAATATGGTAGAAGAACTGGGGGGGAGAAATGCTGTAAACTTTAATTATTTTTAAAGATAAAATCAGCAAGGTCAAATGCAACTTTCCTAGCACTGGAAAGAGAAATCAGTGCTATTGAAAGGGGCACCTGAATTTACACCAGTGTCACTTAGAAAAGTTTGACTGATGTTCACCCCCTTGGGAAGATCATGGTTTTTAGTAACTAAGTGGTTGGAATGATCCAGAACTGTTTGCATTTTATACATGACTTTGGCTAATGTTTCCTCTCTTGTCTGGGTACACATTGCTCTATTTGTCCTCCTTATTTTTTGTTCTTCACTTGTGCTGAGGTCTCCTCCTTCCTCTCCCACTGCAAAACTGCTGGGCTTCAAGAAACGCAGCATTAAAGAAAACAAAAGGAAAGGAAAAACAAGAGCAAGAAAACTCGCCACAATTCACACTGCCCTTTTTAAAGGGCATGACAAGTTACAGAACACAAAGCAGAGTCCTGCCTACAAACCGCGTGTGCAGTGAATAACGATGCGCGTCGCCGAGCCTGCCGCTCCTTCCGGCGGGCAGCCCAGGGCTAGCGGCGGGCAGCTCAGGGCCGGGGGCGGGCGGACAGGCCCGGGCGGTGTCGCCGGGCTGGCAGGGAGGGCGGCCGCCCAGGGGCCGCCGTGCGGGGCCGCTTTGCTCTCTCCCGAGGCGGCAGCAGGGCCGGGCGTGCACTGTCCATGGTGCTGAGCATCGGCGGCCCCGCTCCGCTCCGCGCCGGGCCCAGTCCCCAGCCGCGGCAGCGCTTTCCTTCAGGTGACGCAGGCTTGGTACTGCCGCGTGCAACAGATGTTTGCCAGGCGGGATTTTCCTCTTTTAGCCCCCCTAAGAAGGCAGAGAGATTAATTAAAGCCAGAGTCCTCCTGTAGGTGAATAGCTCTCCACGTGTTCAGAGGGCTCTCCCACTCTTCCTCGTCCTGCAGTCATCAGTTGCTTGCACAGGGCAGAGGATTAGGTCAACACTGGGAAGAGCTTCTGAACTGATTTGTTTATCTGTTTACTTTTCATTTTTAAGGTAACTGCAGAAATAATGAGAAACAGCAGGGAACAGGAAACTGATAGAGATTGATTGTTCCATGTATTTGTCTGGCGACGACCTTTGGGGAAAGTGTGCATTTAATTTTTACTGATGTTGTAAAGGCACAGACAAAGTCCTGACCTTTCTGATCCGGGGTGACCACTATGAGCATCCCATGGAGAATTAATTACAATTGCCTGGAGCGGCTCCAAGAAGCATTTATTTTAGTGCTACAAATGTGGTAAAAGTGATCAGTATGCCTGGGAGAAGCCATTCCATGTGCCTGCTGTGATATCTAGGAGAAGCTCAGACTTGTCGGCTTGCTGTTTTGTTTTGCTGTTCATTAACAAGACTGAAATAGGAGAGACAGCATTAGAACTGCAGGGCAAGCATTTCCCATCATTCTGCTCTCCACACAGATACTTTTCTGTTAGATTAAGGCACAACAGATAGAACTAGATGGAACAAAAATCAAATGTCTCCCCAAGAGACAGAACATGGTGGAATTCTCTGACTGTACAAAGCACAGTGCAACAGATTCTTCTAGTTGTCTCACAGAAATGTAAAGTGGAAGTGAACAGAAAGCTCCATGCAAGAACTATGTACAAGGAAGTACTTAAAATTCAAGGTATGCTCTGATGCCATTGTACTTCAGCATCCAGCACAAAGCTGGAGCTATTGGTCACATGGGAGCTGGCAGTCCTTTCCCTCAGCGATCAATCTAAAAATGGACAATCGCTTATTTGTATGAAGTTTAGGCAGAAGTATTTCATATAAGATATGATAATTTTGTCAGATACTCTGCCAAAAGGACTGGAACTGAATAAGGAAGTTCAAATAAAAGCTGTAAACCCATCTAAATTTGTTTTGGAGAAGCATTTAATTGGGAATGATGATGAAAAAGCCAGAAATGTGGATTAACCTAAAATGGAAAGGGCAGCCAAGTTACAGCAGATGGCTTTTTCTTGTTCTTGTAGTGCCTTATAATGAGGAAAATATGCTATGTAATGACAGTTGTTTCTAAACTGACTTATTTTTTTTTTTTTTTTTTTTTAGGGAGGTTTCCCATGAGGCACTGGTTGAAAAAGGACAATCAAAAGACATAGCTGCAGACAGCCTGTATTGAACTGTTTTTGTTCCGGAGTTCCGGAGCTCAGTTTGATGTGTGGCAGGAAAGACAACCATCTCCCATTCCAGCTAAAATCAAACAAGCAAATAGCCTCTATTTCTCCCTTCTGCCTTGCCCCCTGAGCATCTACACTGCATAAGGGCTTCTCTCCCACACAGCCTCAGCCCTTTCTGTGACTTAACTAAGATTTCTTTATTCTGACCAGTTTTTGTTATGTCTTGCTGTGGTTTCTTGTATTTCCCTCCTGTATCGGTTAAGAATTCCTCCTCTAATGCTGTTATCCAAACCACAGATTTTCCTACAGCTGAAAAGATTCTGTTAAGATTTACTTAAAATCTCCCCCTCATGCAAATGGGCTTTTTTGTTCCACTCTACCCAAAATAGGGCTCAGGGGAGGGAAGGGAGTGAAGGAAAACAGAAGACATGGCTCATTCTGTGTGACATGTGCTCGATTTCCCAGCAAGGCTTAATTACCATTGGGAGTTTGCATTCCTGTTCCTTTTGACATTCCAAGCACTCAGAGTGCAGTGCCTATTCCGCTTGCTGCTTGCCTATTCCAATTTGCATGCACATGGATAAGATTTACTTGAGCATTGGGGCACTTGTACATGAATTGTATATGAGAAGAGAAACTGTAGGCACCTTCCCTGAAGACTGAGGACATCTATGAAGCTTTCAGGCAGACCTAAGACCCACAGAAAATGATGCTTCTCATGCTTTTTTTCATCTAAGGTTTCATCCCACAAAGAAATGAGTGTACTGACTCAGAAAGTGTAGGTGGGACTTTCAAACCTCGATGTAGCTTAGCCAAAAAGTCCTATGATAATGCAAGGGCAAGGGAGCTTTGCAGTCAGCGGGACTGAACTCATGACTGATATCTGAAGAGACTCATGCTTCATGCTTTGTGGGTACACAAGTGTAATTGAAGACAACAGGAGACTTAGGATATATAATGTGCAAGATGGAAACCTAACATGGTGGTTGCTCTTCAACTCTGCATAATGAAAAGTGCATTGGGTTTTGAGGAAGAGAGTGATTTCCCTTGCTTTTGAACATAAAACACAGGTTCAGCCAAAAAGAATAAAAGCTATATACATATATAGCTTTATATCTATATATAGCTTTATATCTATATATAGCTTTATATCTATCTATCTATCTATCTATCTATCTATCTATCTATCTATCTATCTATCTATCTATCTAATTCTCATACTGAAGCTATATAGTTAAGGACAATTAAAGAAGATGCTTCACAAAAGAAAAGCAATAACTGTGGCACTTCTGAACTTCATTACACAGGAAGATGGTCGTTTTCAAGATCAAAAGGCTGTCTGTGTAGGAAAATGAAGGGGTTGATTCCTGTTCTCAAACTCTACATTCTAAACTATCAGCTGGATCTCAGGTTTAGCTGATTTCAGTAACATTCCAGACTACGGGATAAGTCTGTCCTACTAGACGAAGCAGTAATAAGTTGCTGAAATGACTGTGATAATGAAACAGTTTAGCTTTATATTTATATGCTGGAAAAAAAAATATCCCCCAGTGACATTTATTATGCATAAATCTTTGCCTTGTAAAATGGTCGGTTGATTTTTCAAATACCCATCTCATCTGTGTTTATTTTTAGAAAGCTGGTTCTTCAAACAGGCAACATTTCAGTTCTGTTAATAGTTTGATGAAGACCTAACTTTCACTCTGATTATGTCTCAAAATTAATTTCTAGCGGCCTTTATTGATCAAGTCACATTCACTCTTACTTCTGAAGCAGGAAATGACTTTGCTTTTAATCTTGGTCCCTTCTCCCAGGCAGCCAGCACCAGAACAAGAGGACACAGTCTCAGGCTGCGCCAGGGCAGGTTTAGGCTGGATGTTAGGAAGAAGTTCTACACGGAGAGAGTGATTGCCCATTGGAATCGGCTACCCGTGGAGGTGGTGGAGTCACCTTCATTGGAGGTGTTCAGGAGAAGACTTGATGGGGTGCTTGGCTGCATGGTTTAGTTGTTGGGTGGGTTGGATTGGTTGATGGATTGGATGTGATGATCTTGAAGGTCTCTTCCAACCTGGTGTATTGTATTGTATTGTATTGTATTGTATTGTATTGTATTGTTTGTATTGTTTGTTTTGTTTTGTATTGACACAGTCTCAAACTGCAGCAGGGGAGGTTTAGGCTGGATGTTAGGAAGAAATTCTTCATAGAGAGAGTGGTTGCCCATTGGAATGGGCTGCCCAGGGAGGTGGTGGAGTCACCATCATTGGAGGTGCTTAGGAGGAGACTTGATGGGGTCCTTGGTTGCATGGTTTAGTTAATTAGATGGTGTTGGATGATGGGTTGGACGTGATGATCTTGAAGGTCTCTTCCAACCTGGTCTATTCTATTCTATTCTATTCTATTCTATTCTATTCTATTCTATTCTATTCTATTCTATTCTATTCTATTCTATTCTATTCTATTCTATTCTATTCTATTCCATTCCATTCCATTCCATTCCATTGGTCTTCATTCAGCTTTGCCCTATTCAATGCATCTTTTTTCACCAGAGGGCTGCTCAGAGGAGGAGCTCACTCGATGTGGCTGGAGCTGCCAAAGCTGTTGGAAAAATACATTTAGAGCAATACAGCAGTTTGAGGGGGTAGGAGGGGTTTCAAAGCTGCCTGAAGACTACCAAAATCCCTTTCTCTCATACCAGTAAAGACTAGCCGGTCTTTACAGTGATAGTATCATAATCCTGAGAAAGTCTATGCAAGTTTTTTGTGATATCATCTAACTCATTGCTCAGTTTCAGGCAAATATTTTCAGTGGATGCAATATTTCCAGATATGTCACTGAGGGATACTGGGGAAGAATAGGGAAGTGGGAGTCTGGAGCATTAGAGGTGGAAGGAGGTCTTCCGGTCTGTGAATCACAGAAACACAGAATATATCTGGTTGGCAGAGACCTTCAAGATCATCCAGTCCAACCTTTGACCCAGCACTGAAGGGTCAACACTAAATCATGTCCTTAAGTGCCAGGTCCACATGCTGCTTGAACACTCCGAGATGGTGACTCCACCACTGCCCTGGGCAGACGATTCCCATGTTTGATAACCCTTTCAGTGATGAAGTATTTCCTAATATCCAGCCTAAACAACCTGTGGTGCAGCTTGAAACCATTTTCCCTCTTGTCATCAAGGAGTAGAGACTGGCCCCCTCCTCACTCCAGCCTCCCTTCAGGTAGTTGTAGAAAGCAATGAGGTCTCCTCTCAGCCTCCTCTCAGCCTCCTCTTTTCCAGACTAAACCACCCCAGCTCCCTCAGATGCTCCTCGTAGGTCATGTGCTCCAGGCCATTCAAGAGCCTCATTGCCCTTCTCTGGACACACCCCAACACCTCAATATCCTTCCTACAGTGCAGGGCCCAGAAATGAACACAATACTCTAGGTGTGGCCTCACCAATGCTGAGTACAGGGGGATGATCACCTACCTGTTCCTGCTGGCCACAGTGTTTCTAATATGATGCTTTCCGCTGGCTTTCTTGGCCACCTGGGCACACTGCTGATTCATATTTAGTCAACTGCCAACCAACACCCCCAGGTCTGTCTCCAAGTCACAGCTTTCCAACCACACATCCCCAAGTCTGCAGCTTACCATGGAGTTGTTGCGACCCAGGTGGAGGACCTGACCCTTGGCCTTGTTGAACTTCATACAATTAGCCTTGGTCCTTGGATCTAACCTGTCCAGATCCCATTATAAAGCTTTCCTACTCTCTAGCACATTGGCACAGCCACCCAGCTTGGTGTCATCTGCATACTTGCTGCAAACTTACTGAAAAAGCAATGTTGACCCTCAGTCACGTGAGCAAACACTCAAATACAAATTTCTTACTGAGGCTGAAAATCTATAGACCTTATATGAGTGAAAATTCAACTTTTGTCTCCCTAGTGTCCAAAATGCCTGGGTTTCACTCACAAGTCTGAAACATCATTTTGTGTTGCTTGTGCAAATGAATGTTAAGGAAATGTTTAACTTTAGCTCCCGTGACAATCTTGGTGCAAACAGAAGTGTTTTACATTGCTATGTGACATGTCTGAACGATATTCTTTTCAGAAGCTGGAGAAGATTGCTTGGAAATCAGTACTCAGAGAATAATTAACAAAGGTTCACTATTGGCTGAGGCTCTCCAGGGACGTATCCTGAGTCTGGCAATGTTTTATATTTACTTCATTGGTTTTGATGATGAAGTAGAAAGTTTGTTTAGCACTTCCGCAGATGTCACAAACCTGTTGGAGAAGCAATCAACACGATCCTGACAAATGGGACAGCTGTCCAAAAAACCAGGATGAACTTCAAAGAGGAGAATGCAAGTTCTGCACTTAATCTGGAAAAATCAAGTGCAAAATCACCGAATGGGAAGCAGCTGACTAAGAACGAGTTTTGCTGAAAGAGATGTTGAGGTTACAGTGACTCACAAGTGGAATATGTATCAACAATGTCACACTATTGCAGTAAAAGCAAACATTTGGCTTCACTATTGAGTGCTGCACATCTAGTTCTGTGCAGTGAACTTCAGCAATTGTGGAGGTAATCCAAAACAAAGAAATGAAAATGACCAGGGAATTAGAAAGCATGTCCTGCCAGGCAAGAATGAAAGAGCCAGGGGTTTCATTGATTGAATGACTGACTGGAGAGACGTGAGAATCTTTCAAATAATCGCCCATTGTCATCTCTTCTCCAAGTGAATTGTGATAAGAATGTGAGAAGAATGTGCTAGAATTACATTATGGAAGAGTTACATTAGGCATTAGTAAAAACTTTATGACAATAAACATCAGGCAAGCATATAGGAGGAAATGATGAATTCTCTGCTTTAGATTAAATATCTTATAGTAATCAAACATATGTTAGTCTGTGACTATCCCTCTCTCATTTATCTAGCCTTGGCACAGGAGGATGGATTAAGAGACCTCTTGATGTCATTCTGGCCCCGTTTTCTGTGTCTCTGTCACTACTTTCCCTATCTAACTTTAGTGTGAACTCCTCTATTTGCAGTTAATTTACATATAGCTTTGAGAGATGATCTCAAGAAAGATCTGTCTCACCTCATTATTTATTCTGGTGCTCTTCTACTTTTGCCTCAATACCTTAATCAAAACTTCTTCCACTTTGGGACACCAGATGCCAAATCCACTGGGTAAGCCTAACTTGTGTCTATCAGCTAGGGTCAGAAAGTTGGAGGGGTTTTTCAATTGGAAAATATGTTCCTTGGCAAGGTGCTGGAAGGAATGGAGGTGGTCTCACTGGCCTTGTGTTATTCTCCTGCCATATAACAGGATATAATAGTGTACTTATCATGGGAGTCCTAAGAGAAGGCCTCATATATTGGATTGGGGAAAATGCAGAAGCATTTCATGCTACTTGTGCAGTCTTATGGTCTTGAACAAGGTTGGGTTTTGCTCTGAAGGTCTGCACATCCATGTGCCATTCCAAGGATCTTTATATCTAAGGCAAATCACAGATCTTCAAATATAAGCCAAAGCCACATGACCGTCAGATAATATAACTTCATGTTCTGGTTGTGTCTGTCTCAAAAATAAAGATATTAGTGGAATACAACACTGATGCATTAAATCTTTTATGTGCCTCTATGAATGAGAAGAGAGATTTCTAAAGGCACATACGGAAGCTAAATTATAACCTCTTGCTGAAAGTCAGTGGGAAGGGGATGATTGCACTCAGTGTTGTTAAACTTGACTCATGATATTGCAAGAGAGACAGACAAATCAGACAGATGGAGCAAGGCTACCAATAACTGCTGGACATCAGGCAGGGAGCAAACACACAAGAATCTTTCAATATCCATGAGGAAGTAGCTAGGGACTTGCCAGATTTCAGCAGCATAAATCTTCTGACACTGAACAACATGTTGGTATTCCTTACCTTTTTACTCTTTCCCAGGAAAGATAATTTCTAGCTGGTAAGAGGGTGTCCCGTCCCGGCCCTGGATATTCTACCTCCATTATTACCGGTGGTCACACCACAAGGAGACACAGAAATTTAGGAAGGATCACTGGGTCTGTAAAAAGCATACTGCTATAGTGAATCCAGCCAGGAGAAATAAAATTTAGCTCATCCTTAGCTGATGGAAAAGTATTTGGTATAGCATGCTTTGAACTATTTCATACAGCCCTCTTTGCCAAAGCTCAGCTATCCCTGTGAGCTGACCTTCTCTTCATCTGGACTAGATACTCACCCTGTGGTTCTTGTTTCTAACCTTCATCCCCTTAGTCCTGGCTGTGCTCTGCATTGTACAGCTGTTAAAATAGGCAGTCTACTACTAACTACAGCTTTCTGTACATGATTTTTTAATCTCTGCAGGAACTTGGAATCATGTCTTTTGCCTGTTTCTTTTTATAAAGGGAGCTTGTTCAACTAACAATGCTGAGAAATTATCAAGAGTCTCTGTCTACTCCTGCTGTAGATCACCAGTCCCCGCTTCATAGGCTATCCTACTGTGCTGCCCTACCAAAACATCAGAGCCAGCATAGAAAAGCAGATGCTTTACATAGCAAATAGGTTTTATGACTTACATTTAATAGAGCTTACTATTAGCTGGCAGAATTACAACTCTTGTTTAGTTGATGAAAGTAGCTGTCTAGAAAAGTTATTAGGGCTTCCTTTTGTTCTTGTTTCACTTTTCTCATGATTGATTACACAATGCCTCTTTGAAATGATACTGAATGTTTCTTCCAAGGATCTACTTGCGTCTTGTTTTCATGTAGTTTGCTAGTCTTTTGGTATGCCAGCAAACCAGGGATATTAAAAGGAAAACAAAACACAAAACACACACAAAAAAGGAAAATAGTTCACAGTATCACAGGATGTTAGGGGCTGGAAGGGACCAGAAGAGCATTGAGTCTAACCCTCCCTGCCAGAGCTGGACCATAGCATCTAGTGTAGGTCACACAGGAATGCATCCAGATGGGTTAATAGTTTCAAGAAAACAGTAATAGTATGGAAATACCAACACTATGGAAAACATGAATAGGATGAAAAATATGCAGCCTTATGAATGCTAAACACTTTTTCACTAATGGAAAATAAACTCCATTAACAGATGTAATAATTCATAAAGCATCTTATGGTGTGCATTGCCTGTATTTTCCAGCTGTCCTAAATCAATTACCTCAGCCAAGACATGGTTACCCTTTCACTGGGATGCTGCTGTGGCTGGAGGGAAAGCAATTTATTTCAAATGCTGATTCAGCAAGAAGCTCTTCAGGGGACTACCAATGTCCCATTAATAATCAGAGATGCTGTAACGATTATCAGTGGCATTGTAAATCATTTGCACAACACTATTTATTTCAACATTATTCAGCAATTTACTGTTTCCTGCAAGACAGAAAGATTTCTGTATCATGAATTGTACTCTTCAGCAAGAAGCAACAAGCACTATAACAGACTTATAAAATATTGCTGCTTCTTATGCTGTACCTTGTTACTGTGAAAGTAACTATTAAAAAACCCAAACCAGAAAAGGTCTTTATAAATTTGATTTAAGTCAGTGATATTATAACCAGATATTAAGAAAATGTCATGCTCACTTCCAGTAACTCATCCAATAACCCTCCCTTTTGATTACCTCTCCAGCCTGATTCTGCCTTTGAGTTAAATTAATAGCAGAAAGATCAATCTTGGACATCTCTTGGTGTGTCAGTTCAAAACTGTACCTACTTTCTTCAGACGACTTTTCTGAAGCACGTTTTCCCTTACAAATAGCAATGGTTTGGACAAAAGGTGATTCAATTATTCCTTGCAGATAATTTAACTGTCTTTTGGTTTATCTCCTAATGAAAACTCAGTGCAGATTAAATGCAAATTGTGTGGAGATTTACCTTATTTGTAAATTCTAAGGGAAAGACAAAACAGCAGTACTAAAGCTCTGCTGAGTTCCTTTTATTATGAGATGTACAAACCTTTAAAAATAGCATTAAAAAATGTCATGAATACAGAGGAAGAAAAAGAAAGTTGAGAAGGTATCAATGAGCCTAGAAAATAACTGGAACAAACCAGATGTTCATTAATACTTTGCATCACGGGGTACTTGTATTGATGTGGCCAAAAAATTACTTTTAGTGAAATCTCTGCTGGAAATTAGTATTTTTTGAACCCAAAGATCCCATTTGCAGCATGAAAGACAGCATCACTGAATGAGCATGAGTGCATCTGTGCTTTAATAATGACAGGTCATTTTCCCTCCATTTTATTTTACAGTCTCTAAAAGGCTTCCTCTTTCTTGCTGCATATGTGTTGTAGGGGAAATACTTTCCTTTTGAATAGAGAATGACTTTCTCCTCAAAACCTAGAGATCATTTTCCTCTTTTGCCTTGGTGATCCCTTGTGCTGAGCAACATGACCACTGCTTCCTTCTCTTAGGGTCATGTTACTTAATGCCTTCTTTTCTGTTTGCTTTGCTAGCGATCATGAAACTGTCATCATCTGCACTTGAAAGCCGGCTTGCTGCCTTTTGCCACCTTGAGTGATTACAGCAGTGGTTCTCACCTGCCGCTTCTTACCATGACCAATGCTAGTAGCTTAAATACAAGTATTTTTTCTCAAATTAATAGCAATACTATTTTTTTCCCCAAAAGAAGGCACTTTTGAGGCCATGCCCTTGCTATAAGGCAAAGTGCAGATAACTGCAGCCAGTGGTACAATTGGGTTTGAGCCGAGTAAATTTTCAGTTGCCAAAGATGATCGACTCGAGATGGTGTTCAATAGCCTCTACTTTCAGCTGTGATTATTTATTGAAGTGCCCTGGGCCATTAAAGTTCGTTTGACGATTGTCTTACTCCCCCTGCCCCCCTCCAAATCTCATTCACATGATAAAGTCCGACTTACTTTTTTCTAAAGGCTTTGCAGCCAGCAACAAAAGCCCCTGTTATAGGGATAACCACAAAGGGTGAAATCTCAAGCAAAGCTGGAAAGGGCACATTGTTCCGGCTGGGTCAGCAGCTGCAGCCCTCACAATGCATCCTGCCCAGCAAGGCAAAGGCCCCTGCTCCTGCCAGCCCCCTACCACTGCCCCAGAATCAAGTCCCAGCCACACAGCCAGCATTAGGGTGTGTGTCTGTACAAATACGAATCTCTCTGGGGCCCAGATGCCCAGAAGCTGGGTTCAGTAGGAACTGGGTCGCGAGGGCAGGCAAAGGGCAGAGGTGATGGAGGATATCTGTTGCAGTCAGGAATGAGGGCAGACGCGCTGCGGGGGCCTCTTTGCCGGCTGAAGAGGGCCATGGGGGTGGGTAGGTGACAGCGCAGGCCCCACGAGCACCGCGGGTGAGCCGCAGGACACCCCTTGTTGGTGTGGGGGACTGGGCAGGAGCGTCCTGAGGGTGGGAAAGGGGCGGTAGGAGAGATACCACAGGGCCACAGCAGCCCACACGCTACCCCTCCAGGTAAGGGGAAAGCGCAGACGGGAATCCTTGCTCGGGAACCGGCACCCGGGGTCACGTTGCCGAGCTGTCTATCGGGGAGCAGGGGTGAGGCCGGCCGGAGGGGCAGGGAGCGCATGTAGGAGAGGACGGGACCAGTGTGGCGCGGGGAGAAGAAGCTGCGGCTTCTGAGGGGCACACAGATGCTGGGAGGATACAACCTCGGAACAGCTGGGCAGCAGCAGCCCCAGGGCAGCCTCCAAATCTCGGGTACCTCAGCGGTCACAGCGAGAGAAGGGAGAGAGGCCTGGGCGGTCGGGGGAAGGGAAAGAAGAGACAGTCAAGCCGGTCAGCAGGAAAAAAGTCCCAACCCCCCACGCTCGGCCTCTCGCAGACCCTAGGTAGTGGTCACTGATTGACAGCTCCCCCGCCCTTCTGACATTTTCATTGGATGCTTTTTACGCCCATCAGCAATGTGTGCCGCGACACCTTAGCTCCTATTGGTGATATTTTCCCCGCCTCTCTCGGCACGAGCCAAAAGGGAAGCGAGGGGGCGGGGCTTCAGACCGAAAGGGGCGGGGTGACAGTGGGGGGCGCGGAGGCTTAGCCCGCGAAGGCGGTCGGTGGCGGCTGAAGCGGTCAAGCGGCGGTGGCAGCGCGGGATGGGATGGAGCGCCGCGCTAGGTGGGTGCGGGGCCAGGGTTGGGGCCGTGTCTCCCGCTTCCTTTAAAGGATACAGCGGCGGTCGGAGAACGGGCGGCGGCGCTGCTCAGGGGTCCGCTTCCCCCATCCCCCGCTGAGAGGGGCGCTGAGGGGGAGCGGCCGCTTTTTAACGATGTCTTGCCGCCCGCGGGGATAATCCCGCTGTTGCTCGGAGGGAGCTCCCTCAGAGCTGCGGTTCCTCTCTCCTCATAGCCGTGGTGAGGGCAGTGATGGGTCTCTCTCACTGTCCTCCGTCTCTGGCTGAGCTGCCCGTCCTGGGGCCCTCTCGCTTCAGCCGGGATGGGGAGGGGGGAAAGCTTTGTCTATAGCCCTCCTGCTGGTCTCGGCCCCTCACCAGTCCTCAGAGCCGCGTTCCCCTTCTTCCTTTAGGTCTTGGGTCGAGGTCGTGGCACACTCCATGTGGGGTCAGGGGAGAGACCCCCGGACTTGAGGTTCTCGGGGCTGGACGTCGTGTTCCCGGCAGCCTAGTCGGACGGGGAATATGTGGAGACCGAGCTACGGGGAACACGGCGCCCAGCCCCGAGAACCCTTTTCTCTAGCAGTGGCCCCCGCAGCAGCACCGCAGCGTGACACTGGCGAGTCGCTTCTGATGTCCAGTGATCTTTAAGTACTTAAAAATAATCGTCTTTAGCTTTGAAGGGTACTGGGAGTCCTTGACAGCTCGGGAACTTTTAAACGCCTTTGATTTTATTTTATTTCTAGACGTGTTTTGTTTTTTTTTTTTTTTCCCTTCTCCCTTCCCCCTTACCTCCCAAATTAATTGTTTTTTCCACTTATTTTTTAAGTGAATTTTGTCAGTGAGAAGAAGCTGGAAGTGACTGCTGCGTGTGAAGTCTGATTTGTTGCAACTGCTGAATGTCTAATTCTAGTTGAAAAACGGTTAAATGCTTTATTTATTCTTTCTCTTTTCATGTCTGATACAGTTCAGCAATCGCTGCAGATAACTAACAAGAGGAACAGCTGAGTTTTAGGCTGAGCAACACTCTGTGAAGGGGGGCCGGTACTTGGGTGATGGATTATGGGATGCAGTTGTGAGATTCTTTGATAGAAAGTACTTCGAAGCGCAGATGATTTAGCTTGTGCATTGTTTGTGCAAGAATAGGAAAAAGCTGTCTAGCTGTGCTTCTTTATGCCTCATCTGTAAACTGCAGGGAATGCAGGGAAAGTATTCCCATTAGAAAAAGATGGGGGCAAATTGTGGAAGCAGTGATGAACTTCAAGGGACTTTAAATCTGGGACTAAGTAAAAGGGTGTTTTGTTTTGCCTTGCATATCATACAAGACTGTTTTGGTTTGGTTCCCCCTCCCCTTTTTCTCTTAAAAGCTTTATACAGAAAACCCAAAAACTATGAAGTTTATAAAGGACGTACTTTGCCTCATACAGCATTTTCCATAGCAGCTAGCAGTGTGTGTGCTTGATGAAGCACATGAAGTAGTGGGGTAAGGCTGCAGTTCTTACTCTCCAGGATGCTCTCCCGCACGCCGGTGATCTGTAGGTCAGATGCTAAGTTGTGTGGCAGTTAATACATGGAGGTTGACATGATACAGGATAATTATGTAGCTCAATACCCAAGTTGGAAACTCATTAAAGTTGTGAGTTACAGTACTTACAGGGTTTAATCTGGAATCTTTACATTTGCATTTGATCTGTGGAACCAAGCTTTTTTAGATACTATGTTCAGTTACAGCTTACTTTTGCTTTTAAGTTCTCATCAGAAGAAAATATGCCAAGATTGAAGAACAGTTATCTGCCTATACCAAGATAAAGGCCCAGGAAGATTGTGACTTTCACTGAGTTCTGTTAGAATGTTCTATCTGTAGCTCTTCAGTTGAGACCAGGACCAGACCATGTTGCCCTTGAGCAGTGTGGAAGCTTGATTCATTTCCAGCTGAATTTGGGGGCTGAGTTCTGCAAAGCAAACTTTTTGTATTGCTTGCTGGAGGATTAGTTTTGTGTTTGTATTTTGAGTGGCAGCGTGAATGTAGTTATTAGACAGTGAACACACAGGTTTTGTCGTACATGAAATAATATACAATAGAGCCAGTTCCCTTTCTTCTCCCTTTCCATGATTATTTCCTTCAAATGATGAAAAAGAAAATTAGGAAACATTTTTTGATCAGATACCAAAACAATAGTCTTGATTATTGTATGGTCTCTGGTAATCTTCCTCTTTGTCTATAGAAGTAACGAAAGGTGACTTTGTCAGAAATGGAATTGCTTGTGCTTTAGAAAGGGACTTTCATAACAGGGATAAGTTATTGAGGCTTCATGTTTGATTTATATGGTACAACACATGTGGCATTTAATAGTCAATAGCAGCATAAACCTGCTTTGCTTTTCAGTATGTGCCTCAAAGGATTATGATTTTAGGAGTTGCAATATAAACTTCTCACAGACCAGCTGGTGTGACTACTTTAGCTCAGGTTTATTTACTTTATTCTTCACTGAGAAGGTACATGCCATCTATTTCTCTGAAACAAGAGTAACAGTGTCTGCAGGCAATATTGCTGTATGGAGGAAAGAGGAAGGGAAAAAACCCATCATGTGACAGATGATAGAAATACTATTTTCAGGCTTCTTATATATAGTGATTAGCAGGACAGTATTTCTGAAAGCCAGGGGCTTTGGTGCTGAATTCCAGAAGACCTCATGATAGCTGAATGTTTAAGTCACTATGTCAGTATTACCTGGACAGCTCTCATGCCTTTGCAAGTCTTCCCTTTTGACTGAACTTCCTGCATGGACAGTTAAATTTCTGGTGTAATTTATTATAATTGGAGAGGGAAAGAGCCTTGAGAGAACTGCATCAAGGACTTCTGATATTAAAAGATACATATGTGCAGTCAAGTCTTTGTTCTTTTAAGCCTTCCCATGGCACCATTTTCCATTGAGCTTCACTGATTCCTTTTAGTGAGGAATGAGCAAGAAATGTTGTGGTTACTTGCAGTCTGGTCTTGCAGGCCTGTCTTTAAGTCAGTGCTTACTTGATAAGATCTTGTAACTGAGCTGGAATCTGATACAGGTTATATAATACATCGCTTCTTGGGCTTTTTAAGTCAATGATAATGTATTTCCCCCCCAATTTGTATATGGCTCCAATTAAAATTTTTGGACTTCTTGTGGTGGTTGCTGTGACTTCTTGTTATTTAATTTTTTGCTTCTCTAAGGATGTTGAGCTGCAGGCTGTGTCTCAGATGAACTGCACTACTAGCCTCAGTTACTAACTAGGCTGCTTATGTCCGGTGGGTTATGATACGAAGTTTTACAAATTAGCTCAGCACAGCAGCAGAAAGACAGTTTTTTTACTATAAAGACAGGGAGAAGTTTCTTTTATTGAGATAATTTCTTAGTTCTCTAATCTTAAAGCCATTGACTGTATGAAGATCATTAATGGGATCAGGTTACAAAGACATGTCTTCCAGCATTACATGAAAGTGTACATTGCCTTCAGAAGCTTCTTTGTACAGGGAATGCTAGGAGTCACGGACTGCAACTGCTTATTCTCTTAAAGGAACAGCTAGAGAAGGAAGTAGAGGGTAAATATTAACTTCTTCATATGGAAGACTTGCATAAAGAATACCTGTAATGCAACAAAATCAGTTTCTCAACTGAGAATTATAGAGGCATCTTGAGCCTTAGCTCTGTAGCAGAACTGCTATAGTACTTGCATTCTTTCCTGAGACCTTAGTCTGCTTTTAGAGGTAATAATGATAATAACTTGAAGTTTCACCAGATTTATTTTTTCACTTGAACCTGTGGGTGCTTGCCTTCACCCTTGCTGTTGTTTAGATCCTACTGTTTACTGTTGTAAATGCTGTTAAAATCTTGCACTGGGGTGTTGTTCAAGTGGAAAAGCACAATTGTTTTTCACTCCTCTTCTGGAAACCTGGATAGCTGAAATATTTGTAGCTGCTAATAGATGCCACTTCATTTTTTTAATTTTTTTTTTTTAAACTCTGCCTAAAGAGTAAACCAAATTTGGGAAGAAGTGAAGAAATTTGTGTTTAGAAACAAAGATCCCAATGGAAGTCTTTGTGCTCATTTTGGCCGTAAACTAGGAACTTACCTTGTTTATTTTCTTTATTTTTGGCAGGTGAGGTAGCTGGAGAAATTTTGTTGAAGGCTTGTTAATATGGTAAGCATTTGTTGGGGCTTGCTTGTTGTTGGTTTGTTTAAAAAAAAAAAACCACACAACCCAAATCCAAATTTATTTATGCTAGAAGTTTATAGCTGCTTGGAATATCAATGCATTGTAAATTACTTTTCTGTTCACATACTGAACTATTCTGACACTAATAGTGTGTTTTGGGTCTGGAATTGATCACTCTACGTGTTTGGGTTGGGGTTTTTTTTTGTGTGTGTGGGGGGAACTTCTCAATTTAGCTGAGTGAAAACAACATCCATTTTTCTAGACATTTGGTAGCCAAATACTGTGATGGGGACAATGTGTGTTTCTGTTAAGCGTAGAACATTTTTATTCCAAATGTACTTAATATTTTTGTACTCATGCAACTCAATGGCATGCTTCAACACTGGGTTAATAACATTGATAACATGATTTAAAAATACATAATGTAAATATATATGATGATATGTAAACATATTATGTGCAATATCTAAATTACTGCATATGAAGTATTTAAGCAGGAGAAGTTTAGCAGTATTTGGGTCGAACTTGATTGATGTTTGTGTTTGTTTTAAACACCGGCGTCAATCTAACCCAAAAACAATACCGCAAAATATTTCCCCATCATTTGTACACTGTCAGATTATACTTAATGTGTGGGTTTTCTTCTAAACATCAGTAACTGCAAACCTTGCAAGAGTGTTTTGGGAAAGTGTGCTGGAAAGAACTGACACAGGCTATTGAGTGCTGAGATAGAGAATTGGCTAAGCATTAGTGAACATAATAACTAAAATAAGTGTTTTGGACGTGGCTGGCATACAGATATTTTTGAATTAATCTTCCATTCTGTAGGTACTTAGGTTTTCATGAAAGTCTTCAGAATATGATGCAACCTTTAAAATGCTGGTAAGTGACATAGATAAAGTATGTACAGATATCAGTGGTGAATTGAATCTGTTCAGCGTTTGCATTTTATAGACACTATAATTGATATAAATAGAAGTAGTCTAGGCTATGCTAAGGCAGTTGTAACTTCCATTAAGCTGTCAAAACCAGAATTTTTGCTTGACTCATATGTATTTTTCTCCAGGCCAGGAACAAAATGAGGTTTTTCAAATGTTGTGCCCAGAATTGCAGGCATATTTTTCTCTCTAGTTCCCTAACTGTTTCTTTGGTGTGAGCTTTTATTGCACATCTCTGTTGCTGAAATGTGCTCATTGTAGAAGCCATATCATATTTTTTTGTGTGTGTGCTAAAAATAGTCTTAAGCATTGTACATTTACAGAGCAGTATGTACAGATAAATTCACAGTGAAAATTTTATTTCAGTATTAATTTTGAATGACAGGCATTTTGAAGGTTTATGGATTAGTTATGTTTCTGTCTTTGCTGGTGTAAAAAGCATAGTTGGGTTTGTTAGACTGTTGAAATTCTGCACTAATGTGGTTTTAGGGTTGTTTTTCAGGCCCTGGATATATACTCGCAGTAGAGTTTTGTATCTATACACACACACACAATGGTGGTTCTTGGGCATTCTGTCAGCTTTGTGTTTGCTGATAGAATTTCAAAACTGGAAAGGAAAGCTTAAATTATAAATAGTGAGAGTGCTGTTTAATTCATGATCTAAATGAAGTGGATAGATTAAAAAAGTTTCCAGCTTTGAGGAAGGGCTTCTGGCAATTACAATTTTTCAGATGTTTAAAGTTTCATGCAGAAGCCTGTTGATACTTTTCAGTAGATAAACAATGCTGAAATACTTTGCTGTCCTTCACCCTCTCCTGACTTTTTTTGGTTGTGTTTAATATTTCCTTGAAAATGGCTCCATGTGGCCTTTCTAAGGTAATGGTGCCCTGTTTTCAGGGGCCTAGCTTGTCTATGAGCACATGTTACTATTTTATGTATATTTAAGCTGTTTGCTGAACAGTCAACAAAACAGGGTCTTCTTTGTGCTGGAGTTGTGCTGGTAAGGTGTGGAAGATACTGTGCCTTGTTGAGCTCAAGTGCTCTGTTTGGATGGATGTGCTCAAAGGCTGCTATGGGTATCTTCTTGTTGGGTTACCAGAGTGGAAGCCCTAATTTTTATAGGTATGCCTCTTAATACTGACCACTGTGCTGTCTTACTGTTAATATATTATGGATTCTTCATTCAAGAAACACCTGTGTCTCCTTGTTAGGAATTGGGATAATGCTATATTTCTATTGGAATGCTGTAACCTGCTATTTCTGGTTGTATTTCTCTGTGTTGTTCTTTGGTGTGTCAGCTTTTAGGTTGCTGGGTAATTGTTTGGATCTTAGCAGTAGTATTCTGGATTAGTGTGCTTTCTTCATGACTTAAGTCTGTTCAATGTTCTTAATGGATTGGAAGATTATGAAGGCAGAAATTGTTGATGTAGTAAAATATAGCAACAATTTTGGGCTTCACAGTATAAGAAGGATACCAAAGTATTGGAGTGCGTATAAAGGAGGACAGCAAAGATGGTGAAAGGATTGGAGGACATGACTTACAAGAGTGGCTGAGGACACTACATTTGTTCAACCTGGAGAAGAGGGTACTGAAGGGTGACCTTATTGCTGTCTACAGCTTCCTCATAGCAGGCAGCAGAAAGAGAGGTGCTGATCTCTTCTCTTTGTTGCATGGTGATGGAGCATGAGGGATTGACTTTACTTGCATCAGAGGAAGTTCAGACTGCATATTGTGGAGATGTTTCTCACTAAGAGTTCTGATCAAGCACTAGAATAAGATGGTTGGAGTTGAAGAAGCATTTGGACAGTATCACAGTAGCACTAAGGTTGGAAGAGACAGTAGCACTAAGGTTGGAAGAGACAGTAGCACTAAGGTTGGAAGAGACAGTAGCACTAAGGTTGGAAGAGACCTGGAAGATCATCGAGTCCAACCTGTCACCACAGACCCCATGACTAGACCAGGGCACCAAGTGCCATGTCCAATCCTCTCTTGAACACCTAATCCCCTCTTGAACACCTTTCACCTTTAGATGGCCGTGTGTAGAGTCAGGATTTGGATTTGATAATCTTTGTGAGTCCCTTCCAGCTCAGGATATTCTATGATAGCATGCAAGGTATAGTGCAATAGTATTTTAGAGGCCTTTGAAGCCATCTGGTTAGAAGACAATGTGTGCAAAAGTATTTCCTTTGATACATTAATAGAAACTAAAAGTGTACAAAACACTTATTCAGTGAAGACTGAAAAACGTGTAAGCTCCATGATGCCAGGGAAAAATGTTCATCAACTGTAGACTTGATTTGTCCTAACAGCGCAGCAGGCAGCTGTGGGGACAAGACGAGGCTTGGGAAGCTTGTTTTAGTTTGAAACTTCAAATGTCCTTTGGAAACATTTCTTTTAGGAGTTCTTCTGCTTCATTAAGTGTGAATGAAGAAATGAAGTTTGAACTTCTGAGTTGGAGGGGGAGCTTTAGTAGAAATGTGACTTTTTGGCTCTCTCTCCTACAGCAGTTAAAGCTTGTTGATGAGTTTTCTATAGAATGCTGAAATTGTCTGGGAATCCTATCAGCGCAGGTTTATTGTAGAGTTATTTCCTGGCAAAGTCATTTTTCTTCTTAAAGCTTTGCTGCTGCTTTGAGTGCTTAAACAGCTGCAGACATGGAGGAGATAACACATCCTTTCAGATGAAGCCTGTGTTCTTTGCTTTATGCTGAATTTGAAGATGCTCTCATACATATTACTGTTTGTTGGGGTTTTTTGGACAGTTTGAATATTGAAGTTCAGGAGGGGATGGAGTGCAACTGCAGTTAACCTTGAAGTCATATTTAAAGAGGATGTCTTGTTACAGTTATAGAAGTGGTTTGGTTACTGTTTCAGGCTGTCAGCCAGGGTATTTGCCAGGGTTTGCTAAACAAGCAGATGTGCAAGCCATGTGCTTTCCATCCAACCTTCTTTTTGCAGAAAGAAACAGGAACTAGCATTTCAGCATCTTCCCCCCTTCCCCTGAGATGGAAGGGATTCTGTCTCCTTCATCTCAGTCAGCTTGCTCAATTTTTCATATCCTACAGGATTTGTACATCTTCACTGTAGGAATCACTTCTTATTTATAGCAAGTAAAGAGTTGTAGAGCTTGTGCCTGGCGAGTGTGAAATACCTGAATGTTGAAGTGATGAAGCACAAATGCCTTCAAGAGGAGTGTCTGAGAATGCACTGAGGTCTTCCAGCCCTCAAATGAAATGTAGCTATTTGCCTCTGTCATCAAACACTGTTCATACTCTTGTAGACTATCTTGAAATTTCAAGCAGGGTGTGTAATTCTACCCAAGTACATAGATAAGATTAGGAGCAATACCTAGTTGTAGCTCAGGCTGGTAGTGCTGTAAAGACAGACCTTCATGTCTAGCTGCTGAATTTGTGCGGGATTTGCACTGCTAATGACAGGAAAAGCTTCCATGTTGTCAGACTAATAAGATGTTGGGTTTTTAACCTTAAGGGTTGTTATTAGCCTAAAATAGCTGCATCTGAAATACTAACTGTAAGATCACTGGGATTCTGAGCTTACTTTTCTAAAATATCCTGTGGAAGGTACATGCTGTGCAACAATGTTGCTCTAATTGCCATGCTAACAATTCTGAGGGCCTCAAGGCTTGCAGGGATCTGCAGCTTGCTCATGTGTTCGAGATTATATTCTTGGCTGAAGTGTTCTCTGACTATCTGGCTTGACGTTGGAGCAGGTTTATCAGCCTTCAGGGATTTCTGTATCTTGCAGAGTGATGGCAAGGCTCTGTTCAATGGGATTAATAGCATTATTTGCAAATAAACACTGCAAAGCAGCAAGTAAAACTCTGATTGGGAAAAATTCCAGAATTTCTGTTGTCTCAAATACTTCAAATCAACAAAATATTTAAAATTAATCAATAAATGGTCCAGGTACCATTTCTGTGAGTTATTAATGAAGGATGAAGTAAAATAGCGTAGCAGGTTGAGCCCTTTTGTTAAAATTGTGGCTTTTTAAAATGTAAAGAAGTAAATCTTATGCAGTACATGGTCCAATTTGCTTGTTTCTGTTGCCTGTTCTGTCTCTTGATCTGAAACTGTGGAGGCAGCAGCGAAATAAGCACATTTATTGGGCAGGTGATATTTATGCTGCCTGTGAAGACAGCAGATGAAACCTCAAATGCATGTCCTTCTCTCCCCGTCCTATGTTTTAGTACATGTTAATATACTTTGTGTGTTACTTCCTCAATTGAATTTTCTGTTCTGCTTCCTCCTGCTGCAAACTCTCTCTTATGGATGTCTTCTGAAGTTGTCTTTTACTTCCCTTTGAAAGTCTTTTATATCCTAGTATTCCCTGGAAGAAAGAATTGCATTGTGATGATTAACTTCTGCTTCATGTAATTTCTGGGGAAACCCACAGATGCCTTTTTTTAGAGAGTGAAATGCTTGGAGATGTTGAAAAAACCCCAAAACCAAACCCCACCAAACCACAAGCAAAACCTTCATCACTGCCACATCTCCAAAGAAAGTTAAAACCAGAGGGAAGCAGATGCAAGATGGGAAATGTAAACCCTTGCCAAGTGTAAGCCCTTCTTCCCTCAACTGAGTGAACTGCCTGCTATCAGATTTCTTCAAGCCACAGAACGTTATTTTTGGCAGGAACATCAAAAAGAGTATTCTGTCTTTTAAACAGTTGTTGTTTGGAAAACAAGCATATGGCTGGCATCATCATGGATTTCTCAAAGAGGAAAAAAGTGGTTTTATTTTTGAAACATGTAGCAAAACCGTGTTTTCAGCAGAACTGAATGCTAAACACTGTAGGAAGCTTAACTTTAATAGTGGGTCCTTACAGTTGGTTGTCAAGGTTAAAAGAACAAGTGCAGTTAGCCTTTAAGCTGCTAACTGCTGATCATAGTTTGACAAGAATTTTTCCTCAGCCAAGTTACTGGGGTTCAGAGAAGCATACAAGCAGCCTGGGATAACTGTTTGTTGTTTTTAATTTAAGTTTTTTCAGAGCTGAACTTGAATGTTGAGATTCAGATACCAATCAAGCTTCATTGTATATTATGGTAACTGATGTTAACTGCAAGAGTTAAGGCTATAGAACCTCTAGTTTGAGTATCCTCACTCTTGTTCACCTTGGTAGAATTATGGCTGTTAATGCCTTTTTGAAAATGAAGGATTAGAAAAGAGCTTCAGGTAAGTTTTGTGCATTGAAGGAATGACAATGTAAACAGTGAACATCTTTCGTTTGTTGGTTAGGGATAACTTCCTTTATACCTCATTACAGAACAATGAATAAAACATAGAACTGTTGCAGTTAGCCAGAGAAGTTTGTCGAGGTTCATTCAGTTCCAGGGATAGGCTAAGAATGGAGAAAAATCATATACTTTAGCACTGAGTGGGAAACGCTCATTTAACTGTGAGGGTAAAAAGTATGGATGTTGACTGGGCTTATTCCCTTAGATTCATTCTAATTGAGGGTTATTGGAGGTTATATATGTTCAACCTGATGTTTTAGAGCTTAAAATACATGGAGGAAAACTTGAAACAAAGTCTTGTTGGAAATACAAAGCTTGAAGGACAAGTGTTCTGTTAGAAGTATATTTTTCAGTTTTCTAAATCCACTTTGAACAAAATACTATAATAAATGTAGGAAAGATAAGACTGTAGAAATAATGGGTTGGTTAATTGTGGATTAGTTAATTTGCATGATATTAGTAGTGCTCTATAAAATACATTTTTCTTGCTCATTTCTGTAGGTCTATAATGAAGTATTGATCTTCTTTTCTGGGTCAAAGAATACAGAACTTGCTGATTTAAAACAAATTCTTGTTGAGTGTAACTTGGCCAAAGCAGGAAGTTTGAGTATTAAATTTTTCTTTAGACTTGAAGGAACTTTGGGTGATTCTTAATAGAAAAGTATATGTCATAAGGAACAGCTGGCCCATAAGAATGCAGCAGCTACAGGTCCCATGTCCTCCCCTTCCCTGTCAAACAAATAATGTTAGTTGTGAACTACTTTATGTAAGGATGAGGTTTACAGCAGTTTTATCCAGGAACAGATGATATTTGAAAGGCTTAGTAGAAAGTGAAGTTCTTTTACTTAGTAATGAGTATTCTCTGCTAGATAGACTCTTATTGACTACCAAGAATCTTTGTAAGTCACTCAGCTGATTTAGTAGTAGTTTTCACCTACTCTAATACTGTTTGTTCCTAATGCACAGATACACTGCTTTAGAGCTGGCTGTGCTTGGGGATGAAGATATTTACTGTTGATAATACCACTTCCAACCATTAAATTGGCGTTTCTCTGTTATGCAGAAAAATGGCAAAGAATGTAAGTTGCAGATGAGCATGAAATCCGAAAACATGCCTTGTGTGTGTTCTTGTGCTATTGTTTTAGTTCTGGCTAAGCCCTTTTGTTTTGCTTCTTTATTCTTCCAGAGTGCATCAGGTGCAGGATTTAATGCTAAACTTTTTTTCTCATAAGTCTGCTTACTCTTTAATACAAACCTAGAACGTAGTAGAGAAATATTTCTCAGCTGCATTGTAACTGTGCAAGAACTAGGAAAGTCTGTCATAGTTTAGGCCTAGTTAATTCTATCTTGGTATACTGGGCTTTGTGTAGAACACTGCCATAATTCTCCCCCAGAGGGAAAGGAGCCTTGTGCTAGGGAGGAGAGGTCTTGTATCTGTGAGAACAGATATTATGTGAATTCCCTTTGCTGGTGCAGTATCACTTTGTGTAGCAGTTGGGGTTTAAATTTCCCAGGAACAAAGTCCTAATTCTTGAGGCAAGTTCATTTTTTTCAAAGAGCAACAGGGGAAGCAATAGTTCTGCTGGTAGCTGAAGGCTCACTGGCCCGTTGTCCAAAATTTTATGTGATGTTCTGATACTTATTGTTATTACTTAAATGATTTTTCTTGTGTTTAGCCACAGACATTAGGAGACTGAAGCATCTCTCTTAGGAGGAGAGGCTGTAAGACCTGTGGCAGAAGACTGAGGGGGTGGTGGTCATGAGAATGTGGCTGGGCTCTTCCCAGCGGTGGCCAGTGACAGGACAAAGGACAACAGCTACAAACTATAACACAGGCATTTCACTTGGACTTAAGGAAAAAATCTGTACTTTGAGGTTGCTACAGCACTGGAACAGGCTGCCTGGAGAGTTTGTGGAGTCTCCTTCTCTGGACACTTTGAAAGCCCACCTGGAGACACATTCCTGTGCAACCTGATATAGGTGTATCTGTGTTAGCAGGGGGTTTGGACTAGAAGATATCCAGAGGTCCTTTTCAGGCCCTACCATTCTGTGATTACTACTTGCTAATTACTTGAATAAAAGCAGAAAGAGTGACTGACCTGAAGTTGTCACATGCTGGGAGGCTGATGGAAGAGAGGTTTTGAGATAAAATTCCACTTAATTCAGTTATTGTTACTGTGACTTTCTTTTGGGGAAATGCCCTCTCCCTGTGATTGCCTACTTGGTCCTGATGGTTGATTTATTTATTTGTGCACTTTAATGTGGTATTGTCCTAGTAATATCTTAAGCTGTCCACTTTAAAGTTGCAAGATTCACTTCTGAAGTAGTAGTTTTGGTGCAGAACCATTAGTTATTTACATGTTACTCCTAAATAAAAACCTTTCTCAAGGGCAGGGCATCTCTGTACTATTGTCATGCTTGAAAACAAGACAGCTGGAAGGTTTTGTTCCCTTTGGTTTCCTTCTGTATGTGCCTGCAGCATGGTTAGATCTCACTTTCTGGAAGTCTTGACTTCAAAGAAAAAACCAAAAAAACCTCCAAAGAAACCAGCACCCCCCTCAAAACCCTCAAACATCAAGGACTGAATGAAACTTTAGTATCATAGTATCAGTCAGGGTTGGAAGGGACCACAAGGATCATCTAGTTCCAACCCCCCTGCCATGGGCAGGGACACCCTGCACTAAATCAGGCTGGCCAGAGCCTCATCCAGCCTGGTCTTAAACACTTCCAGGGATGGGGCCTCAACCACCTCCCTGGATAACCCATTCCAGGGCTTCACCACTCCCATGGTGAAGAACTTCCTCCTCACGTCCAGCCTGAATCTCCCCACCTCCAGCTTCATTCCATTCCCCCTAGTCCTATCAGTACCTGATATCCTGAGAAGACCCTCCCCAGCCTTCCTGTAGGCCCCCTTCAGATACTGGAAGGCCACAATGAGGTCACCTCTGAGCCTTCTCTTCTCCAGACTGAACAGCCCCAACTCCTTCAGTCTGTCCTCATAGGAGAGGTGCTCCAGCCCTCTGATCATCCTCGTGGCCCTTCTCTGGACACGTTCCGGTATGTCCATATCCCTCTTGTAATAGGGGCTCCAGAACTGGATGCAGTACTCCAGGTGGGGTCTCCCCAGAGCTGAGTAGAGGGGGAGAAGCACCTCCCTTGACCTGCTGGCCACACTTCTCCTGATGCAGCCCAGGATCTGATTGGCTTTCTGGGCTGCAAGTGCATACTGAGAGCTCATGTTGAACTTCTCGTCCACCAGCACCCCCAAGTCTCTCTCCTCCGGGCTGCTCTCCAGCCAGTCACTGCAGAAACTTGCAGATATTTAAATGCCAATTGTAAATTTCCATTGGTGTGAATGTCCCAGAAGTTTAAAGGTAACAAAGTTAAAACTTGCTCATTATCTGCAATTCTGAGATGTGAGCTTGGATATTTCATGTGTGTCAGAAGAGGAGAAAATATCACTAGTGGAACCTGGTTTGAAAGATTTTGATTTTTCTAAAGTAGACTTGCAAGGCAGGAGTAAAACTGGTGAGACAGGAAGTGTGGTGCTAGTAGTTTATGGAAATGCCATTTTGTGCTGCTAGTTAATGGAAAATACTGCTATTTCTGCAGAGAGGAAGTTGTGAAAAATACAGGATCTTAAGTGTTGAGGCAATAACCTCTCTAAAAATAAATTATTCCCATTCTAATCTGCAACAGGAGTTTGCCGATTCAGTTGCAGCTTTAAATAAGAAAAGCCAGTATGCATTGATACTGTGCTAGAAGCAAAACTACATCACGCGGGGTCAGGTGATGCCTTTAAGTGATTCCTCATAAAGGAGGCTTTGGGGGGGGAAGACACAAAATAAATCACAATCACAGAATTGTCAGGGTTGAAAGGGACCTCAAAGATCATCCAGTTCCACCCTCCCTGCCATGGGCAGGGACACCTCACTCACCACCACCAAAAATCCTAAACTCCAAACCAAACAGGATTCCATCCCTTCTTGGATTATCTGTTTTAGTTCATTGTACTGGATGTAGAATTTGCTGGAATTTTGTAAGTTGTTACAACAGGAGTGGTCAGCTCATCACATGTTGGTTGTGGAAGTCACCTACAAAGAGCTGAATGAGTGTTTCAAACTAAGGTCATTTGTGGTAGAAAAGTAAAGATAAGGCATCAAGCTCTCAATCTGGTGTGATTTTACTTGCTAGCTTCCATACATCTGTGGTGCGTATGCTTGTATTCCCTGAGGAAAAGCTTAACATGCTGCATATTGGTAGTTCTCGAACTTCTAGTCAAAACTCCTTTTTTCTTGGTAACAGTTTTTTACTCTACTTTTTTTCCCCTTTCTTTTATTGCCAGCACCGAGCAGCTGTTAAATGAAGAGGGAAAGAGGTAGCAGTGTGTCACAACTCTGTGGCTCTGGTCCTGTTCTCTGGGAAGTTGAGCCCCAAAGATAGTGCAGTTTCTGCTTACCTGTATGGAGGTGGGAAGAGGTGAATTTGAAGCTGTGCTAGATTCCCTGCTGTCCCTTCTCCTCCCATCCAAGAGCAAGGTGGTCAGTAATAACCAGAACATCTGGCTGCTTCCAGTCCTGAGTGTAAGCCATGCATTGCTTTGGAGCTGTCAGCTGCTGCTGGGGCAGGCATGGTATTGCCTTGGGACACGCCGTGCTGCTTTTCTGTGATACATGCCTCCACTCTATTCTCTTTTACACTATATAGACTAGTTTTTGCTTTCCAAATGGAAAAAAAAACCCAAACTACTGCAGATCCCTTTGTGGCCCATGCCTTTCAGCAACCAATTGACACTGTTTCAAAACATTTAATTTCCACACACACACCCCCCCCCCCCCAAAGGCAAGATGTTTTGTGTCATACATGATATAAACCGGTATTTAATTTATAGATCCGTAGAATGGCTTTAAAGATCTTTAAAGAACTTTAAAAGATCATCTATTTCTAACCCACTTGCCCTGGGTATGACCACTTCCACTAGACCAGGTCACTGAAGACCTCATCCAACCTGGCCTTGAACACCTTGAGGGAGAGGGCATCCATGACCTCCCTGGGCAACCTGTTTCAGTGTCTTACCACCCTCACTGTAGTGTTGAAAATCTCCATGGTTTCCTTTTTCAAAGTGTTCAGTAGAGGAATACAAAGGGAGCAGGACTTCCAAGTGTTGTTGAAATAGGTATTTCATGTCTGTTGGAAGACTGAGGAAGGAACACAAGCAGAAAACTGAGAGAATGGGATGGCATACTTGCAATCACATGCTTATAAACTGTTAAGAAATCAGGAATGTGTGTATGTACACAGACAGTATTGAATGTGTTAAGAAATTTAGGTTTTCTTGGATTTGCTTATCAGATCACTTCTCAGTGATGGCCAGTGACAGCATAAGGGGCAATAAGAAGTTCCATGTGAACATGACGTGACAGAACACTGGAACGGGCTGCCCAGGGGGTTGTGGAGTCTCCCTCTCTGGAGATATTCAAGACCTGTCTGGATGCATTCCTGTGTGGTCTGCTATATTTAATCCTGCTCTGGCAGGGGGTTGGACTAGATGATCTTTTGAGGTCCCATCCAACCCCTAACATTCTGTGATTCTGTGATTAATTGTTTTTATTATTTTTCATTGTTTCAAAAAAAACACTGCATTGGGTTAGAAACTGGCTGGAGGGCTGAGCCCGGAGAGTGGTGGTGAATGGTGCCACATCCAGCTGGCAGCCTGTCACTAGTGGTGTGCCCCAAGGATCAGTGCTGGGCCCCCTGCTCTTCAACATCTTTATTGATGATCTGGATGAGGGCATTGAGTCCATCATCAGTGAATTTGCAGACGACACCAAGCTGGGGACAGGAGTTGATCTGCTGGAGGGCAGAGAGGCTTTGCAGAGGGACCTCGACAGGCTGGACAGATGGGCAGAGTCCAATGGCATGAGATTTAACACATCCAAGTGCCGGGTTCTGCACATTGGCCACAGCAACCCCATGCAGTGCTACAGGCTGGGGTCAGAGTGGCTAGAGAGCAGCCAGGCAGAGAGGGACCTGGGGGTGCTGGTTGATGGGAGGCTGAATATGAGCCTGCAGTGTGCCCAGACAGCCAAGAGGGCCAACCACATCCTGGCCTGCATTAGGAAGAGTGTGGCCAGCAGGAGCAGGGAGGTCATTGTGCCCCTGTACTCTGCTTTGGTTAGGCTGCACCTTGAGTCCTGTGTCCAGTTCTGGGCCCCTCAGTTTAAGGACATCGAGACACTTGAATGTGTCCAGAGAAGGGCAACAAGGCTGGGGAGAGGCCTTGAGCACAAGCCCTATGAGGAGAGGTTGAGGGAGCTGGGGCTGTTTAGCCTGGAGAAGAGGAGGCTCAGGGGTGACCCCATTGCTCTCTACAACTACCTGAAAGGTGGTTGTAGCCAGGAAGGGTTGGCCTCTTCTCCCTGGCAGCCAGCACCAGAACAAGGGGACACAGTCTCAAGCTGCACCAGGGGAAGTTTAGGCTCGAGGTGAGGAGAAAGTTCTTCACTGAGAGAGTGATTCGTCATTGGAATGGGCTGCCCAGGGAGGTGGTTGAGTCGCCGTCCCTGGAGGCGTTCAAGAGGGGTCTGGATGTGGCACTTGGTGCCATGGTCTAGTCGTGAGGTTTGTGGTTACAGGTTGGACTCAATGATCTTCGAGGTCTCTTCCAACCTTGGTAATACTGTAAAATCTCTTCATGGAAATTGCTGTTGTAAGATGCTGTATATTTGGTAGCTGTTTCCTCTCTCCCTGTAGAAAGTACTAAACGTGGCTGTGAAAATGCTACTGGGGTGATCTGAAGACTAGGATTTATTGAATTTAGGAGAATATTTAGTGGGAAAAGGCAAATCCTGTATCTTCAGTTGGTATCAACTGATTGGTATTGAGCCTAAGGGTAAAGCAGTAGATACCCTGTATGGGTTCTATGATTAGGATAATTGAAGGTCATACTCTTCCGTACCTGTATTAAACAGCATGAAGTGGAAGTGGTTTTAAGTTTTTCTTTTATGAAAAGAGGTCTTAATTAAAATAATAAAAATCTCATGGTACTAGCAGGCCTGGTGGCCTTAAGTCACTTCAACCTTCTTTTAAAAAATAAAAGTGGACTCTATGCCACCTACTTCTGGATTTCTGTGATTTGTTTGATCTCCCTAAACTGCTAAGCTGCTCTGCACTGAACGAGATTGGAGGTCACAGATCCATGCAAAACTGCCTTGGTTTAACTGGCTTGTAAGGAAAAATGTTAATAACAAAGACCCAAAGGAATCAAACAAACCCACTTGTCTCATCTGGCCCTTTAAAAACAGGAGGAAGGGGGGAAAAAAGACCTTGAGAAACTGGGATAAACTTGAACAGTGTGGTTAATACTAGAGTATGCTAATCTTTTTCAATAATAGATCTCCAGATGTGGTTTAAAATGGAATAATGAAGGAATATGGGAGTTTCACCTGTTAAATGCTTGCCTTTCTCTCTCTCTCTTCTCCCTCTCCCTATGTCTTTATATAGTAATGTCCTTAATTGAACCCCATAGATCTGTTTAATTCCATTGAGTTTTAATTTTGTAAGTGGTGGCACTTTAATGAGTAATCTGTATGGTACCTACATCTCTGTAAAAGCCATGTGAATGCTTTTTTGAGACTTTCACATTGGGGAAAATTAGCACTTTTCACAAACATCTTCCAGTCTGTGTCCTCCTGAACCTTTATAAAGGTTTTGTTTCTATAGAGAAATACGTATCTATAGATACAGCTGTAGATAATGAAAGGCTTTATAGTGAGAACTGAACTGCAATAGTGTATATATCTACATGCATCTGTAAGTATGTACATATAGGGCAGAACTGTTGATAAGAATGGAATATTTCAGTTGGAGGGCACCTAAAACAGCCCAACTAGTCCACCTGCCTGACCACTGCAGGACTGACCAAAGGTTAAAGCATGTTGTTAAACAGGTCCAAATATCTCAGGCTTGGAGTATCAACCTCCTTTAGGAAAACTGCTCCAGTTTGACCACCTTGCTAAACAAAAGCTTCATAATGTCCACTCTGAATGTTCCCTGGTACCACTGGATTCAGGGAGATGAGATCAGCACATCCCTCCCTGTCTCCCATCCTCAGGAAGCTGTGGAGAACAGTGAGGGCATCCCTCAGCCTCTTTTTTTTCTTCCCTCCCCACCCCCCAACTAGAAAAGCCCAAAGTCCTCAGCTGCTCCTGAAAAGTCATTCCTTTCCAGCCCTTTCACCAGCTATGCTGCCCTTCTCTGGATGTATTCAAGGACCTTTGCATCCTTCTTTAGTTGTCAGGCCCCAAACTGCACACAGTACTCAAGCTGAGGCTGCACCAATGACGAGCACCGTGGGACAGTCACCTCACTTGACTAGCTGCTTATGCTCTCTCTGATGCACCCTAGGATGCAGTTTGCCCTCTTGGATGCCAGGGCACACTGCTGACTCAGTGAGCTTGCTCTCAACCAGCACTCCAAGATCCCTTTCTACAGGGCTGCTCTTCAGCTACTCCTCTCCCAGTTTATACTTGTGCCTGGCATTAGCCCAGCCTAGGTGCAGAATCCAGCATTTAGAATTGTTTCATACCACTAATCATAGATTAGAACTCTGGGTTCTCTAGATCCCTCTTCAAGGCTTCCTGTCCCTCAAGAGTCAACAGCACCCTCCAGTTTATCATCCGCAAACTTGCTAATGGTGCATTCAATGCCTGCATCCAGACCATTGACAAATACATTGAACAGAACCAGCCCTAGAACTAAGCCCTGAGGAACACCACTGAGGTGTCACCAAGAGCTGAGGTTCAACTAACAGGTCTGTAGTTCCCTGGGACTTTCTTCTTACGCTTCTTGTAAACTGGAGTAACATTGGGCAGCTCCCACTTACCAGGGACTTCCCCAGAATCCTAATAATTTTGGTAGATTATCAAAATGGATATGCCTTCACATCTACCAAGCTCCTTCAGAACTCAGGACTGAATCTTATCAGGTTCTTTGGGTTTGTAAACTTTCAGCTGGTCCTTTAAAATTTCGGTGACCACAAATGGAAAGTCATTGTTCCCACACTCATGGCAGGGCAGCCTAAGGTCTGTCAGTGTTATTAAAGACTGGGTTAAAAAACCCTCATTGAATGCCTCCACTTTTTCTTCATCCCTATTAGTCAGATGATCATCTTCAACAAGTAGTGGTCCAACTTTTTCTTTAGGCCTCTTCCTGCTGTTAATGTAATTTAAAAAGCCTTTTAATGGATCATAGAGCACTTTACAAAGGAAGCAATATTCATATCTCAGGTTTCTAAGCAAAGGATGTGGCCTGTGATGGGAATGTGATTACTAGGTAGGTAAGATATTTTTTTTTCCATGAGCCCGGGTCTATACCACAAAACATCATTCTGTCTGCTAGAGTGAGGAATGTGCCTCCTGTTCTCCAGACATTGAACATGAATGCTCTTCTGGTTTTCATTTTCAAACTGTAGGGGAATTAGCTATAGAGTGCTGAGAGTGATTACTTTTCATCTAGATCCATCATCTAGATCTTGCTTCTGGATGGGATGTGCTAGGGACAGCAGTTGCTTTCTTGATCCAGCCTGTGGCTATCTGCATAATTCCTGTTACACAGAATTGAAACTGACTGTCAGCTATAGTAGTGCTGAGTAAGATACCACCAAGTGACTTTGCTGCTGCTTCCTTCCCTGTTGTACTTCTTTACAGATGTGATACTTTTTCCCTTAAATAGAATTGATGTGATTTTTTTAATTTACCCTTTTTCCTTAAACATTCTGAAGCCTGCTCAATTTCATTGATCTATATTTTTAGCTAGGTATCTTGTTGCAGTGGTGTGTGGGTATATATATGTACATGTGATATTTTTGACTAACACTGCTCAATGGGGTTCTATGTCCTGTGTTGTTTCATGTTTCCCATAGGCTGCCACTTCTCCCTCTTGTTATCAAGCAGTAGGATAGAAGCTGCATGATCCTCTGCTACTTCTGGGAAAAGTTTGAGCTTGAAAGAAATAAATCTCAAGTTTTATCAGGATGGGGTGAAGTCCCCATTTGCTTTCAGTGTTCCTTTCTGAGGTATGTGAGGGTTGGTCAATACTAACATGCTTCTTAGTTGCCAAAAATGTCTGACAAATCAGTGCTGCTACTGTCTGGCTCATAGGTGTGACAGTCTGTCTTTTGTAGGTGGCAAAATATCTGAAGATCAAGTATTTAACCTCAGATTCACAGAATCATAGAAAGATTTGGGTTTGAAGGGACCTTAAAGATCATCTACTTCCAACCCCCCCCCACCATGGGCAGGAATACCTTCCACAAGACCAGGTTGCCTGAGGCCTCATCCAACCTGACCTTGAATGCCTCCAGGAAGGGGGCAAGCTGTTGCTCCCTGGGCAAGCTGTTCCAGTGTCTCTGCACCCTCACTGTAAAGAATTTCCTCTTAATATCTAGTCTAAATCTACCTTCCTCAAGCTTCAATCCATTTCCTCTTGTCCTATCACTACAAGCCCTTGTAAAAAGTCTCTTCCTGGCTTTCTTGTGGGCTGGAAGGCTATTCTAACGTCTCTCCAGTGATGACTTTTCTTCAGGCTGAACAGCCCCAGCATTCATTCCCACAGGGAGATTCTCCTTCTCTCATCTTTGCTGGCCCTCTTCAGGACCTGCTCCAGCAGTTCTATGTCCCTCTGATGCTCAGAGCACCAGAACTGGATGCAGTACTCCAGGTGGGATCTCAAAAGTGCAGAGTAAAGGGGAGAATCACCTTCCTCATCTTGCTGATCATTCTTCTTTTGATGCATCCCAGAATATGTTTGGCCCTTTGGGCTGCAAGTGCATATTGCTGGCTCATGTTGAGGTTTTTTGTCAACTGCCACCTCCAACTCCTCCTTTGTGAGACTGCATTTGAGCCAGATTATATTTGTGCTTGCAATTGCCCCCAACCCAGGTGTGTCCCTTCAGTCTCAGTACTGACCCTTGAGGGATGTCATTTGTCTCTGGTCTCCTTTTGGATACTGATCCATTGACAGCAACTCTCTGTGTACAGCTGTCCATCCAATTCCTTATCCAGCCAGTGGACCACTCCTCAAGTTCATGCTTTTCCAATTTGGTGACCAGGACGTAATGCAGGGCAGTGTCAAATGCTTTACACAAGTCTAAGTAGATGACATCAGTTGCTCTTGGCTTATCCACTGATGCTGTAACTCCATCATAGAAAGCCGCTGAGTTTGTCAGGCATGATTTTCCCTCGATGAAGCCATGTTGGTTACCATCTCTTCTTAATTTTCCAGATGCCTTAGCAAAACCTTCAGGAAGATCTGCTTCATGATCTTGCCAGGCACAGGGCTGAGACTAACTGGCCTTTAGTTTCTGGGGTCTTCCTTTTTTCCATTTTTGAAGATGGGGGTTATGTTTCCTCTTTTCCAGACCACAGGGACTTCACCATATTGCCATGATTACAGATTTAACCGCAGTGTTTAACCCTAAATTCCACCAGATTTTTAGGATTTTCCATCCTCCAGTTTAGCTGCATCTCCTCTGTCCAGTACTGAAGGACTGCTGTATTCAGTCAAGTAGTGAATAATGGTACCATAATCCAGTGAGTGAAAGAGAGCAAGAGAGATACCAGGTATTCCACGACTGCTTGGATATTTTTTCCTTCCTTATCTGCCTGTGCTTCTAAGAGAAACTCTCAAGAGCCTGAACTTTTCTGGAAGGAAGTGGTGGCAGATGATGCACTGGGTGCTGTGACCAAGTCAGACTGTCAGAGCAGTTTTCAGAAAGATTTGGAGTAGGTAACTGTCCCTGTAAGGGTTGGCCAAAGGCAAATTGCTCTCCATAATCCCAAGGACAGTATGTGTCCTGTGTCTACATTTCTGGATGTCTGTGGAGGCTCAATGGTTTGGGCTAGACAAGAGCAATTGAATCTTGAATTAAAGATCATTTGGAAAACATGAGCTGCTGTGTCTTCCTTTATGCTGCTTCTGCTAGATGCCAAAAGTTAAGATTGACCTCTGGATCAGTCCTGGATTAAAGATGAACTTCCCAGTTGCCTTGATCAATCTCTTGAAAGCTGTTTAGGATGGGGGAGGGGAGGCCCCAAAGTAAATGATTATATGGCTCTTTTACAGAAAGAGCTTCCTCTCCCACTGTAGAAGTACCTAAACCCATGTGGGATCTAACCACTAATTGATGTGTGGTTCTGTGCTGTGAAGACTCAGTTTCTAGAGTTTTCCCTGATATGTGCTGTAGTTGTTTCCAAGATTCCAATTTCTTTCTTTTAAGATTTACAACAACATCTGGTTGGAAGAGACCTCAAAGGTCATCCAGTCCAACCCTTGACCGAGCACTGAAGGGTCAACACTCACCCAAGTCCCTGAGCACCACGTCCACACACTATTTAAACACCTGCAGGGATGGTGACTCCACCACTACCCTGGGCAGACTGTTCACGTGATTGACGTCCTGCTCTCTGAAGAAATATTTCCTACTATCCAGCCTAAACCTCCCATGGTGCAGCTTGACACCATTTCCTCTAGTCCTGCCTCTTGTCATCAAGGAGAAGAGGCTGGTCCCTTCCTCACTCCACCCTTCCTTCAGGTAGTTGTAGAGAGTGATGAGGTCTCCCCTTACTCTCCTCATCTCCAGACTGAACAACCCTATCTCTGTCATATACTCCTCGTAGGACATGTACTCCAGACCCTTCATGAGCCTCATTTCCCTTCTTTGGACACACTCCAGAACCTCAACATCCTTCCTCTAGTGACAGGCTCAGAACTGAACACAGTAGTTGAGATATGGCCTCACCAGTGCTGAGTACAGGGGGTTGATCACCTCCCTGTTCCTGGTGGCCCCAGTGTTTCTAATACAAGACAGGATGCCACTGGCTTTCTTTGGAACACTGCTGCCTCGCATTTAATCGACTGTCAACCAGAACCCCCAGGTCCCTCTCCAAGTTGCCACTTTCCAAACACATCCCCAATTCTATAGCTTACCATGGAGTTGTTGTGACCCAGGTGGAGGACCTAGGACTTGATCTTGTTGAACTTCATACAGTTAGCCTTGGCCCATGGGTCTAACCTGTCCAGAGCCCACTGTAAAGCTTCTACTCTCTAGCAGATTAGCACGACCGCTCAGCTTGGTGTCATCTCCAGATTTACTGAGGGTGCACTCAATCCCCTCATTCAGATCATTGATAACGCTGTTAAAGAGGACAGGCCCTAGTATTGAACCCTGGGAGATGCTACTAGGGACTGGGCACCAGCCAGATTTAACTCCATTCACCACCATTCTTTGGGCCTGGCCATTCAGCCAGTTTTTAATCCAGTGCAGACTGCACTCATCCAGGCCTTGTGCCATGAACTTCTGAAAGAGAACGCTGTGGGAGACAGTGTCAAAAGTTTTGCTAAAGTCCAGGTAGACAATGTGTATAGCACTTCCCTCATCCAATATGCACAAAGGGTGCACAAAGGAAGCTAACAAGGCGAATCAGTACTGAAGATTTAAACCACCTCCTTTTTTTCTTAGTTATGCACTGATTATACAGTTCCTTTGCAATTCAAGCTGCAGTAGTAATCTTTGTATCTCCATATATATAAAATCATGTTTTAAACCCTTTCTCCATCCTCCTCCCTCCTCCCTCTCCCCAAGCCCCCAAAAGCAGACTTTTGAAAAATCCCCTTTTCCCCCCACTATTCTGATGATGACCTACCATTTGGATACTTCTAATCCTCAATCTGTGTGAAAGTTATGTCTTGCAATAAATCCTGCATGTTTGTTTTTCCTGTGGACTTCTGAAGTAATCCTCTGGGTGCTTGTTCTTCACATGGCATGCATACAGTCTCCTAATTCCTAGGAGTCCTGTCTAGAGAGTTTTAAAACATCATTTTAAGCAAAATTCAGCTGGATGTACTTCTCTGTCTAGAAGTCTGCATCTCAAGTCTTACCCTGTTAGAACTCTGCAGTGCTTTCTGTAATTTAGCCAGTGAACGAGTCAAATGGGGCACTTGGCAGAGGCATCAGTGTTGTAGCTGGTAACGTGTAAGGATCTTTTTGTAATGGCTTTCACTGAGGTTTCTTTCCTCTTGAGGAAAGGGAGAATCCATTCAAAACCTAGTTTGTGTATTCAGTTATGGTAGTAGAGAGATATTACTGAGCAGTTAATGGTGTGCTGAAATATTTTCCTTTCTGTATCTGAGGTTGCATTCGTCTGTAAAATTTTTTCATCAGAACTGTGTCTTACATGTAGAGGAACATATAGTGAGAGTCTCCAGTGTTTCTCCCCAGGCCTATCTAGGATCAAGCTTAGTATTTTACTTAAAAAAACGAAAGTGACTTGAAGATATAGAACTGCTTGCTGTTGGGCCACACCTTTGCATCTTTATTTAACCCTGTAAGAATTTATGCTGACTCCTGGAATATGTCTGCATAGTCGATCTCCTTTCACTGTGAAAACTGCAAGAGAGTCTCATCCTTGCTCTTCATGTGATAATTCTTGGCTTCCTTCCCATCTGTGTGTAGGTCACATAAACTGCTGACCTGAGTGGAGAGTTCTTTCATCATGGGATGAACTCAGTGATCTCATGCAGTGCAGCACTATAGATGTTGTGTTGATGTAACTGATGGAAGCAGTGAACTGCAGTGCATAGATGGGAACAATTAGCTAAAGTGGGGAAGTGAGAACCTCACAAAGTGACTTTTGTTGCTGAGGCTAAGGTAATGTGTAAATACATCCTCAGCCACTCTGAAAGTACTACAGGGTTTTGGTTCTATCTGGAGTTCCAATCCCCTTGTACTAGGCTAGTGCTCTACGACATCTCTTCTGTCCTGTTTTTCAATCTACTACTAATGACTCTGAAAGCATGTTTACAGTTTCTTGAACTGCACATATGTTTGAATAAATCACTGTTGGTTCAAATCACTTAGGTTAATAGGACCTTGTCTGACAAAATTTCAGTCAAAATTATGAAGCTGTGTTTGGAAGGCACCTTCTTCCTCATGTAGTATACTCATCCTGATGATAAGGAGACCTCTGAATGTGAATTAACTTTATGTACCCGAGTACTTTATAATGTGTGACTTCAGAACAGTTTCTTCTGGAAGCACATAAGCATTCTAAGTGAGGATCAAGGCTTTGTCCCACTCATAGATCTTGGTAGGAAGCTAACTAGAGGGCAATATTATATTTGGAATAGTTGGCCACTCCACCAGTACTTAACAGAATTCTTGTGATGGCACCATGATGTTAAAGCTCTGATATTTTGAGGAAAGGTGAAGGAAAATCAGAGTGATGACAGTGAACAGGACATGTTGTCTAGGACACTGATGTCTTGCCTTTGAGACAAATAAGTCAAGCAGTGACTTTAACAATGTCTTGATCTTATAGATGCCTTGGCTTTGTTATATATGCCCTTGAAATTTTTATTGTATGAAATGTCTAATCCAGTTCCATCAAGGGAATGCATAGTAGCAGCCTTTAAAAATATGGCTGTAATATTAGTCTCTTATGATCAAATGATCTAGTTTAGAGATTGTCTCTGTATGGTACTTGCAGAAGGGGCAGCCCTGTCTTAATCACAGAACCCTGGGTCAGTAATATTTCTGGGCCCCTCAGTTTAATAAAGATGTTGAGTTGCTGGAACATGTCCAGAGAAGGGCAGCAAAGCCGGCGAGGGGTCTGGAGCAAAAGCCCTATGAGGAGCAACTGAGGGAGCTAGGGTTGTTTAGCCTGGAGAGGAGGAGGCTCAGGGGAAACCTTATTGCCATCTACAACTACCTGAAAGGAGGTTGTAGCCAGGTGAGGGTTGGTCTCTTCTCCTGGGTGGCCAGCACCAGAACAAGAGGACACAGTCTCAAGCTGTGCCAGGGGAGGTTTAGGCTGGATGTTAGGAAGAAATTCTTCACAGAGAGAGTGATTGGCCATTGGAATGGGCTGCCCAGGGAGGTGTTGGAATCACCATCACTGGAATTGTTTAAAATAAGACTGGAAGAGGCACTTAGTGCCATGGTTTAGTTGATTAGATGGTGTTGTATAGGCTAGACTTGATGATCTTGAAGGTCTTTCCCAACCTGGTTAATTCTGATTTTCATGGAAATAATACTTTTTTCTTTTTTTGGCAAGAGTTTCTCATCACTTTTTTAGTGTTTGTTTTGTTTTTAGTGCATTTGTGTTTTGTAATATAGAATTTAGTGTAAAGTGTCTTAGAGGGACTCATACCTGGTGTTTTATCATGCTTTACTATAGGCCATTATCTTATCTTTCCCCATCCCCACAGTCTTTAAGTGGGTATCACCTTCTCTGCAGAGATTTCCGATTAAAAATGGGCATTGATTATAAAATAACAAAAGCCATTTTCTGTGCTTGGAAGAAATTTAAGCTGAAACATGAAGTAATGTTTAACTCCAAACAAGTTAAAAGTATGTCTAGATTCTACTTCTGTGTGCATTAGTAAGATTCTTTTAACCAGTCACTGAACCTGATTTTGAATGCACATCTTTAATTATTCTGTTTTTGAAAAGCCAAGTTGCCATTTGTGTTTGTTTGTAGATGAAGCCACCTAAGTATGTGAGCAAGTTACAGAACAGCTTTCTTCTCGAAGGTGTAAACAGAAAGGACATTTTCTACTCTCTTTTTTAAATGGTAAGTTGTTCAAGGGAGCTTTACTTGAGCATATCTGGTCACTTTGTATTTCTGTGAATCTACTACAAATACCTCTGAAATGTCTGCTAAGTAGAGAGACTCTGCTGGTCTCTCTAGCAACCAGCACCAGAACAAGAGGACACAGTCTCAAGCTGCGCCAGGGGAAGTTTAGGCTTGAATTGAGAAGAAAGTTCTTCACTGAGAGAGTCATTAGTCGTTGGAATGGGCTGCCCAGGGAGGTGGTGGAGTCACCGTCCCTGGTGGTGTTCAAGAGGGGATTGGATGTGGCACTTGGTGCCATGGTCTAGTCATGAGGTCTGTGGTGACAGGTTGGACTTGATGATCTTTGAGTCTCTTCCAACCCTGGTGATACTGTGAAGTTCTTAAACTGAAGACCGACGACGAAGTTTGGAAACTAACTAGAAGGTTCTGAGTTAACGTCAGGATGGAGGTTTGTATTTTTGTGATGTTGAGGATATGCTGCATTAGGCCCTGAAACAAATGTCAAAAGCACTGCTAGCCCAGGACACTGGTGTCATTTAAACCCTAATTCTGTTGTGTAGAAAGCAGAAATAAATTTGCTCTATTCATGGATGTTCGTGATGTAGTCAATTCAGAAATTTGCTTCTGTTAGGTACTTTTACCCTGTATAATCTGTGCTTTGATGATGCCTTGTCTTAAAGATTTAAACTAAATCTGCTGAGGTTAAGTGTTTGTTTACCTCAAAGTACAATGGATAATAAAAGATTTATATTTATTGATATTAAACTAGCTTTGTGGGGAAAAAAATAAATCTCACTGGCCCCCAGTCTGTCTCACCTGTAACATGCACACCACAGAGTTTTAGCTGAGGGATATCTGTTGTGTTAGTGGAAGAGTATGAACACAGCTCTGGTATACTCAACATCACTGTGTCGCATAAATGTGGGCCACGCTGAGTGTTGCTAAAGAAGGACCATTGCTGAAGTGCAGGCAATTTTGTTGCAATGATGAGCTTTGCTTGGATGCTACATTTTTATCTTGTTTATTTCAGGGGCCTGCAGCTTGTCAGCTTGTGCATTTGGAAAGAGAAACCATTTGAACAGGGACGGAAGCTGGAAAGCAGGTTTGTTATTCTTCCTTCTGAGAGGATGGGGTTAGAGGAAGCATTAGCTGTTTGCAGGAGACACCACTTTCTTTCTGTACTGCATGCCACAGCGTCGCCTTTGCCAGAAACCACAGCCAGCCTTGCTTCAAGGTCTAAGAAGAAAGCAAAATATGCAGCAGTACTTTAGGGTACTGTTGACTTTGCCTGTGTCCTAGAGCTGACTGGCTAGAACCCTGGCTATGATCCTTTGGCACACTTAGTCTCTTCAGCTGAAATTCACATATGTTTGTATTGATTTTGAGTTCTGATCATCCATGCTTGATGATATCAAGATGCTTATCAGCACATGTTCTGAAAGAGACTGCACCTTAAGTGAGGAAAAACTCAAAGGAGTTCTGGGAAAAAAGTATATGTAGATGTATTTCCAGTGTCAAGTAACAAACTCTCTTTTGAGGGATGGGGAATTATGGTACACAGAGAAATGCAAAAGTTATGTCAACAGTCTCTGAATGAGAGGGATAAAAGAAAACCCTTTCTTTTCACCTTCTGCCCTTCCCAGAATTCACATTAAATGGTTAAGTAACCTGTGGGCTATATACCGAAATTGTTTGGGAAAATTGATCACTTGCTATAAATATCCAAGGCAGAGAAAGCATGTCAGGGAATGTAAGTAATCTGCAAAAACTTAGGTAAACAAGAGGGACATATCAAAGACTAAAAATATGCTTCATTAGGAGGTTAGTAGATTAGCATATTGTTAATTCATCTTAATTTATGTATTAACAGATGTCCTGTTGTCACATATGCACGCACACACATGAACGTGTGCAAAAGTCTCTTAAGCAACTGATTCATACTTAAAGTCACTCTAGTATCTGACTTCAGGACCCCTGCTGTCTTACTGTCTGCCCCCAAATAGTAGCTTGTTTCACACACCTCTTCTGCTTTTGGGATTAAAATAGTCGCAGCTGTCATACTTTGGCTTCCGTTGTTTCTTTTTCATGTTATAAGCTTAACAATTATTACAGCACTATTCTATTGCAGCTGCATTTCATGTTGCATGGAAACATCGTTGCTTGCTTTTATTCATGGGAGATTGTAGAGATTACATAGGTCTAGGAATATTTGACCTGGGTTGCATAAAACCTCAAAAATGATTTTGATGTATTTGCTGTCATTACTCAGCATGGTATTACCAAATAATTTCTGTTTCTTTGTGCAGGTTAAGCACAACTTTCATGTAGAGTTTAATTGAAATGTGTCTAGTGCTTAACAGTCTGGAGTTTAGCGTAGCTGAAGGATATTTAAAAGCAGAATGCTGAACACACTTGAAAATCATCAACCTTTGATTTGAAAAATAAATTAAACTGATTTTAGTGAGCATAAAATGTTCTAAAGTTTCATTGTTTACTGCTCATTCATGTATAACAAATGTTCTAACAGGATAGACAATTTGGAAATGCTACCTAGTCACTAAAATGATAAGCTCATATTTAAAGTAAGGATTGATTTCTATAGAAATGCCTTATCTTTAAATTACTGCTTCAAAAAATTTAACTTACTGGCCATAATTTCAAATTGAACTGGCTTAATTTGCCTGTTGTGTATGTGTAGTAAAGCATTTTCATTTTAAGACATTGAGTTTGTTGTCTGGGTTATAGCTGTACCTTATGTTTCAGAATAGAATGGAATTAACCAGGTTGGAAAAGACCTTTGAGATCACTGAGTCCAACCTATCACCCCACACTATCTAATCAACTAAACCATGGCACCAAGCACCCCATCCAGTCTCTTCCTAAACACCTCCAGTGATAGTGACTCCACCACCTCCCTGGGCAGCCCATTCCAATGGCCAATCACTCTTTCTATGAAGAATTTCTTCCTAACACCCAGCCTAAACCTCCCCTGGCACAGCTTGAGACTGTGTCCTCTTGTTCTGGTGCTGGTTGCCTGGGAGAAGAGACCAACCCCCAACTGGCTACAGCCTTCCTTTCAGGTAGTTGTAGAGAGTGATAAGGTCTTCTCTGAGCCTCCTCTTCTGCAGGCTAAGCAACCCCAGCTCCCTCAGCCTCTCCTCATAGGGCTTGCGCTCCAAACCCCTCACCAACTTTGTTGTCCTTCTCTGGACATGCTCCAGCAAGTCAACATCTTTCCTAAACTGAGGGGCCCAGAACTGGACACAGTACTCAAGGTGTGGCCTAACCAGTGCAGAGTACAGGGACAGAATGACCTCCCTGCCACACTATTCCTGATACGGGCCAGGATTTCCTGCATTTCCTAATGTGTTTTGCTAATATAAGCACTCCCCCAAACATTATCAAGGTGCTCAAAATTGATGTTTGCTGATTACTTAACATGCCACCCTGTGTTGAGTGATCCTGCAACACTACAATGCAGAAAGGTTTCCCACAAAACTGAAGAACATGTAGCCAGAGAGGACATACCAGATGCAGGGCTTGAAAAAGGACCCTGATACTGACCAGCCTCAGATGTCAATTCAATAGACCAGCCGAGCTCCTTCAGAATTGCTCACATATGATGACAACAATACATATTTGTAGTTAGTTTGACATATAAAAATACTGTGTGTTCAGTTATATGTTTTGGAGAAAGATGCTAAAATTGTGTTTGATTGCCATGTGGATGAGATATTTCAAGCCTTTGGAAATACTCCTAGTATGGAAGAAACTTGGATATTTTTAGTCAGGGTTAAACCTAATGTATTTGCAAAGACTTTTGCCTGTACTACCTGACTCTTCAGCCACATAACCCCTTTGTAGCTGGCAAATTGTAGAACGATTTAGTAACTTAAATTACTGATTTAAACCAAAGTATTAAGAAAAATCTCTTCTAAATTTGCTTCAGAAGGCTACAGTCTGCATTTTCCCTGAAGGAAAGAAGCTTTTCAGAATAGGAGAGAGTGAATTCAAAATGCAGGTTGGGCAGGAAAGAACAGTAGTCTTCTGGAGATTGGTGGAAGTTTTTTGGACTACACAGTCAGGCAAAAGCTGGTCAGTAATTACATAGCAGTGGATGTGAGAGAAGTAGAACAGTGTTTCCCAAACAATCTGGCCTGTGAGAGAGGAGAAAGTATCCCAGATTCCCTGCATTACAAATCATAAAGCCAAAATGAGGTGGAACTTGTTTTGGTGGAGACTGGCTTAAAACTGACAGAGAAGTCTAATCACAGATTCTGATCTTAGAAGGTGATTGCGTTTCCTGTGAGCTTTTCCTGTTTTCTGTCTGATTTTTGGTATTAGAAGATGCTGAATGATTGGACTCAATTGTTGCCCATCTTGTGTTTACCTATTCAGTGTGCACTTAATTACAGTTTGGACTTCAGTGCATGGAGTTGAGGGACTTGCTATTTTCAAATTGCAGACTGACAAAATGGGTTTGTCAATACACAGGGAGGAATAATTTGGCAACATTGACATCTGAGTTGTGAGAGCCTTAAGCATGCTCATCGCATTTTTAAGGTAGTGATATAAATGCATGCAGAAACATCCTGCATTATCACTGTCTGAGACTGGGGAATCCAGTGCTACTTCAGTACTGCAAATAAATGCAGTCATTGGCCTCTTTGACTTTTTTCTGTGATTGGCATCATAGTAACTTCCCTTCAGAATTAGGCAGCTGGTGTGTGTGGATCTGCTTGAGGCTGAGGTTTGATTCTTGGTTGCCTGTGCAATGATTAACTAAATCAGTTTCTAAATTTAACAGTGTAGTTAAATTACTTCTTGAGCTGTGTAGCTTAGTCTCTAGTGGCTTGGTTTTTATTTTTTTTCAATAAATGTGACTTGTAGCCTCTGTAGATTACACTGACTATTTTAAAGTATAGTAAAGAGCAACATAAGTATAGACAGCTTGGCTGCTGCATAATTTGGTGGGGCATATAAAGCAGGCATGTAATCAGAGATAACTTTAAATCATGATCTCATTAAGGTTGGAAAAGACATCCAAGATCATGATGGTCTTCCAGGATCAGAGTCAATGTGCCTGTGACTACCAGTCACAGTGTATCTGTCAGCAAATACACTCTTGCACAAGTTTTGCTCAGTTTAGTGCGATTCCTACAGCCTCAGGCAGAGAACATTCTAGAGCCTCTAGAGCCTCATCACTGCGGTGGCAATAGCCATCCTCTTTGCTTAGCAGCCAGGTGGTTACAGCCATAGTAGAGAAATCTGTTTATCTTGGATTGAGAGGTCTCATCAGTTCAATGGGGTTTAAGGGACATAGAATAGAATAGAATAGAATAGAATAGAATAGAATAGAATAGAATAGAATAGAATAGAATAGAGCAGGTTGGAAGGGACCTTCAAGATCATTGCATCCAACCTATCATCCAACACCACCTAATCAACTAAACCATGCAACCAAGCACCCTATCAAGTCTCCTCCTGAACACCTCCAGTGACGGCGACTCCACCACCTCCCCGGGCAGCCCATTCCAATAGGCAATCACTCTCTCTGCGTAAAACTTCCTCCTAACCTCCAGCCTAAACCTCCCCTGGTGCAGCCTGAGACTGTGTCTTCTTGTTCTGGTGCTGGTTGCCTGGGAGAAGAGACCAACCTCTGCCTGTCAACAGCCTCCCTTCAGGTAGTTGTAGAGAGCAATAAAGACACCCCTGAATCTCCTCTTTTCCAGGCTAAGCAATCCCAGCTGCCTCAGTCTCTCCTCATAGGGCTTGTGCTCCAAGTCCCTCACCAACTTTGTTGCCCTTCTCTGGACACGTTCCAGCAAGTCAACATCCTTCCTAAACTGAGGGGCCCAGAACTGGACACAGTACTCATAGAACATTTTATCATCAGGATAACATCAACAGCAGTGCTAGGATGGAGGCAAGGTTTTAGTAAGTTCACTCCAGAATTCTGTATCCTTCTTTGTGTTATTTAAAGCAAAACCAAACATTCTGGACATGAATTATTTTCCCCCTCTGTTATTTTCACCTCAGTTTTTTTAGGTTTCACAATTACTTACTGGTGTTAGGAATGAACATTTACTTCAAGGCAATTTAATGGCAGATCAGCACTTTGCATATTTTGGTTCAATATGCAAAATATTTTGAAGAAAACTTGGCATACTTCAGGACTAACTCCTTGTGGAATGGTGTGTGGAAGGTAATTTTGGTTTTTGTTTTTGGGTTTTTTGGGGTTTTTTTTTAGAAATAGATGTCAAAATTAATTTCAAACTGCTTTAAATTCACAAGAGACTGCAGTGATCATCAGGGTTTAGGTGGTTGCCCTTTCCTCTTCAACTTCAAGAATAAACTTAAAGCTTGTCTTATCATTGCAGCCATACTTTTTGTTGTAAATAAAACATTAACTTGTAAACTTTTCTCTCTTTTATGTGAAGTTTGTCTATTTATAGGATTAAGTAGACTGCCCTTAAATTCTATTTATCTGATTGCAGCAACATAGTTTCTTCATAGAGCTGCCTCAGTTATGCATTAACACAGTTTAAAAGTAGGTGTTAATGACTCCTTGTACTTCAAAAAATCCCAACAAAACACTAAGAATCTTTGTGGGCAGCTGCCTGCACTGTGGCCTGACAGCATTTAGTTAGCTAGGTACTGTTTTCCCCATGGCTTGAGAATAAGCTGCCTTTAGTCCTGAGGATTTGTGGAAAGAGTTTCTATGTCTGAGGAGCTTTCATATTCAGATCCTGTCTGAGGATCTGAGGAGCTTTCATATTCAAACAAAAACACAGTACTTGAAGAAGGTATTTTGTCCTAGTGTTGGAGTGGGTATAGGAATGTCTGTGGGGAGTGGATAGGAAAAGAGGAGAAACTACCTTGTTCTGTTCTTGTAGTTAATGGACTCCTTTTGAGAGTAAGGAACAGTTTTTAGAATCTGTGACTAGTAAACAGTCCTTATATTAAAAAAAAAAAAGAAAAAGAAAAAAAAGTTAAGAACAAGTTTTTTTTGCCAAATAGATCTTGTAGGCAAACATTGGAACATAAAACTGTGGGAGGGAAAGGGTACTTGGAAATGTTAGTTTATACCTCTTGCCTTAGTTACCAGTGCCTCCAAATCTTGCACCAGCTAGTAACTTCTAAAGTAGTAATGAGACATGACATTGCTGAAAGTGAGGTGTGCAAAGCAGAGTCCAAGCTGCTAAGCTCTCTCTGGTAGAGGAAGGCAGCTGTAGGATGCATGAAGGACACAAGCCTTCCTTGCTGTTTTGGCAACTGGAGTAGAGATTATGCAGAAGGCAGTGGTGCTTGAAGTACAGCAGAAGAGAAAGCGCTGTCAGTAGGGCTCCTTAAAGGAGAAAATGTTTGGACTATTAATCTAACAAGGACAAGACATCTTAGCAATATAAAAAACCTGAGTATCAAACTGATCAGCTTCTTCAAGTGTTTGGTTACTGAATTTTGATAGGTGTTTCTCTCTGAAATGATGAAATATTAGTGATCAGTTCAACAAGCAATCTATTAATATACTGTTTGTGGTTAAAGTAATGGGGAAAAAAGCTAAGAAACGTTCTGTTCTCTATGAATTGTAAGAATTAAGACTTTTTAGATCCAAAATTAGAGAAAAGGTTCCTCTGATTTTTAAAAATTCTTTTGTCATTGTTTTTTTTCTTCTTTTTTTAGTGGTTTGTCCTTGCTTAGTCTCTTAGGAAAGTAAAAGAAGGACCTTCACAATTTACCTGAAGCTAAAGGCAGTTGCTTTTCTTGAGCTGTGATGGTACTTTTCATCATAATGTTGTTCTTGAGAAGGTGATACCAATTTTTTTTGCTGAGTTTCTATCTACCCTCTCCTTTCAGAGCATTGCCTATTTACTTACAAATTGTCCTTTAGTAACTTAACTGCTTTTAAAATTAATTTGATCTTAAATATTTATGGGTATGTGCTTTTATTTATTCATTTAGCTAGTTAGTTATTTAGTTAGTTATTTTAGCAAGCCATAGAAATCAATGTGTACCAAATTAGCATTTACCAAAACCATCTTTTTATGGAAAAGGTGGAAATGATGCAGTCATGAGCTATTCCTGTGGCTGGCAAGGTAAACAGGCTTTGTAATGCATGCAGGAAATGTAATGTGCTGCAGTCCTTGCGATGTGACGGATACTTCTGTGAGCCTGAGGAGTAAATATTTAAGAAATATGTCTTTTCTTATAAGAAATGTGTAAGAAATACATATTTTCTTCTATTAAGTAAGATTTTTCCTGAATTCCTCAGAGTTCAGTGGGACTGCTGTGTGATTTTTGGGAAACTGACAGCAGAAGGTTACAGAAAATTGCAACAGGTCTGAGCTCTTTAATGTTATGTTACAGGTCTGTATTCTTACCAGTAAGATGGACTAGGGCCAGAGAGCATAATTTAGGAGGAGCGCCTGAGGATACTCAGTTTATTCAGCTTGGAAAAGAGGGTTTTGAGGGGTGACCTGATTACTGTCAACAAATTCCTCATGATGGATCATAGTATCAGTCAGGGTTGGAAGGGACCACAAGGATCATCTAGTTCCAACCCCCTTGCCATGGGCAGGGACACCCTACACTAGATCAGGCCAGCCAGAGCCTCATCCAGCCTGGTCTTAAACACCTCCAGGGACTGGGCCCCAACCACCTCCCTGGACAACCCATTCCAGGGCTTCACCACTCTCGTGGTGAAGAACTTCTTCCTCACATCTAGCCTGAATCTCCCCACCTCCAGCTTCATTCCATTCCCCCTAGTCCTATCAGTACCTGATGTCCTGAGAAGTCCCTCCTCAGCCTTCTTGTAGGCCCCCTTCAGATACTGGAAGGCCCCAATAAGGTCACCTCGGAGCCTTCTCTTCTCCAGACTGAATAGCCCCAACTCCCTCATAGAAAGGGAGGTGCTGATGTCTTTGGTGTCCAGTGATGGGGCATGAGGGGCTGACTTAAAGCTGCATCAGGTTGAGTTTGGACTGGATATTAGGATTGGATATGCTCTCTACACTGAGAGCATGGTCAAGCACTGGAACAAGCTCCCCAGGGAAGTGGCTCCAAGCTAGTGGCTTCAAGAAGTGGTTGGACAACACTCTTAGGTGCAGTTTCCTGTAGAAAGTAGTTACTAATCTTTCAGGTCCAATTACCACTCAGTCATTTGTATTTGGCTTGCTATTCACCTACACAACTAAACGCTGTGACAGGTCTTTTGAACGCCTCTGTCTTGTTTCAGTATGAAATGGGAGATTAGTTTGGATTGCTGTTTTGTGTGGGTTTGGTTTTTTCTTTTGTGCAGATTGAGCACTCTCACTGTCACTTGAATGGTCTCAACTCTAAGGGCAGTAATTCCATAAACTGCTTTGACTTTCCTCTGGATTAAGTTTCTGCTCACTTCCAATCTGATTCCAGCCCTGGAAGCAGCTCATCCAGGAGCAGCAGCTATAATAGCAGAAATGGTGAAATGGAATGGGGAAAGGAATCAGTTTAATTAAATCAAGGAGTGGTAGGCTTACAGCTGTCTTTAAAAGCACAACTCATAAGTGGAGTGGATCCTAAGGCAATAAGTGGGTTTTGTTTCTGAGAAGGAAAGATATAGTTGAAGCATTTGTTGCTAAGTATTGGCGTGATCTAGGTCCAATTTCTGATCCTTCTATGGGCCTTGTGTGCTGGCCAGCATCATCAAGTAGCTTTGTGCCTCTCAGCTGTATAATTGAGAAGCTGCTACTTGCCTTTCTCAAGTCTGGAGAGGAAATTTAATGTCTATGTACAGATACTGTAGTAACACAGGTATTGTGTAACCCTACTGTAACAGTCTTTCTGATGCTACTTCACAGTTTCAACCTTGCTAGGTTTAGGCAGTCCATGTCTCCTTCAGTGGATTTTAGTTGACTGTATTGCAAGGAATTTGGTATGTGGTTGATGGGCAGCTAATGAGGAAGATGAGATCTTTCCCTGAGTATTGGTTGCCTGAGTGCACTCTACAGAAAGAGGACAGATGAAGTTCTGACTGCTTGTGTAGAGTGTTTTTATTTCCTCCTTTCCCATGGAGCCTTTATTTGTAAACATTGGAGGGAGCTGTAAGTAAAAAAAACCACAGCTGTGCAGCAGATTTTAAGCCTTAGGATGAATTTACTTTTTTTTAACCAGTATTTGCCTCTCCCACCTCGTCCTCATAAATGAAAACCGAAATAATTCTCTTACAGTCTTTACGCAATGAATTGGAACATGCTGAGACAACAGGCATTTTGAGGTGCTATCAGTCTGATTTGGATTCAGGACTATATTTAGGGTGAAAATTCCCCATTTGTAAAGTGTATGAACTCTTTCCAGTGAGTCTGAAACCCAAAGATGCTCTCTAGAAACATACCTGATGGTGTTCAGCATCTAATATGCCATGAGACCTGATGAGAGCTAGTTTGGAACAAATATCCCTGCTTCCCTACCAAAAACTCCTCTGAGATGAATACAGTATCATTGCCATTGGCTAACTTGCTCTGCAGGTCTCTCTGCTTCCTAATGCAGTCTTTAACCTTAGTTACTATTTTCATAAACTTAGTTTCAGTTTTCCTAATTATTTTTGAAGTATCTGAACATCCCCAGAGGTCCACATGTGGAAAACCTCTGATGGATAGTGCTGCTCTTTCTTGTAGGCTCCATGTATTTTTTCAGTTCTGCTTTCATTACACTGTGTAAACCTATTACACTGTTTTCCCCACCTCACCTACACCTGACATTGACTGGAAGAGAATTATGGAGATAGCTGCAAATCAGTATGATCTTTCCAAATTTTCAGTGTTAGGTTCCAAAATGTCACTCCCTTAAGCTATGTTTACGTTTTCAAGACATATGTCATGAAGGCAGACAGACTTATACTTGCAAAAGGGTCCACAAAGGATGTTGGTATGCACTGATTTGAAGTGCTGGAAGAAAGCAGACATAAAAATTATTAATTATTATCATTGCTAGCCTCTGCATCCCCAGTAATTGTAAGTAAGAGTTGATTATTTTAGCATAAGTTGCTTAAGCTTCTATTTAGGGATGTGATTGTATGTGTAAGAATGTCTTTGTTGTTGTTTTTTTTGTTGGGGTTTTTTTTGGTTCCCCCTCGAAGCTGGTTTCTGGAGCACTTCACCCCTGCCAGCTCCATGGAGATGTGTTGACACCATGCCAGATTTCATGGAACACAACTTTTTCAGCATTCAGGTCTTGAAAAGGGATTTTTAGAGAAGGCTAACTGCTGTATTCAGTCTGAGACTCACTATGGTTTTATAGTAGCTCATTTGTCTCATAATGGGAGTTACTACATGGGTAACAAGGAAATCTTTTCAAATAAGGTTTTGTAAACCAACATTACTGTATCAAAACTCGGTACTATTACTAGTGCCTGATGTTGATTTTAGGCTGTATCTAATGCCCCAACCCCTCCTCCAAAAGAGAGAGAGAGAGAAAAAAAAGGGCAACACTGAGACAAAGATTATACACTGAATTATGAGGAAGTTATTAATGGTGGGCAGAACTTGGACATCTGAATTTGTAATATTAGTAAAAGGGAGGATCTGTCACAAAAGAGCCAGAATCACCAAGGGAAACTGTTTTATCTCTGGGGAGATGTAGCTGCTTTCAGTCTTGATGCGCTTCATATATTAATAAGATATTAGATAGAGCCAGTGTATTCAGATTTTTCTCTGTACTACAGTTATTTCTCTTGGTATTCCATTCCTGATGAATGGTATAAATAGGTATGTCCATGTAACTTAATTAAAAAAAAAAAGTGCTATCAGTATTAATAAGGTCAGGAAAAGGAGTATAATCCATCTTTGATGTTTGTTGGACACTGTGGTACTTCCCTGTGATTCAGGAGCTCCTGTACCTCTGGTAACTGGATATCTGCTGTGCCATGTGTAACTATTAGTATTTTATGAACTGGAAAATTATGAATTGCTAATTTCTTGTGCATCAGACATGAGTGGTTTCTGTGATTAACTTGATGTTAACCCATGTGGAAGAGAGAAGAAGATTACCTGGTAGAGAGAAATTGGATCATTAGTGCTCAAGCTATCATCCACAGGCAGATAACATATAGGAAAGATATAAAAAGCATCTCCACCCTTGGAAAACCTCTATTTGGATCTCAGTGCTCCTTGGGCACTAGAGCGAAATAACCACGAGGCAAGAAGCTGCAGAATACTTGGCTGCATTAATGTTGAGCCTTAAAAGCTTGTGCTTTGTTGTGGGTTTTTTTGTAGGGTGGTAGATCATTTGGGTTTTTAAAAATATTTTTGAGCTTTTTACTACTTTCTTTTGTGTTGCACTCTATCACTCATAGTATCTTTCTTGATTTATGCACCAGTCCTTGATTGCGTGGCACTATCATAGTATCAGTCAGGGTTGGAAGGGACCACAAGGATCATCTAGTTCCAACCCCCCTGCCATGGGCAGGGACACCCTACACTAGATCAGGCTGGCCAGAGCCTCATCCAGCCTGGTCTTAAACACTTCCAGGGATGGGGCCTCAACCACCTCCCTGGATAACCCATTCCAGGGCTTCACCACTCTCATGGTGAAGAACTTCCTCACATCTAGCCTGAATCTCCCTATTTCCAGCTTCATTCCATTCCCCCTAGTCCTACCACTACCTGAGATCCTGAGAAGTCCCTCCCCAGCCTTCCTGTAGGTCCCCTTCAGATACTGGAAGGCCACAATGAGGTCACCTGGGAGCCTTCTCTTCTCCAGACTGAACAGCCCCAACTCCTTCAGTCTGTCCTCATAGGAGAGGTGCTCCAGCCCTCTGATCATCCTCATGGCCCTTCTCTGGACACGTTCCGGTATGTCCATATCCCTCTTGTAATAGGGGCTCCAGAACTGGATGCAGTACTCCAGGTGGGGTCTCCCCAGAGCTGAGTAGAGGGGGAGAATCACCTCCCTTGACCTGCTGGCCACACTTCTCTTGATGCAGCCCAGGATCTGATTGGCTTTCCGGGCTGCAAGTGCATACTGAGAGCTCGTGTTGAGCTTCTCGTCCACCAGCACCCCCAAGTCCCTCTCCTCCGGGCTGCTCTCCAGCCAGTCCCTGCCCAGCCTGTATTTGTGCCTGGGATTGCCTCGACCCAGATGCAGGACCCTGCACTTGGTCTTGTTGAAGCTCATGAGGTTGGCTTGTGCCCACCTCTCCAGCCTGTCAAGGTCCCTCTGGATGGCATCCCTTCCCTCCAGCGTGTCTGCTGCCCCACACAGCTTGGTGTCATCAGCAAACTTGCTGAGGGTGCACTCAATGCCACTGTCCATGTCACCCATAAAGATGTTGAACAAGCCTGGTCCCAGGACTGATCCCTGAGGGACTCTGCTTGTCACTGGCCTCCACTGGGACATGGACCCATTGACAGCCACTCTTTGGGTGCGGCCATTAAGCCAGTTCTTTATCCATCTAGTGGTCCACCTTGTGATAACACTGTAAGTACAGCAGCCACCAGAAGATGGACTTCATGGGAACAGATGGCATACTTGGCTCAGGATGAAAATAGTTGGGAATCTTTCTGTTAATTCACTTAGACTCAGCTGTTGGACCCAAACACAAAATATTTTGTTCAGTTTTTCTTTAAAATGCATCCAAAATAAATCTGTTATTGTTTTTTTTTCCCCCCACATAGACCAGCTGTCATTTCTAGGTTGCAGTGTTGGTAGCAGCGTCATAATCGGGAGAATTAGGGAAATCTTGAGTTTCCTGATGAAATTTTATGGCAATGGTGAGAAGCTCCACCTTAAGGAACTTCAGGGATTCTGATTTGATTTGTATTAAGTGAAATCTTCATGGACTGTAACTGCATGTTCCTTTAAACAGTTGAAGCTGCTCAGCTGGAAGGTATTTTAAGGATTGTGATAAACTGTAGTAGCCTGATACAAACCATCATTGCACTCGTTTCCTGGTGGGAAAGTCTGCCCTATCTGGTAATGACTAGGAGTGTTGGCAGCACTTTAGGAGTCGAGGCAGGCAAAGATTAGTGCAGAATTGTTATGGTACAGAATGTTTGTCCTATGTAACATGTAGGTAAATTTGCAGACGACACCAAGCTGGGGGCAGGAGTTGATCTGATGGAGGGTAGAGAGGCTTTGCAGAGGGACCTCGACAGGCTGGACAGATGGGCAGAATCCAATGGCATGAGATTGAACACATCCAAGTGCCGGGTTCTGCACATTGGCCACAGCAGCCCCATGCAGTGCTACAGGCTGGGGTCAGAGTGGCTGGAGAGCAGCCAGGCAGAGAGGGACCTGGGGGTGCTGGTAGATAGTAGGCTGAACATGAGCCTGCAGTGTGCCCAGGCAGCCAAGAGGGCCAATGGCATCCTGGCCTATATCAGGAAGAGTGTGGCCAGCAGGAGCAGGGAGGTTGTTCTGCACTTGTACTCAGCACTGGTTAGGCCACACCTTGAGTCCTGTGTGCAGTTCTGGGCCCCTGACTTTAGGAAGGATGTTGACTTGCTGGAATGTGTCCAGAGAAGGGCAACGAAGTTGGTGAGGGGTTTGGAACACAAGCCCTATGAGGAAAGGCTGAGGGAGCTGGGGTTGCTTAGCCTGGAGAGGAGGAGACTCAGGGGTGACCTTATTGCTCTCTACAACTACCTTAGGGGATGTTGTAAACAGGCAGAGGTTGGTCTCTTCTCCCAGGCAACCAGCACCAGAACAAGAGGACACAGTCTCAGGCTGTGCCAGGGGAGGTTTAGGCTGGATGTTAGGAAGAAGTTCTACACAGAGAGAGTGATTGCCCATTGGAATGGTCTGCCCAGGGAGGTGGTGCAGTCACCATCATTGGAGGTGATCAGGAGAAGACTTGATAGGGTGCTTGGTTGCATGGTTTAGTTGATTAGGTGGTGTTGGATGATAGCTTGGACACGATGATCTTGAAGGTCCCTTCCAACCTGGTCTAGCCTAGTCTAGTCTAGTCTAGTCTCTCTTCCATAGTCATGTTACATTTGTAATAACTGTGTCTATATCCTGTCACTACATAGGTGTGCATGTGTATTATTTTTTGGAGAGTTTTAGTATGAAAAAGAACTATAAGAAAACCTAAGACTTCCCCATGCCATTTTAGAATTTGATTTAACTGAACTGGTAGAAAACATGACACTTCCCTGTGACATTTTAGATCAACTGCTGTGGGGAAAAAGAGTTGCAGAACAATTTATTTTATTTTCCTGAATAATGCTGTTCAAAAAGGATTTTAATGGTAAACATTAAGTAAGGGAAATAAGAAGTACTGTGTATTGCATAAAAGGGGTACTGTTTGACATGAAGTGGATACTTCGTTCCTTTTGTACTTCCCCTCCAATTTAGGGTTAATTTGAGTTTTGAGAAACAAATTACCAAATTTGCTTCTAGTTTAGCTTGAGGTCATTTGAGGATCTGAACAGCATTTTCTCAGTGCAGGCTGGCTCCTGAGGCCTTGCTGGGTGGGTGGCCATTGTCACATGGGCTGTGACCCAGACAGTTATTTTGAGCACTTTAAATCCACTAAGGCTCTGTTAGATGGGATCAATGTAAGTCAGGGAGACCTAGCTGGAACTTAACATTTTCTTTAAACAACCAAGACATTTGCTTCTGATACTGCTTGTTTGTGAAGGAGGAAGGCTGGGACAAATGTGCTCTAAGTGGTCTGCAGGACCTATTTGTATTTATGCATCATGGATCTAAATGTTAAGGAAAGGCTTGTTTGTATTTGCAGACTTTGCTACTGGAACAACTTGTAACAGAGTATTAAAATTTTCTAAAGTAGCATTGCAATCTCATATGGTAATGATTCTGTGTTACAGAATTATTCTCTGTCTGTAATGTAGATAGAAATTTCCATAAGTCACACTAAGGTATTAGAAGAATTTATATTGGATATCCAAAGCTGATTTAAAGCACACACTTGTAAGTGGCATAAGGCCATCATTCATGAGACCATATTGAAAGGAATGCACTTAAAACAGTCTCTTAGTAGTTTTTATAGTAGATAGGTGGGAATCACTAGTGTTAGAACTACATAGCAAAATGTTTGAACCATGGGCTACCTTAAAGACAGATTAGTCTTAACTGTATCATGGGAACACTTCTGGTTGGCCTGTAGATGTTTTGTTGATGTCAGGGTTGATATCTGAGGTTTGGCTATGTAGAATGAGACCTGTCTATCTGTGTAACCAACGCTGTGCTCAAATCTGGTGAAATCTGAGCCTGATGACATCTGGAAGCATTTTGACCTGCTAGGGGAGGGCTGTTTCTGACCTAATTAGCTTGGCATCGTAACTAGCTCCGTTGCTTTGATTTTTTTTTCTCCTTTTGACCTTATCCAGTTCATATTTCTCACTGAGCATTACCATTTAAGTTTTAAGTGCTTAAACAGTACTGTATTTTACAGGATGTCAGATTTCTAGTCAACAGTTTAGTACTTTTAAATTTTCATTCAAGTAATTGTTGGTTATTCAAAGTAGAAAGAGCTGAATCATTCAGCTGCTGTATGGTTAGTACTTGTCAAGATGATACAAAAGCAGGGGATGATCAATCTAAGTCTTTTTTTTTTTGCTGTAGGACAAAGTGCTGCTTCCTTCTCTTTCTTAACTCTGTGCTGAGTTGCTTCTTGTTCTGACTGGCTGCTTCTTTTCAAGAGATGATATTTTAAAGAGTAAAGGCTCTTTAAGAGGTAGGCTGTGTACTGTAGTAAGATCTTTCTCTTTTCATTTCTTTCTTTCAGCTTTGCTTATAAACAAAAATGCTGCCACTATGTCTGTATATGCACAAGGGAAATATTTTGGAGTTGCTGTGCAAAACTCTATCAATAGAATTTAAACAAGCTCAATAGCTTCTGTCTTTTTAGTGAAGACAAACAAATAAAGCTAAAGGGAAACAAATGGTGATTTAGTTCTGTTTGCTTGAATAGGATAAAGGATGATAATAAATTCTTGGAGTATAATAGAGATTTCAAGAAAGGTCACATGAAAGAAAAATGTGTTTTCAGTGCAATGTAACTACTTCCTTTTTTTGAACAAGTCCATTCTTATGAGAGCAAAAACTAAACACATGCTCTTACTTGATTTGCAAAGACATTTTTCCTATGTACACACCACACATTATATTATATTTGGTGTTAGTCTAGTAGTATTAGGTTGAAATAGTAAAATTGATAGTGACAGTAAGGTTTCTGTTGTTTTTTAATGTATAGCTGGAGTGGAACAGATGTTCAAAACAGTATGGAATATTCTTTCTTCCCTATCTCGCCATCCCTTTCACACTGAGCCATCTGGAAGGGACTATGAGCAGGATGAGCAGCCATCACACTAAGAGCAAGATTAGCATGTCAGCACTTTTGTTAAACTGGTCACTGTTCATTCAGTGGAAAGCAACAATGTGAGTTGTTGTCATTGAGTTTGTGGTTTTATTGTCCACATGGATATGGAAAGAAGACATAAGAGAAAATGTGGTTTATTTTGAACAATTAAATTAATGGTTGTCAGTCTGTGCTTGGACCCACACGGGCACAAATCAACCATTACCCTTAATCACAGTGTCAGGTTCTGTTAAACCAGGTTTAAATCTACTTCTTTGGGTAAAAGCTTCTGTATGCATTTTTGCAAAGATTTTCAGTCCACACTCTTCTTGTAAATTTTTTTTACCCTGATGTTTTTTTATAGCAGTAATATACCACATGTGGGTGTCTTCTTGTTTAATCAGTTGGATGTCTTTATTACCCTTTAGTCTTATTTCTCTTGAGAGAAACATGATTAGTGTTTTGGCTTAATGAACAAAATTGGTTAGACAAAGGTGGGCTTATGATCTAGAAACAAGAATCTCCAGTCATGCGTGAAGGTGTCCTGGATCATCTGTATTCTGAAACAGGATGAGTAGAAAAGGATGGGTGGATCCAGTGCTGGCAGGCTGTTTGAATTCAATACAGCAAGCTATTCTATTGTGCAGTCTGTGAACCTATATGAGATTTAAAGTAAGCAAACCTGTTCTAAAATAGATATCTTGGTAACATCAACTAATTTACTGGCAAAGTTTTTTGCATATTGAACAGTGTGACAAAATGCTGTGTAAGTAAATTGCAAAATCTATTCATTTGGATGATGAGAAAAGTTAATACAGGGAAAAAAGTTATATTCCATAGAAATATTCTGTATCCCTTAGACATGGTTTAGTAGAGCCTGAAAAGAACTATAGTTGTATATCCAGAAATGGAGATAAAATAATGCAGTAACATTAGTTGGGCTATTGATTGTGTACTTGATTCACTAGCAGAGGGCAAAAAGTATCTTTATTTCTTCCTTTAATGGTGAAGGCATTTAATTGGATGGTGTATATATGCCTAATCCCTTATTTTAGAGCATGTGATGAAGTCCTGACCTCATTCTCATGGGTGACTTCAACCTGCCTGATATCTGTTGGGATCTCAACACAGCACAGAGGAGGCAGTCTAGGAGGTTCTTAGAGTGCATGGAGGACAGCTTCTTATCCCAGGTGCTGCGTGAGCCTACCAGGGGTAAGGCTATGCTTGACCTCCTCTTCACCAACAGGGAAGGGCTGGTGGGTGATGTGGTGGCCGGAGGGTGTTTAGGCACCAGTGACCACAACATAATAGAGTTTTCAGTATGCAGCCAAGCCAAGAGGGGGAGCAAGAAGACCTCCACTCTGGACTTCCGGAGGGCAGACTTCAGGCTACTCAAGGAACTAATTCAGAAGGTTCCTTGGGAATCAGCCCTTAAAAACAAAGGGGTCCAGGAGAGCTGGACCTACTTCAAGGAAGAACTATTGAAGGTGCAAGAACAGTCTGTGCCGGTGTGCCGGAAGATGAGCCGCCGGGGCAGACGGCCAGCCTGGATGGGCAATGAACTTTTAATAGAACTTAGGGAAAAAAAGAGGGTGTATCATCTTTGGAAGAAAGGGGAGGCAACCTACAGAATGTTTAGGGATGTTGCTAGGTTGTGCAGGAAGAAAATTAGGGAGGCAAAAGCCCATTTAGAACTTAGACTGGCCTCTGCTGTGAAGGACAACAAAAAGTCCTCCTATAAATACATCAATAGCAAGAAGAAGGGCAAGGACAACCTCCACTCCTTGGTTGACACGGAGGGGAACGTTGTAACAAAGAATGAGGAAAAGGCAGAGGTACTTAACACCTTCTTTGCCTCAGTCTTCACTAGCAGGGCAGAACATCTTCCAGACAGCTGGCCTGCAGAGCTGGCAGAAGGAGCCAGAGAGCTGCATAGTTTCCCACTGCTCCAGGAGGAAGTTAGAGATCTACTGAGCCGCTTGGACCCCCACAAGGCCATGGGACCGGATGGGATCCGTCCTAGGGTGCTGAGATTGCTGACAGATGAGCTGTCCAAGCCACTTTCCATCATTTTTCAGCAGTCCTGGCTCACTGGAGAGGTCCCAGAAGACTGGAAGCTGGCTAACGTGGTGCCCATCCACAAGAAGGGCCGGTTGGATGAGCCAGGGAATTATAGGCCTGTCAGCCTGACCTCAGTGCCAGGCAAGATTATGGAACGGCTCATCTCGAGTGCGATCACACAGCACTTACAGGATGACCAGGGGCTCAGGCCTAGCCAGCATGGATTTAGGAGGGGCAGGTCCTGCCTGACCAGCCTGATCTCCTTCTATGATCAGGTGACCCGCCTGGTGGATGTGGGGAGGCCTGTGGATGTGGTCTACCTGGACCTCAGCAAGGCCTTTGACACCGTTCCCCACAGCAAACTCCTGGCCAAGCTGGCAGCCCCTGGCTTGGACAGGAGCACACTGCATTGGGTTAGGAACTGGCTGGAGGGCCGAGCCCAGAGAGTAATGGTGAATGGCACCACATCCAGCTGGCGGCCTGTCACTAGTGGTGTGCCCCAGGGATCAGTACTGGGCCCCATGCTCTTCAACATCTTTATTGATGATCTGGATGAGGGCATTGAGTCCATCATCAGTAAATTTGCAGATGACACCAAGCTGGGGGCAGCAGTTGATTTGCTGGAGGGCAGAGAGGCTTTGCAGAGGGACCTCGACAGGCTGGACAGATGGGCAGAGTCCAATGGCATGAGATTTAACACATCCAAGTGCCGGGTTCTGCACATTGGCCACAACAACCCCAGGCAGTACCACAGGCTGGGGTCAGAGTGGCTGGAGAGCAGCCAGGCAGAGAGGGACCTGGGGGTACTGGTTGATGGGAGGCTGAAAATGAGCCTGCAGTGTGCCCAGGCAGCCAAGAGGGCCAATGGCATCCTGGCCTATATCAGGAAGAGTGTGGCCAGCAGGAGCAGGGAGGTCATTCTGCCCCTGTACACTGCTTTGGTTAGGCCACACCTTGAGTCCTGTGTCCAGTTCTGGGCCCCTCAGTTTAGGAAGGATGTTGACTTGCTGGAGGGTGTCCAGAGAAGGGCAATGAAGTTGGTGAGGGGTTTGGAACACAAGCCCAATAAGGAGAGGCTGAGGGAGCTGGGATTGCTTAGCCTGGAGAGGAGGAGACTGAGGGGTGACCTTATTGCTCTCTACAACTACCTGAAGGGAGGTTGTAGACAGGCAGAGGTTGGTCTGTTCTTCCAGGCAGCCAGCATCAGAACAAGAGGACACAGTCTCAGGCTGTGCCAGGGGAGGTTTAGACTGGATGTTAGGAAGAAGTTCTATACAGAGAGAGTGATTGCCCATTGGAATGGTCTGCCCGTGGAGGTGGTGGAGTCACCATCATTGGAGGTGATCAGGAGGAGACTTGATGGGGTGTTGGGTGCCATGGTTTAGTTGTTTAGGTGGGTTGGATTGGTTGATGGGTTGGACACGATGATCTTGAAGGTCTCTACCAACCTGGTTTATTCTATTGTATTGTATTATTCTATTGTATTGTATGCATAAGTATACTCTTGAGCCACAGTCAACAGGTCATGCAAAGATGGGGTTGTAGATTTTGGGGTTTTGCCTTTGTTCCTCCAGCAAGTTCTAGGGAAAATCAGGCAGATTCCTGACTTGTCTTCATAGTTGTTTATAGCATTTTAAAAACATTTCTATATTAAAGTCTGTACTTACATGGAAAGAAAATTCCAGGTTGAATCATTCTTGGGACAGACACCTCCCCCCTTCTGCATTAGTGAATGTCATCTTGTGCATGCTTGCTTAGAATTAATGTTAGTGTGAAATTATGAGAACTAAATTTAAGGTAATTGTAAATGTTCAGTCCTGTGCCATTTAGTTTTGTGTAACTTTTTTTAAATTATAGGAAATTTCTCAATTAATGTGTTCACCTTTTGGTGTTTCACTAAACTTTCTGTGCTGCAGGGCCACCCTGTTAGCTACTGACTCAATTTTTGTTTGACTCTAAAGGTTTTGTGAAGATGTGGAGGAAACATAGATCCATAAAGTATATTTAGGTTGTAAGTAAACAAAACCAAGCATCATCATCTGCCCTGTTGTCCTTTCTCTTGTCATTGCTTAATGTCTTGATTTCCTTCATAATGTCACTGGACCATAAAATCTGCCCTGAAGAGCTCAGCACAGACCGAAAAAAAAAAGGAAGAAAAAGACAAAAAAGCCAAATAAAGAAAAGAAAATAACGCTTCAAGTTGGTGAAGCTTCAGAAATAGCTCATTGCAACAGACATTAAAGGTCTCTATTAAAGAAGCAAAATTGCTTCAGGGATTTCTCTGCTCATTTGATCATCACTAATACTTAGTATGTTGTGGGAGGAAGATCAGAAGCGGTGGTCTAATGCGAAGAGGAAAGAAATCCGTTTTCTTTCCAGCCTTGACTGTCATGCCTTTCATGTAGATCTGGCAATTGGGAAGAAGATCTGTGGAAATGATGTTGATACAGTTTGCTTTAATATTAAATTTTAGCTGTTCTTTTGAGGTGGACATTTTCTTTACCTGTATTACTGTTGAAAGATGTGGTTTGCTGGGGATAAGGAAAAATGGCTCTTGATTTTTAATGATAGACTTTGTGCATACTTCTAACAGAAGTCTGCCCTTGCTTCAGGAAACTCACAATCAAAGTCAAAAAAGTTGCATAAAAAGCAAGGGAAACATGAAAAAAAAATTGCATTAGCTAAGGTGACACTGTCCCTTGGGATTGGGATAGCTCTAATGGAAGTGAAGTACTTAGAGTAATTGTGATCCTTACTGAAACTTTATTTTGTTTTATATTTGTTGCATAATAACATGGCTGAGAGAGAGCTTGCATACTTGATAGAACTAGATACAACTAGAAGATGATATACAAAATTAGTCTTGATGCTTTTTGATAAATATCAAATAATTCTAGGGCATTGGTGCAGTGTTATGATGGCTAAATATGTTTTATTCCTTTGCAGTATACAAAATGTTGATTCAAACTCTGGTTAGAATGAAGCCAGTTTCAAAAAATCCCAACGTAAAAAAGTGAACTTCTGAACTTTAAGAAATTCAGAATCATGAATCATTAGAATCATTCAGAATCATTAGACAAATCATGAACTTAAACCAATGATTTCTTGATTATATTCTCGTTCCAGTTTGTTTGTTTTTAACTTGTCATTAGCATAGAATAGAATTAACCAGGTTGGAAGAGACCTTCGAGATCATCGAGTCTAACCTATCATCCAACACTATCTAATCAACTAAACCATGGCACCAAGCACCCCATCAAGTCTCTTCCTAAACACCTCCAGTGATGGTGACTCCACCACCTCCCTGGGCAGCCCATTCCAATGGCAAATCACTCTTTCTATGAAGAACTCCTTCCTAACATCCATCCTAAACCTCCCCTGGCGCAGCTTGAGACTGTGTCCTCTTGTTCTAGTGCTGGCTGCCCGGGAGAAGAGACCAACCCCCACCTGGCTGCAACATCCCCTAAGGTAGTTGTAGAGAGCAATAAGGTCTCCCCTGAGCCTCCTCCTCTTCTCCAGGCTAAACAACCCCAGCTCCCTCATCCTCCCCTCACCAGCTTTGTTGCCCTTCTCTGGACAACGTTCCAGCAAGTCAACATCTTTCCTAAACTGAGGGACCCCGAACTGGACACAGTACTCAAGGTGTGGCCTAACCAGTGCTGAGTACAGGGGCAGAATGACCTCCCTGCTCCTGCTGGCCACACTGTTCCTGATACAGGCCAGGAAGCCATTGGCTAACAATGTTGACAGATAAGTTGGAAAGGTTCACAAAATTCAGGTTCCCAGTCCTTCAGGACACTGGAAATCAGAAGAGGATGTGCATTAAAGGCATGTCTATCCTTTCCTTCCCTTGAGGTAAGAGATAAGCAGTGTCTACTATGCATATAGCCCTTTCTTTGTGTCTTGTAGTAAAGGATTAGGGGCCTTTGGAGGACAGGTTGATCTGTGGTAGTAGTGCCTTTGTGGAAAAAAATGGGGATGGAGTACACTTCCAAATCTAGTGTTTTCAGGTCTTTCATCTTCTTGATTTCTGTTGTTGCTCCCTATTCAGTAAGAAGGTAGGGTGATAGCAGACTATCTAGAGCTATAGAGTTGAATAGGAAAATGGGCAACATTACCAAATTGGGTGCCATTCAGAGATGGAATTCAATGTTGAACATTCTGTGTTGAATTAAGTGTTAGGACATTAGGTATGGGGAAATTCATCTGTCTGCAAACATTTGAAGTGTTGAAGTGCCCTAGGTGTAGATAGAGACTGTGTGATTAGGGGATAGTGTAGGGGCTAGAATTGCAGGGCTAGAAGTGAGGAAGCCAACAATATTTCTCTGGTTTTAGTGAGGTGAAATTTGGTTCTAGTTTCAGACACCTAGATTTAGATGTGTTCATAGCAGAGCTTACACATGAGGTATTAGAGCTTGCCATGTCATTCTTTTTTCTGATTCGGCTACTCCCTAGGCTTCTGCTGAGCTGTTGAGAGACGTGGACAATGAGCTCATATATATGTAGTCATACAAATTTGCATGTTTAATTTTGAATGGGGTCCCATCTGTTACATACTGACAAGCTGCATTTTCAAACTCTCTCTTGTTTTAATTCTCCACAGAAGGAGGATTCTAGTAGTTTCTTTTTATAGAAGTCTGCAAGATTCATCAATGGAAAGCTCTGATGCTCCCTGAAAATAACATATTCAGGGAGAATTTAGGATGAATGTATGGAAAGCTCTTTTTCATGGTAAAACTGTTCAGCTTTGTTCTATTTTACTAGAGGATATAGGAAGAAACCTCTTAAGAGTTTAAAAAAGGGATTCAATGATGCCTTTAGTGAAAATGTAATAAGGAAACATTGACAAGTAGAGAGGATATATAATGAATTTGCATTCATTTCCATGACATTAATGAATATATAAAGAACTTGTATGTAGCTGCATTGAATATTTCCAGTGTTAGTGTAAATTACAGTGCCTTTTTGGGATGTAAAAGAGCAAAAGGCAGGCTAGGGAAGAGATGGTGCTTTGAGTTTTTGCCAGTTGCCCAAATACTTGAAAGCCCAGCTTGTCTCTTACAATAACCATGCTCTGCTGTTGTTTGGAAAGACTGTACATAGTTTGTCCTCTTTCATGTTTGTTACTGTACATCTGCTTTCTAGATGCTTTTAAATAAATAGATAAATATCTGACTTGCCAGGGCAATATCAAACTTCTTACATGCAGTTTAACAGCTGCTGTCCAAAGGAAGGTGGTCTGAGCTGACCTGGAGCACTAGTCCCACAACTGTAGGGGGAGCATAAAAAGAAAAGCAAAATCACTTTGACTATCTTTCTGTACCCTGCTTGCCACTACAGCAATAGCTACTGGGATAGATGCCTTCTAATTTTAAAACAAAAGGCAGTTATGCAAGTTGTTAGGGGACCCAGTGAGGGAAGGAAGGAAAAAGGAGGTGAGAATGGTGAAGAATCAGCATACCTAATGTGAATTTTTTAAGGGGCCAATCTAAGCTTATTCAAGCTTCTAATGTCCTGTTCTTTCAGAATGTGTGTGGAAATTGAGTTAGGTCAGCTGGGCAGTTGCTGATGCCTGTAGGGTTTGGAGAGCAGTGTCTGTTTGTGCTCCAGTCACAGCTCAGTCTAGCCAGATGTTGTGTCCGATGCATGTCCAGCGAGGCGTGCCTGAATTTAGTGAGATGTTAAGTGACACCTCACCCTCAACTTTCCCTCTATCCCCTTCAGCTCTTGTTCCAGTTTTTCTGGTCTGATGCTAACATCTCAGATTTCTAGTGCAGCTAGTTATATACATGCAGTATAGCATCTTTCCGGATCCTTCATCTCTTGTGGCAGATGCAGCTGATGGTTTAAAAACAGTTGTGTTGGGCATAGGTAGCTCTGCATATGGAATAGAGCTGGACCTATTTATCCTGGTTGTAAGTCTATGGCTGTGTTGCATACTTAGTTAGGATTAAAATGGATCAGAAGATGATGAAGTAGATTAGTCCCAGTCTTCTGAACTGATACAGTTCTTGACAATAATAATAGTAGTACTATGCCATATGTCTTCCACTTATTTAGAGATGGAAGGGAAGAGAAATTACTTCTGTGTTTTAAAACAGTGTGATTTACCAAATGCCAATGTGTTTAATACACTGACAGAATATCACAATGAATATCTTATCTAGCAATAAATTGGGGCTGAAGTGTGACTTGAAACAGGTGGAAGATGAATGTGTGTGTAACATACCCCTCAGCCTGGTTGAGCCTGATGAAGCCCTTGTAATTCACAGTATCACAGTATATTAGAGGTTGGAAGGGACCTCAAGAGATCATCAGGTCCAACCCCCCACCCGCCAAAGCAGGATCACTTAAGGTAGTCTTCACAGGAATGCATCCAGGTGGGTGAAATGCATCTGTTTGAGCCGAAATCTTCTATGTTCCAGTTGGAACCCGTTGTTTCTTGTCTTCTTACTGTGCACCACTGAAAAGAGCTTGCCCCCTTCCACTTGACACTCACCCCTCAGATATTTATACACATTGATGAGATCTCCTCTGAGTCTTCTCAGGACTAAATAGCCCCAGAGTTCTCAGTCTCTCTTCACAGGGGAGATGCTCAAGTTCCCTAATCATCCTTGTGGCTCTCCACTGGATTCTCTCCAGCAGGTTTCTGTCTTTCTTGAACTGGGAGCCCCAAACTTGACATTATTCCAGGTGTGGTCTTACCAGGGCAGAGTAGATGGGGAGAGGAACTTCCCTAGACTTGCTGGACACACCCTTCTTGATGCAGCCTAGGATACTATTTGCTCTCTTGGCAATCAGGGCACATTGTTGTTCCATGGAGAACTTGCTGTCCACCAGCGCTCCAAGGTCTTTCTCCCTGGACCTGCTTTCCAGCAGGGCAGCCCCTAACCTGCACTGGTTCCTGTTGTTATTCCTCCCTAGATGCAGGACCCTGCACTTATCCTGATTGAACTTCATGAGGTTTGCCTGCACCCAGCTCTCCAGGCTGTCCAGGTCTCATTGGGTGGCTGCACAGCCAGATAGAGTGTCAGCCAACACCACCCGCCCTCCCCTGCCCTGCCGTTTTGTATCATCAGCAAACTTGCTGAGGGTACTCTCAATCTCCTCATCCAGGTCGTTGATAAAGATATTGAACAAAACTGGACCCAGTACTGATCCCTGGGGAACACCACTGGCCACAGGACTCCAAGTTGACTCTGTGCCACTGCTGACCACACTCTTGGCTTTTTTGTTGAGCCAGTTTTCAATCCACCTTGCAGACCAGCCATCTATGCGACATTTCCTGAGCCTTTCTATGAGGCTGTTATGGGAGACAGTATCAAAAGCTTGACTGAAATCAAGGTATACGACATCCACTGCTCTTTCCTCATCTACCCATTTGGTCATAATTTCATAGAAGGCTATCAGATTAGTCAGACAGGATCTCCCCTTGGTAAATCCATGTTGGCTACTCCTGATAACCTTCTTGTCTTCCATGTGGTTAGAGATGACCTCCAGGATGAGCTGCTCCATCATCTTTGCAGGGATGGAGGTGAGGCTGACTGGTCTGTAGTTGTCTAGGTCCTCTTTCTTGCCTTTTTGAAGACTGGAGTGACATTTGCCTTCTTCACGTCCTCAGGCACCTCTCCTGATCTCCATGACTTTTCAAAGGGGATGGAGAGAGTTTCAGCAACAGTATCAGCCAGCTCTCTTTCTTGCTTAACCTCCTGTTATGTATATTTTGGGAAAAAAAATATAGTCTCACTTCTCATGAAATTTGTTAGAGAGTAAATTAATCTGAGTTGTGTTTGGCAAAGAGTGCTAGCGCCTTAGTGACAAGGACACACAGTAATAAGAGCTTTTTTACTCACTAATGGTTTAGTTATTTACCTATTCAGCTACAGCAAAAGTTTCCTGTGAAAGTTTTAAATTAGATGAAACTTCTGATTGCAATTGCAGGTGCTGGTGTTGGCTGGGTGTGTTGGTTTTGGTTTTGTTGGTGTGGGGTTGTGGGGTTTTTGGGTGTTTTTTTTGTTTGGGGGGGTTTGTTTGCCTTTTTTCTCTCTCTCTGATCAGGAGCAGTCTATGCATTGCCTGATCTCTTGCATATATTTAGTAATCAGTGTTCAGTTTGCCTCCTGGAATTAAACTTCACACTGAAATGCAGTGGATACATTGTAATTTGAATAATGCATTCAAAAATGAAAGTTGCTTCCTTCCCCATTCCATCACTGCTGTGTGCTTTAGACTGCTTTGTAAGAAACAGGATGGCTTGAGTCGGTCTCTCTGCTGGCTCTCCAATGTGTTAGACCATTTCATAAAGAGTTGATGAGAAAATGAAAAACACAAACTGCAGCTGTATGTTTTCCTCAAATTAGCTTTTGTAGGTGAGGAAAAACATGGTGTGGAGAGGGGACTTTATTAGTGCTCCTGGTGAAAGGCATTTTGATGATACTCAGTGTGTTTCAAGAGGTAGCAGGCAATTAGTTGGGCAGCGTGCAGCCAGCTTCCAACTGGCCCCAGTGCCTTGTCTAAGGTAGTGGGGAAAAAGGTCAGCTAAATAGCAAAGGAGACAAAGGGGCCCAGCTCTGGCAATGCTAGACAGAAAGCCATGGGAAACCAGGCTTTATTTTGCTGGTCTTCTGATAATTTACTTCTTACTAATTATGTTTATGAACATTTTATTGCGTGATGAAACAATTCCTTATAATTACTTTTGTTTCACAGTTGCATGCACTAGCCTGTTTGCAGAGTGGTGTTGCCAGTTGCTGCTCTTCAGTAATTGTGAATTTCTGGTTTTCAACTGTTTTGGGTCAAGTTCATAAAACTGACTGCACATATAACAGAAACAAGAAGCTTTTTTGTCTACTATAAAATCACAGAATTGTCAAGGTTGGAAGGGACCCCAAGGGTCATCCAGTTCCAATCCCCCTGCCATGGGCAGGGACACCTCACACTAGATCAGGTTGCCCAGAGCCACATCCAGCCTGGCCTTAAAAACCAACCTGGGCAACCTATTCCAGTGTCTCACCACTCTCATGGTGCAGAACTTCTTCCTAACATCCAATCTGAATCTACCCACTTACAGTTTTGCTCCATTCCCCCTGGTTTTATTGCTACCTGACATTCTAAAAAGTCCCTCACCAGTTTCCTTATAGGCCCCCTTAAAATACTTGAAGACCACATTAAGGTCTTGGAGCTTTCTCCTCTCCAGACTGAATAGACCCAACCCTCTCAGTCTGTCTCCATAGTAGAGGTGCTCCAGCCCTCTGATCATCCTCATGACCCTTCTTTGGACATGTTCTAGCATGTCCATATCCTTCTTGTAATAGGGGCTCCAGAACTGAACACACTACTCCATGTGGGATCTCATGGGAGTGGTGTAAAGGGGAAGAATCACCTCCCTCAACCTGCTGGCTATGCTTCTCTTGATGCAGCCTGGGATGTGAGAGGCTCTCTGGGCTGCAAGTGCACACTGGTGGCTTATGTTGCGTTTCTCATCCACCAGCACCCCCAGGCCTATATTGGTGCTTGGGATTGCTCTGACCCAGATGCAGGACCCTGCACTTGGTCTTGTTGAAGCTCATGAGGTTGGCTTGTGCCCACCTCTCCAGCCTGTCAAGGTCCCTCTGGATGGCATCCCTTCCCTCCAGCATGTCTGCTGCACCACACAGCTTGGTGTCATCAGCAAATGTACTGAGGGTGCACTCAGTGCTACTGTCCATGTCGCCAACAAAGATGTTAAACAAGACTAGTCCCAGGACTGATCCCTGAGGGACTCCACTCCTTCCACCTGTGATGCTCTTCCCTCACCTATGGTGTATTGTTTAAAATTTAACAAACTCACCTGGCCTTAAATTCTGACATATTGAAATAAACTCTCATGTTAAGAAATACATAAAATATGATTCAAGACTACTGCTTACAAGCCATGAGCCTGTTTCTTCTTGATCTGTTCAGAAATAATTGTACAGTTAAGTACTTTGCTTTGTGCTAATTACTTAAGTTGTTAATTTTGTGCAAACATTCTTGAGAAGAAAAGATTTTAAACCTTGGGGAGGGGAGGAGGGAGGAAAGCCATTAAAAAATTACTATGCAGCATTTAAAGAGCAAAAAGGTCTTTTTAATTTACTAATGTGATTTTAATTACAGAAACTGAAAGGTTACTTTAATTGCTTTAGTGCAATGAAGAAGAAAATTTCAGCTAAGTCTTTCCCAAATAAGCTTATGTCCTTGATAACACTGTGACTTCTTGTTCCAGAAAATTTTGGTGCCATGAGGTCTTTAGACAGAGTATTACTCATAATTAATGCATAAACATTGAAGTGGTAGCGCTGCAAAAAGCAAATCAAATTGGCTCACGATTGTGTTGGTGCAATTCTAAAGAAAACTGATTAGGAGTCCAAGTGCCGGGTGCTGCACTTTGGCCACAGCAACCCCACGCAGAGCTACAGGCTGGGGTCGGAGTGGCTGGAGAGCTGCCAAACAGAGAGGGACCTGGGGGTGCTGATTGACAGCCACCTAAACACGAGCCAGCAGTGTGCCCAGGTGGCCAAGAAGGCCAACAGCATCCTGGCCTGCATTAGGAATAGTGTGGCCAGCAGGAGCAGGGAAATCATTGTGCCCCTGTACTCTGCCTTGGTTAGGCCACACCTTGAGTCCTGTGTCCAGTTCTGGGCCCCTCAGTTTAAGAAGGACATCGAGACACTTGACCGTGCCCAGAGAAGGGCAACAAGGCTTGTGAGAGGCCTTGAGCACAAGCCCTATGAGGAGAGGCTGAGGGAGCTGGGGCTGTTTAGCCTGGAGAAGAGGCGGCTCAGGGATGACCTCATTGCTCTCTACAACTACCTGAAAGGTGGTTGTAGCCAGGAAGGGGTTGGTGTCTTCTCTCTAGCAACCAGCACCAGAATAAGGGGACAAGCTCTCAAGCTGTGCCAGGGGAAGTTTAGGCTCGAGGTGAGGAGACAGGTCTTCACTGAGAGAGTCATTTGTCATTGGAATGGGCTGCCCGGGGAGGTGGTGGAGTCACCATTCCTGGAGGTGTTCAAGAGGGGATTGGATGTGGCACTTTATGCCATGGACTAGTCATGAGGTCTGTGGTGACAGGTTGGACTCGATGATCTTCGAGGTCTCTTCCAACCTTAGTGATACTGTGAAGAGTTTTTATTTTATCTGCCCTCTTTCCTCCACCACCCCATTTTGGGGGAGTTAGCAGCTCTGAGAACAAGGATGGCCCTCTGCAGGACAGTGTTTTCTGTCCCCTTTTGCCCTTATGTGGCACTTAGAGTTGTCTTTTTGTGTTTATTTTCTTCATCCTGGTTTGTTATTTTTCAAAAAAGCTCAGTTCTGACAACCTTTTTTTCTTCTTGGGTAACTGTCTTCCCTCATCAGGCACATTCCCAAACTCTCTTCAGTAGGTGTTCTTACTACACTCAGGTTGTTATTCAGCACCACCTGTGGAAAACCATTTTTTCCCCCTCACGTTGTAGCTTCTTCCCTATTCTCACCCAGCCGATTTATGTGAGGCCCTTGCTCTTGTCTGTCAGATGAGTTTATGATTTTGACTGAGAGCTCTCAGAGCAAGGGCAGATCAGTATCTGAGGCACTCAGAGGGCTGTAGTGTGTGGACAGTGCGTCAGCAGCTCGCTTGCCAAGGCAGCAAGCCAACTTGTTCCAGACAGTGATTTTGTTTTCTGTTTTCTGCCACTCCTGTGGGGACTGCCAGTTTTTTATAGATGCAAATGTGTGCAGCTGAAGTCCAGTGATTCTGGTCTGTAGTACAAGTCTGTGCACACAGTAACTCTGATACCAAATCCAAGGCAAAAAGTGTTACATTACCTACATGGGCTGTATTCTCTGAGCTTATCTGCAGTGCTCTTGTCATCTTCTGATTTGAGTGCACACCTCCAGGGTCTCAGTAGGAGTCGTACCCTCTCTGAAGCAAGTGCTTTAAAAGGAGAAATGTGAGGTATATTTTGTAGGAAAAAAAAAATGAATGTGTGCTATGCAGTTTCATAGCTCTTAGTCTTGTTTTTGTAAAGACAATGCATATTTTTCTGTGCTTTCCAGGTTGTGAGCCATGCCTTTGGTGAAAAGGAATATTGAACCACGGCATCTCTGCCGAGGAGCTCTGCCAGAGGGAATTACCAGTGAACTGGAATGTGTAACAAATAGTACCCTTGCTGCTATCATACGCCAGCTAAGCAGCTTAAGTAAGTATCTGTAGTTTCCTGCAAGTATTTGATTCCTGATGAAAAAGTGAATAAGTGAAACACTTGCTTTAAAAAGACAAATTACAATGGATATTGTCTCTTATGTCTGATAATATGTTGCTGCTTCGTTGTTTTATGCTGAAGTTTATACGAGGAGAGCTTTTCAAAGATTCACAAGGGTGAAAAAGAAAAGAAGAAAAAACCCCACCCACAGAAAATCCCAACAAACGCCCACATAATCAAAACCAAACAAAAACCCCACAAAGAGCAACCCCACAAAAACACCAAACCAAGAAACCCCAAAAAAAACAAGACCCACACACAAAAAAAAAAATCAAACCCAAAACCCAACTCAAAATCTCAACATGCTCCAAAAACAAACAATGGAAAAGCTATAACATGAACCCCCAGGAATTTAGAATAGAATAGAATAGAATAGAATAGAATAGAATAGAATAGAATAGAATAGAATAGAATAGAATAGAATAGAATAGAATAGACCAGGTTGGAAGAGACCTTCAAGATCATCGTGTCCAACCCATCATCCAACACCATCTAATCAACTAAACCATGGCACCAAGCACCCCATCCAGTCTCCTCCTAAACACCTCCAGTGATGGTGACTCCACCACCTCCCTGGGCAGCCCATTCCAATGGTCAATCACTCTCTCTATGAAGAACTTCTTCCAAACATCCAGCCTAAACCTCTCCTGGCGCAGCCTGAGACTGTGTCCTCTTGTTCTGGTGCTGGTTGCCTGGGAGAAGAGACCAACCCCCACCTGTCTACAGCCTCCCTTCAGGTAGTTGTAGAGAGAAATAAGGTCTTCCCTGAGCATTCTCCTCTCCAGGCTAAACAACCCCAGTTCCCTCATCCTCTCCTCATGGGGCTTGTGCTCCAAACCCCTCACCAGCTTTGTTGCCCTTATTTTTCTAAGATGAGGAAAAACTGGTTCAAGAACCAAGACTAGCACTTGAAATATCCTTGGCTTTCACTTGTACACGATGAAGCCAGCAAACTCTTCTGCCTCAAGGCATCAAATGACACATCTGCCTGAAACTTCAGTTTGTCTTAATGTGATAATGCTTTTAAAACTTTATATATATATATATAGAATCATAGAATCAGTCAGGGTTGGAAGGGACCACAAGGATCATCTAGTTCCAACCCCTGCCATGGGCAGGGACACCCTACACTAGATCACGCTGGCCAGAGCCTCGTCCAGCCTGGTCTTAAACACCTCCAGGGACTGGGCCTCAACCACCTCCCTGGACAACCCATTCCAGGGCTTCACCACTCTCATGGTAAAGAACTTCTTCCTCACATCCAGCCTGAATCTCCCCATTTCCAGCTTCATTCCATTCCCCCTAGTCCTATCACTACCTGAGATCCTGAGAAGTCCCTCCCCAGCCTTCCTGTAGGTCCCCTTCAGATACTGGAAAGCCACAATGAGGTCACCTGGGAGCCTTCTCTTCTCCAGACTGAACAGCCCCAACTCCTTCAGTCTGTCCTCATAGGAGAGGTGCTCCAGCCCTCTGATCATCCTCGTGGCCCTTCTCTGGACACGCTCCAGCACGTCCACATCTCTCCTGTAATATGGGCTCCAGAACTGGACGCAGTACTCCAGGTGGGGTCTCACCAGAGCTGAGTAGAGGGGGAGAAGCACCTTCCTTGACCTGCTGGTCACACTTCTCCTGATGCAGCCCAGGATCTGATTGGCTTTCCGGGCTGCAAGCGCACATTGAGAGCTCATGTCGAGCTTCTCGTCCACCAGCACCCCCAAGTCTCTCTCCTCGGGGCTGCTCTCCAGCCAGTCACTGCCCAGCCTGTATTTGTGCCTGGGATTGCCTCGACCCAGATGCAGGACCCTGCACTTGGTCTTGTTGAAGCTCATGAGGTTGGCTTGTGCCCACCTCTCCAGCCTGTCCAGGTCCCTCTGGATGGCATCCCTTCCCTCCAGGGTGTCCACTGCACCACACAGCTTGGTGTCATCAGCAAACTTGCTGAGGGTGCACTCAATGCCACTGTCCATGTCACCCATAAAGATGTTGAACAAGACAGGTCCCAGGACTGATCCCTGAGGGACTCCGCTTGTCACTGGCCTCCACTGGGACATGGACCCGTTGACAGCCACTCTTTGGGTGCGGCCATCAAGCCAATTCTTTATCCATCTAGTGGTCCATCCATCAAACCCATGTGTCGCCAGCTTGGAGACCAGGAGGTGGTGTGGGACAGTGTCGAAGGCTTTGCTCAAGTCCAGGTAAACGACATCAGTTGCTCGCCCCTCATCTATTAATGCTGTCACCTGATCATAGAAGGCCACCAGGTTTGTCAGGCAGGATTTGCCCTTGGCAAAGCCATGCTGACTATTCCCAATCACCTCTTCACTATTCTTCTGAGTCATTAGTGCCTCCAGGAGGATCTGCTCCATGATCTTTCCGGGCACAGAGGTGAGACTGACTGGCCTGTAGTTCCCGGTTCCTCCTTCTTGCCCTTTTTGAAAATGGGAGTAATGTTTCCCCTTTTCCAGTCTGTGGGGACTTCCCCAGTCTGCCATGACTTCTGGAATATAATAGAGAGGGGCTTGGCAACCTCATCTGCCAGTTCTCTCAGCACCCGTGGGTGTATCCCGTCGGGTCCCATGGACTTGAACACTTTCAGGTTCTTCAGGTGATCACGAACCTGAGCTTCACTTATGATGGGCAGTTCTTCCTCCCGTCCCTGGCATCGTCTGCCATGACACCAGGAGTGTGGCTGGAGGCCCTTGCAGTGAAGACTGAGGTAAAGAAGTGATTGAGTACCTCAGCCTTTTCCACATCACTTGTGAATATGCATGTGATCAATTAGTTTGAATGGAATGAATCATAAATTACTGTTGAGCCAAGCCAGTGTCAGCTGCAGACAGACTAGCCCACACAGTACACCTGTCCATTGCCATCACAAATAGCAGTTCTAGAAAAGTGCCTGGCTTGCTTGCAAGAAGAATACTTCTTAATGAATGGGGGAAGAGATTTCTTCAGAGAATGTGTAACAATCAGCAGCTGTGATTTGTGCTGATAACTCTGGTCCTAGAAAAGAAATTTCGGTTTCATCAGTTTCTTCACTTTGTCGATGGGGATTGTTTGAAGTAAGAAGATCTGTATGGAGTTTGTGTCCCACTAAGGTCAGTGTTCAGTTTGTCAGGAGATACCCTATGCCTAAGGGCAAGAGTAGAAGAAACTTGGTATGTTCCTCCTTCTAATAGTGATTTGGGGATTTTCTGAGGTGGAGGTCTGTCTGAATCATGCTATGTAAGGAGCATTTCTAAACCTATCATACCTAGAATTGCTTAGATGGTTGAATTACACTTTTTCCTTGCCCAGTGACCTGCAGCAGGATGTCCCACAACAGAAACCGAATTGTTTCTTCTTTTGATACCTCCTGGTTCCTGAATTAAGAAAAAAATAATGAAAATTGATTTAATCTCCAGTATTTCTTTAATTATCAGTGATTTTATTTGTTCTGGTGATAGCTTTTCCAGCTTGGAGTGTTCTTATCTCTTCATACTCTTTTTTGATAGAAACTGTTTTGTCTTTCTTATCATTGTTATTTTTGCTTTGGATGTGTCAGACTATGTTGGGATGTTTTTAATGTGGAGTGTTGAGAAATCCAGATCATAATCAAAACAGACTTCTTCTGTTTCATCATTAGTTCCCTAAGAATTCATAAAATTTTAATTGCTGCTAAACATTGAGTTGGTATTTTGAGTGAGGTTTCCAAGTCATTCTTTGATCTTTCTTGCACAGCAGCTGCCAAGTTAGTTTCTAATGTTATTTACGGTTCATTTCTGCTTGTATTGTCATTGAGTTTCATTTACAGTTTGATCAGGCAGTTGCTCAGTGTTGATGTCCTTAAGTTTTGGAAAAACTGAAAAGAATGCCTAATGTCCTAAATTCATTCAAGGATGTCTGATAAGACCTAATTTTGGTATTGTACAACAGCTGCCAAAGCACGGGCAATACACTTTTCACTTGTCTGACTTGCTGGGAATGCCTAGCTTTCATTTCTCCAGATTTGGTCTTGGGTCTAATCTTTTTGTTACATTCTGTATTCAGGGCCTCTTATAATTGTTGCTGTGGAACTGGCTGCTATATCCTGCAATTTTCCCTTAACAGATTTCTCGGGTCATCAGAAGTCTGTAGGCAGCCCTGAAATACTTCATTAGCGTCAAGTTAGAAATGTATGCAAATAAATGATGTGTCCTTTGTTTCAACAGATGAATACATGGTATTTAATGAGTGAAGCCTACCACCAGGCTCCTCCATCGTCTAAAATCTGTCATGTTTTCAGAGGCCTTTTTTCTGTAGACAGTGTGTGCTTTGACTGTGTTTCAAGCCAACTGGGAGAAAGAAAATGATCATAGAGAAATTCTGTGCTGGAGCTGATGTAGTATGTCCTGCTGACAGCATCAGAGCTTGTTGGTGTTGCCACAGCTTGAAGGATGGAGAAAGCAAGTACAAGTCTGTCTTGCAGTCATACTGGTTTGTAATTTGCACTGTGAGTTTGTGGATCTTAAAAACTGGCAGATCTGTTGCATACAAATTTGACTTGCTTCTGCCTCTGTGCTTTTCAGGAGACATGATCAGGTTCCTGTCCAAGGGGAATGTGCTCTCAGTGGAGCTTTTTTTCTATTATGTCTTCAGATTTGGATTTGTTTGCAGCCAGCTGGCTTGGAGCTCAGGCAGAGCAAGCAACTTTCTGTATGAAACTGCTCACTTATATATATAAGGTCAAAACTTGTCTTGGGCATTCAACTCCACTTGGGAGGAGAGAATCTACTGGGGGGAGGGTCGGGAACATTTGCGCCCCTACTGTGATACTTTACCTAAACAACTCGTTCATGGAAAAACAGCTTTGAAGAAAGCTTCTACAAATACTCCCTTACTTTTGGCAGTGGAGTTTGGTCTGATGGCTGCTGGTGGGGAAGAGAAAAAAGCTGCTCTCTGCAACAGGATTTCTTGTACCACGACTTTCTTACTGAGTTTTGCATGTGTGTATATATGGGGAAGAAAAAATAAATTACATCAGATTGTTTTTGAAGACTAAATATTAAAACCTATATTGAGATTCTCTTAATTAACTTTCAGTCAGCACATTAACATTTCAAGTTGTATTGCTAATTCTTTCTGTGGGTATTCAGTTGTTTTTCAATCTTCACATGTTTGGCTTCTCCACTCATTCAGATAGGATCTCAGCCTGACAGTATTCCTACATGGATACAAACTGTCTGTATATGGCTACAGAGCTATTTCTTTGACCAATATGCAAGTGATACCAGGTGATTTTTGCTGTACAACATGAAATGGGGAAAATGTGATCTGTGGGAATGCAGAAGACTTTTTCTTGCTTGCAAAGAGCAATGCCCATCTGCTTGTGTCCTAGTATTTTTCTTGGGTAGATTTGCCAGTTTGTCAGTTTCACTACTTTGCTTGCAGGCCTGAGCATGGTGCATGTAGCTTTGTGTGACTTCTTTATCACTGCTAAATCAAATTGAGTTGGGGAATTATGGTTTTGGGAGTTAGGTATCTGGAGGTATGGGGAAACAGATAAAAATCAAGACTTGGTCAGTAATAGGCTATCACATTTGCCTTTTTGAAACAAACAAAAAAGCCAACCCCAAGTCTCCAAACCAAAGCAAACCCAAACCAACAAACAAAACCAAACCAAACAACCCCCCCACCATTCTCCCCTCTCCCCCATCAAAACAAACCAAAACCAGGCCGGAGGGCAACTATGTTTCCAATGCAAATTAGTCTGACTACAAATGGGTGGGCTGAATCACTCTCTTCTGCTCCATGTAGTGATAAAATGGTCATGGCATGGGTAAATTCTAGTTTACAAAACACCAGCTGATTCTGCAGGGCATTTCAGGCCTTACCTAGGACTGTGAGGAAGGCATTAGTGCAGTGCTGGCTTCCTTTGGGGCAGCCAGCTCTAGTGTCATCTTTCTTCCTGTGTCTTGCAGAATGGACACCTGAATGCCAGGTGATGACATTGCTCTACCTTTTCTCTTTGATAGTGCATGCTTATGGTGTGAAAAATTGTAACCCTTTTAATGTACTGTAAATACTTCTATTAATTTTAATGTATTTTCCCACGTGCTTGTGATGGAGAGGAAGAAATGCATAGGGAAGCTGTGCTTTTTGGACCAAATCTGCGAAAGGAAACTAGCCAAAGTAATAAAACACTGCTGGGTTTCTGATGTTCAGTTAAGCCAGCAGTGTTGTTGAATTCCTTTTCTGTTCCAGCACTGAGCACTTTTGCTGACTAAAGACACCTTTGGGGCAACATATTCAATGTGTTAATGCTCACCTTTTTATGCAGTATGTGGAAGTAAACTGTAATTAACTCAGGCGGTGTCCAGTTTCTGCTAGAGACATTCTAAACTGATCTGGCAAGGTGATGTTTTATGTAATTGGACAGAGAGATTATTTTAATTTGTGAAATATTGGTCTCCAGAAATGTCTCACAGTGCCTGGAGCATTGTGAGCAGTAAGGCTTGATTATGAGTGATCAAATACACAGCTCCATGAAGGTGGCCTGTGGAAGTGGAAAGAGAAGACACTTCATAGAATGGTCTGGGTTGGAAGGGGCCTCGAAAGGTCTTACAGTCCAACCCTCTCTGTAGTAAACAAACACTTCATAGAATGGTCTGGGCTGGAAGGGACCTCGAAAGGTCTTACAGTCCAACCCTCTCAGTAGTAAACAGAGTTCTGGTAATTGACAATGAAGCCTCTTGCCTACAGTGATTTGGTAAGGCAACATTGTGACTAAATTTCCTCTCAACTATTTCTGTGGTTGGAGGGAGCCTTAAAAGGAAAGACTGCATAACTCTGTTGTTGTTGTTGTTGGTTGGGGTTTTATTAACAAATCTTTAGGTTCCACATATGTTGTGAAGCACCTCCTGTTTTTAAGCAACTGACTTATAGTACCAAAATCAGCTCTTAAGTTGAAAAGTGCGTGCTTGTAACTTCAGATATTTTTGTTTTACCTGTTTCTGTATTGTTTAAAAGTCCAATGAAAAAGATGTTAGCATAGAAAACACAAGAGAAATATTCCTTTACTTATAAAACTTACTGTATCATGTTAATCAGAATAATATGTTCGAATATTGCTTTACCATGTCTCTGTTTTTACTGACTGGAGATCGATAGCCTGTCTTTCACTAGTTTAGAGTGGCAAGTGCTTTAAAATAACAACAATAATAAATAGGATTCCATATTAAAAGAAGTATGTTCCCACAAATCAACTTTATGACTTTTTTGGCTGCTGAAAGATAACTGACAAGCACCTGTCTGCTTGACTTCATTAGAGGTGATGTGTTTAATCCTAGAATGCAGCAATCTTTGCTCAGCAGGCTGATTTCAATATATTAACATAAACTAACATTCATTAAAATTTATTGATGTTTTGAGCTCTGAATACCCGTGGCTGGAGAACGTAATACCTGCTTTATTTAGCTGTAAGAGTTGAGAAGCGTATTTGTTCCATAGCTTGGAATAGCCTCTTCATTTGCAGCAACTAAATCAAGTGGAGATTATAACTGAATCTCAACTATCTGCTGGGAAGCACATAGAGAACACTCTTTAGTGTGAAGGTGAATCTGAGAGAGCTGGCACAGATCGCCTAGAGAAGTTGTGGAGCCTCCATCTTTGGAAGTATTCAAAGTGTACCTGAACACAGTCCCAGACAACCTGCTCTGTCTGACCATGCTTTGAGCAGTGAGTTGGACTAGATGATTTTCACCCTCAACTCTTCTCTGGTTGTGTGACTTCTGTTTTGGAGGGGGAGAAAATGAGGAGCAGGTAGGCAGCATGCCTTGCCTGAGGTTGGGTACACCAAAGCATCGTAACAGTTTTGGGTTAATTATTGGCTAGTCATACATTTGGTGAAGAAATCTATTCCTGCTTAAGTCCTCTACTCAAAGCAAGGCAGTCAAATTATATAAATAGAATATTATTTGTAATTCACAAACAGTGCTTTCAGATATTGTTTTAGTGGTGGTGTTCTCTTCCCCACTCACCCCCTCTAGTACATGATTCAAGAAGGAGTCAGATCCTGTTGACTTCTTAAGTGTGCCTATTTTTTTTCCTCAAATTATGGTCTCCAGATGTTCACAGGATGGACTCTTGACTGAAGTTTTCACTACATCTGTACTTGTAAATTACATTTGGTTGTAGGACCCAACATAGAATGACAACAATTTGTTTTGATTTGGAACTTAATACATACTCTATACTACTCCAGCTATTAGACAAAGCTTTCCCCTCCCCTTCATTTAATCCCTTCAGTCTCATTGTGATACAGATAAAATGGACAGGATCAGTTTTATTCACAAATAGGGTTTTAACATTTGCTTTTTCTCAAAAAGCATGGTTAAATTCAGGAGGCAGAATTTTGCTTTTCACACATGGAAGTGATGGAATGTGGCTATCCTGAGAAGAGTGCTGGCAGCAGGAATTGGAGGTAGAGATTTTAAACAAAGCAGCAGTATCCGGGTAGGAGGGACAGAGATAAGTAGGTGTGGTACTATCAGCTGAGGGAGTAGGAGCAAAGAATTTGGGTAGAATCTGAAGATTGTAGGGAACATTCTGGGGTAGAAGTGTCAGTTTTGGAGATTTTGATCTGAAATGCTCAACCAGTCCAGACTGGGGCAGATGAGGAGTCAAGCTGGATGAGGATGCCCAATACTTTGGAGGTTGGGAGGTCTAGGCAAGGAATGAGCATGCATGAGGATCTGCGTACCAAGAGGATGTAGCATCTGTGTCTGCTGTATCACTTCTAGGGTAGAGTCTGAGAGATCCGAGGTGGACTACCCACTGTCATAGTGACTGATAAAATGCAGCAGCTTGAAAGAGAGGCTGAAAAGGTTGTGCTGCTTCAAGTCCAGACTGGCCATGGGTAAATGCCTCAGTGCTGCCTTAATCATCTCTCAACAGATTCCAGTGACAGCAACATGTGTACAGTGAGCATTTGTAGAAGTAAGTGGGCTGCCTTGCATGAGGATCCTAGGTTTTATTTGTTTTACTTTGCCTTTGTTTTGATGTTGGCTTGTGCTTATGCTTATAATTAAATCTTAATGGCTATGAATCACAAGAGTTTCAATTTCAAAGTTTACTTTGGAAGCTTTTATGGACAGCAGTAACTTTTGTGGGCTTTTATTTTCATCGCCGAGGCAGGTTTCAATGATCGCTTATGTGTCACTTGGCAGTAGTTCACCTACATAAGGATTAACATTTGAAAGTCTTCCAGTTTTTTATAGGTGGAAAACTAACCAGGATGTCCAGGAGAACAGAATTCAGGCAGCATTTATGGTGTATTTTGAGATTTTTGTGCAAACCTCTTTGCCCAAAATTTTGCTGAATGACAAGCCATTGTTACAATCCTACAGCTACTGTGTTTTATTATAACTTCATGATATTGAAGCCATTTGTCTTTTGTAAGTCTCTAGTGAAGGGATTTCCCTGTCTGTTTTCCTACACAGGCAAACATGCTGAAGACATATTTGGTGAATTGTTTAATGAGGCCAACAGCTTCTACATCAGAGCAAATTCCCTTCAAGACAGAATTGATCGCCTTGCTGTCAAAGTTACCCAGCTGGATTCAACAGTAGAAGAGGGTAGGTAATTGCATGGAAGCAGTGAGCCAGAAATGATGTTGACAAGACCACAGCATTTAATTACACAACTATCTCTGTCTTTTCAAAGCGATCCTGAACTGATATTTCATCTTGTTTTCTCAGTGAGGCAAGCATGTTAGCAGACCGAGACAAAATATTCCAGAGTTGTATAACTGTCTTCATTTTTGAGTTAGTGTTACTTTGAGAAGCCTCTGTAGTAATGGAGCCATTAAGATGCCTTTTTCACAGGGAAAACTTTTAGTTTGTGAGTGTAATGAATCAGAAGTGAGTAAATCTAGACCTTACTGGTAGTAAGTCACAATATTGGAAAAACCTGAAGCAGCAGATCTATTTATTTCTCTATCTCAGGGTAGAGTGGTCATAAACTATATTAGTAGTGTCTGTTCTGCAGTCATCTTTATTCTCATATTATTCTACCTCTGTGTGCATCAACTGGGTGAAATCCTCTATGGAGTTCTGCTCACTAGAAACAGTATTTCCTTTAAAATACTGATACATTCTCATGTGTTCAGTCATTTGCTCCATAAATGCACACCAAAACCAACAGATCTAAGTAACATACTGCTTGAAGGTGCATATTTAAATGAGTAGGTAAAACCTGTTTCTCTGTCTAGCTCTAGAAGCTGTAACACATATGTTTGCTTCCACGTTCAATTACATCTGAGCCAGTGACTGTAGGTGCTTCCTGCTTAGATGATTCCTGACATCCAGGAAAATGCAAAAGCTTGTCACATTGGGACAGTTGTGTAATGTTCACTCAGTAGTTAATGTTACTTGTGTTATATTTAATAGTACTATTTATATAGTTTATGTAGTATGTGTATTATGTGTAGCTTATATATTATCCTTAATACCACTATTAATGCCAGTATTCAATTTTATGTTGATATTTAATGGTGTAACATTTAGCCTTCCATTTTTAGCCTGTTACTGTCTGAAAATTATTACATATGGGTTTTTTCTGGTTTTGCAGCATGTTAACTGGTAGAGTATCACAGCTGATACTAGCACCTTTCTTTTGCTGACTTACAAGGCACGAGCAAACAAGTTCTTACGGGCTCACTTCAGCTTAGTTTTTGAGGCATGTTGTGGTGATAGTGTGAGAAAACTACATGATACATTGCTCCCTGCTGAGGTGGATGATGTCAGTCTTCATGACTGACATGAGATGGATGAAGAACTGGCTACACAATAGAGTCCAAAGAGAGGTGGTCAATGGTGCCAAGTGCAGCTGGAGAGCTGTAATTAGTAGAGTCCCCCAGGGATCAGTGCTGGGTCTGGTCCTGTTCTGGTCCAATGATGACATTGATGAGGGGACAGAGTGTCTGCTCAGCAAGTTTACTGATGATACTGAGCTGGAAGGCTTGGCTGATACACCTGAAGGCTGTGCAAGCCATTCAGTGAGACCTGGACAGACTGCAGAGCTGGGCAGAGAGGAACCTAATGAGGTTCAACAAGGATAATTACAGAGTCCTGTGTCTGGGAAGGAATAATAAACTGCACCAGTATAGGTTGGGAGGTGATCTGCTGGAGGGCAGCCCTGTGGAGAAGGACCTGGGAGTTATCCATGGGCAGCAATGTGCCCTTGTGGCCAAGAAGGCCAATGGTATCCTAGCTGCATGAAGAGGAGTGTGTCTAGCAGATCGAGGGAGGTTGTCTTCCCCTCTACTCTGCCCTAGTGAGACCTCATCTGGAATGTTGTGTCAGTTTTGGGCTCCCCAGTACAAGAGGGACAAGGATCTACTTGAGAGAGTCCAGTGGAGGGCTACAAGGGTGATTAAGGGACTGGAGCACATGCCCTATGAGGAGAGGCTGAGAGACCTGGGGCTGTTTAGTCTGGAGAAGAGGAGACTGAGGGGGATTTAGTAAATGTTTATAAATATCTGAGGGTAGAGTGTCAAAAAGGAAGGGACAGACTCTGCTCACTTGCACCCTGTAACAGGACAAGGGGCAAAGGATGTAAACTACAGCATAGGAAGTTCCACCTCAATATGAGGAAGAACTTCTTTACTGTAAGGGTCATGGAGCACTGGAACAGGCTCTCCAGAGAGATTGTGGAGTCTCCTTCTCTGGAGACTTTTGAGATCTGTCTGGATGCATTCCTGTGTGACCGGCACTAGATTCTATGGTCCTGCTCTGGCAGGGGGTTTGGACTGGTGATCTCCAGAAGTCCCTTCCAACCCCTAACATCCTGTGATCCTGTGACTTTCAAATCAAACATATTTGGAGAGACGGTCCTCATCAGAGGTTGTTTTTGCGTTAGTGTTTTGATGTTGTTGTTGAGTTTGTTTTAGATGCCTCATCTGTATTATGCAATACCTCCTGGGCAGTTTCCAGCATTTGGAGAGTAATTAAAGGCAGCCTATTGGAAGAGGAAACTGGTGTATGGACTGGGAATTTAATCAGTTTGTGTTTTAAATTGGCAGCAGTTATTGCTCTTGCATTGCTAATTGTCATTGATGCTAATAAGGCATATATACAAAATTTTATTGGCTATTTCACTGCAGAAGTTGAAGTCTCTATGATAATTCATTGTACTGCCACTGGTACTAAATATATTTCTGGGTAGCTTAGGCATTTAAGTAAAATGTCAGTTGCTAGGTTGATTTTAAAAAGCCCTTTAGATTTAATTGCATCAGGAATTTTACTGTCTTAAGTATGATTAATATGTAGTGCATGTAAAAATATTTTATGCAACTAATTCCTCCGTTGAAAGAACATTTAAAAATAATGAAGTTCAAGTTTTCAAAAAGATATAAATAACTTACACTGAAGTGCCCCGGGAAGAAATGGAATTCTTGCTCCTTTCAATGTCTTCCTGCAAGAATGCAACAATTCAGAGATACACCTCTGAAAAAACTGCCTGGTTTTCTTACAGGCAGGTTTGAGTAGAAGGCGGCTTCTTAAAATATGTTTTGATATTTCAGATCATAGAATCATAGAATCAGTCAGGGTTGGAAGGGACCACAAGGATCATCTAGTTCCAACCCCCTGCCATGGGCAGGGACACCCTACACTAGATTAGGCTGGCCAGAGGATGATGATCCCCTCCAGGGATGGGGCCTCAACCACCTCCCTGGACAACCCATTCCAGGCCTTCACCACTCTCATGGTGAAGAACTTCTTCCTCACGTCCAGCCTGAATCTCCCCACCTCCAGCTTCATTCCATTCCCCCTAGTCCTATCACTACCTGATATTCTGAGAAGTCCCTCCCCAGCCTTCTTTTAGGCGGCCTTCAGATACTGGAAGGCCACAATGAGGTCACCTTGGAACCTTCTTTTCTCCAGACTGAACAGCCCCAACTCCTTCAGTCTGTCCTCATAGGAGAGGTGCTCCAGCCTGCTGATCATCCTCGTGGCCCTTCTCTGGACATGTTCCAGCACCTCCATATCCCTCTTGTAATAGGGGCTCCAGAACTGGATGCAGTACTCCAGGTGGGGTCTCCCAAGAGCTGAGTAGAGGGGGAGAATCACCTCCCTTGACCTGCTGGCCACACTTCTCTTGATGCAGCCCAGGATGTGATTGGCCTTCTGGGCATGATGTGGATGGGATAACAATGGCTCTCCATGAAAAATTCTATTTAACTTTTTAGCCTTTTTAAAACTACTGAAGGATGTAAGTGGCCTTGGAATGAAAGGCAAGGCCTCAGCATGTATAACAAAACCATGTGGGATTTGGTTTCCATCATAACAAAGGATAATAGGGTACCTTATAGGATCAGTGTCAAACTTCATGCCTGTCTTGTTTTGCAGATCATCAGTATATTAAATTTTTGCCTGGTACTGTTCAGTGCATGGCACTGTCCCATTTGTTCTTGAGACTGAATAAATTAGATGATTAGGCAAGAAATATTAGATGAAATGTTAATGGGAATGGAAAGATAACAAGCCATATTACTCCCAGCTGTATTACAGCAGTGTAAGCTGTAGATCAAGTGCAAAAATGGGGGTGCCATTGTTGATAAGCTACCGAAGATCTCAGTGCAGTCAACAACATGTATTTCAGGTTGCCTGGGAGTGGAAGATTATATGGAGAGCTTACTATCATTACTTAACTGTTACTGGCATTATCTGGATGTTTTTTAGCATTGGTCACTCCATTTATGTTAAGGGTGAAAGAAAGCCTTGCTAAAAGTGACAGGAACAATTAAAAAACAACTGAAATGAAAGACTGAGAAGACTTAGTTTTGTTTCCCCCAGAGGTGGACATGAAGAGATAAACTAGAAGTATGTTACTGGGCTGTATAATGGCAGTTAAGTATTTCTTCCTCTAGAGAGAGATAAGGAAAGGTTAAGATCAAGTGGTATTCAATTATGTGGAAAGGTTTTGGAGGTGAAAAGCTGTAAAAGATGTGGAACACTCTCACAGGAGGTTTTGGAGGCTGTAATTTAAACTTAAATGGGGATTGAATGCATATGTAATTGTAACACATGATGCATCAGAGAAACAGCAGACCTTGTGATTTGGGCTCAAAGCAGCCTTTCTACTTTTAGAAGTCCACATTAAACACCATAAAAAGAGATCATTGGGCATCTGCATGTGATGGGGATTCTTGCATTATCTTCCAAGACATAGTTTGTTGTCCCATGATTTTAAGTGAGATTCTGTACCAAGTGACTTAACTGATTTATTATGGTAATTCTTATATGCCTTTGTGCTTTAATATCTGGTTTGTCTGCTGAAGAAAAAGCTTCCAATTTTCCTACTGTATTTTGGGGGAAATATTTTCAATAGATACTGTGTAAAATTGAGCTTGCTTATCCACTTATGCTAATTTCAGAACTGTGGTAACTGTATTTTTGTTTCTGACAGTATCGTTACAAGATATCAACATGAAAAAAGCATTCAAGAGCTCCACAATTCAAGACCAGCAGGTAGTTTCAAAGAACAGCATTCCTAACCCAGTGGCTGATATTTATAATCAGAGTGACAAACCACCACCTCTGAATATTCTTTCACCTTATAGGTATGGAAACATTGTTTACATTCTTGTACTTTCCTCTTTGTCTCCTCTATGCAGAGGATAATTGCAGCAAAAGGGAAAAGCTGTATTGGTTATTGAGATTTGGTTTTGCAGGGACTTCCCTCCTTAGACTTTTTGTCTATGGAGACAAAAATTGCTGCTGCCAGGCTTAAAAGTTGTAAGCTGTACTTGACAAAAGTTGTCATAATTCAGCCAAAATCATTATAATTCAGCATAAGTGTTATTTGGCAGCACAGGATCAGAGAGCAAGGGCAACTGATTATGTAAAAAGGGAAAAGAAAATTAATACACTAAATTGCTCTCTTTAGTTCATTTATCCAGAAAGCTGGATTTGTTGCTTTTGCCTTCCCTCCATTCTCACTCTTACCCACAACACACACAGGTGTGCACACACAATCTTTATCTTTTCTTTTCCTGGTTACTTTCTGGTGAATAAAAGATCAACAAGCAGGATTTAGTTTCCTGTTTCTTTTGTCCTTGTCCCTTTAGGTTTATTATTGTTCGTGAAAATAATACAATACAGCTGTCTGAAGGGTTGTGGACCACATGTTTTTTACTGTGTCCTTCAGCTCTTGAGAGGCACTAGATCACAAAGCATCTGTGTAAAGCAGGAGCTCAATCTGCAGTAAATTATTTGAAATTGTTTTAGGAGTGACACAGAAGAGCATTTGCAGTGTGTTTCATTTTTAAGAGCTTTTTTCTTGGAAGGTAAAATTGCTGAATTTGTAGCTGAAGGACAAGGGTTTTGCTGCTGCTGCAGACAATGTTGTGATGCTTTGCTTATAGGATCCAGTCAGTAAGAGTTGCTATTGATCGATTGTTCTGCACAGCTATGTTCCGATATGGATCTGGGTGATAGTGTCAGTGACCTTTATTGTTATTCCTGTTTTGTTAAGGATACTTTAGTGATATTTACTTAATTATATTTCTTGGTAAAAGTCTTTTACATCTGCTGAAGTTGAATTGTTTGTGTTTGCCTTAGACAGAGGTTAAATGAGCTTCAAATTGTATTCAGCCACAGCTGGAGGGGTGAAAGAGTGGCCAGTAGGTTAGATGTTTGCAGTGAAGAGATCTAGCACACAGAAGGTCAGGGTTTTGTGGCTGTATGACCAGACAGCATACCACATCTACTCTGTACCCTACTCCAGTGGTTTTAAGGTTTCCATGTGCTGGATCTCAATCACTTTTGATCTTGCTGATAGAAACTGGCACACAGCTGTCAGTAAACTTTCCTTGGGAAGAAATTAAGAACCCGTAGCCAAAGGGATTCTGAGAAGGACACCAGTTTAGCAAGTGAGACTCCAATCACTGTTAGCAGTGTTGGCACCATGTTGGCTTCCTCTACATCCGTTGCTTTCCAGGAGTTTAAAATATAAGAAGCTTTCCTGTTTTCAGGCCATGGGGTCAGGGTTTGATAGCACGCTTTTTTGGTGGAATCTTAGTTTGAGTGTCTGTGGCTCCTGCTGACAATTGGAGGTGTCAAGCTCAGATCAGCTCTGTCTCAAATCCTCCTAGAATAGTCTGGTAGGATTCAAACTCTTTCCTAGCCCTTCCCCAGTTGGAAGAGTCCTGCTGAGAGTTGTGACTGTCTTGTACTCCCTGTCACAAGGGCAAAGGTACTAAGACCTGCTTTGTTACTAAACTCATATGGAGTGAGCCAAATACTCCTTTTCCATGTCTTTTGAGATGGTTGAGTTCCATTCTTACGCTCCACTGTCCTCTACACATCCTGTCTTGGCTCTGATCTTGCAGCTCCAATGAATTTCACTCTGGTGAGCTGGCTGATGCAGAAGCCTAGCCAATTCCTGCTAAGCTCTAATGAGGCCTGGGAGTGTCTCCCAAAGCCTGTGGATTCCACTCCTTTCCCCTGAGATTCTTGGCAAAAATCAAAGCTTACAAAAATGTAAGCTGTAACTACCAAGGATGGCATTTGATGCAGCTGGCGTCATATAATGCAATAAAGCTGAAACTTGGATGATTGTCTAAAGTGAGTTTTCTTAGTTTGAAAAATACTGCTTCATATTTTCTTAGCTTCTCTTCTGCTGTTATTTCCAGGGATGATAAGAAAGATGGATTGAAGTTCTATACTGATCCTTCCTATTTCTTTGATCTTTGGAAAGAAAAAATGTTACAAGATACTGAAGATAAGAGAAAAGAAAAGAGAAGACAAAAGGTAAAAGCAGAAACATAATAGCAGATGTATGTATTACAGGTTGGTGTATGGGTATCCAGGCATAAAATTTGCTAGGTCACACTTACTGTGTGTGCGTGGAAACAATATTCCTCTTTATACATCTGTAGAATCAGCTGCTTCAGTTTTTATAGCTGATACTGACTATCTCAAGAAGTTGGCAAATTGATTTTTAGGAGGACTGTTAGTTATCTTCCAAGACACTTTCTTTAATCCTTTGCCAGTATCTGCTTATTAGTATTCAGCAAAATGTCCCCGTTGTGCTTTGGAGGAAGACACCATGATTTAAGAGGGAAGGAAAAAAGAGTTTGTGTTATGGCTTCCTTCATTTTCAGAAGTTCTTTATCCAGCAGCATCAGCTCCTGTAGCAAACTGTGAGTGTATCCACAAAGAAATACTTTGTTGGATTTTTTTTTCTTCTTAATGCCTTGATAGTAACTCTTCACTTACCTACGCCTGTTACAAGTTAGTAAGATTATAACACACAGCAAAATTACTACAACAAATTCAGCAACAAGAGAAGATTAATTTTTAGGAGTTATTTTCTTTGTTTCCTCTAAGTTTAAAACCAATTAAAAAAAAAAGGCTTTTTCATAGAAAAGTGCCTTCAGTCCTTCTAGAATGTCTTCAGCAGTTGGATCCAAGATGTGTGTTCTGATGCAATCAAGATTTTCTTCATGGATTTTAATTCTGAAGGAAGAATTCAGTTGCTACTTTTGCAGCTTCTTTGTGGTCATTTTTAAAATATCAGATCTGAGGGCTTTAAGATGTTTTGAGAATAATTATGAAAAAACCCTCCACAACAACATCAACAAAAAAACCCCCAAACTTTGAAGCAATGACTGCCTCTCTTACCTGGCAGAAGGTGCCCTTTTAGAGGGGTTCAGTGAGAGATAAGAGATTTAAAATGAATACGAACAAGACACAGACTGCTCAGAGGAAATAGAAGGAAGCTACATATTTATCTTTTATATTAGCATACCTATACATAGAATCATAGACTTATAAGGTTGGAGAAGACCTTTATAGATCATTGAGTCTAACACTAACCCAGCTACCATGACCACTAAACTATATCCCAAAGAGCTACATATACCTCCAGGCATGGCAGCTACCACCTCCCTGGGCAGTCTGTTCCAGTAAGTTAGCACTCTTTCAATAAAGAAATTTTTCCTGATGTCCAATCTAAACCTCCCCTGGCACAACTTAAACCCATTTCCTCTTGCCCTATCGCTAGTTACTTGGGAGAAGAAACCAACACTGGCCTCACTACAACCTCCTTTCTGGTGGTTGTAGAGAGCAGTAAGATACATGTGTATGTTTAAACAGGTAGCATAATATATCAGCATACATATACATGTAATATATGAGTACCATAATGCCTAATATGTGAATATACATGCTAAAGTATATTTGTGTATATACATCCTGTGTATAATGTGTGTATATTTATCCTAATATGCATTGTACCTGCTAAGAAATCAAATTGTAGGCCCTGACTGGGAAGCCTACTAGTCTACTTTTATAAAATTCCATTGATTCCTTTGTTCCTGTTGCTAACCAAAACTTTCTGATTACCACATTTTTAAACAAACCTTAAAGACTTGGTTTAACTAAAGTTTTTGGTGAAGTAATAGTTTTCATAGAATCGCTTAGGTTGGAAGGGACCTTAGAGATCATCTGCTCCAGCATCCCTGCCATGGGCAGGGACACCTCGCAGCTAGACTCAGCTGCTCAAGGCCTCATCCAGCCTGGCCTTGAACAACCCCAGGAAGGAGACATCCACAGTCCCCCTGGGCAGCCTATTCCAGAGTCTCACCACCCTCAGACTGAAGAACTTCTTCCTAAGATCCAGTCCAAATCTACTCTCCCTCAGCTTACGACCTTTTCCCCTTTTTCTGTTGCTTAGACACCCTTATAAAAAGTCCCTCTCCAGCCTTACTGCAGCATTTCTTCAGCTATTGGAAGGCAGCAGTAAGGTCCCCGCTGGAATCTTCTCGTCTCCAGGCTGAACAGCCCCAGCTCCCTCAGCCTGTCCTCACAGAAGAGGTGTTCCAGCCCTTGGATCATCTTTGTGGCCCTCCTCTGGACTAGGTCAAATGGCTTTGTGTCCTTCTTTTATGATGGGGACACCAGAACTGGACAGAGTATCACAGTATAACCAAGGTTGGAAGAGACCCCAAGGATCATCAAGTCCAACCTGTCCCAACAGACCCCACAACTAGACCATGGCACCAAGTGCCATGTCCAATCTCCCCTTGAACACCTCCAGGGACAGCGACTCCACCACCTCCCTGGGCAGCCCATTCCAATGACGAATGATTCGCTCAGTGAAGAACTTCTTCCTCACCTCGAGTCTAAACCTCCCCTGGCACAGCTTGAGACTGTGTCCCCTTGTTCTGGTGCTGGTTGCCTGGGAGAGTATTCGCGTTTAAAAGTTCTGAAAGAAACCATCAGGTCTTCCAGTTAGGAGTATGCCTCCAAAATGTCTTCTGTTTTGAGGGGTATCTCAGTATTGAATATTAGAGTTGGAAGAGCTTGAGCAAATATTTTCAGCAGAAGCTATCATCTAAAGCAAAGTACTGGAAAATATTCCCAGGGTTACTTGTATGATGGTATGCAAATGTGTATGCAAGGTTATAATCCAGCTATATTCTCAGTGTGATAAGGCACAGAGCTTGTTATGAGACTGGAAACAATTAAAGCAGCTCTCATTCTCTGCTTTAGTTGTTGGGTTTTAGAATTTAATTCATTATTCCTTTATGAAAAAATACACAGGGATAATTGCACCCTTTGGGTTTTTTCCTCCCACCTTTTCCCCCTTCAAATTTAGATCTGTTTGGTAGAGAAAGGGATAAAATGAAACCGCTATTAAAAAATAATAATTCTGATTTAATATTAAAAAGGAGGAAAAAAAAAAAGCAAAATCTTTTTAAAAGTAGAAAAGATTATTGCTTGATAATTTTTTGGATAGTTTTAGGGAGAGTTTTAGACATCCACTTTATATATCAAATTTAACTTTAGTTTATGCTTTAGGCAACACTTCTCGCTTATTTCCACCCATGGTATATTGATTGTAGATTTTGTCTCATTGCAGTCTACAAAGCAGATGTAAAATAAGCTGAGTTCCAACCCTGTAGAATTATAGCCTTACATAAACAAAAAATATTACCTTTTGATTACTTCTACCTCAAGTGCTATTTGATCTGATTAAATAGATAAGAAGACCAAGTATGAGGAAAGCAGCATAGATTTCAGTTTGCATGGACAGTTGTCACTTTGACAGGAGAAAATCTGACTTCTGGTTTTCCAGAAGCTGGTGTGACAAATGAGCTTTGTATCGTCTGGAACCTTTAGAGAGCTGGAGATTGGGTGAGATGTCTCACAGGCACTGTTCATTACACAGGCTGCTTAAACAGATTCTGGTTTTCTTTTGTTCTTGTTCTTTGTGGTAGCATTTGCCAGGAATTAATGCAGGGCATCTATAAACAATTTCGTGCCTGAAGTTGTGTTGTAAATCTAAGTGAGAATTCTTTATGCAATTTGTACTATGCAGAAGCACAAAACATGGAAGTTGTTGAGAAACTGTGCAGCTGAAATAGATGTGTATTGTTTAGCAAATTATGAACTAGACATCCAAATGCAGTCCTGCTAAGCTAACTAAGTATAGCTGGGTTTTAGCCCCTATTTGTCATGCAGTCAGTGAAGCCTGAGCGTACTCCTTGCACCAGGGAATTAGTTTTCTGATGTTATTTTGCTAATTTGCCTTAAATGCTTGAGCTGTTGCAGCAGCAGGTTTGTGAGGAGTTTCATTTTCTTGCCTTCAAATGCCCCATTTATTGTCTCTGTATTCAGTTAACTGCAGAGATTCAACACAGGCTTTCTCTGGTTTGGCTTTCAAGTGAACTTTTGCTCTGAAGAGAACTTACTTTAATTATTTAAGTTTGAAAACTGTGCCAAATCCTCTCTTGCTGTTTGGTGGAGTTGGCTTGGTTGGTTGGGGCTTTTTGTGGGGTTGGTTTTGGTGGGTTTTGTTTGGGTGTTTTGGGTTTTGCTTGGGTGTTTTGGGTTGTTCTGTTGTTGTTGTTTAGTTGTTTTGGTTTGTTTCTGGGGGGCAAATGGTTTCTGCCAAAATCCCAGTAGATCAGTACCTAAGAGATAAAATTAAAGTTAATATTGACTTGTGCATATACCAGTAATAGTCTGAATTGAATGACTGTAGTAGAAAAAGGAAGGTTGTTGTTTTACTTCATTGTTCTCAGTTTTTATTCTGATGAATGCTTGTTTGTTTAAGTAGCTGGAAATCTTAATATTTGGAGGGCTTTACTTAAAAAAAAAATCATTCTCCATTTCTTGTGCCTGATAGGATCTGAAGTCAGGGAAATACTCTAGGCTCATGCTTCCAGTGTTTTGAGAATATTGCAAGTACTTACTGAAGCTACTTTCTGTTACTAGCACAACTACTCTTTATTAAGTTGCCTGAAACATAATTTCCTAACTCTTGATGCAAATATCAGAATTAACTTAACTCTGAGGGCTGAAATGTGTCTGTGTTTGCTGGAATAATTTCTTGCCAACAGCTGAATGATGTACCTGTTTTCTGGCTTAACCTACAGCATCCACTTCTCTGCCACAGCTTCTATTACACTCGTTTAAAGGATGTAACTCTCCTTAATATTGCTGGGCTTACCTAAGAAATGTTTCTAACTAGTTATTTTGAAAGGTTTCAGCTCCCTTAGAACTCGTGTCATTGTCCTGGGCACTGAAACCAGGGTTGTCGCCATTGTTTGTCAAGGTAATTGAAGCATTACGGGAACGATGTAAAACTGCTCTATTTGAGGTATATGTAGTTAGAGGTATATATATAGTTTTGTCAGCTGCTAGTAATTGGCCTGCCCCACTGTTTTTGAAGAAATAAAGTGTTTTAGAGACATCTATGATGTACCCTTTTGGTGAGACTGCCTTTCTAGCTATTTACCTTTACTTTGGAGGCAGAGAATCAGCAATAAAATGTTTGCATATCAGCATTTCACAGACCTCTTTACTAAGTACAAATGGTTATGACCACATTCATGGAATATCAATATAGTTATTTAACAAGGAACTATTCTTCTAGCAGCCCAAAGTATAATATGGATTTATTAATAAGTAAAACATATTTAACCTATTTATGAATTAGTATGCCAAGATGTGGGCTCTAGAGGGAATCAGAAAAAAAACCCAGTACCTTCATAAATGCTGAAAAAAGGAGCAGCACAAATATCCTCCTTGGTTTGGATCGAGCAGACCTTATTTTTTCCCCTACTGAAGCTGCAATATAGTTTTTATATTCACACCAAGTAGTCAAAAGTAGGTGAGAGAGGTCAGAGAGGTGTGGAAGCATTGAGCTCACTGTTAGGAAATCTTAACTGATGGATAAACACTGACAGTGATTTGGCCTGATATTATATAGAAAGATTTAAAAACCTAAACAGGCTGATTTGTCATGAAGCTGTCAAGCTCTAATATATTACTGGCCTGAATATTACTGACACATTCAGAGAGGATTAGTGTCACTCATCTTTATGTAAGATAATGGGAAACAATGATGAAGGAAAACTAGGAAGAATTTTGGTACTTAGTTCTAAGAAGGTAGAGGAAACTCAAGCAAACAAGAAATGCTTTCACATAAACTATGAAATAGGGAAGGGTTTCAAAATTTTCCACGCTTCACCAAGGTCTCAAGTGATTGTGACCTTAACAGGTAACCAAAATAACCCTGAGCAAATCCAACATATTCTCACAAGACAGATCTGCAGGAGAAGGAAATTATAGGTGATACAGGTCAGTCTAAATAAAGGGCATGTGACGCCAGAAGAATTTGAACTTTGTGGTTTTTTAAAATCAGTCACATTTCTGATTGAGAAGAACAGCAGTGCCCTATCACAGTAGCATGTGCATCCTACAGGAGGAGGGCAAAGAAGCAGTCTTATTACTAAGGAGGTTGATAGCATAAGGAGATATTTTCATTTTCAGTGCAGAGAAATTGTGTGAAGACTTGGCTTCATCTGTAAATCTGGTCTTATTTTCATGCCCTCTAACTGCGTGTTAACCAGCTTTTTCCCTTTCCCTGTTTTTCTCTCTTTGCATGCTTTATTTCTTCCCTTGGAACACTAGGAGCAAAAGCGTATAGATGGCACCACCCGTGAGGTGAAAAAGGTTAGAAAAGCCAGGAACAGACGCCAGGAGTGGAATATGATGGCATATGACAAAGAGCTTAGACCTGACAACAGGTTGTCTCAAAGTGTGTACCATGGAGCGTCTTCCGAGGGATCACTGTCCCCAGATACTAGGTCTGTTCACGGCACGTTTGTTTGTTATACCACAGTTGTATGTTCAGACATACTAAGTAGAATTAGGTGGGTTTGCAGGTCGGGAGTAGTTAGAATAGACAAAACGTATGATGCATGTTCTGAAGTGCTTCTCAAATTTATTTAAAGCACAAATAGCAGGCTCTGTAACGTTTTGGTTTTCCTTCCTCAGCTTCAGATGAGTGTTTTCTTCTCATAACATTATGCACTCTAGTGAGATGCTTGCTGCAGTTGATCGTGAGTAGTTGTAGTTACACAAGCATTTCACACGGAATCACACAGAAACCTTCAGGTTGGAAAAGACCTTCAGGATCACCAAGTCCAACCAGTAGCCCTACTCTACAAGGTTCACCCCTAAGCCACATCCCCAAGTACCACATCCAAATGACCTTTAAACACATCCAGGGTTGGTGACTCAACCACCTCCCTTGGCAGCCCATTCCCATGCCTGACCACTCCTTCTGTGAAAATTTTTTCCTAATGTCCAGTCTAGACCTGCCCAGTTGCAGCTTGAGGCCATTCCCTCTTGTTCTATCACTAATTACCTGTGAGAAGAGACCAGCACCAGCCTCTCCACAATGTCCTTTCAGGAAGTTGTAAGAGAGTGATGAGGTCTCCCCTCAGCATCCTCTTTTTAAACTAACCATCACCAGCTCCTTCAGTTGCTCTTCATAAGATTTATTCTCCAGGCCCTTCCCCAGCTTCATTGCCCTCCTCTGCACTGGCTCCAGCACCTCCACATGTCTCTTGTATTGAGGTGCCCAAAACTGGACACAATACTCAAGGTATTGAGCTGAGTACAAGGGGACGATCACCTCCCTACTGCTGCTGGACACAGCATTTCTGATACAAGCCAGGATGCCATTGGCTTTCTTGGCCACCTGGGCACACTGCTTGCTCGTATTCATTTGCTTGTTGATTAGAACCCCCAGGTCCCTTTCTGCCAGACAGCTTCCCAGCCACACTTCCCCAAGCCTGTAGCATTGCTTGGGGTTGTTGTAACCCAAGTGCAGGACCTGGCATTTGGCCTTGTTGAAGCTCATCCCATTAACGTTGGCCCAATGATCCAATCTATCCAAGTCCCTCTGTAGAGCCTCCCTACCTTCGTGCAGATCAACACTGCCACCTAACTTGTTGTCATCTGCAAACTTACTGATGACACACTCTATACCTTCATCAAGATCATCAATACAAGGTACTGTCAGTACCTCTTCCTTTGTGTCTAGTTTGTCATGTTATGAGGCTGATAGCTTAAATATTTTCCTGTGGTCTGCTCAGCTGAGCATACTTTTGCCTCTGACAGAATGCTTGAATGGAAGAATAGTTCAGCTTTATGGATGTCTAAAAAGCAAGCGATGAAACCAGATGCAACGTTATCACTTGTCACAGCAAAACTCCCTGCTTAGGGACACACAGCAGAATTCATCTTCATTGACTGAGATTCCCTTTGAACTCAGTGAGAGTTGCCTTCTCCTGCTGTACACCAGAAGTCTGATTTTTTTCACTAGAGGATTTTCCCACTTTATTTCTTCTGTTGGGGTTAATTTCAAGCAGTAATGTTAGGAATAGAATCTACTGGAAAAAGTATGTGACAAATTAGTGTTTCAATTGTTGAGTGGCCAGGCTGAGGAAGCAGCAACCACAGCAGATGTGCAGACTCATACTTTCGGTCTGCTGTCTAATGGAGTTTAATTAAAATAATTACAAAAAAAAAAAGAGAAAAAATCTCATCAGACCTTTGTATATTTAATGTTTTGGTGTTTGTGAAGAATAATAATCTTGTAATTGAAAGAAAAAATTGGAAGAGAGTTGTTACTTCTGCTTCAATGATATATATTCAGACCCCTTTTCTCTGAAACATTTTAATTACCAATTCTTTTTCTCCCTCCACGTTTTCTAGTTAAAACCATTGCCTTCTATTTGTCAGTCTGTAATGTTTGACTAAAGCTATCCCTTACATAGATGAATGTTGGTAGAATGACGTTGATGTGCAGCTAGCAAGTGCAAGATAGGGAAATTTTTCATCATGAATTTGTTTCACACGTTTCAAATCTTTCTCTAGCTTTAACACCTTTCCCCCTCCCCCTCCCCCCACCCAGGATTCCCAAGTTGAAGTAATTGTATTAAAGTGATTTGTTTTTACCTCCCAGCAGCTTCACCGTGTGTTGGACTGTTTGCAGATACTCGGAATATTTGCTGTCTGTAGGATTTTGTTCTTAATTTATTATTTTTTTTAGTGGAAATTGTAGGGTGCATCATCTTGTTGGACACAGATGTTGTGGTACAATATATCTTGAAGAGTTAATTTTGTGAGTGGTAATGAGGTGCAAAGAAGACTTTTGGGGTTTTGTCTTAGGATACTCTTAGCAGTAGGAACTAAGCTATGAACTTACCCCATACATATGGAAAAAAATACTGGTTTTGAAAACTTATTTGTGCTGACAGCTATTGCCTCAGCAGTGTTTAACAAATAAGGTCCCAAAGAAGTGGTTTTGGCTATATTGTGATTCTTATTTAATGCTAAAGTAAAACAACCCAAACCCTCGTGTGTCGTCTTTGCTGATTTAAAGACTAGTGCATTGAATTTTCACATCCAAGTGTCCAGGCTGTGGCAATTGATAATGTATTTGTTATACCTGTTGTACTTTAGAGAGAGAAACACAAGCTGAATCCAAACAGAAACCAGCAAATTAATGTGAGAAAAGTAAGAACAAGAAAAGAAGAGTGGGAGAGAAGGAAAATGGGCATTGAGTTCATGAGTGACGCAAAGAAAATGGAGCAGGCAGGAAGCATTAAAGAGGACAAAATGCCCAAAGGGTTTGTTATTTTGTTTTAATCAAAGCCCTGGCTTTTTGTTGCTTACCTTGCTTCCAGTCTCACAGATAAGTGCATCAGTTTACTGTGTTCACTAAAAGCCAGGCTGTACCATTGCTCATTACTAAAACAACCATTTGCAGTAATGGGATGAAGAGATCCTTTTGCTCCCTCTCTTGGGCCTATTTGACAGAGCATCCTCGACTTTGTATCTTTATGAACTCTCTGCTCAACTAATATTTGCATTTCCCAGTTTCTCTAAGCCTTTCCAGCAAAATTAATTGTGCAAACAATCAAAAGCATTTCCTAACTTTTGAAATGGGCTTTCTCTGCTTTGGTGAAATACATTCTGCGTAATTGCGAGTGCTTGCAATATTGCTTTCCCTTTGCTGCTGCCATTGTCACCTTAAGGTGAGCCTGATTAAGTATTTTAATCTCCAACTGTCAAAGTCATTGGCAGAAACAATATGCCTCCTCATGGCTGGTAAAATATTCTAAAGTCTGGTGAAAGGTCTTACACTTTTTGTTGTAGGACATTTTGCATGCAGCTAATATACTGAAATATGGAAAGTGTTCTTTTATGCTGACTTTTAGACTAATTCCTTTTCAAGTTGTGTTAAGCTGAACCATGATTTTGTGTGTTTGGTTGTTTTGTTTCGTTTTGTTGTGTTTGTTCTTGATTTTATTTTTTTTCCCCTGTGGACTTGCAAGTGAATGGTGCTTGGTAAGCAGGGAGTCCTGTTGCAAGAATAATTCTGACTGCATTCCTTTTAGCTTTTCTTTGTGACCTTTTAAATCATGCCTTGTTTCGCTCACATAATCTGTTCTTCTGCATCCCTTTACTTTGATTGTAGGTCTCATGCATCTGATGTTACAGATTATTCTTATCCTGCTACTCCGAATCATTCCCTCCATCAGCAGATAGCAATGCCTTCATATGGAACAGGAGATGGTCCACAGTACATGGCAGCATCCCAAAGCCATGAGCATGAATACAGACCACCTTCCACCACTGTACGACATGCTACTCTAAACAGACCTCAGCAACCACCTCCACCTCCACCCCAGCCTGCAGATGGCCAACATAGCTCAGTACCTGTGGTACCAGCAGAATATGGGTAAAACTCCTGGTGTCTTCTAGTCAGTTCTGGACAAAACTAAGGGGATGCATGGCTTTCATAACCATCATGACATATGATGCATACACACTGAAAGACCCCAAGTAGATTAGTTATCTGTCTGGGGAGGACAGAAAGAAATTGGCATAATTTCTGTGTGTGAAGTGAATTTAAGTAAAAGCAGAAATAATGAACTGTGTACTGAATGTGGTGAAATCAATCTGCTTGCAAAATATTGAGTTCCTAATGTAGTATTAAGGAAGAGATAATTTTCCTTTGAAGTGGAAAATGGTTGCAGCATAATTTGTGTAGTATCTTAAACTTCAGGAAATGTGCAGAAAAAGTGCTGCAGAATGTGATCAATGTGGCAGTCTGGGTTGCATCCCTGAAATGTTTCTTTAAAGGAGTTTATGACAGAATTGGAAGGCATCTCCTCAGACACAGAATCAGGTCTCCTACTGCCACAGAAAGCTCTTTAATCCAAGCTATGAATTTTTCTAACTCCCACGTAGATATTTTGACTGAATGCACTCTGAAGGAAGACTTGCTCCGTGGTACTGGCTGTTGAATAGCAAGAAAACATCTGTTTTCTAACCAGTCTGTGCCTGCTTGTTCTTTTGCTTAAATATCTTAAACTTCCAAGGTGTAACCCTGGGAAAGCTGTAATCATTCCTGCTGCTGTTTTAAACTAAGCAAGCCAAGGTTTTTCAGCTTGACTTGCTGCATCCTGGGAAAGCATTTGTGTGGTTCATGACTTTTCATGCTGTAGTTATGCTACGATTGGCTGCTCCAACCTGAACTTTCTCTGTTATTTCCAGTTTGTAACGGAAAGACTTGTGCTTAGTTCCCAGGTACAGGACCACTGCCAGTGTTACCACAATTGTCATACATTCACAGAATCATAGAATGCAATAGGTTGGAAAGAACCTCTAGAATTCATCTAGTCCAACCTCCCTGCAGTAAGCAGGGGCATCCCCAACTAGATCAGGTTGTTCAGAGCCTCGTCAAGCCTGACCTTGAATGTCTCCAGAGATGGGGCCTCCACCACAACCTTCCTGGGCAACCTGTTCCAGTGTCCCACCCATCTTCATAGTAAAGAACCTGTTCCTATTGTCCAATCTAAATCTACCTTCTCTAGTTTAAAACCACTGCCCCTTGTCCCTGTACTACATGCCTTTGTAATCCCTCCCCAGCTCTCTTCTAGGCCCCCTTCAGGTACTGGAAGGCCACTATTAGGTCTCCTCAGAGCTTTCTCTTCTCCAGGCTGATGACACCCAATTCTCTCAGTATATCTTTGTAGGAGAGGTGCTTCAGCCCTATGATCATCTTTGTGGCCCTCCTCTGGAGCCTCTCCATCAGGTCCATGTCCTTCTTGTGCTGAGGGCCCCAGAGCTGGACCAGATCACAGTAGAGTGGCAGAATCACTACTCTTGATCTGCAGGCCACTCTTCTTTTGATACAGTCCAGGTTACAATTTGCTTTCTGGAATGCAAGTGCCGATTGCTGGCTCACGTCCAGCTTCTCATCCACTGCTGACAACGATTTTCATCTACCATTGACAGTGATGACATTCAGTGCTAAGTTGACATATATCATTGAATGTCATCAGTAACTTTCCTTCAATCTTGTCTCCTATATCTAGTACTTTACCTACTTCATAACTCTTAATTCCCAATTTTTTCTGCTTAAAAATTCTTTTAATGGCATTTTAACAAAGAGATCAGCTCTTCTCTGTTCCTCCTCTTGAATGAATAATTGGAATGAATCAGTTTAATTACATAATATTTAAATCAATAAACTTGACTAAAGTCAGGGGAGGCCCAGGGATGTGGTTGAGGTCCCATTCCTAGAGACATGCAAGATCACACTCGATGTGGCTCTGGGCAGCCTGATCTAGTTGGAGGTGTCCCTGCTCACTGCAGGGGAGTTGACAAAATAACCTTTGAGGGTCCCCTCCAAGCCAATGCAATCTGTGAATCTGTAAAGAGCCACATGAAATGTATGGCAGACCTTTGGGTAAACCTTGCCATTCATACTTTCCTTTGTGCTTCATGCCTCTATCTTTTATTGTTTTTTAATGTTTGCTCTAATGCTTGGTCTTCTGTGGAAGTTATAGGCTTAGTCTACAGGTTTGGTCCCTTCTTCACAGGCATTGTGCTTCATGTTCTCACAGAGCAGCTGTATGGCAACAAGCATAGCTTTATGCCTAACTAGGCAGGACTGTTAAGTTAAAAATCTCATGCTGGAGAGCTGGAAGAACACTGTCTTTAACTTTGTCATAGGCTTTAAATCTCAATGTATTATCAATATTTGCCAGTTCATGTGTTTGTAATCACTTTCATGATTAGCTCAGCAGTTCAAATTCCTTTGAATCTGGTTTTAGCTGAGGTTGGATGGGAGCAGTTTAAGGGGTGGTGATTCTCTAAGCCCTGACTTCAGTACATGAAATGTTTTTGTTTTGTTTTATATAGGATGCTTCCAGCTCAGGTGGTGGATTATTACAATCCTGCAGGTCCTCCCCTCCTCCTCCCCCCTATGATTCCTTCAGCACAAACTGCATTTGTTAGTCCCCTTCAGCTTCCTGTGCCACCTTCCCATTCTGGACTGGTGAGCGGCTCTCCATACGCAGCTACACATCCTCCTCCTTCTAGTGGGCTTGTTGTCACTGCTCCTCCTCCTCCCGGCCCACCTCCTCCCCCTCCAGGCCCTCCTGCTGCAGGTTCATCCCTCTCTTCCTCCCCAATGCATGCTCCCCCAGCTACAGAGGCAAAACGCCATGAACCCGCGCAGCCGCCGATAAGCGACGCACGGAGTGATCTTCTTGCTGCCATTCGGATGGGTAAGTGAAGACTGACTCTCAGTTACTTTTGGTTGATTGGTTGGTATGCAGTGAAAGCAGTGTGTCTTCCAGTGATCTGAGTTCATGGCTTCTATTCCCAGCTTGGCAGAATATCATTGAGAGACTAGTTAGGCACAGGTACCATGCACCTCTTCTAATCATCCCTGACTGGGATCTCTGTCTAATACCTAAGGATGTACAGCTTTGTCCCACATATTCTACTGTTTGGGTGGACATAATCAAATAAAAACAGTGCTTGTGTTCATGATGTAAAGTAGGCAGTAAATATACTTGGGTTTTTGCTTCTGGTCAGAGTTCTCCCACACCAGGCTTCAGATCTTCAGAACAAGAGGACGCAGTCTCAAGCTGCACCAGGGGAGGTTTAGGCTGGAGGTTAGGAAGAAGTTCTTTGTAGAAAGAGTGATTTGCCATTGGAATGGGCTGCCCAGGGAGGTCGTGGAGTCACCATCACTGGAGGTGTTTAGGAAGAGACTTGGATGGGGTGCTTGGTGCCATGGTTTAGTCAATTAGGTACTCTCAGAGGTCTTTTCCAACCTGGTCCTGTCCTGTCCTGTCCTGTCCTGTCCTGTCCTGTCCTGTCCTGTCCTGTCCTGTCCTGTCCTGTCCTGTTCTGTTCTGTTCTGTTCTGTTCTGTTCTGTTCTGTTCTATTCTATTCTATTCTATTCTATTCTATTCTATTCTATTCTATTCTATTCTATTCTATTCTATTCTATTCTATTCTATTCTATTCTATTCTATTCTATTCTACTCTATGGTGTTGGGTGATAGGTTGGACTTGATGATCTCAAAGATCTTTTCCAACCTAGTTAATTCTGTTCTATTTCTATTCTATCTCTGTATTTTTACCGATGAGTAATGGCTGTTCCTGACTTTGCTTACAGTATGGAGCTGTAGGTCAGTGGTATTTCCAAATACAATTATGGAAACGTTCATCTTCAGATGAAAAGGACCTGTACGGTCTTGAATATTGGGTTTTAACACGTCGTTGGCAGTTTGAGAAGCCTACAAGTCTTCGATCTCTGAGAACAGATTCCAATCTAGTCTAAGTCAGTGATTTCCCCTTTTCCCTTCTTCCTAAACCTATTGTTGGAACACAAAAAGCTCACCGATGTCAATATGAAATTGAAAATCCCTTCTGCGGAGCACTTTGTCTGAGAGTAATTGTCTCTGCAGGAATCCAGCTGAAAAAGGTGCAGGAGCAACGCGAGCAAGAAGCGAAGCGGGAGCCCGTTGGAAACGATGTGGCAACCATCCTTTCAAGGCGCATTGCGGTGGAATACAGCGATTCCGATGATGACTCGGAGTTTGATGAGAACGACTGGTCGGATTGAGCCCGGCCCCAGCTCAGCACCGAGCCAGGGCTGGGCTTCAGCGGTTACTTTCTTAGCACGATGTCAAGCAGGGCATTGACACGTATTACAGCTAGCGATCAAAGTGCTAAAATCGAGTTGGTGTTATTCAGAATGCCGTAGCTTAGCAACTCTGGTAACAATGATGTGACGATGCTTAATGCAGCACAGAAACTCGTCTTACTTTCAGTATTTACTGCATAATACTCAAGTGCCACTAAATGTAGCAAATCACGTGCTGCGTGCAAAATATGCTGCAGTTGTTGCACTGTTACAGAACCAGCATTTTGTTTTGTTTTCCTGATCTGGAAAGGGTAAAAAATATATATATATGGTTGGTTGGTTGTTTTTAATTGACTTTACATCTTATTCTTTTAGTTATGTAAGCAACTTAGGTCCTTGTGAATTGGTCTGGTTGTTAGTCTTTGAGGGCAGATAACTATGACTGAAATGTTGAGTTCCCTAAAATATGACTTCTAGGTTTTTTGATTAGTTATTGCTAATTATGTCCACCCTAGTCTATTTACAATCACTTCTGGGCTTAGGTGTTTGTTGGGGTTTGTTTTTTGCATACAGAATTGATTTTTATGTAATCTTTCTTTTTATCTTAAAACCATAGCAGATGATGGAAGGTGTGTTTTGAGGAAGCGAATCCACGTGCTCCAAAAGGAACACTTTGTGAGCAAAGTGGCTAAGTTTGCAGCAGTACCAGCTGTGGGTCAATGGCTGCTTGTTGGGTAGAGTACTTGGGGGGGGAGTGGTGTGTGGATCAGGTGGGTAGTGGATGCACATCCATGTTACAAATGATGGATAAAATACTTGGAGAGCCTTTCAGTTCTACAACACTGACCAACAACAAAGACTTCAGGACAGGTGTGGTTGAAGCCATACAGCTCTTGCAGTGTGGAGATGCTACTGTGTTATGACTAAAGATTGGAACAGTGGAGATCTAGTGATCAGATACATTTCACAAGTATTAAACTTGGTCTCTATACCTGCTAGGTATAAATGTCTGTAAATAAGTTTTTGTTGATGACTTGTACATGTATAGTCACAACAGGTAGTTTTCAGTTTCCTGTAGTACATTTGCTCAAAACTGCTCTCACTTTGAATGTATTTTTTTCCTGGTGCATCTCATTGATAAAAGACTGGCAGTTCAAACAGTTTCAATGGCTGTTTAGGTCCTATGCCATAAATACACACACTTGTTTGCTCCTTCCCTAGGAACAGTTGCTGCCATACAGTCTCCTTTGGCTCTGTGTTCTTCAAACCCAATTCCTTTTTCTGCAGTACAGTATTAAAATTTCTTTCCCCCTTTTATTATTTTTTTTTCCATCTTGTTTTTTTCCCCCTTTTCTTTTTTCTTTTCTCTGAACTGAGTCAGGCTGTTGCTTTACCTAATGAGGCTTTAAAAGATGTATTTATAGCAGGGGATGAGTTCTTTTCCTTACAGTTCTTTGTAACTGAAGTCTATGTAATTCTAGGTCTAACATTTGGTAAAGTCCCTTTGTTCTGTGAGGCTCTGTCCTTTAAAAGAAAGAAAGAGGAAAAAAAAAACCAAGTAAATAAGTATGTAAAATAAAGAGAGATCTGAAAGATAATTATCTAACCTGTGTTGACACAATTAACAGTTTTAGTCCTGAGAATGTAACAGTCTTAACACAATGTTTGCATGTGAACTATTGGCTATTGCATTGCTGTTAAATCTGTGTATGGTTTTTCCATCTGTGGTGGTTTTCTTTATGGTTGGGTGGTATCATACCTCCTCCATGTCAGTGTTAAAATTTGTCACATAAAGAAAGACTGATTGCTGCATCGTGGTGAGCAGCTACAGCTCTTGGTAATTGGTGGAGATGAAGGTACTCAAATCCTTTTCAGTTGGAGCTGAGCTTGTCTTAGCCTTAAAAGACAGAGCAAAAGTCTGATTTTATTTTGTGTCCTGGAATCTGAGGTCTGTGTGCCCACCACAGAGGACAGGATGCAGGCCAGAGCTCTGATGGTGGTTTTGATCCCTGGCTAGAGATGGTTTGTTTTGATCATCACGGTGTTTGCACAGCGGTTTGCAAAGTGATTCTTTGGACGGGCAGGCTGAAAGCACAGCTGGGACTGCAGTGTTACGTCTCTGTGTGAGCTGGGAGGATGCTCTCTTTTGATACGTGCTGAAACAAAATACCTCAGCAGAAAATTCTTTCCAAGCTAGTGGCATTTGATAGGACAGAAGATATATTTTGTGAGAACAGAAGTTGGATGTGTCTGGATTTTTGTAATTTGTGTTGATTTTAAACAATGAGCATTAAACAAGCAATCAGTCCTGGCCAGCTAAGGTAGTGTAGGTTTTTCAGTCGTAGTAGCCAACCTGTTTTTCTGAACCTGCAATGTTGTCATTTTCCTTTTGGTATTTTATTAATAACATGTGAATTGAATTTAGTGTAAATGTAAACTAACCTTATTCTAAGCTGGTTTTATCAGTTCTATCATACTTTAAGTAAAAAATATGAATAAAATCTCACTTTTGAGCCTGGCTGTCTTTCCTTAAGATTAGTTTGTAAGTTAGTTTTGCTGTTAATCTTTATCCATTGTTTATAAATGGTGGAAAAGAAACTGTAAGCCTTCCAAATGCTGTCTGTGATCCCAGGAACCCTGAGTTTGCTAAGATGGATGGTGGAGTCTACAGAACCAGACTCCTTTGAGGTACTGCTGCTGCTCCTCCTAACATGCATACTTTATTCTTTTGCAACCTTGATTCAAGCTGGTGCAAACAGGTATTCATTTCCCTGCAGGCAGCTTTACTTTGTCTTCAGTGAAATACATTAAACAGCATCTTTGCTTGCAGAAAGCACAGGACAATGTATGAGGCGTATTAGCAAGTCTCCTCCTCTGCTTCTTTTAATGACCCTTTGTAGATTAATGACACCAAGCACAATAGTGTCAAATGCAAACCTCTGGTCTGCCTACTAGAAAAATAATCTTAATTTAATCTTTTAGTTGTAGTGAGGCTAAAACCTGGTTTGGTAACAGGAGGGGCTGCTTTCTTGTCTTAAACTGGGAAGAACTTACATAAAGCATTTCACTGGGATGAACTTGCATAAACCGTTTGTGTAATACAGTAGCCTAATTGTAAATTAAACAGATTTGTTTATGCATCTTAGCTGTAGTTGTTTCCTGGGAAAATAAATTAATCTTTACCCTGTTCAGCTGTGCCAATTCCAGTCCCTCTGGCGCTTGGTGCTTATTTCACTGAAATTTTCCATCGTTGATTTGAACTTAATTCAGGTAATTTAGAGCAGAGACATCAGTTTACACGGAAACTGAAAACACAAGCCTGCAATTCTTTTTTCCAAGGCTATCTTGGTAAAGCATTTCAAACTGCTCATGCTGGGTTCTGCACATTGGCCACAGCAGCCCCATGCAGTGCTACAGGCTGGGGTCAGAGTGGCTGGAGAGCGGCCAGGCAGAGAGGGACCTGGGGGTACTGGTTGATGGTAGGCTGAACATGAGCCAGCAGTGTGCCCAGGCAGCCAAGAAGGCCAGTGGCATCCTGGCCTGCATCAGGAAGAGTGCAGCCAGCAGGAGCAGGGAGGTCATTCTGCCCCTGTACACTGCACTGGTTAGGCCACACCTTGAGTCCTGTGTCCAGTTCTGGGCCCCTCAGTTTAGGAAGGATGTTGTCTTGCTGGAACGTGTCCAGTGAAGGGCAACAAAGCTGGTGAGGGGTTTGGAACACAAGCCCTATGAGGAGAGGCTGAGGGAGATGGGGTTGCTTAGCCTGGGGAAGAGGAGACTCAGGGGTGACCTTATTGCTCTCTACAACTACCTGAAGGGAGGTTGTAGCCAGGCAGAGGTTGGTCTCTTCTCCCAGGCAGCCAGCACCAGAACAAGAGGACACAGTCTCAGGCTGTGCCAGGGCAGGTTTAGGCTGGATGTTAGGAAGAAATTCTATGCAGAGAGAGTGATTGCCCATTGGAATGGTCTGCCCAGGGAGGTGGTGGAGTCACCGTCATTGGAGGTGTTCAGGAGGAGACTTGATGGGGTGCTGGGTGCCGTGGTTTAGTTGTTTAGGTGGGTTGGGTTGGTTGATGGGTTGGACTTGATGATCTTGAAGGTCTCTTCCAACCTGGTTTATTCTATTCTACTCCTATTCTATTCTACTCCTATTCTATTCTAGTCTATTCTAGTCTATTCTAGTCTAGTCTAGTCTATTCATCATTTGGGGTTGGAGGTAGGACTGATGATCACTTGGCAGGCTGCCTTTACAGCTTTTATGGCTGTCTTTTGAATGTTAAAAATATTTTCATGTGACTAAACTGACTTCAGTTGGATATTGAGATATTTCTGATTTTCTCTGTACTGAGATGAACTAAATGAAGAAGAAGAAGAAAAATCTTCATTGTGAGAGAAGTGCATGCTGTGCAGAACGAGCTCCAAATGGAGCTTGTTTGCAGGGTGCAGATGGGAGGAAGGGAAATGACTGCTTGGGAAATTGTTTCTCGTGATGTTTTTTGCAGGTATGTTCTCTCTCACGTGCCAGGCCTTATTTTAATCATGAATGGGGTGTTCCCTTCCACTTGAAACAACACATCTAAGGGTACAGCAAATGTGTAATTTCTGAAAGTGTAAAATCTCACTGTGAACCAAGCTGAGGATCAGCCTGATGATGATGAAAATTTCATTAGAATCCTGTGGCAGCTGGAAGGTGAAGTTGCACAAATTCAATCCTGAGCTGAAGTACTATCTCCTAGCAGTGGTGTAAAACAAATATTAGAACAGCTTACCCAAAAATGGCTTTGGCAGTGTTGGTTTTGCACACACACACCCCCCCCCCCCCCCTTTTTAAGGTGACATTACCACTTCTTTTTTTCTTCTTGGAAAAACACACCAACAAACAAATGGACATCTAAACTGCTGTGATCTGTTGTGGAGCAAGGTTCTTATCCAGTGGCAGCAGCCAGCCAGAATTGTTAGTTCTGAATCTGAGGAGTCCTTCTCTGAGTGCATACAGACCTGCACAGACACACACAGACACATACACATAGAGGTCCAAGGATTTGGGGCATCTTGAGGTTGTTCAGGTACTTAAGCATTGTCAGTGTGCTCAGCGTGCTTCAGCCTGGAGAAGAGAAGACTCCAGGAGACCTAATAGCAGCCTTACAGTACCTGAAGGAGGCCTTCAAGAAGGCTGGAAACGGACTCTTTACAAAGGCCTGTAGTGATAATACAAGGGGCAAAGGTTTTAAACTAGAGAAGAGTAGATTTAGGTTGGATGTTAGGAGGAAGTTCTTTACTGTGAGGGTAATGGAGCACTGGAACAGGTTGCCCAGGGAGGTAGTTGAGGCCCCGTGCTTGGCAATATCCAAAGTCAGGCTTGACAGGGCTGTGGGCAGCCTGATCTGATGGAGGATGTTCACTACAGGAGCATTGGACTAGATAGCCTTTGGAGGTCCCTTCTAACCAAGTCCATTCTCTAATTCTATATACAAGGAATGAGCAGAAATTATAATCCCTGCTGTAGTCCCTCAGGCCCTGGTGTCTGCCATAGAATAGCCAGGAGTGACTTGAGATTGTCACTGAACACCTGTCCCTGATTCCTTAGACTTTAAAAGAGGTGTGGGAACTCAGGGAGGACTGCAGGCATCCAATTGACCATTGTCTTCCATTAAAGAGGTAAAGGGAATAATTGAGAGCAGTGAAAATAGTGTCCTAAAGTACAAAATGCAGAAGGAATTTACTGTTTTGCTTTCTGTGCTAATAGGTAAAGGCAAAGAATGCTTTTGTGTGTGTGCTGTGAGGTACCTGCAGGTTTCTCACCTGTGGGTGCACACCTAGGTGTGGTAAGCAGCAGTCTCATCAGTCTATGCTGGACTGGACTTTTTTTCCCCCCAGCTAAGTAAGAAAACAAGTAGCCCCTAAGAGATTCTTAGCTAAATATAGTAGTGTCTTTGGAGATTAGTTCTTAGGACTGCAGATAAGTTCTTATCTGATTAGCCAGAGCAGGGAGTACTTCCGTGCTTTTCTCTTGGTGAGGGGTCACGTGCAGAGTGCTTTGGAGATTAGAGCTGAAGGCAACTGTTTCTGAGATGCCTCAACAGCTTGTCTTGGATGTGTGGCCTTTCCAAGGCAGATTTTTCGGTTGCTCATGTGCTGTCACACCATGTGAAAACTTATCTGCTCTGCTCAGTGGTCATTCACATGGCCAGTGCAGGGCAGGTCAAAAGAAGGAAGAGAGGTCTGGGGGTCTGCTGATTGCCCTTATGCTGGTTAGTTTTTATCAGTCTGTTCCATCTGGTTTTGACAGCAACTCTAAACAGAAGTCCTACCAGCTATACCAAAGGTGACAGCAGAACTCATCTGTTTTCTCTGTGCTTGAAAATCAGGCTCTCTTGGTATCTGCCAGTGTTGGTGAATTCCTTATTCAGTTTTCTGAGTAATCCTGCTGTTAGTGTTTTATTTCTCTGGTGAATTTTAACTTTCTAGTCCCTTATCAGTTACCTTTCTCTGACGTGCTGAATGGCTTGTGCCCGTGGCTCATCACCTTTCATAAACTGGATGCAGTTGCCAGCTTTGCTCTCTGAGGTCAGTGGCCTGGTACTCATTGTCACCTGAAGCCTGTCCCTCTAAATTCTTCTTTCCTGAGTATGTTACTAGCCAAGGATCTTACCATTCCCTTCTTCAGGAGGACTTAGGATCACTTGGTGAGCTGTGGCTTCTTTCCCTTGCATAGATAAGTGGAAGTCACAAGGGGTGCCACTTTAGGGCATGGGGCCTTGCTCCTCCATAAGGAGGACAATGGCTGTATCAGGATTGTTTATCATGGTCTTAGCTTAGTGATGAAATGTGGATCTTTCTGAAGTTAGTGCTCATTCCAACCATGTGAAGCCTCACCTTAACTTTGGTTGGGGCACTCTTTCAGATCTGTTTGCAGTAGTTTTCACTGGTCTGGCTTTATGGTGCCTTCAGCTGCACCTGGATTAGTTTGGTTTCCTATTCTATTTGGGTTTCCTTCCAAATTTAGCATACTTCCTAAAACTTTCTCGTGGGATGCACTCACACAGCTGGCTAAGCCATTCCTGATTGCCATTATGTAGTAGATACTACTTCTGTATTTGAGGGAGCAGGAGGTTTTGGGGGTGTTTCACAGTCTCAGAATGACAACCAGAGTAACGCTTTCTAGAATGTCTGTAAAAGTTTCCCCAGAGATTTCTTTCTCTGTGATTTCTCTTTCTGGCACGCTTTCACCCTAACAAAGGTTTAGAAGTTTTGCTCAGGGCAGTCAGTGACCTTTTTGGGATTGTTGTAAAGGGCTCTTGTGTAGATTCACCGAAGTATTTTGATCTGTGACAAGGAAACATTAAGGTAACGTCTCGCAGTGCTGCGTTGCAGTGCGGGCATTGAAATACTGACTGAAAACCTGATTTTCCTGTCTGCAAAATACAGTAGTGGGCAGAGCTCAATGTGTGACCTTGGTCTTCAGCTGAGTTGATTGGATCTTGATTAAATGTCAATGATTCCTAGGGCACTGCAGTTTACTTTAAAATATATGGAGCCTTCTGGCTCGCTGCTTCTCCCAGTAACCACTTACTGCCGTAACTGCTGAAAGCCTCTGTTGTGACTTTTCACAAGTCTCTTAAGGAAGATAAGCAGGAGAGCTGCCTTGTACCCAACTGATCTCTATCAGACAAATTATTACCTGTAAAAAAATTCACAAATAATATATATATTAAAAAAAAAATCATCTGTATTTCCTTTAAACCCCCTGGTGACTGTGAAGTCACCCTTGGCTTTTTGAATTATTCAAGAGCCATCTTCATTCTTTAAGTAGACATGGCCCATCTGGGAAACTGAATTTAGGTTTACCACATGCTTTAAGTAAAGGACCATAGAATCACAGAATCAATAAGGTTGGAAAGACCTCAGACATCATCAAGTCCAACCTGTCACCCACCACCTCGTGACTATTAAACCATAGCTTCAGGTACCACGTCCAATCCCTTTTTGAACACCTCCAGGGATGGTGACTCCCCCACCTCCCTGGGCAGTACATTCCAATGGCTAACAACTCTCTGTGAAGAACTTTCTCCTCACCTCAAGCCTAAACTTCCCCTGGTGCAGTTTGAGACTGTGTCCCCTTGTTCTGGTGCTGGTTGCCTGGGAGAAGAGTCCAACCCCCTCCTGGCTACAACCTCCCTTCAGGTAGTTGTAGAGAGCAATAAGGTCTCCCCTGAGCCTCGTCAGATGCTCCATTCTTCTTCTGTGATGCCCCCTCCTGACCTGTTTCCCTTGCTATGTTTATAGAATTTATATGAATTATTTATATGGTTTGATAGATTTGCTGAAGGAGATAATAAATCCTCACTTTAGGGGTTTTCAGAGCTAGTTAAAATACATCAAATTGTGAGGCAGCTGCTACCAACTAAAATTGTTCGAGGTAAGTGAGATGGGAGCCGTCTAGCTGTAACATTGCTTCTTTCTTACTCTGTTAGCAGAGAGAAAGCAATTAAGTGCAGGATGCCTCTCTTAAATGGAGAGAGTAACACCACAGATCTGTGGCATTCTTCTGTCTCTCAAATATGAAGTAGGAAAATGACATTTTTTAGCAGACAAGGGGAAGAAGGAAGAGAAAGGCCAGGATTTTTCCTGTTCTAAACAATAGAAGACGATGCTTTGGTGAGTAATTGGTGATAATTTGTTCTTTTCTACCTGCATACTGGAACACCCTCTGAATGGTGAGGCTGAGTTTTAGCCTTCTCCCTGAAGATCACCTTCCCCATTTTATTCTCTTCACCTTATCAGCTGCCTTGTGTAATGATCTTTCTCTTTGATTCAGCCATCTGCCTACTTCAGCTTTTGTTTCCTTCACTGATCAGATGAGACATGAGAGGAGAAACAGCACTGGCAGTGTTGCTGGCCTTGATACTTGATTAGGATACATAGTCTTAGGCTGCCATTTAAATAGTAAATAGGTCTTTTTTAAAATGCATGAGTGCAGGAATTATTAAAGGGGTCTAGTGAACTGGGAATGTTTTCTGCTCAGGAAACAAAGCATGAATATTCAGGGTGGTAGGATATTTAAGGAATGCTTGAGTCTAAAATGCTTTTAAAGGCTTCCAGGTGTGAGCTTTGCACAACTACTGTAATTACCAGCCTGCTGCAGGTATTGCTTCTCTCTGGGTTTTGGGCAGCAACCATTCATTTCTTGCCCATCTGTCTGAATGCCAGCAGGCATCCCAGTGCTGTAAAAAGGATGTAGGGGGAAAAAAAAAAGAAAATAAATATGTTGGCTTAGGAAGCAAAAATGAAATTAAATGGAGAGGAAGTGGAGTGACAAGAACAAAGTTTTCCCCTGAGAACATCCGCAGTCTTGGCAGGACAGAACTGAAGATACTGGAGGCACCATTAATTTTTCAGCACAGAAGTTGAAGAAAATGACACAGAACTTGAAAGTTCTAGGTCACAGGATCACAGGATGTTAGGGGTTGGAGATGACTGAGTCCAACCACCCCTGCCAGAGCAGGATCATAGAATCCAGTGCAGGTCACACAGGAATGCATCCAGATGGGTCTTGAAAGTCTCCAGAGAAGGAGACCCCACAACCTCACTTAAGATATGTGATGGCATGGGGTCTCACCTCATCATACTTAATGCCTCATTTTTTTTCCATTGGATACCTAAACTAGAGAGATAAAGGCAAGGAGGGTCCCTGGTAGTGTTACTTTCCTTCCACTGGAATTGCCTTGGGATCTATGGATGACGAGTCCTCTGCCTGGAACAGGCAGAACTGCAGCCTAAAGGGCCGTAGTGTCAAGCAGTTGGTTACTCAGAAGCAGACCTCAAAGGTAGTCTTGCAGAACAGAGAACATGAAGTGCTGGCCAGGTTTCAGGAGTTCTGCTTCATGCAAGCTATGTGGCTGCAAGCTGAACCTGGAGAGAGCAGGTTTTGTGCTGAGCTGTGTCTGGGAGGTATTGAATTCGCATGCTGCTCCGTGACAGGAGGTAAAGCATGGCAAGTGGGAATGAGCCTATTTGCTTCAGAAGTACTTCTGATCCAAACTAAAATACTGCTACAGACAGTGTCTAAACACTGGCTGTGATCTACACGTGACTGCCAAACCGCTCTGTTTTCACAGCTGTTTTCCCTTCCCTGCCATATTCAGTCACTGCTGTCCGCCACTCTTGTCATCCTTCAGCATCCTACACTGCTCAGCTTGGGAGAGGAAAACACCCCTAGCTGATGCACTGAACGTCTGGCAAAGTGTTGGCAGCTGCTGCAGAAGCATTGCTAGTGAGGGAAGGTTTTGGAAAGCAGTGTGGTGCAGCAGGTCTCCCACGCAGCGTGTGTGGCAGGCTAAACAGACGCCTTCTCTGGAGCGCATCCTAGCAAACGAGCCAAGGAGGATTAACCAGAGAGTAAAAATCTATCAGATGGCAGCTGCACTGCAGTATTTGATTAAATTACAAGGCCAGATAATGCAGGAAGCATGAAAATATTTGAACAGTTTATTCAGCCCTGCCCAGCTAGATGCTGTTTTACTGGAAAGGGGACCCCTGGCATTTGGCTTCTACAATGCTGCAGTGGGTGGGAGGAGAGCTTCGGGAGGACCCTGGCAGTTTTTGCTCTGCTTGAAGCTGCTTAGTATCTGGGAAAACAATAAATTTGGGGTTACTTCAATTCCTTGTGGAACCATATTAAAATGTTAGCTTGAGAGAAGGGAAGTGTGAGGAGAAGGCTTCCTTTGGCAGTGATGGACTCGTGCTAAGCTTCTGTCATCGTCTCGTACCTGAAGCCTTAGGCTCCTGTGCGAGGGAAGAGGGGAGCTGCTGTCAGGTTTCTGTGCCCCTGCAAACACCAGGTGAGAGTGACTCTCTTTCTGTAGAAAGATACTGACCTCCAGTGGCCAAATGGGGCAATCATGAGTTCTGAGGAGACCAGCCGTATGAGAAACCAGGAGAAACCAGACAGGAGACGAAGAAGCAAATTCACACATTTCACTGTTCCCCAGACTCTCGTTGCCTTCATCTTTCCGTACAGCCGCAGAGCAAATATTCCTGTGTACCTGGATGAAATTCCAGCGTCTTTAAGATTGCAGGTTGTCTTAATAAAACAATTTATCTTCAACTTCTTTCCCCTTAAGGAGTGCATTTTCTGTGGAGGCACTGCCCTGCACAAACAAGCACTCCAAAAGAAGAGAAACCCAGCTAATGAGAGGTGATCTAATGTGAACGCTGCTCTACTAATGTGATAGCTCCAAGAAGACAAAGAGCCTGGGAACTGTCCCCTGCAGATCTTTCAGCTGTTTGCTCTTCTCTCAGTTACCTCAATTAAATGAGGCATGCAGTAAAATCTTATGGGGGCTCAGAGTCCCCCAATCCTTGATAAAGTTAGAACAAGGCAGAGATGTTCTTAAATGTAAAACTGCCACGAAGCTAAAAGCAGTGAAGCAAAAAGATGTGACAGCTGAGGAAGTTACTGCAGCTCTGCTGAGCTCCTGCCTATAAATGTCCTCACAAGTCCTCTGAGCCTGCCCTACTTGTGAGGTGATGTGACTTTGCACAAATTAAGAGGAGGCCTCAAGGGAAGTTGGGAGATGAGAGTGAATTACAGAAGCTTAATGTTGCATGTTTTAAGCTTTTTATTCACAGAAACATAAAAGACTTGAGGTGGGACGGGACCTCTGGAGGTCATCTGGTCCAATTCCCCTTCTCAAGCAGAGCTACCTAGAGCTGGTTTCCCAGAACAGTGTACAAACAACTTTTGAGTACTGCCAAGGATAGAGACTCCACAGATTCCTGTGCCAGTGTTTAGTCCCCCTCAGGGTGAAAGACTATTTCCTGATGTTCAGAGGGAACTTCTCCTGTGTCAGGTTGCGCCTATTGCCTTCAGCTGCGTGTTTGAGCCCTGGGGATGCAGAGCAGCTCTGCTCACCAACTGTGCTGCTGTGAGTGCAAGGCCTGAGTTAATGCTGAGGAGCCTGTGCCTGGCTTCGTCAGTGGGCTTCTGATGGCTGTGGCCGAGCCAAGGATGAAACTGGAAAACCTTGGTTGTTCCTATCCAGCCTTGCTTAGGAGATGTGCTTTGAATTTCACTTGAAGAGGTTTTCTAGTGCCCATCAGCAGCCTAATTAGAAATAATCTGAGGGCCTTGCTGAGTTTGAGCTTATTTCTTCAAGGAAGAGGAGAGAGTTTTATGGCTGCCTTTTCTAAAAGGACTGGAGGGAGAGAGTGAGGTTCTGTCAGCTTTCCCCCACTTTGTTCTATGAACAAACAGGTTAGGATGGGGAGGTAATCTGGAAATCATCTCCTTACCAAGAGGGGAAGTATGATCAGCAGCAAAAGCTGATGCCATTTCCTTAGACTTCAGAACCCGTTTGTGTGGTGGAAATTAATTTTAGAGGAAAGCCTTTCCTCTGCTCTTTTGTAGGATCACAAAGTAATCTTGGCAGGAGCAAACCTCAGAAGATCTGTGGTCCAGTGTCCTGCTCACAGCAGGATCAGCTCTGAGGTCAGACCAAACTGCTGTGGGTGGTCCCTGATGCCTCTAGTAAGATTTTTTTTCCAGTGTGTGACAACTATTACAGTATCACAGTATCACTAAGGTTGGAAGAGACCTCGAAGATCATCGAGTCCAACCTGTCACCACAGACCCCATGACTAGACGATGGCACTAAGTGTCACGTCCAATCCCCTCTTGAACACCTCCAGGGACTATCTTCAAGATGGGGCTAAGCTTCCCCTCCCAAATTGCAATGGCTGATGATATGGGTCCCACTACTTCCTCCACCATTACTCAGAAGAAAGCAAGTGTTTCATGGTCACTAAGGCAAGAGCATGTAGGAAATGTCCTCAGTGTGGTAGAGGGAGAGCTGTTGGCAGTGCTGACCAGGTGTGCTGTCAGGGCAGAAGTTAGTTGGCGTGTTATGCGGAAGACCTTAGTGTGTTCATGTTGCTGCTTTGCTTTCTGTCTTCCTCTTTTGGCACGTCTCCAGATATTTGATGGTTTTGAATAGTTGGTAGATGGAAGACAGCAGCGTCTTCCCTTGTCATCCTCTGGTGAAAAGGAAGGGGATCATTCTTCCCCTGGGACAGTGATGGTGAGTGATGCTTTTGCAGCATTGCTGTGTACCCCACACCTTCTCTCATAAGAAATCCATCCAACATTTTCCTTAGGATGTTTGACGATGTGTCTGCAGGTGTTAATGTGCAAAGACCCAACTGGATTTCATGAGGTATGTTACTATCTGGAACTTGCCAATACATCAGCCTGCTGGTGTGAAAATAGCTCAACTCTTGAATGACAGCTAATCTATATTGTGAAATAGATGATAGAGTCTTTAATTTACATAGAGATGAAGCCTGCTTACAGGGAGTGGAAATCGATAGTGGCTTTTATATCATCCTCTGGGTGGAATATTAAATCTGAAACTCCACAATATCTAAACTGCATCAAGAGATTACAAGCCAGCAATACCAATGGCATTAAGAGGATCCCTTTTTCCTTTCTTAATCATCTTGGTATAGCTGCAGTTTCCAGATGGAGTTTCTGTTCTTTCAAAACAAGAAATGTGTTGTCATTTTATTAGCATTGGAGGCTATGGCCAGAAGTTTGCTGTGTCAGGTGATGCATAAACACAGAAAGAGAGGTGGTCCCTGCTGTCTAACCTGGATTTGAGGGGTGTGTGGAGTTACATCTCCTTAGCTCTTTCTTATTTCAGAGCTCACCTATGAGCAGAGAGATTTGCTGCAGGCCAAACTGTCCTCAATGGTGTAATGATACCAAGAGTGGAGTGGTATCAGATCAAGCTAAGTCAGCTCAGCAAAGATCAGGTTGGCAGGGCATTCCTGCAACGCATCCTGTGATTCCTTGTCCACCTTGCCATAGGGTTACCACAGCATCTGTCAGCACTGTGTCTCATAAAACCATTGCTGCCACATGATTTGGTGGTTCTTTGAGCTGCCAGGAGCCATGTAACAGTCTGCTTCCTCTGTTCTGTTCTTCAGGCTCTATTTTTCTGCAGCTTGCTTTGATCTGGAATGGATGGGAAAGATGACATTGAAAGAAAACATTTCCATCCGAACAATGTCTCTAGAGGCTCGTCACAACATGAAATACAATGAAAGCTGATTGAATGCCCATAGTTGGTACATAAAATGTTAATGCTGCGCAGTTCATGGCAATTCAGAATAGCAGAGCACAGTGAACATGATGTGCTGGAGTACTGACACTTCCTGGCCAGATCTCTGCAGCTTCTGCAAGTCCAAGTTGCAGTGCTGTGTCTCCTCCCTGCTTCCCCACCCCTAATGCTTTCTCTTCTTCTGTATGATGAATACAGTTATTAGTCCAAGATTAACTTCATTGAGAGCCTTTACATCACTTTTTCTTCCTCTGGTTTACTTTGGGTCTGTTGGAAATCTGTTATACAAAGAGGCAAGAAGAATCAGCAGGTGCAAGAGGACTGAAGTAGGGGCAGGAAGATGACAAAACTGCAGGAAGGAAAGGAGAATAGATGCATGACATGATTGGTCATCCAAGAAGATATGGGGAACATCTAGGAAAGGGGGATACAGCTGGGAATGGAGCATTCTGAGGAGTTTGAAAGGGTGGGGCTGGGATAGCTGGTACCAAAAGTAGAGGAACCTGGTACAAACAGTCCACTAAAGGACTGGTGGTGGACGAGAAGCTCAACATGAGCTCTCAATGTGCACTTGCAGCCCGGAAAGCCAATCAAATCCTGGGCTGCATCAGGAGAAGTGTGGCCAGCAGGTCAAGGGAGGTGCTTCTTCCCCTCTACTCAGTCCTGGGGAGACCCCACCTGGAGTACTGCGTCCAGTTCTGGAGCCCCTATTACAGGAGGGATGTGGATGTGCTGGAACGTGTCCAGAGAAGCGCCACGAGGATGAGCAGAGGGCTGGAGCACCTCTCCTATGAGGACAGACTGAAGGAGTTGGGGCTGTTCAGTCTGGAGAAGAGAAGGCTCCGAGGTGACCTCATTGTGGCCTTCCAGTATCTGAAGGGGGCCTACAGGAAGGCTGGGGAGGGACTTCTCAGGATGTCAGGTAGTGATAGGACTAGGGGGAACGGAATGAAGCTGGAGGTGGGGAGATTCAGGCTAGATGTGAGGAAGAAGTTCTTCACCATGAGAGTGGTGAAGCCCTGGAATGGGTTATCCAGGGAGGTGGTTGAGGCCCCGTCCCTGGAGGTGTTTAAGACCAGGCTGGACGAGGCGCTGGCCAGCCTGATCTAGTGTGGGGTGTCCCTGCTCATGGCAGGGGGGTTGGAACTAGATGATCCTTGTGGTCCCTTCCAACCCTGACTGATTCTATGATTCTATGATAATATATAAGTGGGGCAAGCATGGTTTGGAGAAGACAGGCAAAGGAAAAGTGTATGAGGGAAGTGGGCAAGGGCATCTGTACCTCCTAGATAAATCTTTGCTGTGCCTTGAAGAGGAACCCCAGAGCCCATCTACTGCTGGGAAAGGTCTTGGGAAACAGAGGCAGAGCCCATTTCTCTGTGTCTTGCTTGTATTGGAGATGGGTTGCTATGTGTTGTCCCCTAGCTCATGTTGTAAAGAGCAGTGAGTCCAACCAGTCTCACTACTCTCTCACTAGCTATGGGATGGTAGTGCTGGGTGTGTGATGAAATGTTGAAGGGCTTTCAGGTGGGGGGCCTGTTCCAATAGCTTGAGAAATTACCTTTCCCAGAGTACAAAGAATGGTTTATAAGCAAATTGCTCCAAACTGTGACATTTCTAGAATAAAGTTTTCTTGGACTGTCTTGGAGAACAGCAAAATGAAAGTGCTGAGCCAGCTGGGTTAATAACCTTCTGTAATGCAGCTTTTCTGTTTACAGCAGATACATGCACAGGCAGGCTCTCCCTGCTGTAAAACTCTGTCTCTACTGCAGCATTGAAAACCTCTATCTACTTTGCATTCCTCATTTCTTACGCTGTCGTGGGTAAGTCTTTCGGTTTCTGCAGTTGTGCCCGAGCTTGGCAAATAAAATACAGGAGAAAGCTTCAGATACTGCAAATTCCATTAAATAGATTGATGCTTTATAGAAAAGAGAGCAGATTCTGATACTACTTTTAAAAGAAGATGCAGCCCATTTAATTAGTTATTTCAATGAATTCTTTCTTTCAAGGCAATTTGCTTCATTTTATCCATGGGTAATTCTATTGAAGTGCCTGGAGTCTGTGAATTGTACAATTATCAGATCTTCCTATCTCTGTAGATCTCTAGCCAAAACAAATTCCAAGGTTGACATTTTAATTTGTGCTTGCATTTCAGCTCTGCCAGCTGACTGCAGTTTCTTGAAGTGAGTGAGACAAAACCTTATGTGAACAGGTGGCAAAAAATACAGGAGACAGGTTTCTTTTTCATCATCTGGTTCCTAAATTACCTCCTCAGCAATGACTGACTTTTAGGACCTGACCTGTATTGGCTTTGCTGCACGATCACAGAATGTTAGGGGTTGGAAGGGACCTCGAAAGATCATCTAGCCCAACCCCCTGCCAGAGTAGGATCATCTATACCAGATCACACAGGAGCACATCCAGGCAGGTTTTGAATATCTCCAGAGAGGGAGACTCCACACACCCCCTGGGCAGCCTGTCCCAGGGTTCTGTCACACTCACAGTGAAAAAAAATTTTCCTCATGTTTCCATGGAACTTTCTATGCCTCAACTTCCACCCATTGCCCCTTGTCCTGTCATGGGGCATCACTGAGAAGAGCCTGGCTCCATCCTCTTGGCACTCACCCTTTACATATTTATAAACATTAATGAGGTCACCCCTCAGTCTCCTCCTCTCCAAGCTCCCTCAGACTCCCCTTGTAAGGAAGATGTTCCACTCCCTCAATAATTTTTGTGGCTCTGTGCTGGACTCTTTTGAGCAGTTCCCTCTCCATCTTGAACTGGGGGGCCCAGAACTAGACACAATATTCCAGATGCAGCCTCCCCAGGGCAGAATAGAGAGGGAGGAGAAGCTTTCTCTACCTACTAACCACAGCCCTCCTAACACACCCCACTCCTAATGAAGATCCTCACTTTTTGAGGAGAGGCTGCCCTGTGCTTGCTGCCAGGTGAACACATGTAGATGTCTACCACCTAAGGTGTTTTTGACATCTCCACAGTAATGTTCTGATTCTTTCTGCCCCACTAGGAATTTTAAATAATTCAGGATCAATCCAAGAGTGGATCTGAAGAGAATCTTGTTGGAAATTTCACTTGTGACTACTGAAGGTTTGACGTTTCAGCCATGGAAGCGTGGCTTAAGAATAGACATGGACAAAACTGAAGTCAAGAATAATCTGAAGTGGTAAGTTTGTAGGTGACACCAAGCTGGGTGGCTGTGTCAATGTGCTAGAGAGTAGGGAAGCTTTACAATGGGATCTGAACAGGTTAGGCCAATGGGCCAAAGCTGAATGTATGAAGTTCAACAAGGTCAGGTGCCAGGTCTTCCACTTGGGTCACAACCCCATGGTAAGATACAGACTTGGGGATATGCTTGGAAAGCTGCATCTTGGAGAGGGACTTGGGGGTTCTGGTTGATAGTAAACTAAATATGAGTCAGCAGTGTGTGCCCAGGTGGCCAAGAAAGCCAATGGCATTCTGGCTTGTATTAGAAACACTATGGCCAGCAGGAACAGGGAGGTGATTATTCCCTTGTACTCAGCACTGGTGAGGACACACCTTGAGTACTGTGTTCATTTCTGGGCCACTCACTATAGAAAGGATATTGAGGTTCTGAACTGTGTCCAGAGAAGGGCAATGAGGCTCATGGAGCACATGACCTATGAGGAGCATCTGAGAGAGCTGGGGTTGTTCAGTCTGGAGAAGAGGAGGCTGAAGGGAGACCTCATTGCTCTCTACAACTACCTGAAGAGAGGGTGGAATGAGGAGGGGGCCAGCTTCTACTCCTTGATGGCAAGCAACAGGGCTAGAGGAAATGGTTTCAAGCTGCACCATGGAAGCTTTAGGCTGGATGTTAGGAAATACTTGTCCAATGAAAGGGTTATCAAACATTGGAATGCTCTGCCCAGGGTGGTGGTGGAGTCACCATCCCTGGAGGTGTTCAAACAGTGTGTGGACATGGTGCTTAGGGTCATGGTTTAGTGTTGACCCTTCAGTGCTGGGTTGAGGGTTGGACTGGATGATCTTTGAGGTCTCTTCCAACCGCATATATTCTGTGATTCTGTGGTACAGCATATTCTGTACTACTATAGCAAAGACCTGAAAAGCTTTTAGCATTCAGCATCCACTGAGAAGGTTCCTGAAAAAAATCTGATTTAATTAGTACCTTATGGAAGTGCTTGTGATCATCTGAGCATTGAGCTGTTGCTGTGTTATTATTAACTCACTGGTAAAGGACATGGCATTGCAAAGCTGTCTGGTCTCCGAAGACAGATGATTTGTTATGATATCGATGATGCAAATATACAATAAAGTCAAAAGAGTGACTCAGCGCTGGCTCTGGTACAAGTTACTGCTCTGGGTAGCAGCACTGGCAAAGCTTGATGACAAAGGAGCATGGAAACCTAGCCCCTGCCTCGCTACTGTGCCTATCAAAGGGGAGGTGTGCATTCAGCAGGGACGTCCCCCCAGACTCCCCAAACCTTTTGTTAGATGATTCAAAGGTTTCCTGCTGTAACAACTGCTAGTTCCTTCAGTACTCCAGGATGAATCTCATCAGGCCCCATGAAGTAATGAACATTCAGCTGATACCACTGGACCTACAGAAGTTATCATCAATGCACTACAGATGGTTGTGCACTGATGATTACTTTTTGACAGAGGTGGTGGAGGGCCCTACGAGGAGAGGTATCACAGTATCACAGTATCACAGTATAACCAAGGTTGGAAGAGACCCCAAGGATCATCAAGTCCAACCCGTCCCAACAGACCTCACAACTAGACCATGGCACCAAGTGCCATGTCCAGTCTCCTCTTGAACACCTCCAGGGACGGCGACTCCACCACCTCCCCCGGGCAGCCCATTCCAATGACGAATGACTCGCTCAGTGAAGAACTTCCTCCTCACCTCGAGTCTAAACCTCCCCTGGCACAGCTTGAGACTGTGTCCCCTTGTTCTGGTGCTGGTTGCCTGGGAGAAGAGACCAACCCCCTCCTGTCCACAACCACCCTTCAGGTAGTTGTAGAGAGCAATGAGGTCACCCCGGTCCTTCTCTTCTCCAGGCTAAACAACCCCAGCTCCCTCAGCCTCTCCTCATAGGGCTTGTGCTCAAGGCCTCTCACCAGCCTTGTTGCCCTTCTCTGGACACGTTCAAGTGTCTCGATGTCCTTCTTAAACTGAGGGGCCCAGAACTGGACACAGTACTCAAGGTGTGGCCTAACCAATGCAGAGTACAGGGGCACAATGACCTCCCTGCTCCTGCTGGCCACACTATTCTTAATACAGGCCAGGATGCCATTAGCCCTCTTGGCCACCTGGGCACACTGCTGGCTCATGTTTAGGCGGGTGTCGATCAGCACCCCCAGGTCCCTCTCTGTTTGGCAGCTCTCCAGCCACTCTGACCCCAGCCTGTAGCTCTGCATGGGGTTGCTGTGGCCAAAGTGCAGCACCCGGCACTTGGACTTGTTGAATGTCATCCCATTGGACTCCGCCCATCTGTCCAGTCGGTCGAGGTCCCTCTGCAGAGCCTTTCTACCCTCTAACTGACTAACATCTATTCCCAACTTGGTGTCATCTGCAAACTTGCTGATGACTGACTCAATTCCCTCATCCATATCATCAATGAAGATGTTAAAGAGGATGGGGCCCAGCACTGATCCCTGGGGGACACCACTGGTGACTGGCTGCCAGCTGGATGTGGCACCATTCACCACCACTCTCTGAGCTCGGCCCTCCAGCCAGTTCCTAACCCAGCGCAGAGTGTTACTGTCCAAACCATGAGCTGACAACTTAGCCAGCAGTTTACTGTGGGGGACGGTGTCAAAGGCCTTGCTGAAGTCCAGGTAGACCACATCCACAGGCCTCCCCACGTCCACCAGACGGGTCACCTGATCATAGAAGGAGATCAGGTTGGAGAGGCAGGACCTGCCCTTCCTAAATCCATGTTGGCTGGACCTGAGCCCTTGGCCATCCTGCAGGTGTGCAGTTATTGCCGCCAGGATAATCTGTTCCATCACTTTCCCTGGCACTGAGGTCAGGCTGACTGGCCTGTAGTTTCCGGGTTCCTCCATCCGTCCCTTCTTGTGGATGGGGACCACATTGGCCAGTTTCCAGTCATCTGGGACCTCTCCAGTGAGCCAGGACTGGAGGAAAATGATGGAGAGCGGCTTGGCCAGCTCATCTGCCAGCTCTCTCAGCACCCTAGGATGGATCCCATCCGGTCCCATGGACTTGTGGATGTCCAAGTGGCTCAGCAGGTCCCGAACTAATTCCTCATGGATTTCTGGGGTACTACACTGCTCCCCAACCCTACTACCCAGCTCAGGAGGCCACTCATCCTGGACTCCTACCTTGCTGTTAAACATCGAGGCAAAGAAGGCGTTCAGGACCTCAGCCTTTTCCTGATCTTCGGTCACCGTGTTCCCCTCCAGGTCCAGTAAGGAGTGGAGATTCTTCTTGCCCTTCTTTTTAGCATTGATATATTTGTAAAATTGCTTTTTATTTTCTTTCACAGAGGTGGCCAGTTTCAGTTCCAACTGGGCCTTTGCTTCTCTAATTTTATTCCTACATAATCTAACCACTTCCTTGAACATACCTCGAGAAGCCTTCCCCTCCTTCCAAAGGTGATACAGCCTCTTTTTTTCCCTTAATTCCTCCAGGAGCTGCTTGCTCATCCAGGCCGGTCGCCTTCCCCGCCGGCTCATCTTTCGGCAGATGGGAACCGCCAGTTCCTGTGCCTTCAAGAGCTCCTTTTGAAGTAGGTCCAACCCTCCTGGACCCCTCGGTTCATGAGGGTTGGTACCCAGGGAACTTTACAAATAAGTTTCTTAAAGAGGCTGAAGTTTGCCCTCCGGAAGTCCAAGGTGAAGGTTCTGTTGGTACTCCTCCCTATCTCCCTGCATATTGAAAACTTCACTATCTCGTGGTCACTGCACCCTAGGCAGCCTCCCACGGTCACATCTCCCACCAGCCCTTCCCTATTGGAGAGCAGCAGGTCAAGCAGAGCCTGTCCCCTGGTAGGCTCGCTTAACAGCTGCGTCAGGAAGCAGTCCTCTATTCGCTCCAGGAATCTTCTGGACTGCCTTCTCTCTGCTGAATTAAGTTCCCAGCAGATTTCTGGCAGGTTGAAGTCACCCACGAGGACAAGATCTGATGATCTTGAAACAGCCTCCAGTTGTTTGTAGAATAATTCATCAACCTCCTCATCCTGGTTGGGTGGTCTATAACAGACTCCAACCAGGATGTCAGATTTGTTGGGCTGCCCTCTGATTTTAACCCACAGGCTCTCAATTCCCTCATCTTCCACCTCAAGTTCAGAGGCAGAAAGTGTCTCCCTAATATACAAAGCCACCCCTCCTCCTCTTCTCCCTCGCCTATCCCTCCTAAAGAGCCTGTAACCCCCAGTGTAGCACTCCTGGTGCACTGCTGGACCTTGTGCTAATGAGTAAAGGAGGTCTGCTCAGGAATGTGAAGGTTGGAGACAGCCTGGGATGCAGTGACCATGAGATAGCGGGGTTGAGGATGATGCAAGAAGTATCAGAGTAGTTAGTAGGATTTCAACCCTGGACTTTAGGAGAGCCAACTGTAATGTCTTCAGGGACCTCCTTGGAAGAATTCCATGGGTTAAGGGCTTTAGAAGATAGGGAGGCTGAAGGGAGCTGTTACTATTCAAGCACCACCTCATCCAAGCTCAAGATTGGTACATTCCCATGAGTAAGAAATCAAGCAGGGGAATCAAGAGACCTGGAAAGATGAGCAAGGAGCTTCTGGGAACACTGAAATGGAAGAAGGAAGTCCACAGTATGTATAAAAATGGACTGGCCACTTGGTAGGAATATAGGGACATTGCCAGCCCATGTAGGGATGCTACAAAGAAATCTGAGACCCTCTTGGAATTAAACCTGGCAAAGGATGTAAAAACATAACAAGAGAGGCTTCTTCAAGCACATCAGCAGCAAAACAAATGCCAGGCAAAATGTGGACCCACTGCTGAATGAGGTAGGTGACCTGGTGTCAGAGGATACAGAGTAGGTGGAAGCTTTGCTTCACTCTTTATTGCCAAGGCCAACCCTCAGTCCCTGGAGGTAAGTCTGGAGGAAGGCAGCAGAGGATCAAGTTAGAGATCAATTTAATAAACTGGATATCCACAAGTCCAGGGGTCCTGATGGGATACACCCATGGCTGCTGGCAGAAATCATTACTGGGCTGTTCTCCATCAATTTTGAAAGGTTCTAGAGAACAGGCAAGGTGCCTGAGGACTGGAAGAAAGACAATGTCACTCCAGGCTTCAGAAAAGGCAAGAAGAAAGGCCCAGAAAACTACAACCCAGTCAGCCTCAGCTCAGTCCCTGGAAAGATGATGTTCTGGGCGTCATCTGTGGAGGAAATGAAGGCTATCAGAAGTAGGTAACATGGATTCACCAAGGGGAAGTTATGCTTGACTAGTATGCTAGCCTTCTAGGGTGCGACTGGATGGATAGGTGAAAGGAGGGCAGTGGACACTGTCTACCTTACCTTCAGCAAGGCATTGGATATCATCTCCCACAGCATCTTCATAGGCATGCACTTGTCAGAGCTCCTTTTGGCCATTTTGGCTGGGTGACTGCTTCTCATGCTCCACAAAGGTGGCCCTCAAGCTCCACACCTGGGGAGAGGGAGCTTTCTAGACCCCCAGAGGGAAGCCCCTGGGGGTTGCTGCTTTTCCTCTGTAGCACTGAGCAAAACCCGTTGCCAGGGATCCTTTAGACCCTTTCAGCTTGATTTTTGCTTCATCTTAGGGATTATGCAAATGTGTGTTTGCTACTGTTTCTGGTACATCTGGATCTTCACATGTTTTACTGGCAGTCTCCTTTCTGGAACAGACTCCAGACAGACACATTCATTTCCACAAAAGCATGGAAAGCGATGTGAGCACATTTGCCTCAAGTCTCACTCTCTGTATTCTCCCAGGGATTTCCCTCCTTCCCAAAGCAAAAGAGGTTTGATGGTGAGCAGAGTCACCAGGTCAGAAACCCCAGGTTTCAATGGCAGAGAGCTTTTTCCTTTTCTACATAAAAAGTCAAGGAAAAATATTTTCCTTTTAAGGTAAAACTTGGCAAAATTTATAACCCACATTATCCTAGGGACAAGATTTCACTTGTCCTCCCCAGGCTGAGCGGTGAGCCTCACCAGTGGCTGCTGAGAGTTTAGAGTAGAGCAACTTCTGTTATGTTTCAGCCTGGGCTAACAGCAATTAAGAGTGGTGAAGCCCTGGAATGGGTTGTCCAGGGAGGTGGTTGAGGCCCCGTCCCTGGAGGCTGGATGAGGCTCTGGCCAGCCTGATCTAGTGTGGGGTGTCCCTGCCCATGGCAGGGGCGTTGGAACTAGATGATCCTTGTGGTCTCTTCCAACCCTGACTGATACTATGATACTATGATAATACTGAGGGTTTCCAGTGACCAACAGCAAACAAAGCGGGGAAATGTTTTTCTCCCAGTCTGACTGAGATGGAAGCTGTCACGTGAGCGGATTTCGGCTGGGCAGGATGGTGGTGGGCCTGTTGTACTCAGTCTGGGCAGCTTACATAAGGCTAGTGTAACACTGGAGCAGGTTGCCCAGGGAGGTAGTTGAGGCCCTGTCCCTGGAGATGTTCAAGGTGAGGCTCGGCAGGGCTCTGGGCAAGCTGGTGTAGTTGAGGATGCCCCTGTTTACTGTAGAAGGGGTTGGACTAGATGACCTTCGGAGGTCCCTTCCAACCCAGACAATTCACAATCCCATTACTCTATGACTTCCATCAGATATTTTGGAGTGTGAATAAGTTTTAAAAATGCACATAATGTAAGTCAGGAACAATTCCTAGTTGCTGATTCAAGGCTTTTAATGAAACTTCTCAACAGGACAAAAGCCTAGAATCAGATAGAAAAGCAGCTTGAACTCCCAGCAAGTGGCTTGTACAAGCACCTGGGACAGTGACAAATGAGGTGGTACTTCACTTGCCCAGGCAGTTTGAGCCATTGTCAAGCTAGAGCAGGGATCAGGAATTTCTATAAACTGGATGTGTAGTATTTTATTCCATTATTGCAGCAAAGTTATATTATATTTAGAGAGAGAATGCCAAAGATAATATGGAAAATAGGATGAAGGAACATATATTAGTTTAGCAAAACACCAGCTGTCACTGAAAATGATTGTTGTATAAACATTAGTCCCACTACCAGAGGGACGGGACATCATCCAGAGGAACCTGGACAAGCTGGAAAGCTGGGCCCAGGTGAACTTTATGAAGTTCAACAAGAGCAAGTGCAGGGTTCTGCACCTGGGCTGGAGCAATCCTCACTATCGATACAGACTGGGGGATGAGGTGATAGAAAGCAGCCCTGTGGAAAAGGACTTGGGGGTGCTGATGGATGAGAAGCTGGACATGAGCAGACAGTGTGCACTTGCAGCCCAGAAGGCCAATCGCATCCTAGGCTGCATCAAAAGAAGCATGTCCAGCAGATCCAGAGAGCTGATTCTGCTACTTTGCTCTGCTCTGGTGAGACTTCACCTGGAGTGCTGTGTGCAGGTCTGGAGCCCTTAATATAGGAAAGACATGGATCTGATGGAGCAGGTCCAGAGGAGGACCGTGGAAATGAACAGGGGGTTGGAGCACCTCTGCTGTGAAGACAGGCTGAGGGAGCTGGGGTTGTTGAGCCTGGAGAAGGCTCTGGGGAGACCTAATAGCAGCCTTCCAGTACCTAAATGGGGCCACAAAAAGAAGGATGGGGAGAGACTCTTTACAAAAGCCTGCAGTGATAGGACAAGGGGCAATGGCTTCAAACTAGGGAAGAATAGATTTAGATTGGATGTTAGGAGCAAGTTCTTTACTCTGAGGGTGGTGGAGCACTGGAACAGGATGCCCCGGGAGGTGGTTGGGGCCCCATCCCTGGAGATATTCAAAGTGAGGCTTGACAGGGCTCTGAGCAACCTGATATACTTGAGGGTGCCCCTGCTGACTGCAGAGGGGGTGGACTAGATGACCTTTGGAGATCCCTTCCAAACCAGACCATTCTATGACTGGCAATGGTAGTGGTGGCTGGATATTTTTTCCTTCAGTTTTGGTTTTTCCCTATGGCTTCAGTGGTTTTGAATATGTCATGTTGGTAGCCCTGAAGCCTGGAATGTTCCCTCCATCCAGAAATTGTGCAAGCTTCTCCTTGTGTCTCAGTCCTAAGGAGGACTTTGAATTACTTATGTAATTGCTCCAACTTCTTTCCCAGGCTGTGCCTTATGTCAGAGCAGTTCTGGGTCAGTCACCACCAACTAGACTGATGGATCTGATGATTGTGATTAATCTTTATAGTTCTTAAGTTTCCCAAGCACAGGTTATCTATGATTCTAAGGAGAGGTGCAGGGTATGTTGTGCCAAGTACCCTGCAAACACAATGTCCTGCCTTAACTCTTTCAGATGCTGATGTGTCCCTGGGGATGTGAAACACATGTACAGCTTGGGCTGGAGCTGAGTGACTGTGAGCCATCCAGTTTCACGCAGGACATGCTCTTAATGTTACTGGGAGATTTTTCCTGCTCAGGCTTCAAATACTAGCAGTGCCTCCTGCCATAACTCAGATATTTCTGCCATTCCAGTCTGTTTCTTGAGGAAAACAACACACAGGTGAGAACTTTTTTCTTCTAAACACAATTTCTGCCTCTGATGTGACACAAACACAGCGTGGGCCAAGGAAGACCTTGGTCTAATTTTCTTTCCAAATCCATGCCCCAAAGCACATTTTTCTGTACTGTTTGCAGTTGCAAAATGTCTCACATTTTGTGTGCACCCAATGTTATGAACAAAGGGGGAAATACTTAAAAAGTATGAAGGGCATAATATAAAAAACAGAAAAAAAATGCCTAGGGGCCCATCCTTTCTCTGCCCTCCCCCAAAATGCAGACACCAGAGTTATTTTTAGCATTTAAGGGGGCTGATACCAAGATACATACCAGTATGTAACTGTGGAGGATGTGCCCCATGGCTCTGCTGTTACCATGGTCATTGATTCCTGTAATTTAATACCAGAAATGGCCACTAGCTCATCAAGGCAGAGAACAAATATTCTGTGAGCTTTTAAAATGTTACCAGTATTTATTCCTCTACTCAGTCCAGTAGTTTGTGTTTGATGTCAGGAGATGGAGCTCCCCCTGGAAGCTTGAGGCCATTGCTGGTACTTGCAAGCATTGCTACATGCTGACCCCTTTGTGAAGGCATGGAAATCAAAAGACTGGGAACTGGGAATGGATGGGTGTAAAAAGTGGAAGGACTGTCAGGCTTAGAGGGTCATTGAGTTGAAGTCCAACTGATTAGTGAAGGACAAAAGTTATTCTTCATAGGCTGACACTAGGGCAAATACTGGCTAACTGTCCTGGTTTGTTATCAGTAACCTGAATGAGAGCATTAAGATCTGTGTAAGCTCACAAATACCAACCTGGGAGGAGGAATGGGTGAGCTGATGGGCAGGGCTGTTGCTCACAGGGATGCTGGTAAACTGGAGGAATGGACTGACAGAAACCTCATGAAGTTCACCAAAGATAAATACAAACTTTTACACCTGGAATGGAATAAATCCCCACATCAGTCCAGGCTGGAAAGGTCCTGCTGGGCAAAGAGTTGAACGTGAGGCAAGAGGGGCCTGCTGAAGTGATATAACATAGAGGATGGCATTAGCAGGAGCGCAGCCAGCAGTGATTACTCTTCTTCACCTAGCAGGTGAATTAAATACTGCATCTAATCCAAGATACTCTGTGATGCTGACAGCAGCATTTTTTTGAGGCTGATATTTGGACAGAGTTTGATCTCTGCTTCCTCTTTTTGAATTACTGCTCTGCCAAGGGCTAAACCTTCTGGATCATGGAATGGGTTCCCAACTCAGAATTATCAGGGCACTGTGGGACAGCTTGGGTATAACTTTTGCAAAAACAACCCCCAAACAAACCAACCCTCTTGTTTTATACCTCAGTCTTTCATGGACTCGTGCGTAAGATGGTTGGATACCCACAGGTTATGTCTCATTCTCTTTGAGGGCCATGGGATAATTCAGGTTGGAAGGGACCTCAGGTGTAGTCCAACCTCTGTCTCAAAGCAAGGCCAGACCAGGCTACTCAGGGCTTTGTCCAGGGGAATCCTGAAAATCTCCAACCTCTTTGGCCACCCTGACTATCGTGATGGGCAAATAATTTCTCCTTTTATCCAGTCTCACTTCTGCTTATTTTTTTCTCATCCTTTCATCATAGATCACCTTGAAGATCCCAGATCTCTTGTCTTGATAACCTCTCCATAGGCACTGTTAGGTCCCCATGAAGCCATCTCTCCTCCAGGCTGAATGAGCCAAGCTCTCACAGTGTCTCCTCACAGGCTGTTGTAGAATCACCTATGACTTACCTGTACTGTCACCTTTCCACATGGGTGTGAACAAATCTCTTAACATCAAAATGTAGCACAAGGTGATGCTGATTTGTTGAGCATCCTGGATTCAGTCATCCTGATGCCAGTTTGGGTATTACAAATCCTTTGTAGGATAAAGCACAGATGAATCAATGTCAAAGCTTCCCATCAGTTCCTCTCTATTCATCTTCTCTACTAAATTTGGTTCTATAGTCTGCTAATTTGATTCTATACACTGCTAAGATGTTGTCTTGGGCTACTGCTACCTCCTGTCCACCTTTTGCCCTCCATTCAGCTCAAAGCTCAGGCATCAAGACTAAATCCCTTTCCTCCAGGCTGATCCAAGCAGGGTCCCTCTCAGCTGCCCTGCTAGCTTCCCAGCTTCTCAACTCACAGTCATCCCAAGTGTCATCTTCATACCTCACCAGCTATGCAGATCTGTTGGTCCTGATGGCAAACCAGAGCAAATGGAAGAGTTATCAAGAGGTTTCTGCATTGCTTCCTGAATTCTTTTACAACGTTTGGCCATTGATTTCTGAAACACCTTATCCTAGCTGTGATGCTAAGCACGCAAAGCACAGTCCTGCTCTTCTACTTAAACATTTGCTCTGGTTTTACCATCAGCAACAAACCTGTCATCTCTCCTGGGCAGGATTTTGTTTCTCCTTCTGGTTCTTCTTGTCAGCTGCTGCAAGCCAGGGGCAATTACAGTGCTTTACACAGCTGCTAGGTGTTTTTTAACCAGAGTTTGAAGGATCGTTTGACTCGCAAAGCTGCAAATGGCCTGTGAGCTTTCTGCAGGAAATTGTACCTCCGCTGCAGTTGAACCAATAAATGCTGATTGCAAAATACCACTTGGGTTTTGTCTTCACCATTCTTTACCTGTGGTAATAAGTGTCTGGTAAAACCCTACTGGAGATGAAGCTTTTTGTACTTTTAAATGGGTCAAGTAAACCTTAGGCTTCTTATAGCCTTTCACCTGGTCCACTGACCAGTAATCCTCAGCTGCTGCCTCTCCGCTTGGATTTGTCACTGATTCACACTGGAGACATATCTATGGTGCACAAGGGGAGGTGGTTCACAGTGGCCAAAGCTTCAAAGCATCTGTAAAGTGTCTGTACCCTTCCCCTATTACTGGAAGCCTTTTAAGTCACCAACTTTTTTTTTTTTTAACACTGCTATTTGCTTCTGTATCACCAGGAGGTTGATGCCAGCCTGTTTTACACTCTAAGCTTGTCAACACGGTAATTTTATATTCAGCTTTACCACTGCGTGGTGGTGCACTCTTCCAGATGACACAAGCTAGTGACAGGGAGACACAGAGGTAACGTGATGGAGCCTAGGGGTTTTTTTTGCGGGCGTGGAAATTGTTCAAAACATTTAAGTATATGTTAAATTCGCTGTGACAATTTCTTCCAGGCATTAATCCTGTAAAGGCACGGTGACAGAGAGTACTAAGTCTTATCTGCAGTATTCTCGCAGCAAGCACTTAGGAAAGCAAGAAGGAAGAGCAGCAGATATTTGTACTGGCTGCATGCTTTCTATGACCTCTTTCTGTTTTCGTTGCCGTCTGCTGTGAAGTGCTTTACACGTGTTTGGCACGGCTTCTCTCTCTCTGAAAACAAAAGTGCTACTTTATCATAAAAGGGCCTGAATTATTCTATGCAGGGCCCCACCTTTCCCTGCATACCGACATCTTTGCAGGTACTTAGATGCTGTTCGGGATTTTTACTGCCGGTTTCCTCTGCAGGGGTCAGAGCCCTGCTGACTTTCGTCTCAGAAGAGCTTTCTAAAGGGAAGAGCTCTCTGCAATGATAGAATATCACACAAGCTATTGGCAGAGAAAGCCACCTATGGCGGCAGCCCAGCTGTGCCTGATGTTTAATATGGCATCCGCTGATATTTTGACACAGGGGAAAGATCTGTGCTTAGGGAAGTCCTTTCTCATGCACTTAAGCTGTCATCTGAATGGTGCAAAAATAACTTCTAAGCAGAGGAAAAAGCTAGAGTCTTTTTTTTTTTTTTTCTTGCAAATGACTGCCGAAGGTGAGATAATTGAAAGGGACACAGAGCAGCATTTAGTTCTGTTTTTAACTTGACTGAAACAAAGCGCTGCATCATTTTGTGAAGCAGCAGAAAGGATGGGAATTCCACTGCTTAGATCTCTGGAGAAAGAGATGCATGTGTTTAATGAGTGCTCATTAAAACAGCCTTTAATAGAATCAAGTAGAAGCAGAAAAATGCTAAAGAGAATAAAGGAAACTACCAGGCTCTGATGGCTTCCTTACCTTGTCTCTTAAGAAAGTGCCTAGTAAAACAAATTAAGTGTAGATGCGGAGAAAACACTGGATTGATAGAAGCTGGAAACCAAAAAGCTGCTGCGGGTCTGCTGTGTACACACTCCTACCAGCACAGCCTTAGCCGCACATCCACAGGACAAGCTGGCTTATGACACATACCCATATAGACTGGTGACTCTTCCTCTAGGAGATGTGCCATGCATTGTCTGAGAAGCAAACATATTCTGGACAGGTAAAAGCCTATTTATGGACCTGCTTGCAACTTGGTAACACAAGGGAAGGAAACTCAACTTGTTGCTACCTGCCCCTCACACCCTACTCGACCCCAGGGATGTGGTGACCACCACAGCAGCAAAGAGCACCCTGGGAATGCTCTCAGACTCCCCTTCTGCCAGCAGAATTTTACCAATTTTAGCAAATGCTCTGTGGGGTGCAGAGGTAGGTCACTGTTGCCACTGAGGAGGGCTGTTGCTGCTCTGGGTAAGGGGCAGCTTATGAGAACAGTTTCAGAGCTGACATGAAGCTGCCAAAACTGAGGCAGCCTGAACTACTCTCATGGCAGACACAGGCATTTGCAGTGCTAAGACCAGGCACATCTACAGGCAGAGCTGACTGTGTTTCTGGGAATGCCCTGCACAAGCTGCAGCTGGAGAGAAGGCAACAAGCACTATCCAAGAAGGGCACAATGAAGTAAAAAATTCAAGAATTAAGGAGTCAGGATACTCTTCTGTGACGTCTTCCTACAAGAAAGGGAACCCCCAAATTCAAACCAATCTCAGCATACAGAACTTCAGGGGCCCTAAAATAGGCTGGTTAATGAAAAACAACAACAAACCCAAGAGGTGCTTTATCAGTTCTCATAGAAAGCTCTCTAAAGGGATTGGCAATCCAGCACTGACAATAAATCCTGGAGTCCATTTCAACACAAAAGGAAGCTGCAGAAAGGGCTAAAGCATAAAGGATGAAACAAGCTGCTGCTGAATGGCCTGGCCTCAGGGTAGGTCTGTATACAGAGCTAAGGGAAAGTTTGCAGGCTGTACAGGGACCAACACCACCTCTACAATAGTCCCCTGCCTGTTGGTCAGCAGGAGTGAAGTGGAAGCGTGCCCTTGCTTTTCTTTCAAGAGCAGTGGATCTACCTATCTGATTTGCTTGGATCCTAAGAAATACTTTTCTACTAAGATGCACGGTTTGGCTAACAGCAACTGCCATGGATGTCCTTGCACTGAGCTGCCAGTGGCACCACTGAGAAACGACAGCTCTTGGAAGAAGCTAAATGGGAACTGGAAACTGTAGCAACATATGACATATAAAAGAGAACAAACATGAATACCAGACCCCACTCTTCGTCATTCCTCTTGTGAAGGTAAAAGTGTAAGAATATCCAGTGGAGAAAGGGGAATCCTTAGGTTTGAGTTTTTGGAATCTTCTCACTCTGAATTAGATCCTGCCTAGTGCCTTGAACTGGAGCTGTAAGGGCTCCCTCCCACCTTAGCTTGCCACATGTTCTGCATTGCCCTTGTAAGCTGAATGATTTGGAGTGCAATGATCCTTGCTCTGGAAATTGTAAGAAGATGCTTTTGAGCTTGACAGCTCAAAATGATAATGATGGCAAACTCAATGCATCTTAGAACATATCTATATAGGCTCTCTGTCAAGCATCATTTAAACCCCATATATCATGATAAAAAATGAAGATGAAACCAGCTCTACTAGGCCACTAGTGGGAAGATGATGCCCTGGTACATTAAAATACCTTTTGTTGTGAAATAAAGAATGCCCTGTGTTGAAAGACCACTGTCTTTACAGTTACCTCAAAATAAGAGGATGAAACCCTTTAACATGCATGAAAGAACAAAATTCAGATTAAATCTGCAAGCAGAAGATGCTCAAGAGATGATTTACATGGGATAACCAAGTGTTGATTGTAACATACTGTACAGCACCCAGGCTTGCAAGTCAGAGGAATGCCAAGAGACAACTCCAGGGAGCATTTCTGTTGCAAGGATATTAAAAAACCCCAGACCCACCACAACCACCACCACCAACCAAACATGAAAACCCAACCCAAACCCCACCAAACAAACAGGAAAAAGTTAGGTTGGAGCTGCTAACTAAAAGCAGCTCTAGAAAAAATTTCAGACCTATATGATCCTAGCTTATTTCAAAATAACTTTAAAAGGTATATATGGAGGTTTTTTAAAAGCCTGAGCACCTGCAAATGGAATTGTCTTTGTCACAGGTGTCAGATTGATAATATTTCCTATACAGTTTTCCATGATGAAAGTAAAATATTTTTAAGTGCACAGGCCTCACAGTCTGCACAGACATCAAAGATTCACAGATTGAGGTTGTAGGCACTCTGATATCCTATAAGACAATTCATAACAATTAAGAAAGCAAGATACACTATGCTGTCTCCAAATATACACCTAACCCAGCAGCTCATCTCTAATGTGAACTGCAGACATTTAAGAGCAGAACATAAGAAGAGACATACACCTAGAAAGGTGCAGTCAAGTCTCCTGGAGCCAAAGATTAACACTGGACTACAATCTTTTAACTGCCACAGTGGACCTCACACAAAGAAACCTTCTTTTGGTTACTGGAGCATGGAAATTAACCTCCTGCCAGCTTTCAATTATTTCATCCTTGTAAATACACTATTTATTATTTGCTACAGAAGTTCTCTGTTGCATATCCATTATTAAAATTTCTGCTGTTATCCATTGGCTTAGTTCTAGACTTAGTTGACATAGCTAATATTCAGCCATAGTGCTGAACATTTTGCAGGGGCCACAAAGCACTTGTTACTGGGTGGCCCAAGCATAGCCAATGCCTAAAGTTCCCAGTTAATCCAAAAGACTCTTTCAGTAACATTACTGTTTCCTGATCTTGTGACACTGCATCTTGCCTGCACTGAACAAAAATGCAGCCAGGATACCTACCAGTTCTGTGATGGCATCAATACTTCAACACTTCACTAGGAATTCCTTTATGATTCTGGCTGAGTACCATTAAGTTTTGGCAGGTTTTCACCACACTATTTTACTACACTATTATTAATATGGTCAGCCATTTCGCTCTCTTAATGATATTTCCCCCTGAGACTGTTAAGAGGCAGTTAGGCTGATGCTGATCCCGTCAGGTGCGGAAGGAGCACCAACACAGCAACACCAAGATGCTTAAACCATCTGTCCTTGCTAGTTCTGGCTTATTCCTGTTCCTCCTGACTGCAGAAGCAGACTGAACACACATTGTACTGTCAGAACAGGTTCAAGTTATTGTCCTAATTCAGGCTTCAGGAATTAATCCAAACAAGATCCCCAAACAGCCTTCACCACATGATTTCAATATTGGCTTCTCTGTCAGGTGAAACATTTATTTCCTCTCACTCTGTCGTTTTTCCCCCATTAATTTTAATTCATTTTCCAGTTTAGTATATTGGATGGCTGATAGCTCCCAAGAGCCTATACTGTGTAACTGAAACTCATGTTTAGTTAAGCAAAAACCATTACATCAAATACATCCTGATCACCATTGTGGTTTAGTCCTTTTGATTATAGTTTAACAGAAGAGAGGCCAAATGGGATGCTACCCCCGCGTCACAGTGTACCAATTTCTTCTTTAGACTAAGCAGCTGGTGCTGAACGTCTGAGGTGAGAAGTGGAGAGGACAGCTATATCTGGGAGAAGTAAACATCTCTAAGGTCTCCTCCAGGATACACCTGAGTTGCAGGACTGTAGTCCTGTGTAGTATAAAGGAAGCAGCCTCACTCTTCATTACTTACCTGCATATCTGTCAGTCACCTGCCAATTTCTTTCTAGTCCTATTTTCACTAGCTGAAAAGTACACAATAGTCAATGTCATTGTTAGAGATGTAGCTCATTCCCTTAATTTACATGCTTGGAGGATAATCCAAAAGAGTGAAAATACACATTTAGAAAAAAAAAAAAAAAAATGGGAAAGACTCCACCATTTTCTTTCAGTCTGTGTATAACAGTCAAATAGGAAAAACAGAACTGACCACCCCTCTGATTTTGCAGCTACTTGATTTGATTGGAAGATAAAGACCAAACTCCTTAAAAAAAAATTCCCAGTTAACACAGTTTCTTCAACACTTACCTCAGCCAGTTCAGACATCAAGTATTTGCATCTAATTAGTAAGACCCAGTGCAGACCCTTTTTTACATCCATACTGAGTTTTGTTCCCCCAAACTGAGCTTATACAATGACAATAAATGGCAGTGCTTCAGACAAGAAGTAGAGGTAAATTAACTTAGGTAAGAAAAGTAGCCTTGGCAGGGCACCCTTGCTTTCATTGACAGCTCTACATTCAAGAATTCCTGTTAGCTTGTCTTTCAGACTTTCTGTACCAAACTGTGGTGCTTGTTATTTCCTTCTGCAGTGTCAGTGGATCTACAGAAGTTCAAATGAAGTTTGCACATCTGAGTTTAACCCCCAAACTCAGACAGGGTCATCTGCCATCTCTTTGTACTGCAACATATAAATACTTTTAGAAAGACTATTGTTTTGTTATTAGAAACAGAACATGACATTCAATTAAATTCAACAGACCACCATTTTTTTTTAGAAAGGAAGATTTATTTATGGTTACATATTCCACATATAAAATTAACATTTAACTGAAACATGTCATTGTTTCAATCATTTCTGACTAAACACTTACAATGTTGACTACAAAACTGTACAGTTTATATTTAGTAATCGATTCTTACAGCATAGTGCAATTGTAACATTTTATAAACAAAATAATCTGTGCCTTTTTTTAAAATAAAGTGCATTAAATGACTATCTTGTATACAACAAGAAGCTCTGTAGTTGCAATCTGAAGCTTTAATCATAAGGGAAATTGAGGCAAAGATGTTTCACTTCCTTTTAAAATTACTCCACATACTGGCAAGCTATGGTTCAAATTTCAACACCATTTCAGTGAAAGAAAAAACCAACAACCCAGCCCTAAATTAGTATAAGAAATAACCACAGGCCTTTAGGTACTAAACCAGTAATTGGTTCTCATATGAAAAGCACAACATGCAGAATTTAGATTACTGGCTCCTAATGAAACGCATAGCATGAGAACTACCCCCATGCAGCTGCTTTTGCTAAAGCTGTTAGAATTCAGCATGGAACCACACTGCAGTCAGTGCTATCAGGAATTCATGAGAACTATATGATGCTTCCTAGGAAAAGTTCTCTCTGAGAATTTCATGAGATGAGCATGGCAAACTATAGGTGATTTTTAATGGCAATAAAAATGGTAAGGGTCTAGTTAGTAAGTCTAGAAAACTATGAGTGGTTCTGTTAGCCCAGAGTATTCCAGATTTCATGTCCAGAAGTTAAGTACAGAGTTTTACAGCTTTATTTCACAGGCACAGTTAAATACCTTTTCTCCTATGAAATTTCATTTGTAAACACATTTACAGTCAACTTTTGTAGGTTTTGGCTCTGACAGTAAAGCTTACACCAAACGAATAATGGCAGGACTGTAGATTTTAGCCCCAAAGAGCAAAAAGATGTAGACATACAAAATGGATAGATGTCCAGTGTGGCTCTTTCTAGAAATGACAACAAAAATAAGAATGCCCATTTCTTCTTGGAGGCCTCTGGCTGAGGCCCAAAAGAAAGTCCACATTCTTCTCCTCTTCCATACATACAAAAGGACTGCCATCAGCTTTAACATGAAAATATATCTGCGCACAGACAAGTAACCCTAGAGACTGCCCAAGTATTTCACTGCATATGCAATTTAGGCAATTTACCTGCCTCTTCAGCTGCAATACCCATTCCACACTTTTGGCACAAATCACACATGCATTCTGAGAAACCACGTTTTCCTCCTATACATTTCAACCTGTGGGATCAGCCTGAGTTCAAAAGCAGATTACTCTACATTCAGCCATTCTGTTCTGGAACAGCAGCTGCTGGAGTGTGTGAACTCCCAGCAATGAGTTACTCTCCTCCCAGACTACAGGAAGTCTCTGCTTACATTGAAAGCAAAATACAAAACAATGAAGCTGAAATTTGGTTGGAGTGTCACTGAAGAATCCTATTTTCTATCATGTCTTCAGAGAACTCTCTGCTGAGGGCAGAGCTCCATTCCAAACTCAGTGTGCTTTGGCCCTGCGATCAACACTGTAAAAATGCCTCACTTCTGTGCTGTTTCTCTTGAGCTCTCTAGGGCAGATGCATCACATGATGGACTCAGTATTGCTCATACTGAGGGTGTACATTGCCAGATGGCAACCAAAGGGCAATGAAACAAAACCCCATGGATGGGGCACAATGCTCTAAACTCCAGGGGGACACAACAGTACACCCCTTTCAAGGTTTGGGCATCCCAGTTTTCAAAGGACCAGGTGACGCTGCTTTCATTTGCATATTTAAAATCTCTCTTCCGTGAAAGCAGAGGAAGATAAATTCCTGATTATTTTGATGGGTTTCATCTTAGCAAACACTGAAGTAAGAGGAAAAGTCTACAGAGACCATAAGTAATCAGTGCATTAAGAGTTCCATACCTTGGCTCTAAATCTCATAGGTCCCTTTTCCTAGAATGTCCTTCAAGCATGTGTGCATTTTCTGTGCCCTTTAAAAACAAAAGTATAAGGCTTTTTAGATACTCTAACATTCCCCAGGTTAGCATCAACCAGTGCAAAATGCATCTGTGTCACACAACTGCACAGACTGCTGTTTACAGAATCACAGAATCAACCAGGTTGGAAGAGACCTCCGAGATCACCAAGTCTAACCAATCACCTAACCCTGAATAATCAACTAGACCGTGGCACTAAGTGCCTCATCCAGTCTTTTCTTAAGCACCTCCAGGGATGTGGACCCTGCCACCTCCCCGGACAGCCCATTCCAGTGGGCAATCACTCCTTCTGTGAAGAACTTCTTTCTAAGAACAAGCCTGAACTTCCCCCTACACAGCTTGTGACTGTCCTCTTGTTCTGTTGCTGGTTTAGTCTCATGATGTCTATGCAGTCCTGCTACCAAAGCACCCATGAAAGGTAGAATAGCATGTGCAGGAACATATAATTGCTATATAGGCTCATGTTAGTGAGAAACACCCTTCTTGTACTCTGTGTTATATGGTCACATATAGGACATTCCTGAAACACCAAAGCTGGCAGTAGGATTTGGCCAAATTAAACACATGAGAATTCACCTCCCTTCAAAATCCTCTGGATTGTCTTAAGTCTGTTGAAATAACAATTACTTACCACTGAATCTTTCAGTGTTTGCAACATTCACACAAGTTTGGCAATGTTTTTCTTTAATCACATAGAACTGTCTTGCCAAAGAGGCTATGGTTTGACCATTACAACAGTGAAGGCATAGAGCATGATATCTAGCATCACACACATACAGAAAAGTAAATTAAAAAATCATAATAATTATATTTAAGTATGTAATTATGCTATTTAAGTATGATAGCTCATAATAATTAATGGTATACCAAAGTACTCTCAGAAACTGTTTCTCCACTCAGCATATAACTAGTACTTCAGTTCCTTAAGTTAAATCTAAACATAGGTATTTCCTTTGAAGAATTACTTCATCCCTACCAAAAACAAACAAACAAACCACAAAATTGCTGCATCTATTCCTTAAAAGTGGAAGGCCCCTCCATTTTCTAAGGTAAATCCTTGTAGGATGCAGTCTTCAGCAGGTGAAGTCAGTATTAGCTTTCTTTTCCCTTGAGAAACTGGGACCAGCCTGTGCTCAGACACCATTGCAGATTGTACGGTTAGTATCAAATTGTTTGAGAAAAAAGAACATCACCAGTGTGAAGAAAGCATTTCATCTGCTTTCTCCCCACCCCCTCACAGGTAAATCAGATACATTCCCAATGTAAGGCAAATGTTTTCCAATGAAGAAGTGCTGCTGGTAAATCTGCAAGTGTTTTAACAAACTGTTAAAACTTTTTGTAAAAGCAGCACTGCACTTCTGAAAGGCAAGTTCTTAGAATCATTTAAGTTGGAAAAGACCCTTAAGATCAAGTCCAACCATAAACTAATGTTTGTCTTGGAGCAAAAAAAGACTAGGAAAAAACACCCCAACCAATCAAAATAAAAAATGTGGAAGAAAAAAAAATAAAGCCTCCTGTAATCCCAGAGCTATCAGGTGAATTACTCTACACCAGCAATTTAATGAAGCTCCTAAATGCGTGGTGAATCTCTTTAAGTACTCCGTGCTTTTTAGAAAGCTCTGTTTTACTTAGGGGTATCAGATAAATAAATAATTTCACTGGTTCTGGGGCATAAAAGTCTTCCCCCCAGGGAAGTTCTAGGGATGGAGAAACCCACAATACTGTCTTTTCCAGTTAAATATCTAGCATGTCAGGAAGTTTCTATGAATTGCATTGATGTGTGTAGTAGAGTGCAAAACTAAACGTTTGGGAAGGTGGGAACAATTTCCTTAAAAGCCAATTCACGGAGTCTGGGATGGCAAGTTTAACTGGCTTTTGTTTTAAAATGAGTTTTCCTCTGTCAACCCATTTGCCAAGAGCCTCCACTGGAAAATCTCCCCTTATCCTTTCAATGGCACGGAATTGGTTTGCATCACAGTAGTGATGCATTAGTTAATTGCAACATGATTTCACATAACCTGCATTCAGTTTTTTTCCCCTTCTCCTCTGCAAGTAGTTTCTATAACACAGTGAAATTTGCAACCATTTCTTGTTTTTGTCTAGCTTACAAGATTGTGAATACACCACAGCATAGACTAATTTAGGTTTTTTAGTGCAAAGTGCTTCCAAAGAAACAGTTACTGAAGTTACAGACTCAGCTGCTCCTCAGAAGAAACAGAAATACAGAATGACTTACTGTAAAACAGTCCGGAAAAAAAACAACATACAAGGTCACATTTTCAAGGAAGGAGGACCTCAATTCTGATCCTATTTCCTCTTCCCTGTTCTCCGGGCACCATTCAACAGGAACAGCAATACTGCCAGCCTCAAGGACATAGGACTGCTGCACTACAGAGTACTCAGAACAAAGGCAGCCCCAGGACTCCTCTCAGCTGTATTGTGTAATGGACAGTTCAAAACAACCTTCTCACAGGGGATGTATTTATTCAAGCATTCCTCCTATCCAAGCTCAAGCACCGAGCACCTGGCTGATTCACCAAACCACAAAGACTTCCATCCTCTCATCATTCATCATACACATGGCATGAAAGCAGACATCCTTGCAGTTAATCCAGATATCTAATATATTAAAAGGAATTTCAAATTCTTGGTCTGAAGAAGCCAGTAGCACCCAGCTTTATGGGGTAATTCCCTTTTGTATCAAAAAAGTGTTTCCAGCTATGAGAACTTTCAAGTTTGCTGGGAGTCCCATCATTCTTTCAGTGACAGATGGGGAAGACAGGCATACCTAATTTATCTTCCCTGTACAATTGCTTATTCGTGGCATATAAATCATATGCCTTCCTTTTAGTCCCTTCTATATAAGCACAGATTGAGAGATTTTATTTTTATTTTATTGCTCATCTTTGGACTACTCCTAAGCCAAACAAAATGTGGCACTGAAAGTGAGGGTAAGCCACCGTCTTATATAATGTTAGTCAATAACCAGAAAAAAATAATCAGGGAGTTGAAATATTGTTTAAAAAAATGTGTTTCCCAATTACAGTAATGCACTGGCCTATTTTGTTTGTTAAACACCAAATTTCACATAGTTTTGGAAGCATTCCCTAATACCAATCAACTTACAGGGCTTCCTGCTGATATGCAATACCCTAAGTGTGCAATATTCTAAGCCTGCGAAAATTGTGGGGGGTTTAAGGTTATCATTGAAGTTATCAAACTGCTCTTGTTCTAGAATCACCTGCTCTGAAAGGCAGGCAAGTAAACCCTTAAAACAATTCTCAGACCCACTCCCAAAGAGAAGTGGTGAGTTTACACGCAGATATTCAACATCGGCCTTAATTCCTTCACAGATCCCCCTCAAAAAGTACACCACCACGACACATTTTCCTTAAAAGCTGGCCAATAGCTCTTAAAAATATTCTTAAGTTCTTACAACACAGGATCCATATCTAGTGACCATCCATTTAATACTCTCTTGCAGCATTAAGGTTTAAAGAAATGCTGTTCACCCTCTTCTGGCGCTATACTTACACACCTGGACTTCCGTTGGTCTACAGCTGGCTTGCAGAAACAGTGTTCTTATTCCTACTTGCAACGAACTGTTGCATCAAAATGTTTTGCATTGGCAGCGATGCTAGCCCCCCTGCTTCTGCTACACAGCTTTTATACTGGTTTGTGGGTATTTAGGATTTCCTAGAAAGTTGCCAGAGTTGGCTTCTATTTCAAGGACTAAGAACCATTTAGTAGCTCAGATAAAGTGACAGAATAGTTGGTGTTTTGTAGAATAGTAACCACCCCGTCTAATTATTATTTTTCTTTATTTATTATACAAAATCCAGACCATACATACTCCTCTCCATAAGATAAGGGCAAACAATTTGAAAATGCAGTACTGAATGGTGCTTTTTTGCAAAAAAAACCCCAAACCCAAAACTAATGAATGTCTAGTAAAGTTAAAGCATTTTCTAGCAATGCTATTTTACCCCAATTTCAAGACACTTTTGAGAAATGAATCTTAAGAAAATGAGGCAGCAGAAAAGTAACTCTTTGGGGACAGAACAGCTGATGGTCTAAGCCAAAATTCAGTGCCATCCATGAAAGGTCCCTCAAGGCTGGCCTCTGAACACAAAGAATAGACACAGCTGCTTTTGCCACTATCAATGGTAGAAAGATATATCAGCAATTGTAGGCCTTTGAGCTTGCTTCAAAATACCCTGGCTATTGGTAGGAGTTTTCTTCAATGATACCATAAATTTGAGCTTTTGAAAGCCAAGCTGTCTTCAGAATGGGCCAGCACCTTTCATGGTATATACCTTGATGGGCATGACAACTGCCCATCAATTCAGATGTTTTCAGTTTTTGTTTGGTTAAGCATATCCTCAATGCTCATAGAATTGTTTTGGTGGGAAAAGGCTTCTAAGATCTTTGACTCCACCTGTCAATGTAAGACCATTAAACCATGTCCCAAAGTGCCATGTCCACATATTTCTTGAATACCTCCAGAGATGGTGACTCCACCACCTCCCTGGGCAACCTATTCCAATGCCTGACCACACTTTCAGTAATGAATTTTTTCCTAATATCCAATCTAAACCTTTTCTGGCACAATTTCAGGTCATTTCCTTTCATCCTATCACCTGATACTGGGACAAAGAGACCAACCCCCACCCTTCTACAATCTCCTTTCAGGTAGTTAGTCAGAAATCCTGAACTCAATTAATTTATTCATAGAATGCTGCACAATTGAATGCCAAACTGAAAAGAGTAAGGGAAAAAGTTATTGCCAAGTGACTCTTCAAAAAACTCAGCAATTGTAACACGAACCAATCAGAAATAAACGTTCCACATCAGTCAAATAGTAACTGCTTATCAAAGGAAGACTTCTGCTTAAAGTACTTCTACAAGTTTCTATTTTTTGTCTAAGAATATATTGCTTCCTCTCTGCTTTACTCAGCAGTTTATAGTACATACAACATGGAGGATTTTATTGCTTTTGTGCTAAAAAATGTATTTCCCTTATTGCTGAAATCTTACTGTTGGGAGATGATTTTCTTTTCTTTTCCTTTTTTTTTTTTTAACCATTTCTCCTAAGCTTTGAGGATGAATATAGAAGAAAACTGACTACAGTAAGTTTTGTCCATCATGATACCACCTGTTACTAACTTTGGGTCAAGTGTGTTAAGAGAGGGGGAAAAATACTCCTATTCTTTAAATTCCACATTAAGAAAAAAGTCTTTTGCCAGTATGATGGAAATATGAAAGATACTTCACTGTACATGGAGTGGTAAATCTAACACCCCTGGTCTTACACACAGTTGTTGTCTGATGGGAGAACAAAATGACAGAATGCTATAAACTGGCTGGATTTATGCCAGTTTCAGAGCAATCTTGGCACCTCAGGTGGTTGCTGGCATCTCACCATATAGAACTGAGGCCTACACTGTAACTCTGAGGTGACAGCAGAGAATTGCTTAATTCTGCAGGGTCTGAAAGGTGACCATCTGTCAAGCACTTCCTTTGTGCATGTGAAGTTGTCTGCTCTGTACTCACAGCTCTGCTCCTACTTCCAAAAGTTTGTTCCTGTGTTATGTTGCATAGGATCTATCCAGTATTGCAAACAATGTTAAAGTTTGGTCTGACAACTGTGGGCTAACCTATGTCATTGACTTCCAGAGGGATTTTCTGGCCTATGCTGCACAGTCTCAGTTTAAGAACTTATTTTTGGAAGCGACAGCATCCTCACTGGAGGTCACAGCAGTAACTTGGGAGGCACAATCATGCTTCTCATCTGTTTGTGATGAAAGGTAACGATGCACTACCCCTCAAACGAGGGCAAATCACATCCCCATGAGCTAGCTTTATGGAACTTCTATAATTAATCCTTCTTTACTCTGTTTGACTTGCACAGCTCCTCAGGAGAGGAGCTTCCAATTACAAATCTCTTTGCTCTGGCATATGGAAAAGGTCGGCTCCCCTGGTACTCTGGAGAGCCTCTGTGGATTGGAGCAGCCTGTGGAGTGAGGAAGATGACAAGGACACTGGGTGAACCATCATGAGAAGAGAGGGCAACATTATTGAGAACAGGTCTGCATAAGCAGAACAACAGTTGCCCTCAGGAATTAATTTTGGTCACAGTTGTAGCTGCTCATTGTCATCAAGCTTTTAGCAATTTGATACAGAAGAACAAACGGGTGAAAAAAGGGGAGGTAAACTTTGCATGACTAACTTATTTTTTGCTTTTAGAAGTGCCATTCCACATTATTCAGCCTCTCTGCATTATTCAGCTCATGACTTTTAACTGCCATTTATTCCCAACACTTTGCATACTTGCAAAACTGCACGCATACATAGCATGGATATTTATGAAGTGATTATTTCTTATACAAAAATTCATAATAAAATGCAGTGACTAGATTTTCATTAGCATTCAAAAGCAGATAAAGAACACCAATATCCTACACTGAGCAGGGGCCACAGTCTAACTCTGCTGAGAATCTGTAAATTGCAGTGAAGCCATGGGAGCTGCAAGTTCACAGCTCTGCTAGACCATGCCATGCAATTATTAAACTAATCAGATTACGAAGTAAGAGCCTAATATCATGAAGGTTGAAGCAAGTAAATAATAGAATTTGAACCCAGCACTGCAACTGAAACTAATTATTGCTCGCAAAAATCTCTACAGAGCCTTGTTTACAGACAAGTCAATCACATTTGAGATTCAGCTTTGTGTATAGCGTATGATTCTTAACATCACAGGACCTTTGTCACGAAAAGCTACAGTCACCCAAACATCCATGTGAAAAGGAAATTCCATTTGGAAAAATCCAGACCAGCAACATAGCTGTCTCTACTATCTATACTATACAGGTATATTTTTTCATTGAACTGTATATATTGCTATTTTTACACTTGAGTTTGTTGGGTTTTTAACAACCGCAATGGAAGATACTGAAGCAACAATACAGTACGGGAATACAACTGCCTACTGATGCCAGGGCAGTCACACACTGAGCTCCCACCAACACCAGTGGAAGTGGTACTATAAACTCCCGTGCACTGACATTAGGGTACACCTTAAGTTTCGTGTAGAGGTCGGTCAGGGAGATTTTTGTCCCTGACATTCAAGACTTCAAATTAGAAAACAATGTTTTATTTCTAGTGTATTCTAATGTGGTTTCAGGAAACGGTTAGAAGCGGTTTGAAATATAATCATTCACAAGAGGAAGCTCTGCACCTGTCATTCTACAATGAAGTGAACTGACGTGCCATACAGTGTGAAGAATCACAATCTGTAGCCAACGAAACTCTCAAAAAAGGAGAAAATATTGTCTCTTGTTGCAGCTCTGGTTGCATACAATTCTGAACTAGATTAGATATGCTCTGAGAATTTATAAACTTCAGTATTTTAAATTGTATAGCAGAACAATGAAAAACCGTGGTAGTAGTCTTGACTTGGTAAGAAACAGAGGGAACCATTTCACATAGATGCTAAATATGTGTTGCAAGCCATTTGTAGGTAATTTTATTAGATACTTTCTTATACACTTCTGAAAAGATAGACTTCTCTGAGAAACTTAATGTTGCACCTATTACAAATGCAGAGCCAGAAGAGGCCTTATTGTCAGTAATTTTGAAGATTCCCCCTGAATTCCTTTTAAAATTAACAGTATAATGAGCTCTGATGTCCCATATCTAAGTGAAAACACATGGCTGACTTTTGAACAGGAAGGCAAAGCGTATCTTCTGTTTTAACAACCAGCCATAGCTCTGGAGAAAATGGGTAGACCTTTAAAACAATCATCAAGCTAATTCATGCTAAGATGTAAAAAAAGCTATACAAGTACTTTCTCACTTAGAGAAAATTGGTTGCACTGAGACTACTACAATAAATACCATATAAATTAGTAAAATTGGCCATTATTTTGAAGTGTTCTGATGATACACAAATGAGTTAACATGACTTGGGTTTTCTTTTGCTTTTTCATTTTTTTTTCCCTTCTTGTTTTAAAAGGAATTGAAGAGGGGAAAAATGTCTTGACAACATATTGTAACATGCACTATGACTAAACTCAATCACATCAACAATTTCAAAGGAGGTATGCTGTTTCAATCTAATTTTAGTTAGTAAATGTACTGTAAAATCATGGGAAACATGGCAAAGGCTGGGTAACAAAACAGAAAGACCCTGAGCAACATTGTAAGTCTGTAAGAACACTGCTTATTTTGATTTTGGAAATCACCCTTAAACCATTCAATTCATTCTGGTCAGTGGGGCTGTGCATCCTGTGCTTATTATATGAACCCATTACACACCATTTAACGAATGCATCTAAACCAAAGACAGGATTGAAGAATGTCTGGAAAGTAACGTGTTAAGGAGTGTCCTCCTAGCTGCCAATCAGACATCACTGGGTGATCTTGCTCTCTGAGACACATTAGAAGGAATACAGCCACAGCAGACGAGCCAAAGTGCCTTCTGTATCTCCTGGTTTCTAAAAGCATATATTACAGGATTGATGATGGAGTTGTAGGTAGCTGGCAGGAGGGTGGCATAGGTGTATATAGAAGGATAAGTGTAATCTGCTATTAAAGAATAGAGCGTAAAAGGCATCCAGCAAGCAGCAAAAGTCCCCAAAATAATGGCCAAAGTAGACACTCCTTTTCGGGTGGTCACATAGTGGGAAGTGGCCAGGAAATGGTGTTGCAAGGCAATCTGATGGGCATGGCGCATCACAATTTTACAGATCTGAATGTAGAGCTGCAGCATGAGGGCAAACATAAGCAAGAAAGAGACCGAAAGGACAGCTGCATTATTTTTAGTGAGTGGTCTGATAACACTGCAGGTGGATTCATCTCTGAGGCAGTTCCAGCCCATTACAGGCAGCAGTCCAATACAGATAGATGCTCCCCAGAGCAATATAAGCATGACATAGGTAAAAGTGACAGTCCTCTCTGAATTGTAAGTCAAAGCATAATACAGGGAGAGGTAACGATCAACAGTAATAGCCAGCAAGCTGCCCACAGATGCTGAGAAAGAGGCAACAATCAGTCCAATCGTAACCAGTTTCGTAGCTTCTGATTGCAGAAGGTATGCGAAAACGAAATTGATGATCAATCCAATGCCCGCTAAGAGATCTGCCAGCGCCAGGCTGCCTATCAGGAGGAACATGGGGGCACGAAGACTGGGGTTATGGAAAATGATAAGAACCACAACAGCATTTTCGCAGGAGATAAGGGTCCCTGAAGTACACAAGACAATGTCCCAGGGGTTTACCAAAAGCTCTGGCTCTGGGTCTACGACAGGAACCAGGGAGGAGCCTGTGGCTGAGGCATTCTCGGTAAAGCTGGCTTCTACATGATCCTGAGGCAGCCAGCTCAAATTAACCTTCAGATCTTCATTCATTTTAACCCCTGTCTTCTTCAACGGAAAGACATTTTTTTTAATGTTCAGACACAGCACTGGATACAGCAACCCCAGAGCATGCAACGCCCTAGACGGCAACACCAATCTCATGTGCAGGCAGGCATTTCTTACATAAATGTGACAATAAAAATAAACCAACCCAAAACAACAAATAAACGGAGGAGGGGAAGGTAGTGAAAAACTGCCCGAAATCATCAGCCAAGGGACCAACACACGGAGGCTGAGTGATCCTAGCTGCAGTTCCCTTCACCTGCATATGGAAGAAGGCACAAGCACACAGGAGCCCGTGGAACAACTAACACCACCCCCAACCCCAAAGCGCTGCAATTCGGGGTGGGGGCCGACCGTGGGGGGGGGGGGGGGGTAAACCCTGTTACTCGGCACCCACGATTTCAAAGTGGGATTATTTTGGTCATGGATGGAACGGCCAGGATGAGGGAGGTAGGGAGGGTGGGAACATCCTTCACCGACCCCCTGTGAGGATACCCCGCCCGAGCTAGGAGGAGGAGAAGGAGGGGGAGGGCGGGGGAGTGGGGGCGATATCCTCTGAGAACTTACAAACTCGACGCGGACACAACACACACTCCCCCCACCCCTACCATCATACACCCCACACGCTCCCCGGCAGCGGTCACCTGGGCTCTTCCCCGGGGCTGGTCGGAGGAAGGAAGGAAGAAAGGAGGAAGAAGGAACGTGAGGGGAGGGTCGCCGTGATCCCTTCTAAGGCAGCAGCGGGACCGCCCGCCCTCACGGCGGGCTCGAGGGCGCAGCGCAGGTGCGCGCGCCCCGTGCCCCCCCCCCCTTCCCCCCCCCCCCCCAGGCAGCGCTCGAGAGCGCGCAAGAGGAGAGGCCGCGCCTCGTGCGCGCGCGCCTGCGCAGGTGCCTCCCCGCGCGCGCGCGGAGGGGGTGCGGGGGGGGGGTGCGGGGGGAGGGGCGAGGAAGATGGGGGAGCGGGCGTGCGCCCGCACTCCCATCCTCCCCGCCCTTCTTCGCCCTCCCCCTCTCCTCTCAACCCCCATACTGCGGGGATCCTTCCCCTCACCCCCACCGAGTCGGTTTTTGGCGGGGGAAGAACCTTTCGATGGGTTTGGGGTTGCTGAAGGAGGTGATGAGGGTTTTGGGGAGGCAGGTGGGTGTTAACAGCATCCTGTGCAGCTTGGTGAGGAGGTTCTTCATAAACATAAGGAAAAAAAACCGTTCACTTTTGAGGCTGGCACAGCACTGGAATAGAGAGGTTGTGGAATCTCCATCTCTGGAAGCATGCAAAACCCATCTGGACGTATTCCCGAGTGATTAGGAGATCCTGCTCTAGCAGTGGTGTTGGCTTTAACTTCTAGCCCCTACCATCTTGTGATTCTGTGAGGTCATTGCAGAATAAATCTTTGAGTGATGCAATGCTGTGCCCAGCAAGCCCCTTGCTGGTCTTGCAGTGGTCAGATGGTCTTTCATTCCCCAGCAGAGCCTTGTTCAAAATTATTCGTGCTGTAAGGGTGGTCAAGTGCTGGTATGGGTTGCCCAGAGAGGTTGCAGGGTCTCCTTCCCAAACACAATGTGGTTCTGTGTGGATGTGCTTTGATAAACCCAACTTTGAGCAGTGGGGCTGAACCAGAACATCTCCAAAGGTACCATAAGATACTGTAGATACTACAAACATGATGGCAGGATCCTGAGTGGACCTGCTCTAACACTGAGCAGGGCAAGATCTGCTCTGCTTTGAGCATCAGGGCTGCACTAGACTGTGTCCAGAGATGTCTTACACTTAGAGCAGTTACATTAAAAATGCAAAGCTTTTCTTCATCCCTGATAAACATTTGTTTTACAAATGGGAAAGACCAGAATTTCAATTAAGTATTTTAATTTAGGACTTTGGAGAGCTGTGTTTATTCACTTGGTTAATTTGTGAATGATTTCCATTCCAATTACAACACATTGTAAACAAGCTAATGTTTGAATCCTGTGTTGCCAATTTGTCACTGTCACTGAGATGGTGGACTGTGCTGCTCAGTAGGGCAGATGGCATTGCCATGAATTTGACCCTGTAGCACCACAGAACAATAGTAATCCAGTGGAATCACACTTTTAAAGCATTGTGAAGATTAACAGATAAAAAATTAAGAGATGAGTCATAGCTGAAGAGCTTATACCAGTGTCTTAGCACTGACTTTGGTCTCTCTCATGAGCATGCTAACACAGATAATGTTTGCTGACCCTCAAGCTAGCACAGAACAGCTGCAACAGGAAGCAGAGGTCAGGTTGTGCTGGCTCTGGACCCAAGCTAGGATCTGTCTGACGCTGTGACTGCCATGGTGATGCACAAAGATACTGTGGCCTATCTCAGGTAACACAGTATGACTCTGCATAGTATTGGCATATCCATAGGCATCATCTGTGAATTCTAGTGCTGTTGTCTGTATCAGGACATGGTTTCTAAGTTACTCTTCAGGGAGTCTGTGGTCTGCTGTCACCCACACAGTGAAAAAAATTTTCCTTATGTTCACATGGAACCTTCTGTGCTCCAGTATGCACCCATTGCCCCTTGTCCTATCACTGGGCATCTCTGAGAAGAGCCTAGCTCTGTCTTCCTGAGACTTGCTCCTTGCATATTTATAAACATTAGAGAGGTCACCTTTCAGTCTTCTCGAAGCTGAAGAGCCTCAGCTCCCTCAGCCTTTCCTCATAAGGGAGATGCTCCACTCCCTTAATCATCTTTGTGGCTCTGTTCTGGACTCTTTCAAGCAGTTCCCTGTTCTTGAACCGAGGGGCCCAGAACTGGACACGATATTCCAGATGTGTCCTCGCCAGGGCAGAGTAGGGGGGAGGAGAACCTCTCTCCAACTACTAACCCGTCCCCTTCTAATACATCCCAGGACATCATTGGCCTTCTTGGCCACAAGGGCACATTGCTGGCTCATGGAGTTCAGATTCAAGACCTGTCTCAAACATTTAATAGCAACATATTTAGTACTGGAAGAACACATGCAGCCAAGTAATGGTTCCATTTCCTCTTGATACCTTTTTGGGGCATGCCCTTATCAAATACAAGTTCTACATAGGCACAAGCCAAAATAAAAGCCTTACCCAAAAGGAGACACAGTTAGGTTTTTTCCTTGTCACAGCTTATTACGGCAAGGAAAATTTCCTTATAACTCACAGTTTGTTCTTTTCAGGTAAAAGAATATGGTACTCTGGTTGGTCTTAGATGCTTGAAAGAAACCACTGTTCCCTTGGGTGCCAAATGTTGTTGGTAGCCAAGGCTGCCCTGAGGAGTTGTCCTCTGCTAGTGGGCTCTTTTCTTTCCTGTCTGATGTATGGTGCAGTATTCAGGGTCTTTGGAATTGTCTATCTTGAGAAGATGTTTCCCTGCATATACATCTCAGGATTTAGAATACAATAATACAATACAATACAATACAATACAATACAATACAATACAATACAATAAACCAGGTTGGAAGAGACCTTCAGGATCATTTCATCCAACCCATCAACCAATCCAACCCACCTAAACAACTAGACCATGGCAACAAGCACCCCATCAAGTCTCCTCCTGAACACCTCCAATGAAGGTGAATCCACCACCTCCACGGGCAGCCGATTCCAATGGGCAATCACTCTCTCTGTATAGAACTTCTTCCTAACATCCAGCCTAAACCTCCCCTGGTGCAACCTGAGACTGTGTCCTCTTGTTCTGGTACTGGAAGCCTGGGAGAAGAGACCAACCTCTGCCTGTCTACAACCTCCCTTTTGTGTGTGTGTGTGTGTAGCTACTGTGTCTCTTTCCTGCTTTCTCTAATAAAATTTACTGATTTTCTTTCATGTATTCTCCATATATACTTTAAATAACTTCACCCCCATCCCCACTCCCCTCCTTATGATGATTCATCATGACTGGAATATTCTGGAACTTAGGACAGTGCACTTTATTTCTACTTTTATGCAGCTTCTGTCTATTTTTAATTACATCTACAAAATGTGGCTTGGTTCCAGTTTTCATTTACTATTTGGGGATAAAGCGTGAGGTGAACGTGAGAGGCACTGAGCTTCCTTAGGCTGCCACAAAATACTTGAAGTTCCTCAAAAGACCACAGAGGATATTTGTGGTGCTCTCACTTCTCAGTGTTCTTAGAAAGAAAACAAGACAAGCATAATAAAAATACTAAAAGATGTATGTTATCCTGGGAAAGGTTTGTACTACAAACCATTATACTGACAATGCTTAAATGGAAAGCCTGGCTTGCAGCTATATTTGGTTGCTCTGTTTGCTGGCAAAAATAGTACCCCACAGCTGAAAATTATTTGAAGCACATTGATAATCTGAGTTATTTTAAATGAGGTAATGGGCATCATGGCTCTTAAAAGCATGGGGAATCTTTCTGAGAACAACTCAGAAATTCAGTTATAATAGATGAGATGACCAACTTCTCTGTCAGAAGGACAAATGACTGCAACATATAAACGATGATTTAAATGTCCATGCTTGCACCTTGGTGGAAAATGTGGTAACAATGCTTAAAGGTATGTTACCACATTTGAATGTTGGAACTGGCAACTGTTGTTGGCAATGCTATCATGGTGTCTTAAGCTGTATAAACCTCATGATGATCAGGCTGCAAAAGGAAGAAGCAGGATCCATGCACTTTTATGATCTGAGCATGATACCCCTGAACTGTTTGTAAACTCACAATTGTATTTGAAAAAAAAAAATACATTGCAGTGCATGACATGGGAAGTTAATGTACTATTCATTGATGCTCTGACCATGGCTCACTCCTGTTTGAATTCCTAACTTAGCTTTGTCTAAAAAATACTGCATATATTTTTCTCTGTAATTTCTCTATCACTGAACATTAAATATTTCAGATAGCAATAAAAATATGGGTCAGTTTTACTTTCAAATGTGTATCCATCTTCTCTGTGAATGCTCTCTGCCTACATGTCATACTAAGTTTACAACCTAAGAGTGAGGAGTCTGGGTGGAGGGGTGGTTATTGCCCATTTAATTCCTTGCACTACACGTGTTGTTCAGTGAAAGGGGCTTAGCTGTGAGCTTGGCTGGTGGCAGAGCCCACCAGTTTGACTTTTCTCGTATCCAAGAGGACAGTATCTTAGAAATGCCTCGTGGGCCAAACATGTCTTCCCAGAATGATTATTTGTATGAAAGTGGTGCTCTACTTTAATCCATGTAATCAAATGAAAGTTAGAATTTATTCTGGGATAAAGCTACCGGAAAGAAAAAATTTACAGTTGCACTCTGAGATACTCTGCATGACAGCACCTTTCTGAATTGCTTATTTGCTAATACCAGTGCCAGAGATCTGGGGACTCCAAGCGAGTAATAGCACAAGTACAACTTAGGACAGGTCAGAGAGGAGTTGTATTAACTGTGATCATAGTTACTGATGTGGGGAAGTAGGCAGCTGGAAACAGTCACTCTTAGCTTTTACTTGAAAGAATATTCTTTTAGTTGGGGTAAACTTCTTAGCCAGACCTCTCAAATCTGAAATATTAATGATTTTACCCCACACCAGCAATGGGTACCACATATAACCATATCTATAATGCAGCAGTACAAAACTGCTTTCAAGTTTTCTCTCAAGACATCACAACAAGTTAAAATTTGTGCTTTATTTCATCCAGTCATCATGAAAACAAATAAATATGTATGTGTGTGTACATGTGTTCATCTGGGACTGCAAGATTGAATGAAGGAATTCTGAACAGGAGCAGAAGCTTTTCAGTCCATTTATTAAAATGGAGCACATTTAGTAATCATGTAAAACTGCTATAGATTGACACTGCTAGTCTCCTCTTCTTCCTTGACTTTCTTAGCTACGTCCTGTCTTGATCACTGGTCACCACCCTATCTATTTTTGAGGGATTTTTCTTCAACTCCATCCTGTTAGTCTCCTTACATTCAGACAATCTATGCCCTTTAGATCAGGATGTTACCTTTCTTGACCACTCACATGGTGATACCTCTTGCTTAGTCTGTCATTACTGAAGCATGATTCTATCCATGCTCAACAAATGCAGCCTTCTGCTGGTATCCAGTGTTGCCTCTGAGGTCACTTTCCTAGAGTAGTCCTTTGACCAATGAGGCTGGTGAGAGGCCTCAAGCACAAGCACTATGAAGAGAGGCTGAGGGAGCTGGGATTGTTTAGCCTGGAGAAGAGGAAGCTCAGAAAAGACCTTATTGCTGTCTACAACTACCTGAAGGGAGGTTGTAGCCAGGTGGGGGTTGGTGTCTTTTCCCAGGCAACCAGCACCAGAACAAGAGGACACAGTCTCAAGCTGCACCAGGGGAGGTTTAGGCTCAAGGTGAGGAGAAAGTTCTTCACAGAGAGAGTTGTTAGCTGTTGGAATGGTCTGCCCAGGGAGGTGGTGGAGTCACCATCCCTGGAGGTGTTCAAAAAGGGATTGGATGTGGCACTTGAAGCCATGATTTAGTAGTCATGAGGTCTTGGGTGACAGGTTGGACTTGATGATCTTTGAGGTCTTTTCCAACCTTATTGATTCTATGATTCTATGATTCTATGAATTGAATCCTCTCATAACAACCCTCCACAGACTCTTGCCTCTCCAATATTAAATATGAAAGGCTCATTTTCTCTTCCAAAACCCTTCAGGAAATGTTGCATTTAGTATTGAGAAGTGTTTATCACCTCTAAAGAGATTCTGGAGCCAGCCTTTACTAGCTATGGATTACATCTAGTCTCCTATGCTCCTTTTGGCATACTCAGCCCTTAAAATGTCTATGCCATCAACTCAATGTCCCCTTTCAAATTGCTTGTTAATGCAGTTTACTGATTCATTCAAATGTAAGAATTACTAGATGAAGTCTTACAAAGATCAGACTTGTTGATCCAAATGTAACTTTTGGTCCTAAATGCCATGAATCTTAAGGGCCTGTTTTAATGTTTGTGTTGTGAGTGTTTTTGTTCCACACCCCCCCCATACCTGCCATGTAAGTAGCTGGCTACACTTGTTATAGTCTTTATTTTTTGGTTCTTATGTTCTTATTTTCTCTAAACCAGGTATTTAATGAGCCTTTTCTGTATTTTTCACATAATCTCTGTGAAGATCCTCTGACTCCTTGGATTGCTTTTACTACCAGTCTAGACAGCATCTACTAGCATTTGGCTAGTACAAAGCAAATTAATACACAGACAAAACTATTATTGATAGTGATGTACATCATCCAGCTGAGTGTGATCCTAGTGACAAATAATGAAATGTGGGCTTTTAGGTTATTTCCAGAATTCCTTTTCAGAGGCAATACCAGGGAGAGTCTGTATTTCCTATTGCCTGATAAGTTCCTTTCCACTTTTCTCTTAGACAAAAAGTAATAAAGCAACTAATGTACTTTTCATTGATGCTCTGACCATAGATCACTCTTGTTTGGATTCCTAACTTAATTTTCCTTTTAAAATACTACATAGGAAATTTTATTTTGTCTTATTTACCTATTTGTAAGTGGCATTTCTTGCATGCTGTTGCCTTTGCTCTCAACAGTCTGCAAGACGAGAGAACCATGATCAAGTGACAGTAGTTTATCAAATCCAGTAGCCAATATGCACTAACTGCACATATCCCTGTACTTAGACCCAGCTGAGAGGTTATGTATCTTAATTTAGCTTATGGTAAAAAAGAATTAAGTGGCATAGTTTTGCATTTTTCATGGTCCAAGACTGATTGCAGAGGCAACTTCACAGACATTTGATGACTTGTTAATGGTAATAACCTCCCTGGACTTGTGCGAAGCATATGACCAAGTCCTTAATGACACCATGACACCTTTGTCTCTAAATTGGAGAGATGTGGATTTGAGGGATGGCCTGCTTGGTTGGTATTGGGACCCAGTGCTGTCTGACATCTTTGTTGGTGATGTGGACAGTGGGATTGAGTGCGTCAGCAGGTTTGTCAATGATCCTGGGCTGTGTGGTGCAGGTGACACAGTGGAGGGAAGAGATGGCATCTAGAGGGACCTTAACAGGCTTGAGAAGTGGATCCATGCAGACCTCACTAAGTTCATCAAGACAGTTACAAGATCCTGTACCTGAGTTGAGACAAGTCCAAGCAAACACAGGCTGAGCACAGAATGGATTGAGAGCAAACCTGTGGGAGCTGTTGGTTGATGAGAAGCTCAACAAGGCCAGGCAATGTATGATTGTAGCCCATAAAACCAATTGCATCCTGGGTTACATTAAAAGAAGTGTGACCAACAGGTTAAGGGAGGTGATTCTTTTGCTCTGCTTTTGTGAGACCCCACCTGGAGTATTGCATACATCTCTGGAGTCCTCAGCGTAGGAAGGACATAAACATGTTGGAGAGTGTCCAGAGAACGGCTATAAAGATCACTGGAGAGCTGGAGCACCTCTCCTATGAAGAAACACTGAGAGAATTGGTGTGCCTGGAGAAGAGAGGTCTCTGGAGAGACCTTTTAGTAGCCTCCTAGTACTTAAAGGGGGCATACAAGAAAGATGGAGAGGGACTTTTTATCAGGGTGGGTAATCATTTCAAACTGAAAGAAGGTAGATTAAGGTTAGATGTAAGGAAGAAGTTTTTTTTAAATTAAGGTGGTAAAGCATTGGAACTGGTTGCCTGGAGAGGTTCTGGATACCCCATCCCTGCAAGTGTTCAAGGATCAGCTGGACAGCAATCTGAGCAACATGATCTTGTGGCAGGTGTTCCTGCCCCATGGTAAGGGGGTTGGAATTAGGTGACCTTTAATGTCCCTTCAAACTCAAACTGTGGTATGATTTTATGTTTCTGTGGCAATTTGTCAGAGGTTAGAAACCCTGAAATCACTCACAGAATCAGGTTGGCTAAAAGAGCTCTTTGTCAGTCTCTAGATCAAACCCCAGCTCAAAGCAGGTTCAGTTATACAACTTGGTCATCCAAGGCCATGTCCAGTTTGAATATCTGCAAAGATTCCACTGGCTCCCTCAGCCACAAATGGGAAATTGGTCAAGTTGAATATTGAAAAAGTGTAATAAAAATAACATCTGAAGAGATTCTAAGGAAGGCTGAAGAGGGACTTTTCATGAGGGTGTCTAGCAATAGGACAAGGGGGAATGGTTTTAAGCTGAGGGACAGAGGTTTGGACTGGGTCTTAAGAAGAAATTCTTCAGTACAAGGGGGTGAGACTCTGGAATAGGTTGCCCAGGGAGGTTGTGGATGCCTCCTCCCTGGAGGTGTTCAAGGCCAGGTTGGATGAGGCCTTGAGCAGCTGAGTCTAGTTGAGAGGTGTCCTTGTCCATGGTAGGGAGGTTGGAGTAGATGCACTCTAAGGTCCCTTCCAACCTAAGCCATTCTGTGATTCGATGATTTTGTAATGGGCAATATTACATCGGTGTTTTAGCATGGTAAGAAGTAAATGTTGCTAGATTTTTTACAGAATCACAGAATGTAAGGGGTTGGAAGTGACCTCAAAATATTATCTAGTTCAACCCCTCTGCCAGAGCAGGATTGCCTCGAGTCAGTCACACAGGAACACATCCAGGTGGGATTTGAGTGTCTCCAGAGTAAGAGACTCCACAACCTCTCTGGGCAGTCAGTTCTAGAGTTCTGTCACCCTCACAGTGAAAACGTTTTTCCTAACATTTGTGTTGAAATGTGCTTGAAAATATTCTTAGTTATTGTTCCAAGTGGTAAAAAAAAAAAGTATGACACTGTTAATAATGTTTTGGGGCTTAGAAGGGAATATTTTGTTGTTGTTGTTTAGAATCATGAAAAAGCCTTTAGGATGATACGTTTAGCAGAGGCCTAGAATGCAGTGATTAGGGATGTATTCATATTGAAGTTTGCTGATTGCATGTCAGGTACATTAGAAGTAAAGATGGTAAAAATTATATCTGCCTGGTTATGTCTTTTTGTGTTAAACATGATGCAAATTTAAACTGATACTAAGAAATTATAGGTTTTTTTTCATGTGTCAGGGAGCTAAGTACTTTAGGGCATATTTATAGCAGTCATATGATTTGATTTTGTTTTACATGCTAATTTCTGCCCTCCTCTTTTAAACATTAACTTTGCCTGTCCTGCAGTATCAAAACCTCCACTGATATTTGCTGAGGAGCTGCATACCCTGGAATACACCGCTGGGTTCAAGCATATGAGAATAACTGTGCTGAGTTTCTGTGTGATTGTGGGAATACTGAAACTTCAAGAGCTAGGTCTGTTGGTGTGTTTCCTTTTGGGATGCACATCTTGAATTGTTTTGTTTTGTTAGAAAATCTCTGATTTTCTAATTCATAGGCAAATGTTAATCAAATTATTGGACTCGGCATTTAAACTCCACGTACTGCAGAGGTCTCTGGAGCAATTTCTGTTTCAGGAGAAGCAATAAAATTATTCTTAATATCTGTAGGGCTAACTATAGCCTATGATAAATTATAAACTAGATCACAGGCTTCTTAGTATTTTACTCTCTGGACAGTGACCCAGAACAGCCTCTTTCTGTGGTCACAGAAGTGATTAATTTTCATGGCTCATTCATCCACAGAAAGATTTTCAGCTAAGACGACCAGTTTCTGTAATGACAATGATTTTGAATTACAGATTTCTGAGGTTCACAGAGAACACATCTATTCAGAAATCAATTATCTGTAACCAGTGTCAGTTTTTACCATGGCATTTATATGTAGGCATGCCTAATTATATACTCAATCATATTTTTGGTTCAATGATCGTGCTTGTAATCCAATATTTTATGCTAGCAACATTTTAAATGTAAGTTTTAAATATTTATGATTTTAAACTATGTGTATTAGAGTTGCAATTAAGGCTCGGAAGTTCTATGCTTATCAGCATGTGTTGTCTAAAAATTAGTGCATGGTCATAACTCGAGGGAGCTGTTATAATGCTGGCGTTCCTTTAAATGTCAAATGCTTTATACATCTGACATTTAGAAACTGTGAAGGAAAGAGGAACAGTAAAATATGCGACCGTAGAGCTGATAATTGAAAGCTGGCCTTAAAAAGTCAAGTCTATATGGCTGCTACCCTGGTCACAGAGGCAGGAGGTGTGTGATTAAGTATATGAACCTGTGAAGATTTATAAGAGCAATCATTATTCACAGCAGTCATATGAATAAAAAAGTAGCACTCGAAGGAAGGATTCAGGAGCAGGAGGAAAAGGGTGATGAGCAGAGCTGGTGATTCATCATGATTTCATTTACACGATTATGAATCTATAACCACTCAATGTCACTTCTACATCTTTGGGTTCAGTGTCTGATTGGTGTTTAATTATCCCACAGTTCCAGTAGGGAACTCATGGGCTATACAGCAACAGTGTAAACAGTGTAACTGTATGGCTGCTGCATACAGATACAGCTGTACATCCTATAGCTGAGAACACTGGGCTGCCTTGGTTTACAGTAAAGGACAGTAAAGACATACCCAGTTTCTATTACCATGAAACATAGACAGAGCTCTTGCATACAGTGTTTATTTAGAGTCCTTTGGAGATCTCTGTCCCTTGCCTTTAAGACAAATGAATATTCGAGGAATGAATACTCAAGGAATTCCTGAGATGAAACAGTTGTGAGAATGATGCTTGATTATGATGAAGGTTCTATCCTTCAGTCTGATGTTTGTGGTGTAATTTTATCCACTCATTCTGTTAAAAATTCCTCACTGGGGAAATCAAAACCACTAAAAGCATTTGGGGATTTCAAGCCTGGTACAATGAGTTTTCTCTCATTTTTCTTTCTCTGGCAGGAGTTGAAATATATTACTGCTTCCCAGGGTTGAGAGGAAAGGGAGGTGGGACAAAAGCAATCGGAAGTGGTTCTCCTGGGATCCTTCCCTGGGGAAAGCACCACTTCTGAATCTGGAGTGATGCTGTTCCAGTGCCTTTGTGTAAAATTAGCCCTACTGATAGCTTAACACTCTGCAACAAATTAATACTAAGGATCTAGCCTTGCTTTTGTATCTTTGTCACTTCTTTTAGTTCTATTTTGAACAATGTTGCTACAAAGGCTGCTATAACCCATTAGGTTTCAGCTGATCCCAGGAGAACTGCTATACGTGCCAATAACCACTACAGAAATGGCCTGAACAGAAGCTATAATCCTCTGTTCTTCTTTCCATCTTTTCCTTTCTAAACCTCTGTGGCAGAGTGATGGTTTATAGCACATAGAACAGGACTGAAAATAGCTAAGTGGCCAGATGAAGAAGTACAGTGCTGACACAACTGCATTTTGAATTCCTGGGCAGTAGCTATTGTATGAAAAAGGTAAATGTAACTTTGCTTATGTCCTTGCAAATGGAATCTCCCTGTAGCTCCAAGCCATGAAGTATAGGTGCCTACCTTCAGAATTTGTTTCTCTCAGAATTTTTGAGTACTTCTATGGATATTTTATTTTATTAAACTTGAAATTAGCCTGTGTTTTTCATTTTACCTTGTGTGCAAAGCAGGACAAATTGTGAGTCTAGAATCTGGGAAACTGAGCTGCAGACCTGGGTTAGATCTGTATTCATCCTGACTGGTGAACCCAGTCGCAGGACCTTGAAGTTTTACTGCTGATGCTTGTCACAGCATTCTTGAAAGTCAGATAGGCACATTGCAGAAGAATATTTCTTGGGGGATTATAATATTTTTAATATCTTGTCTGAAATCTTTTCTTATCAGAAAAGCTTTTGGAGAAGTTTGGGATAAAATAGGTTGAGCAGAGCTGGCTTCTCTTGTTGTAGGCCAAAGCAGTTCTCAGTGACAGACAGATGCAATGTTGACCTACAATAGGTTTAAAAAATTTGTTAGGCTGTTGATTTGTCTATTTGCTGAGCAGACACAAGACAGGGAGTTGAGGATCCACTGTCTGGCAAACATGAAGCAAGTATGCTGGTTTGAAAGGCACCCAAGTTATGACTGTAATTAACTACTTGAAATAGGTGCTTGAAAATGTGACAAGTGTAGTAAGTGAGACAAGACATAGTAAGTGCATTATTAAACAAAGCAGTGAGCTAGAGAGCATACAGCCACCCCTGATAGTAGGCAGCTGATAATGAATAGGAAGATTTATGGTATGATGTAAAGAAGCAATAAATACATATACAATAGAAGGTGGAACGCGCAGTTGTTGGACTCAGGCTGCTGGATGCTTCCATCTCTCTGTCTGGATTTTGATATCTAATTTGCTGTGCTTTCTGAGTATTCTTCTTTAAGTGATGAACCTGGTCTTAAGTTTAGTTTTTGTTTCAGGATGGATTCATAGAATCATAGAATCATAGAATCATAGAATCAGTCAGGGTTGGAAGGGACCACAAGGAGCATCTAGTTCCAACCCCCCTGCCATGGGCAGGGACACCCCACACTAGATCAGGCTGGCCAGAGCCTCATCCAGCTCCACCTCCAGGGACTGGGCCTCAACCACCTCCCTGGACAACCCATTCCAGGGCTTCACCACTCTCATGGTAAAGAACTTCTTCCTCACATCTAGCCTGAATCTCCCCATTTCCAGCTTCATTCCATTCCCCCTAGTCCTATCACTACCTGAGATCCTGAGAAGTCCCTCCCCAGCCTTCTTGTAGGCCCCCTTCAGATACTGGAAAGCCACAATGAGGTCACCTCGGAGCCTTCTCTTCTCCAGACTGAACAGCCCCAACTCCTTCAGTCTGTCCTCATAGGCGAGGTGCTCCAGCCCTCTGATCATCCTCGTGGCCCTTCTCTGGACACGCTCCAGCACGTCCACATCTCTCCTGTAATATGGGCTCCAGAACTGGAGGCAGTACTCCAGGTGGGGTCTCACCAGAGCTGAGTAGAGGGGGAGAAGCACCTCCCTTGACCTGCTGGTCACACTTCTCCTGATGCAGCCCAGGATCTGATTGGCTTTCCGGGCTGCAAGCGCACATTGAGAGCTCATGTCGAGCTTCTCGTCCACCAGCACCCCCAAGTCTCTCTCCTCAGGGCTGCTCTCCAGCCAGTCACTGCCCAGCCTGTATTTGTGCCTGGGATTGCCTCGACCCAGATGCAGGACCCTGCACTTGGTCTTGTTGAAGCTCATGAGGTTGGCTTGTGCCCACCTCTCCAGCCTGTCCAGGTCCCTCTGGATGGCATCCCTTCCCTCCAGCGTGTCCACTGCACCACACAGCTTGGTGTCATCAGAAAACTTGCTGAGGGTGCACTCGATGCCACTGTCCATGTCACCCACAAAGATGTTAAACAAAGGCTGTGGCTAGTGAAAGGAAAATTCTGAACCACTCAGTAGATACCTGAGAACTGGCAAGAGCCCTAAAGAGAACTAACAACTGGTAACAGACCCAGTATATTTTGATTTATGCATGGAATGCATTCCTGTGATTTTTATTTTCCTGGTGGTTTTGCTTGGTTGATTACTAAGTGCATCCTCCTGGATATGTTTGTGAAAGAACAGGAACATAATATAAATCATCAGCACTCATATGTGTATAAATGATTAAAACACACTTGCATCCTTTCTCAGGAAACAAATGTTGTCCACTAAAGAGAAACCTCCAAGGACGTGCCCACTGACTGGTACTATATATGTATATGTATATGTATATGTATATGTATATGTATATGTATATGTATATGTATATGTATATGTATATGTATATGTATATGTATATACAATACAATACAATACAATACACCAGGTTGGAAGAGACCTTCAAGATCATCACGTCCAACCCATCAAACAGTCCAACCCACCCAACAACTAAACCATACAGCCAAGCACCCCATCAAGTCTTCTCCTGAACACCACCAGTGAAGGTGACTCCACCACCTCCATGGGTAGCCGATTCCAATGGGCAATCACTCTCTCCGTGTAGAACTTCTTCCTAACATCCAGCCTAAACCTGCCCTGGTGCAGCCTGAGACTGTGTCCTCTTGTTCTGGTGGTGGCTGCCTGGGAGAAGAGGCCAACCTCTGCCTGGCTACAACCTCCCTTCAGGTAGTTGTAGAGAGCAATAAGGTCACCCCTGAGTCTCCTCTTCTCCAGGCTAAGCAACCCCAGCTCCCTCAGCCTTTCCTCATAGGGCTTGTGTTCCAAACCCCTCACCAGCTTTGTTGCCCTTCTCTGGACACGTTCCAGCAAGTCAACATCCTTCCTAAACTGAGGGGCCCAGAACTGGACACAGGACTCAAGGTGTGGCCTAACCAGTGCAGTGTACAGGGGCAGAATGACCTCCCTGCTCCTGCTGGCCACACTGTTCCTGATGCAAGCCAGGATGCCATTGGCCTTCTTGGCTGCCTGGGCACACTGCAGGCTCATGTTCAGCCTACAATCAACAAGTACCCCCAGGTCCCTCTCTGCCTGGCCACTCTCCAGCCACTCTGACCCCAGCCTGTAGCGCTGCCTGGGGTTGTTGTGGCCAATGTGCAGAACCCGGCACTTGGATGTGTTAAATCTCATGCCATTGGACTCTGCCCATCTGTCCAGCCTGTCGAGGTCCCTCTGCAAAGCCTCTCTGCCCTCCAGCAAATCAACTGCTGCCCCCAGCTTGGTGTCATCTGCAAATTTACTGATGATGGACTCAATGCCCTCATCCAGATCATCAATAAAGATGTTGAAGAGCATGGGGCCCAGTACTGATCCTTGGGGCACACCACTAGTGACAGGCCGCCAGCTGGATGTGGTGCCATTCACCATCACTCTCTGGGCTCGGCCCTCCAGCCAGTTCCTAACCCAACACAGTGTGATCCTGTCCAAGCCATGGGCTGCCAGCTTGGCCAGGAGTTTGCTGTGGGGGACTGTGTCAAAGGCCTTGCTGAGGTCCAGGTAGACCACATCCACAGGCCTCCCCACATCCACCAGGCGGGTCACCTGATCATAGAAGGAGATCAGGTTGGTCAGGCAGGACCTGCCCCTCCTAAATCCATGCTGGCTAGGCCTGAGCCCCTGGTCATCCTGTAAGTGCTGTGTGATCGCACTCGAGATGAGCCGTTCCATAATCTTGCCTGGCACTGAGGTCAGGCTGACAGGCCTATAATTCCCTGGCTCATCCAACCAGCCCTTCTTGTGGATGGGCACCACGTTGGCCAGCTTCCAGTCTTCTGGGACCTCTCCAGTGAGCCAGGACTGCTGAAAAATGATGGAAAGTGGCTTGGACAGCTCATCTGTCAGCAATCTCAGCACCCTAGGATGGATCCCATCCGGTCCCATGGCCTTGTGGGGGTCCAAGCTTCTCAGTAGATCTCTAACTTCCTCTTGGAGCAGTGGGAAACTATGCAGCTCTCTGGCTCCTTCTGCCAGCTCTGCAGGCCAGCTGTCTGGAAGATGTTCTGCCCTGCTAGTGAAAACTGAGGCAAAGAAGGTGTTAAGTACCTCTGCCTTTTCCTCATCCTTTGTTACAACGTTCCCCTCCGTGTCAACCAAGGAGTGGAGGTTGTCCTTGCCCTTCTTCTTGCTATTGATGCATTTATAGAAGGATTTTTTGTTGTCCTTCACAGCAGAGGCCAGTCTAAGTTCTAAATGGGCTTTTGCCTCCCTACTTTTCTTCCTGCATGTCCTAGCAACATCCCTAAACATTCCGTAGGTTGCCTCCCCTTTCTTCCAAAGATGATACACCCTCTTTTTTTCCCTTAGTTCTATTAAAAGTTCATTATCCATCCAGGCTGGCCATCTGCCCCGGCGGCTCATCTTCCGGCACACCGGCACAGCCTGTTCTTGCACCTTCAATAGTTCTTCCTTGAAGTAGGTCCAACTCTCCTGGACCCCTTTGTTTTTAAGGGCTGATTCCCAAGGAACCTTCTGAATTAGTTCCTTGAGTAGTCTGAAGTCTGCCCTCCTGAAGTCCAGAGTGGAGGTCTTCTTGCTCCCCCTCTTGGGATATGTATATGTATATGTATATGTATATGTATATGTATATGTATATGTATATGTATATGTATATCTCTATCTCTATCTCTATCTCTATCTCTATCTCTATCTCTATCTCTATCTCTATCTCTATCTCTATCTCTATCTCTCTATCTATCTATCTATATGTAAAATTTATTTGACCTGAATATACTTGTATGGCTTCCTGTCTTGTAAAAAACAAATGCAAGGGGTTGCATGGCCACTATGTTGGCAAGCTGCCTGAAACTACTCATCTAAACCATAGGAACTCTCTGCTATTACTTTGTTTTTCACTTGGTAGCTCCTGAGGGGTTAGCTGTGTATTGATTCCACAGACTGGCTTCTTTGGTCACTTTTTCAGTGCTTTGACATTTCATTGCAGTATGTAAACTGTGGTTGCTGGAGTTAAGCAATGTTTGGAATATATTTATTTTAAAGCATGTCAGTTCCTTCAAAAATTAGTAGATATATGAGTGGATTAATTAGAAGTTAATCAATCCGAATTAATTCTGAATGAACACAAACATTGAAAACAGATCCAGGTTAATAAAACAAAACAAAACCTAAAAAAAAGGAAAAAAAAATTAATAAAAAAGGGGGGAAGGGAAGGGAAGGGAAGGGAAGGGAAGGGAAGGGAAGGGAAGGGAAGGGAAGGGAAGGGAAGGGAAGGGAAGGGAAGGGAAGGGAAGGGAAGGGAAGGGAAGGGAAGGGAAGGGAAGGGAAGGGAAGGGAAGGGAAGGGAAGGGAAGGGAAGGGAAGGGAAGGGAAGGAAGGGAAGGGAAGGGAAGGGAAGGGAAGGGAAGGGGAGGGAAGAGTGGGGAAAGGAAGGGAAAGGATCTTCCTCATAGATTTCTCAGCTGTACCACTGCATATAAACTAAGCCCAGCAGAAACCAGAACGTTAACTGAAATTCATGATTGATTGCCTCAGATGTTGTCTAACGGTTGCAAAAATGAAATAAATAAACCCCAAACACTTTGGCTGCCACTCAGTTTCCAAACATGGAATACATTTAATACTAGTTTGAATAGACCTATGGTTTGGCCACCCCATTTCTGTCTGTTCTAAACACCTGTTTTTGTTTAGCTGTACAAAACAGACCAGAGTTCTGCGCTAGCTTTATACTCCAAATGAGTTCACTGAAATCAATGACAGCAGTTGATTTTGAACACAGTCTGTAGTATCACACTTCATTTCTTCTTGAAAAAAAAAAAAAAAGTATGGAAAACCTACAATGTGACTAGCCAAAGTGATGGGAATTTTATAAGATGACCGTAACACCAACTGTGCTCTTGTGGTTTCCTTCTCACCTTTCTCTTTGGATACTATTTTGCTTTCTTCTGAAGTTGTGTTACTTGAAAGCTGCCACATTGCATGCAGAAGCGCCAGGGAAGATTTGTTTTAGGGGACTATTTTAAGGAAATAGAAGCAAAGTAAAGGAAAAAACAAGTAAAATCAAGTTTAATAAACAAACCAGATGGCTCCTTAAATATGTGATATTAGTTGATTGCTACGTTTTACTCCAAAAATCCAGGCTGTTTTTTGACCTTTTTCATTTTCTCTTCTAGTGAATTCAGAAGAAAAACCATGTGCATGATCTATCTATATATTTGATGACTTGCTGCATGCACTCTTGAAAAGTTATTCTTAGTATTCAAGCTTGTCACTAATTTTGCCATTTAAAAATGTCATAATTTCCCCATGCACTGTTTTACCTATCAGGGACTTTCAAGCCAGCTACTTTGGTCTGCATCTGTAACAGCTGTGCTATAGAATTAGTGGTAGATTAAACTAATTTAATAATTTTCTTATTGCATCAAATCTGTCAAATGAGGTTTTTGGCAAATGCTTATTTTAGTGTCTTGTCTATTTGCATTTAATTTTGTTTGTATTTAATTAAGAGGTGTGCTCAGCTTTTGAGAACTACATTTTGCTGTCTACTTTCTTTGTAATCCAAGTCAGTCCCCATGCATGGGAATTTCTGAAATAAAAGTTAGGGGTCTTGTATTCTCCAGCCATCCAGTATTTCCCTGTACCTAGTTTAGGGTTAGATAATCTCTGAGAGCAATTTCAATTTACTTAAGAAGGACCAGTCAGCTTCAAAAGTGTTTACTTCTCTCTTCATGATGGAAGGAGCCTAGGTTACTAATTTAGACACAGTGGCTTCAGGTCCAATGAAGAGAAATAGTGTCTTCCACTGTTTCAGCTCCTCCTCTCTAAAGTGGACATAACAGCCTTACCATGCCTCAGGAAGCTGCCACAAGGATGTGAGATCTTTATGAATTGAGCTTATGAATTTGAGCACAAGCCCTATGAGGAGAGGCTGAGGGAGCTGGGGTTGTTTAGCCTGGAGAAGAGGAGGCTCAGGGGTGACCTCATTGCTCTCTACAACTACCTGAAGGGTGGTTGTAGGCAGGAAGGGGTTGGCCTCTTCTCCCTAGCAACCCGCACCAGAACAAGGGGACACAGTCTCAAGTTGCACCGGGGGAAGTTTAGGCTCAAGGTGAAGAGAAAGTTCTTCACTGAGAGAGTGATTGGCCATTGGAATGGGCTGCCCGGGGAGGTGGTGGAGTCGCTGTCCCTGGGGGTGTTCAAGAGGGGACTGGATGTGGCACTTGGTGCCATGGTCTAGTTGTGAGGTTTGTGGTTACAGGTTGGACTCGATGATCTTCGAGGTCTCTTCCAACCTTAGTGATACTGTGATACTGTGTCATTGTAATTGAAATCATATGAATAGAAAGATCTATCTCATAGAGAAAGGGGAGCTTCTATCTCTGTCCATTTGAGACTTCCTTGTACGTACGCATTTTAACAAAGATAGTTTGCTACACTCTGATATTGGAAATACTTTTACATTTGGAATATGGGGATTATCCATTTTTACCTTCTGATATAGGAAAGAGGTCTATAGGCATATTTTAAAAATGAAATGTAATGGATTATACTTTAGTGAACCTTTTAGAGATAGCACAAGGTCTTAAACTGTTACAGGACCGTAAAGAAACACTCAGCAACCCATTTTACAGACATCCCTGTGAAAATTCGCAGTGTGATGAGCCACAGCAAAGAGGATTCTGAGACTTGCTAAATCTGATATGTATGTTTTGTTCTTGACTGAGGACTTTCAAGGACATCTGCATTCTGTAGTGCCATTTCCAGCAGTGGGAGAATGTAGTAAAACACAGGCAGCTTGAATGGATCATGATGACCTCATGTCACCTTGTAACAATGATAGGAAGCTGCATAATCAGAAAGTGTGTTTGGCTAATGAGAGGTGCTTCAGAAAACTTTCCTAAGTTCATCTCATCTCTCTTTTTCTTTAGTCCCCACTCTCTTCCAATGGGAATGTTTAGAATTATCGTTATTTTCCTTTTTTACACCCAATAGTGATTTATTTACATTTTTACTATTTTCTGTTCAAGATCTGTGAAAAATTTTAAAGGCATAGCCTAGAGCTATCACAGTTTTGGTGGGTGACTGCATGGAAGATGACTCAGTCAAATGTCTCAGTATGAATCATTATAGCCAAAGACAATAATGAAATGGCAAAACTCATGGCAATCTCACAAGTCTGTTGTGAGCTGTGTTGTCATTCCATGTAACTTTCTCTTTGAACATGTGGGAGTGGATCTGTGGTAAATGTGGGCTGTCTGAAGTTGGCTCTTCCTCAATGTGAATAGTACAGGCTTGTGTAGGGGTGAATATTGCAGTTCAGTGTGCTTCACAGGTCAATGTTCTCCTGTATACAGTATGGCATTCCCAGTGCTATGTTGCTTAGCCCCTCAGTTTAGGAAGGATGTTGACTTGCTGGAATGGGTCCAGAGAAGGGCAACAAAGTTGGTGAGGGGTTTGGAACACAAGCCCTATGAAGAGAGGCTGAGGGAGCTGGGGTTGCTTAGCCTGGAGAAGAGAAGACTCAGAGGTGACCTTATTGCTCTCTACAACTACCTGAAGGGAGGTTGCGGACAAGTGGAAGTTGGTCTCTTCTCCCAGGCAGCCAGCACCAGAACAAGAGGACACAGTCTCAAGCTGCAGCAAGGGAGGTTTAGGCTGGATGTTAGGAAGAAGTTCTATACAGAGAGAGTGATTGCCCACTGGAATGGACTGCCTGGGGAGGTGGTGGAGTCACCATCATTGGAGGTGTTCAGCGGGAGACTTGATGGGGTGCTTGGTGCCACGGTCTAGTTGTTTGGGTGGGTTGGATTGGTTGATGGGTTGGACGCGATGATCTTGAAGGTCTCTTCCAACCTGGTTTATTGTATTGTATTGTTATGGCACTCCTTGCTCTTTTTGTCTCACTGCAGCTCAGCAACTGGTAAGTTTAGGATTAATGGGTAGCAGTAGCTCTCTGTGGAGCAGATATTTAAGGCCAGTATTTCAGTATCAGAAACCTATAGGCACAAATTTAAACCAACCTCTCTTTGTCAGATTTACAGCTCTTTTTCTGATTAGTATGACCCAGACAATGTTTCCTGGAATGTCAGTATTGCTGCATCTCAGTAATGGATGTGACACTAATTAGAGAAAGCAGAGGAGACAAAAGCATTCCTGGTGTAACTTTATCAAAGCTGCAGGCAAATATGGATTTGACTTTAGTGTTGGATGTTGAATACCTGCACTGAGTAGTACTTGTATCTGTGCCAGTAGTTTGCGGAGTGAGTTACTTCTCTTTTATGTACTCTTTTTCACATTAGGCACCAATTAGCAATGTCAGAAGCATTTAGCTTCTTTTTCCGTGGAACAAGCTGTATGACTCAGGGAAAACAAATTCTATTTCATGCCCATTTTGTGTGGAGCAATCTGCTCTTTTGTCTTTTGATGAAAGAAGTTCTGATAAACTTATGTTTGAGCCGTGGTTCATAAGAAAAGTGATGGAAATCTGTGATATAAACAGCATGGAACACATGTGAAAGAAAGTATTAAAAGGCTGTATATCCTCACTGTTCAAAGGGAAAGTATCTGTACTGCAACATTTCATCCCATTTTTTTTATAGCTAGCTACAAAAAAACTTTTTCAAGCAAACAGGACTTTGAGAGAGGGCCCTGACCCACCTAGTTTCTCTTGTTCTACAGCCCTAACCTGGATCTGTCAAGCTGTAAACTGGACTTCAGAAAGTGCCAATAGGTCTGTATGAAAAATGTAAATGTGCTCACCAAGCCATTCACCATTATTTGTCAATAGTCCTGGCTAACTGGGGAGATCCTGGTTGACTCGAGACTAGCAAATGTGACACCCATCTACAAGAAGGGCCAGAAGGATGATCCAGGGAACTATAGCCCTGTCAGTCTGACCTTGATGCCAGGAAATCTCATGGCACTTACAAGACAACCATGCAATCAGGCCCAGTCAACATGGGTTTATGAAAGGCAGGTCCTGTCTGACTAATCTGATCTCCTACAGTAAAGTGACCTGCCTTGTGCATGAGGGAAGTGCCATGGGCATTGTCTACCTGGACTTTAGTAAAGCCTTTGACAGTTTAGTAAAGCCTTTGTATCCCACAGAATTCTTCAGAAACTCATGGCAGAAGGATAAAAAGTTGGCTGGCTGGCCGGGCCCCCAGTTACTAGTGGCATCCCCCCAGGGTTCAGTACTGGTGCCTGTCCTCTTTCATATCTTCATCAGTGATCTGAATGAGGGGATTGAGTGCACCCTCAGTAAATTTGCAGATGACAGCAAGCTGGGTGGCTGTGTAGATCTGCTAGAGGGTAGGGAGGCTTTGCAGCAGAAGCTGGAAGGGTTAGACCAACGGGCCAAGGCTAATTGCATGAAGTTCAGCAAGGTCAAGTGACAGGTCCTCCATCTGGGTCATAACAATACCATGGTAAGCTACAGACTTGGGGTGTGTTGTTGGAAAGCTGTGACTTGGAGAGGGATCTGGGGGTTGTGGTTGACAGTCGATTAAATATGAGCCAGCAGTGTGTCCAGGTGGTGAAGAAAGCCAGTGGCACCCTGGCTTGTATTAGAAACACTGTGGCCACCAGGAACAGGGAGGTGATCATCCCCCTGTACTCAGCACTGGTGAGGCCACATCTCCAGTATTGTGTTCAGTTCTGGGCCCCTCACTACAAGAGGGACATTGAGGTTCTGGACTGTGTTCAGAGAAGGGCAACAAGTCTCATGAAGGGCCTGGAGCACATGGCCTACGAGGAGTGTCTGAGGGAAATGGGGTTGTCCAGTCTGGAGAAGAGGAGGCTGAGGGGAGATCTCATCACTCTCTACAACTACCTGAAGGGAGGGTGGAGTGAGGAGGGGCCAGCCTCTTCTCCTTGGTGGCAAGCAACTAGACTAGAGGGAATGGTTTCAAGCTGCACCAGGGGAAGTTCAGGCTGGATGCTAGAAAAACTTCTTCACAGTGAGGGTTATCAAACATTGGAATGGTTTGCCCAGGGCAGTGGTAGAGTCACTGTTCCTGGAGGTATTTAAGCAGTGCGTGGACCTGGTGCTTATGGACAGGTTTTAGTGTTGACCCCTCAGTGCTGGTCTGGATGATTTTTGGGGTCTCTTCCAACTGAATCCTTTCTGTGATTCTGCATCACAGTGTTGCTGTAAAGGAAAATTCACCCAACCCTTGGAGTCCAGAGGCATTTTGTTTCATCCCCTGTCTTTATTCTGTTTTCAGCAGGTCCCCTGTGGGGTGCTGCCCTAGAACTGAAACTCAGCAACCGAAGGGTATTTTTTATTTCTAAGGTATATTTGGATTCAGTGCCTTGGATGGTCACTTAGAAGATGTTGAGATTAAAGTCATGCTTTTTTACCCTGTTACGTTGCTTTGATAAAATACATTCTTGAGCTGCTAAGGGAGTAAGTAATTAGGATTTACTTGGCTATTCCAGCAGCCAGTGCTGACTGAAATGCTTGGATAGACACAGGTTCTGGAAAGCTACTGTGTTTTCCTCTCTAGCCTTTTTCAACCACCAAGCCAAGTAGTCAGGTCACTTTAGAATTGAGGTCAAATTTAAGAGAAATGATTGAGGCCTCCATAAATCAAAGACTTCCAGACACACAGGAGGAGAAATTAATTTCTGCCAATGAAACATAGAAGTATAAAAGAAGGAAAATACTGTAGGTTAAGTTCCTTTAGATAAAAGGATTGGGTTACAAATATTCTGTTTGCTTGCTTACTATGATGCACTCTTGACTGGGAGGGATGGGGCAAAGACAGATGGCTCACCAGTTACTTTATGCTGAGTAATTACATGTGTAGGCATATTTAAATATATATCTGTGCAGACATGCCATCATGTGTTGCATACAACGGACACTCTTCTGCTCACTCGAGGAGGAACCAAAACCTCCAATCTTCACAGGCAGTTCCCTTCCAGCTATATCCTGCCCCAAACTGGTCACTCTCCCAACCCAGAGCTGTGCAGCTGCATGGGGTCCTGCTGGCAGCAAGCAGCTGGATGAGAGTTCAATGCTGTTGTCTCTGCAGAGAGATCACAGAGTTGAATCTTTTGTTCAGCAGCACTGTAGTGTTTTTCAGATTGTCTTCTGGCTGCTGTCATTCCTGGTTGTCACAGCATGCTTGTTACTGCATTGCAGGGAGCTGTCACCACTACAGAGGAAAAGCAAGCCCTTCTTTGTTACCAGCCAAGAGGTCACTGCTTTACTGATTAGCGCAGTAAAGATGCACTGCTGCACAAATAAAGACAGTCAGCACTGTAATGGTAGAAATGGTTAATTGTGCCATGAATAAAAAACCTGAATACATGAAAGGCTGGAGTAGCAGCCTTTGTTTCCTTTGCATGAATTCAGCTGATTCAGGTGAAAACTGAGTCCTGTTGTTATCACTCTACTGCTAACTTTGTTGATAGTTCAAGGTTGGCAGGTGTCATTTTCTGCTAGTTACAAAGATGTAGCACAGAGCTTAACAGTGAAGACGGTAGAAGGCACAACAGATGGATGTAGGGGGGAAAAAACCCCAAACCGGATGAGCCAGCAAACAAGTGGTGTGTGTGAGGAGAGATGAGATGACCATGCAGCAGGCTTTTGTAAACCTGCTGGTTAGTTTTGTACTAGATATGCTTAGCTAGACTACATAACAGAGTTCAGTCTCAAGGAATTTAAGGCTTGGTGAGGGAGGACTTATATCACATATAAAGGGCAGAGTCTGATAAACTTCTGACAGGAAGGACAATTAAGCTTTCAGGTAGATTTTACCTTGTGAATTCTTGAGATGTATTAGGTTAGCAGGAGACAGGGAGCATAACCTGTTTATGTGATCTAGGGAGGTTACCCCTCATTCACTATTGGCATCTTGCATATTTTATTACTTGATGACCCAGCTGTCAGCTTTCAGTCTTCTGTTGTAATTTTTAAGTAATTCCATAGAGATTTCATATAGAGACTCATTACACAGCTTGACTCTAAGCCTGAGTTCCTTTTTTTCCAGCCCTTTTCCCCTCACAGTTAGTGCTTATGTGTCTTTTCCTGGCAGTGGTGTGTTCTGGGGGAGAGTTCACCTATGTCCCCCACAAGACACAGTGTTACCTGGGAAAGGTAAAATGGGAAAAAGGAGAACAAATGGATGGTGAAAACAATATATTAAGATCCTTTTCTTATGTCCAGCTCTTAAAATGAAGAAATGTTCTTCTGTTCAACCAAGCAAGTGAAAATTCCTGAGGAATAAGAAGCAAACAATTCCATCCATGAGTTGTGAATTACATTTGCAAACAAAATTTTTAATTCTACTTGGCATATCTGAACCTCCTGCTGATGAGAGCCTAATGCAAGAGCCTGTAAACCAGAAACTAAACAGTTCAATGTTCACTGAGTATTTATTGTCTGTTGTTTCAGGTTACATTGGTAGTTTGTTTAGCCATTTTCTAACAGTAAAAGAAAGAGGTAAGAACATTGCTGATTCATACTTTTAAATGTACAGGCTGAGGATGCAGTTCTTTACATGTTGCATAATAACACACAGAAGGCCATCAGTGATGAGACTGCTGCCCCACTCAACAAGCAGTAGCAAATTACAAGGGCAGTGTCTGCAGCTCCAGATGTTTGAAACCATGACTCACATCCCTAAGACTCATGAGAATAGTTTGCATGATACAAGATGTTTTTTTGTTTATTTCAATGATAAATAGAGGCTATCTTATATGCTGCTTGTGTCTTGAAACCATTAGGATTCACAGAAACATGCAGCCTGTGTTTATAACATTTGCTGAGGCTTCCACATGCAGTACTGAAGCTTACAGTGCTGAAACTATGCTTCTGTAGAAGTCTTTTAAAATCTCTAGTTACTTAAATATGTAATTATCACCAATTTCTGTGGCAAACACGTGTCCAAGAATTGTGAGACCAAATGACCACACTGTTTTAAAGGTGGTGAGCTGAGGCAGAGAGATCAAAACCATCCTCCTGTTCCTCATTGCCCATAGTTATGACTATAAGCTGTATGATGGAGAACTGTCTTCATCTGTGTTGCACTGTGTATAATACAATGCCACTGGGATATATTTAATAAACGATGATATATAAAATCAGATAACTTAGTCACTTGCTCTGTTGTTTTGAGAATTTGAGATCTTTTCTTTAGCAAGAGAATAAGGCAGATACATAAGAACTGAAGCTTTGTTTTTGAAAGGCAACTTTGTACCTTATATTTGAAAGATATTGTGGTTACTAAGACCCCCAAGAGAAATTAAATTATGCATGTCTCAATTTGAAGAATTGCTTCTTTTAGGCTTCCAGAGTGTCAGTGCCAATGCCATAGATTTTTGTTGGTGTTAGGGAAGGAAGACAAACAAACAAAACCCCTCCAACTTACATAGTGAGAAACCCAGGAGACCACAAACAAACCAACCCCCCAAAACCTAAAAAAGCAAACAACCAGAAAAGAGAAAACAACAGAAATCTCAGAAATATGAAAGATCTGTGGGCTGCTATAGAAAGAGCCTATTTGAAGTGGTCCCATTCTAGAATTAATCCAGCAAATTCTGGAGCGTGTGTCTTTCTCCATTTGCTGTCCCCATGGGGCTTTGCTTGGCTCTCTGCTGTTGTACATAGCCAACTTCAGTGTGATAGTGCGGTGGTTCTGTTGAAATCCATGTGACCTGCCAGCCAGCAAGGCCCAGAGATAACATTTCTAGGAAAGCAGAACAGTTTAATTTGTAAAAAGCATGTTCAAATCACTTAAAATATCGCAGTAAAAAAACCATCTGACGCCGTTACCCAAACAGCTAAATAATAAATGCAAAACACTGGACCTTGAACTGGATGTCATTCGGTGTAGATTGTTGAACTCTCTTGTGATGGTTACTGTATGTGGTGGTGAAAGAAAGTTCTCCCCCACACACACAAAGAAACCACAGCTAACTCAGTCGGAGATGCAGATGAAATAAGCTGTATTTACAAAGCAGGAATGAAATGCAGTGAATATGTACACAATATACAGTATTTACAATATAGACAGAAATATACAGTGATGAACGTAATACAGAAGACCTTTCCCCTCCTCCAGCCAGGAGGGTTCCCCCGGCCCTGTACCTCCCTCTCTCCCCCTACCTCCCTTTTTTCCCAAAAAGGGTCAGAGAGAGAGAAAAAGGCAATTAAGAAGGAAATTCTGTTAGCTCAAAGCGTGTGCAAGAATTAGTTTTCTTATCTGGTTACCTTTGTTAATTCAAGGTTGACTCCGGCCGGCAGCTGTTGCTTCAGAGAGAGACAGAAACAGACAGGCCGATAGGAACAGAGAGAACAGACTGAGACTGAGACTCAAACCGAACTAAAGCTTAAAGTTGCATTCTCCCAATCTACTAATGAAATTAGTTTCGAATATCTGAATGTTTTTCAAAACATCCAGCCAGAGTGTTCCAGCATCTGTCCCTTTCTTAAAGGCACAGCCTAAAACAGTCACAGTTACCAAGACATAAACACAGATGTAATGCATGTTGCTCTCTATGTCTCTGTTTCAATTTGGATCTTTGTATTTTCCTCCCTGGGGGAGTTCTACTCTGACCCAAACATTTTCCTAATGCATTTCCTAAAGCATTAAGTAGATATATGTGGTACACAGGTTTTGAATGTATGACAACATACAACTGTAGACTTCAAAATGAGCTGATCTGAGATACTGAGGAGTTGTAGAAAGCCTTTAATGTAGAAACATGTGACAATAAAGTAATTTTGAACTTTAGTCTTGGTGTTAATTTGCAGAGGATTAGAATTCAGTCTTTTCAGCGTGCTTTAAATTTTTTCCCAGGTCTTGAACAGAAAGTGGTAAAGTGTAAATAAGTCACTATTTGGTGTAAAAAAAAAAAAAAAAGGTACTTCTAAACAATCCCATTGGAGAGTTAGCTACCATAAGATTTAGTTTGCCAAACAACTTCTCTCTCTTCTCTTTTTCTCAGGCTGGAAGATACTATCTCCTCTGGTCTTTGACTGGGGGGTCCTTATGATCACAGTATCACAAAGGTTGGAAGACACCTCGAAGATCATGGAGTCCAACCTGTCACCACAGACCCCATGACTAGACCATGGCACCAAGTGCCACATACAATCCCCTCTTGAACACCTCCAGGGACGGTGACACCACCATCTCCCTGGGCAGACCATTCCAATGGCGAACGACTGTCTCGGTGAAGAACTTTGTCCTCACCTCGAGCCTAAACTTCGCCTGTCACAGCTTAAGACTGTGTCCTCTCATTCTGGTGCTGGTTGCTAGAGAGAAGAGACCAACCCCTTCCTGGCTACAACCACCTTTCAGGTAGTTGTAGAGAGCAATGAGGTCTCCCCTGAGCCGCCTCTTCTCCAGGCTAAGCAATCCCAGCTCCCTCAGCCTCTCCTCATAGGGCTTGTGCTCAAGGCCTCTCACCAGCCTTGTTGCACTTCTCTGGACACGTTCAAGTGTCTCGATGTCCTTCTTAAACTGAGGGGCCCAGAAGTGGACACAGTACTCAAGGTGTAACCTAACCAATGCAGAGTACAGGGGCACACATGCTGTTTATCAATTGTAAATACCTGTATATATTGTAAATATTGTATATTTTGTCTATTAATGCTATCCATTTGTATATATTAATTTTGTATAATTCACTGCATTCTGTTGTAGAGTGTAGTTTTGTTTGTAAATGCAGCTTTCATTTACTTCCATCTAAGCTGGTCTGGAAAATTTAATGTTGGGGGGCAATTTTCAACCCACCACATTCTCACAGCACTGAGAAGCACCTGCATAATTTTTGTCTCTATACCCTCATCTTTCCCAACCACTAAATCACAGCCAACATCTCCTTCTCACTCTATGGGTGCTTCCCTAGGCCTCTGCCAACCAGCATCTGCCAGATTCGTGTCTGCATACACACTGCCAGGGTGTCCTTCAGACAGGGGGTGGTAAAAAAATTATAGAAACAAGCTTCCAGCCATCCACAGACTGTGTCTACACAGGGCCTGTCAAATCAGCCAGCAAAATATGAGGCCAGACAGGATGAAAGTCAAAAAGAGATGACCTTCTATCAGCTGATGTGCAGTAACTGTGTACATACTCTGTCTGCAGCAAAAGCAAATCACAAAGTCACAAATCCTTCATTGCAGGCATTTAATAACACCAGTCATCCAGCCATTGCAGGGTAGCTGACACACAGCAACTTGTCACCCCACAGTAACAAGTCTCTGTGCTGGAGGCTTCTCATTTTTCGTCCATGCTGCAAAGGTACGTCCAAGGTTGCAACAGCCAGGGTAGCAGTAGGATGTTTGCATCCACAAACATGTCCTGAAAGTGCAGTCTCCCAGAGAGCTGCAGTTAGAAACCCACTGTATATTTTTACTGGTTTGAGTCCCCATTAATGAGCTGCATGGTGAGCAAACATAGGATATCTGTCTTGGTACAGGAAAGTCAGGACAAGATAGGCAAGTAGGGGACAGGCCATCTCAGAGCAGGCTGTGTAAGGCAGCAGCTGTATCACAAAAGGCAGCAAGCCTGGCATCTGGGAGGGAGAGGGAATGAGGGAGTGATCAAACAGCATGGGCTCTGAGGCCACCCCTGCTCTTCAGCTCCCTTCATCACTCAGTGTGAGAGAATTGTGGGAGCAGACAGCTAGAGAATTTCTGGCAGCAAATCTAGATTCAGATGAGTCTGATATGTGAGTGGTGTGATACTGGTCTGCTACAGTCTGTGCTGAGCACAGCACACATAGAACTGTGTAACTTGCTCTTTCTTACTCCATTCACGGTCATTTGGGGCATGACTTTCCAATGCCAGGCAAAAACTTCCTTAGAAGGAACCAAATGAGAACACCCTCAAAAGTTTATAGCTCATTTTGTGTCTAGACCAATATATTGGGCAGTTAGTATGCTTCAATTGGCATTCTTCAAAGTAGAAAATTGCAACCGAAGTACAAGAAATGGATGAGGGCAGGGGAGAGTGGAGTCTTCTCTAAGCAGGGCCTACTGCTACTAAAAGTTTCTGTTCTGAATTGCTGATGTCTTTTTTGGGGATTCAAATATCCAAGGTCGCTCATGGCTGTTCTCACCTCCAGCCCTGGCTGTGTTTCTATCCTTCAGCCAAAGAATTAAGTCCTCCCAGTTCTGCTGAAGCCTAAGAATGAATGAACTGCTTGGTGAGGAAGCCAGCCCTTGCAATGGTTTTCTCAGTTTTGCTGGGTTTTTTGGATGTATCTGTCCCCTTCAGTCTCAAACTCTAGTCTCCATCCTAGGTTTGGGAGTTTTTGACCTCAGATCATTTGTCACTTGCAGACTCCATAAGAAGCATGAAGTGAAGTGATTTATCTTTTCAGATCCATTACATGGTGATGAAACCTTCCGTGACTGCCTCGGTACTCAGAACACATCAGCCACTTGCTATAGTAAAACCTCTGAAGGGCTGATTTTTTTGCCTCTGGTAATAGGGTATTGAACTTACATTAGAGATCCCAAAGAGCCCTGGTAAACCTGTTTTCAAGTCCTGCCAGAAGCATTAACTTGCTACTCTGTTCCTGAACTCAGCAGAGCAGACTGGTGCCTACAACACAATGTACCAGTGACATTTTAGTTCCACGTGGGAGTGTGCTTTAGGAGCAGTTGCCCCCTTCACTTGCTTTGATTCATGTTAAGAAGTGGTCTTGGAGCACACAAGACTTCAAAATTAAACCAAGAGATGCACTCCAAGGAGCACCCTGGTACAAAAGTGCTGATAATGGGTTCCTTGTGCTGGGGTGTTTCACTCTGCAAATCCATTCTATTTACTTCTCATTGTGCCACATGTAGACATCACTTTATCATCTGCACAGCCAGTAACAAACCTTCCTAGAGGTTTGGAATAGAATTTCTTTTCAAGTTACAGCTGTGAAACCCAGAATATAGGGACACACCCTGACAAAGTCTTAACAGAGAAGTACACCATTCACTACCACCTTTGGAACAGAGGAAATAGCACTGCTGTTTTGGTAGGAGATTTGACATTAGTATCACTAAAGTGTTAGTGTTTTATTCAGGTTTAACTCTGCACTGAGAGGAAGATTAATCATAATCTTACTGGTGTTCATCAGAGGATTAATTAATCAATTCAGACCCTGTGATAAACTAATTTTTAGGATCAGAGGTGAGCACAAACCCATGGAACTAATCGAGGAAATAAGAGATGTTCTGTAAAGCATAGACTGGATAGTTGTCTATCTGAAAATACCCTGTGAACCGCTTACTGTCATATAGACTTTGTAAAGTTTACTAATTCACCTTGAAGCCATATTATTCAGCCTTGCTAATTTTAGTTAGGTTCCTAGCTCATACTTAACTTTCCAGTGAACTAATTTGTTCTTTTGCCAGTGTCCCAGTTAATTTTGCAGTCACCCGGACACTGTGCAGTTGTTTCCAAAAGCTGGTAATGTTTGCTGCATTTTACCTTTCACCTTGTTTGTCTACATTGATATTATTTTGACATTTTCTTGTCATGTAACTTACTTTTCTTTGACATGCTTTGCTGTAATTTTGTGTTTTCCTGAAAGTATCAGACACTTTTTATGGATTCCAATTAATGCTGTTTAAAGGTTGAGTTTGTGACATGACACAGCTGTTGTGACAGTTCTGTCAGATTCAGGAGAAGGTAAATGAGGGTGGCTGCAGCTAAGCAAACATCTACAGCTACTGTAGTCACCACTTAAAAGGTTTTGCTCTGTGTGTGACACCAACTATTTTTTGTTCTATGCTTAAGGAAATTATCATTAATTTGTGGTTACTGATAGTAAAATCAAAGATTTTCAAGTGAGAGTGTTAGCTATCAAGGCTTTTTTTTTTTTTTTAAGTGGGTGATCACCATACTCAAAGGAAACTTGAAATCATCTTGATGATGCATACAGACACTGTGGTGTTTCCAGACCTGCCTTGAAACCATTTTGCTGCAGTGCAGGTATTGCTGCTCTGGAGGCTTAGCTCACGCAGAAGCTCATCTGATGCTGTTATACAAAAGCATTCAGTTAGCTTTTGCAATGGTTAAGTTGGCAAAGCTCTTACAGGCTTGGAAACTCAGGAGTGGTTTCATGGAAACCTGTCAAACAATTCACAAGTTTAAAGCTATTCACTCCTAAGTGTCTTTGTGGACTGAAGCCTGAAATAATTTTGATAACATCTATCATTTATTATAAATGCAATCTGTCCTTACCTCCTAGTGACTCACAGACTTGGAAAAATCTTCCCTTAAAAGTAATGTTCAGGGCAAAAGACTCTTTATTTCATTCATAGTGGTGCCCTCAGAGATCTCACGCTGCCATAAGTTTGGGAGACTAATTTCTCCTTCACCAAGAATCAATTTTTGATTAATCAATATTATGCTTGGATAATTTGTGCTATAGGAGCTGCCTGTGGCAGGATCCTGGGCTGTTTGATGACAGAAAAGGAATGCTTGGAAAGCACCTCTCTGGGCCACTAATAAAAGAACCACCAGAGGTTTGACTGTGGTGAAGAGTCATTTTAAAATGCTGACACTTAGTGATTTGCCCAGGTATCACTAGAACCCAGCCCAGGATCACAGGATACTAGGGGTTGGAAGGGACCTCAGGAGATCCTGGAGTCCAACCCCGCTGCCAGATAGAATCCAGCCCAGCAACAGAGATTTGCTCAGTCCAGTATTTGGGCATTAACTGGTCAGTAATGGCATGACATAAATCAGAGCCCCCAGCAGGATGCTGTGCTGGAAGAGGTCTTTGTCCCAACCCCTGAAAGGCACAAATCTCCTCCTTGAAGCCTCTAAAGCTCACTGACTGCAGCTGGGTGCAGGAGGAGAAAGTCAGAAAGGATTTTATTTTAGTTCAGCGTCTGAGATGTCCAAAGGCCACTGGAATGTGCCACCCAGATCGGTGGTGGAGTCACCAGCACTGGAAGTGTTTAAAAAGAGACTGGATGAGGCACTCAGTTGATAAGGCGGTGGTGGGTGAAAGGTTTGACTCAATCTCAAAGGTCTTTTCCAACCTGGTTAACTCTGAAACAGCCAAACCCTTTCCCCAGATTTGGTGGAATTTTAAATGGTTCTTATGCTAATAGTTTGTATTCACTCTAGAATTTCATGGAATCGTTTCATTTCTTGTGTTAACATACAGAAGACCTCCTTTTCAAAATAAGGCAGCTTCAGATCCCCAAAACCATCAGTTCATCATAACTACCATATTATGTTTTTATTTCTATGTACAGTGAAAAAAGTAAATAAATATGACCTTAAAGATGCTGACTTGGTCTAGTGGAAAGTGTCCCTGCCCATGCAAGGGGGTTGAAACTAGATCATACAATCATAGAATTGCTAGAGTTGGAAATGGCCTCTAAATGTCATCCAGCTTAAGCCCCCTGCCTCCCCCATCACCACCACCCCCTTCATCTTCTCAAAGCAGCTCCTACTCCCTCTAACACCATCCTCCACCCTGCTTAAACAGCTCCTGCTCCACCACCACCATTTCTGTACCCATACCAGAGCTAGGGACAAGGCCCCCACCAGGCAAGATACCACACTGAGGAGCTCAGCCCCTCTAAAGAGCCCCAGCCAGCACCCGTGGTTGATATTGGAGGAGTCATCAATTGTTGCCCTAACAACCGGGGGCCACCAGGCCCCCGGCCTTTGTTGTCACCACCACCCAGTGTGTACCATGGGCACTCACCAGTGATGAGAGAAGGATCCCTCAGTCCCGAGGGGCTCAGGTTGGGGCTTCTACCATTCCTGAAGGGGATTAAATAGGGGAGTGGGTGGGGAGGGCAAAGTGGCCACACCTAGGGGTGGGAGGAGACTCCAATAGAGCCCAGGTGCTCTGGGATTTGAGGGGAAAAGGGGGAAATTGGGGTGGAAAAGGGGCAGACTGTGAAACCAGTGTTATTGAGAAAGAATGGAGATTAAAATAACATTCAGATATGAATTATTGACTTTTAGTGACTGCAGGATGCTTAATATGGCTCCTTTCAGGGTGTTCCACTACTCTTGGATATTAGATAACTTATTGACAAACCCAGACATGATTTTGATGGGCCAGTATTAAGTTCAATAAACAAAAAATACCCCACATACCTTCTGCTAAGGTAATTGTATAGCATTACCATCACAGCAAACCCTTTATCTCAGCCCAGAGGGGTTTTTTTGGGGTAGTTTTCCCACCCATCTGTGTGTGAGGGAGGGGGCTTGTTTCTGAGAGCAGGCTGTGTGAAGCCAGGACACTGCTGAGCTGAAGAGGAGCCAATGGGTTTAGCTGGCAGAGTTGAACTCTCCTACATAGGAACAGTCCATGCCACAATGAGCCCTGTGGTCTCTCCTGTGTGAGTATGGAGACAACAGGAGTATGAGATGGAAATCCTTTTTTCTACAGGCACAAGTGCAGGAGTTACAAAGAACAGTAAAGATAGAGAGTTCTTCCAGCAGGAGAGCTGTACTGGTCTACCATGAGCGGTTCTCTGGTCCTAGTACATGGGCAGCAGATCCAAATTTGAGTAGGGGAAGATCTGGATGAGGCACTTAGTGCCATGGTTTAGTTGATTAGATGGTGTTGGGTGACAGGTTGGACTTGAAGATCTCAAAGGTCTTTTCCAACCTTGATTCTGTGACCTTCTCTGTGTCTTTAAAGGATAAAATTGTCCATCTTACACACACAGTGGTAACACAGAAGGCAATGCAAACTAGATGATGCCAGAAGTCCCTTCAGGCTCTAAAATCTATTAACCTACTGGATAATTTACAAATGGAACAATTTATGGAGTGAGAATCTGTCTGTTTTGTGAGGAAGGAAACATTAAACTCTGCATCATTCATTCTAATAGAGGCCTGGATTATACAGTGTCTGCATGCTTGTTATGAGGGAGCAAGGCTATATTAGTGAAGACTGCTGAATGCTAATGTAGTACTGTTCAGGCTATCTGTGAGCAAAAGTCTTCTTTAAATTTCATGTTGCTTTTCAATGAATTCCTTCTGCAACCAATGCAGCATCTTGGAATATTTAAAAATGGAGGCAATGATAATGAAATATCATTGGTTGGGAAGGATGGGGGACATTGATGAATGGGAGTAATTTGCAGCAGTGAGAAAGAATTAGGTGACTGCAGTAACCTACAGCACTGCAGGTTGGATTCTTTGTAGAAAGCCATTCTCACAGCTGTTTTCAAGGAACTACTTACAACAACAGACTTTAAAATTTTTAGAAGAGGAGGGCAAGAGACATTATGAATAAGTATGAGTTAATCTCATTTAGTTTTAATGAAATCTGATAAAGCTAGAGCCTTTGAATATTTACAGCTAAGCCACTGTCAGAGCCCTAAGGGCATTAATAGGCCCTGTTGGCCCTGCCTGACCTCCCCATGGCCCTCCCCTGACTTTGCCCATGGCCCAGGACCCCTGTTCCAGCCCCTTGGGGCTGTCAGTTCCTGCCCCTGTGATGCAGCAGCAGTACCAGTCTCCAGCTCCTCAAAGCCCTGCCTGGCCATCCCAGGGCAGTGCCTGGCCCTGGGCACTCTCATGGGGCATGACCCTGACCAGCAGGTTGTGATCTCCCAGCTCAGCCTTGGACCTGGCCTGTCATGACGATTTTCCCAATAGGCTGGCCTCTTGGTTGACTTCAGCTGCTGTTCCCTCATCTGCCCTGCTCACTTGCATGAGCAAATGCCTAGAAGAACTATTTCCACCACCACAGAACTAGATGATTAAAATGAAAAATGATCCCAGTGATTTCATCTGCTCAGTCTTACATTATCAGAGTGACCAGTCCATTTCCCAAGCTCTGCTTCCAGGTCTCTTCCAAATGCAGATCAGCGTTAAGCAAAATTTGGCTTCCACAGTGAAGGGAGCAGGGAAGACACCTTCAGAGAGGGCTTAGCCTAGCCTAAGACCTGAATCTATCTTTGGAGGTCTCTTTCCTTCTCCATGGACTGTAGGTTTCCAACACCCACCTAGCAGTGCTGACAGTTTGGTCTGGTGAATACAGCTTCAGAATGTTTCCAGGTAGTTCTAGCAGTAGTTTCCATGCATTAATTTAGTGTAATTAGCAAAGGCCTCATTGGCATTTAGTGCCTAGGTATTTGGTCACCTTCCAAAAAGAGGATGGTTTCTAAATTACGCCCAAATAATCCTTTCAAAATCATCTCATCACATCATTTCAGCTATGTAGATAAAAATACAATGACTTTGGCTTTTGAAATGCTAGATTCAGTTTTTTGTTTCTCTTCTTGCTGTTGCCCCTAGCCTCTTGCTGTATCATCATCAGAGCAGATGGCAAGCAGCTTTGTGTGGCATCTGAGACACAGTAGCTGACTGCCAAATGCTGGAGGCTCTCTGTCAATGTGAAAACCAAACCACAGCTCAGGGCTCTCTGTACATGGGCCTTTATTGCACCCTAGAGAGCTTTCCAGGCTATTTTTTTCTGTAGTGAAATTAATATCTTTCACTTTGACTTCCTTGGGTTGTGCTCAAAAGATTTTGGCATTATCCAAACTGTAATTGCAAAACAGAGAGTTCCTGCTTAGCATTCAGCCTAGAAATAAAACTATGTGGAGAAGTCTGAGATAAGGACTCAAGTGGCTTTCTTCAGCTAGCGAATTCACCCAGTGACTACAGTGCTGAATTGGTTCCCCTCCTTCTCTAATGTTATTGTAATTTAAATAATGCAGTCACAATTTTGCTGTCAGATATTGCTTCCACATGCCTTTAATGACTGATGGGTCTCTAATGACTTTGGAAGTCTGCCAGTGCTGGATCCACTTGTTTACTAGAGCAATGAGCAAGTCTTAAAGTTTGTCCTGTAAATTGAATGTGAATCAGTGATTCTTACCAGAGGATCCTGATGACTGGAAGAAAGTGGATGTCACTCCAGTCTTCAAATGAGGCAAGAAGGAAGACTCAGGCAACTACAGACCAGTCAGCCTCACCTCTATCCCTAGAATGATGGTGGAGCGTGGAAGAAAAGAGGGTTATCAGGGGTAGCCAGCATGGATTTACCAAGGGGAGATCTTGCTTGACTAATCTGATAGCCTTCTATGAACCCATGACCAAATAGGTAGATGAAGGAAGAGCAGTGGACATCATATACCTTGACTCCAGTAAGGTTTTTGATGCTGTCTTCCATAACATCCTCGTAGAAAATCTCAGGAAATGTGGCATAGATGATTGATTTGTGAGGTGGATTGAAAACTGGCTTGACAGACTTCAGAGGGTTGCCATGAGTGGCACAGAGTCAACTTGGAGGCCTGTTGCCAGTGGTGTTCCCCAGGGACCTGTTCTGGGCTCAGTTTTGTTCAATATCTTTATTAATGACCTGGATGAAGGGATTGAGAGTACCCTCAGCAAGTTCGCTGATGATACAAAAATGGGAGAAGGGGTGGGGTGGTGGCTGACACCCCATCATACATAGAAGGTTTCACCTCAACATGAAGAGAAACTTCTTCACAGTGAGGGTGATGGAGCACTGTAACAGGCTGTCCAGAGAGGTTGTGGAGTCTCCTCTGGTGACTTTCAAAACCCACATGGATGCATTCCTGTGTGGACTACCCTAGGTGACCCTGCTTTAGCAGGAGGCTTGGACTTGATGGTCCCTTCCAACCTCTAACATTCCGTGGTTCTGTGATTCTGTGACCCTTTCTCCCAAGGGGGCAGTGCCTGGGAGGTTGGCTGAAAGGTGGAAGGTAACCATAAGGCACTCAAAATTAAGAAATGTACCTAGGGATTAGGTGTGTGGAAGAGCTTGATGTAGCCTTGGTACTGTGGAAATTAGCTCCACAGTGGTGGAGCTGTTAGCCTGCCACATGTACCTGCCTGTCATTTACTTAATGTCCTTGCAGAATGATGTTAATGTTTCCATGCCTGGGAAACTTCTTTACTGTGAGGGTCACAGACCACTGGAACAAGCTCCCCAGAGAGGTTGTGGAGTCTCCTTCTCTGGAGACTTTCAAGGCCCTCCTGGATGCATTCCTCTGTGACCTGAGCTAGATTGTATGGTCCTGCTCTGGTAGGGGGGTTGGACTCAATGATCTCTTTGGGTTCCTTCTAACCCCTGACATCCTGTGATCCTATGAACAGGGAACAGTAATACAACTTGTTAGAGACACTGACCATCAAAATTGCTCTGAATTTTTTATTAAGAACAGGCACTTCTGAAAAGCTGTCTACCTCTGAAATGACTGATGAGGAAAGAAACATGAGAGCTGGAGGATCAGTGTATGCCATGCTTATTTGTACAGGCAGATACTGAGAGATAAGGAGTCTGTCCCTTGGGCACTGTCTCGGTAACACAGAAAGAGAGCCCCAAGAGCAGCTCTTTTTATGCCCTCCCTGTGACCATCCTGAGGGAGGTAATCTTGTCATATACAAGTCCATACAGCATTTGTATGGGTTTTTTTTTTTTGGTCCTGTGATTCTTTCACTGGGAAGGTAATTGTTCTCTGTCCCAGAGAAAGCTATTGAGGACATACCTGCTATGAGAACAAGCTCTCACTACAGGAACCCAGCTGTCCCTGCGGGCTGGTACCAGCATAGTAACAAAGCTCTGTGTTTAAATTATACAGAGGTGGTTAATCAGTTTTCACCTTGTCAGGAGAGCAGTCCAAGGTTAAAGAATGATGTGTCCCAGAAACAAGAGTGAGAAAAGCTGAGTTTTGAAAATATACAACCTGCAGGGTGAGCTGGTATTTTAAAACAAACTGTGAACGGATTTTCCTTTTTATGGAAGCAAAGCACAGCACTACAAAAAGCAGGAGAGGGGCACTCGGATTCTGAATGCAGTGTGGCAGCTAGAATATATTTAACACATTACTATGTTATTAGTGGAAGTGTTTAATGAGATTTAGTAGATGTTCCCAAAGCTGTCCTGTCATGTTTATATAATCAGACAGAGGCTATACAAAGTGGCCTGTGATGCATTTGGCTGGCAAGCCAGGACAAAGGGGATTTCAGCGTTTCATGCTAATCAAGCAAATCTGTCCTCATTTTTGCTGACACTCTGAGTGTTGCAAATGAAAGGAACAGAGAAGATGCAGTTTCTTTAGATTTTGGAGGGATTTGTATTATCTGCCGCTTGACATTTTGATTGCGAGAGCAGACCTACACATTATCAAGAATATGCATGTTCAATAGGTTTGTATTCAGTTGATTGGTGGAGGTTGAAAAGAATCATATTTACCCAAAAACAAGGGAAATGGAAAGATTTGTACATACTTATGAGGCTTTAGATATAAGGAGGTCCCACCCTTGCTGTACTACACCCTCAAAGGCTTGCTTCTTGCCTCACCCATCCTTTCCACACTTGGATCTGAATCTCCAGTCTCGTCTCTCACTCCATGCCCACAGACCACAACCTCAAATCAATGTCACCACCATCTCATTGCTCTCTTTCCCTGTTCCTAGTAGTTTCAGGTTGGTACTCCCTGTTTATACAGCCCCAGCTGCTGTTAACTCATGTTTCTAGTCCCTGGAGTTGAGAGCCTGTGGTGGGTGGTAGGCTGAGAGCGTTTGCCTTACAGTGGCACAGAGTGCTGTTGTCTGTCAATTGGCACTCACAGCCTGTGTAAAAGCTCTTACTCCCACACTGTTCACGCTCCTGTTCACTTTATATCCATAGATATCGCACTCTGGTCCAATTTGGTTTTGTGACTGGTGTATTTAAGGCCAGATTCTCCAGCACACATCTCTGGATTGCTTATTGAAAGCAAAACATGAGCAGCATATAATATGTATTTTTAGAGCAATATTCCTGGAAACCCTTGAAGTGTTTTGAATTTGCATAAGTCTAGAAACTTGTCATAGAAATCGTCACCAGATTAAAGTGTGTCTCATGAGAGTCTTCAAGGCTTTATATAAGATGCAGTAATACTCAATACTTCTAGTACTGTGCTAGGAGCCAGAATAAAACTTGCATCTCACACAAAGACTGCAGAAAGTCCCATAGAGAAAAGGGGGCAGACCTACAGAACAGTCTGGACTGCTGGATAAGTTGGTGGTTGTAGCCAGGAAAGGGTTGGTCTCTTCTCTCTAGCAACCAGCACCAGAACAAGGAGACACAGTCTCAAGCTGTGACAGGAAAAGTTTAGGCTCGAGGTGAGGAGAAAGTTCTTCACTGAGACAGTCGTTCGCCATTGGAATGTGCTGCCCGGGGAGGTGGTGGAGTCACCGTCCCTGGAGGTGTTCAAGAGGGGATTGTATGTGGCACTTGGTGCCATGGTCTAGTCATGGGGTCTGTGGTGACAGGTTGGACTCGATGATCTTTGAGGTCTCTTCCAACCTTAGTGGTACTGTGATGCTGTGATGCTGTGATTCTTGTCGAGTCTTCCCCCATGCCGTCAAGCGCCATTTCACTCCGGGGGATATTCTCTTTCTGATATTCTTACCAGTTTGCATTAAATGGTTACAATTGTTATAGTTGCCTAAATACTGCACATTCCCATTGTAAATACATATTCTAACTGTACATCGAACCTACTTAATATGTTTTGGCAATTTTTCATATTAATAAAAGGTTATTAATATTTTATTAATATTTGTAATGCAATTTATCAATGAAGGACATATATTGCTTAACAGGTTGTTGTTGGGTTTTTGTTGGCTTTTTTTGGTTTGTTGGGGTTTTGCTTTGGGTTTGTGGAGGGGGGTTGTGGTTTTTTGTGTGTTTTTGTTTGGTTGGTTTTGTTTCTTTGTTTTGTAATGGGGAGATTCAGAAACTTTCTACTGTGTCTTCAGAGAATAAATTAGAGAAAAAAATGTGACAGAACTGCATGACTTGCCAAGTGTCCATAGGTGGAGAATCACAACTTGAACATCAAAGAGATTTCTGGAGCCCACTGGCACCTCACCACAATTTGGGCTGGAGGTTTAAGAGAGCAGGTTAGATTGCCACACATTAGAAAACCTCTGTACCTTGAAAGCATGTTCTGCAATCAGCAAAACCTTTCCTGTTTTTCAAGCATCCCATTGAAATGAAGCAAACACCAAGAAGTCTCCTCTTTTATTTTGTGTATCTTTGCCATGTTCTTTCTGTCTTGCAGATGTTAGGATGCAGTTGCTACAAAGTAAGTGGCTTTTTGTGTTGTTTATTTAGGAGATGAGAAGCAATCAAAAGTGTATCAAACCTCTAGACACAACAAGGCTAAGAACAAGACATAAATGTTCACAGCTGAACATGTTTCTTTGAGCCTTATGTTGTGTGCACATTAGTAGGAGTGAAACTGGGGTTTGAGTTTGTGTTTTGCAGTATTTCACGCTGGGTTGAAATAATAATGTTAGAGTTTTGTGTTTGGCTTGCAGATGGCTCCCCAGAAAAAAGGCTTACATGTATGGGCAGCAGCTTGGTTTCTGTGTTCTGGAGGCCAGAGCAATTTGTCATTTGGCTTCTATTTCAAAAGAAAAAAGCTGGAGTCTCTCTGGCAAATAAACAGTCATAGGACTCAAACTTGGCTAGTAGGTGCAAACCAAATGACATATCAAACACACCAAATTCCATGCTTGTTTACACGTGAGGTGGGCTGTTTGGTTATCTGTTATTTCTAAAGGATATGTTTTGTATGGCATTCAGCATAACTGAAAGAGGTGAGGGGAGATTTGGCAGTGATTTGCTTTCAGGCTTCTAGGAACATTTCTACTTTACTTACTGCAAAGTAAAGTACTTACGGCAAGATTTATGGAAAAGCAGTGAGTTAAAAATATGTTTTATGCTTGTTGATTTTTCCTATTTGTGCTTAGAATGCATCCAGGCCTTTGTTTCTATTTCAAATTATTTGCATTAGGCACTGCAACATAAACTTTAAGGCTCACTTGGGCTGGAAAACAAGAACTCTGCCTCTTGAAGAAATATTGCAGTTCTAAAATCTGGTTTCATTTTATGTCAAAAGGTAGGTTTGTGTCAAAATGAAACTGAACACTTCTCTAAATACATTCACTAAGAACAATGAGATGCATAATGACAAGAGCACTCTGTTGTGATGTGACATGTGTAGATGTCGCTGCTACCCTGATTCAGGCACAAGAAGAGCTGGAATCTGGGCTTCATGTCAGCCACATTTGTTACTGGTTATCCTGAGCCACCACTGAGTTCTCCCTGACATAGCATCTACAGGCCATTTCAGCTTTCACACTCATGATGAACAAGCAGCATTCAGATACTGCAGGTCAGATGAGGTCTTTCTCTCTCTGGCTTTTATTAAAACATCCACCCTTACTTGGACTTCTTGCAGGTTTCTTGCAATAAATATATTGCTGCAAAATCCCTTGGCCTTGCCAAAATGGAGTTTTCTGTATCAGCTCTTGATTTTGTTCCACAATTATCTGACATCTTGGATAAATCACTTGTGAAATCTTCCAGAAACTAACAATATTGTCTGCCCTGGCTTAAGAGAGGGTGTAAGACGAGTTGTGAAGTTGCCTACAGTAGATTGCTTACTGGATGTCTTCCTGTATGTGTGGAAGAGCTCCAGATAAATGGTGGCCAAGTTCCCTCACTGCTTGTATTCAGATTCCCCAATAAAATCTTCCCTGCCATGACATTTTATAAAAAGTCAATGCTGGTGCTGGTTTGCTTCTCTCTGCTGTTTCCTTTTCTGTCAGCTACACCTGCTTCTTGTACCTCATCCCAGGGCAGGGGTTGGGTGCTGATTGACAGCTGCCTGGACATGAGCCAGCAGTGTGCCCAGGCAGCCAAGAAGGCCAATGGCATCATGGCCTGCATTAGGAATAGTGTGGCCAGCAGGAGCAGGGAGGTCATTGTGCCCCTGTACTCTGCATTGCTTCGGCCACACCTTGAGTCCTGTGTCCACTTCTGGGCCCCTCAGTTTAAGAAGGACATCGAGACACTTGAACGTGTCCAGAGAAGGGCAACAAGGCTGGTGAGAGGCCTCAAGCACAAGCCCTATGAGGAGAGGCTGAGGGAGCTGGGGTTGTTTAGCCTGGAGAAGAGGAGGCTCAGGGGTGACCTCATTGCTCTCTACAACTACCTGAAGGGTGGTTGTAGCCAGGAAGGGGTTGGCCTCTTCTCTCTAGCAACCAGCACCAGAACAAGGGGACACAGTCTCAAGCTGCAACAGGGGAAGTTTAGGCTCGAGGTGAGGAGAAAGTTCTTCACCAAGAGAGTTGTTTGCCATTGGAATGGGCTGCCCAGGGAGGTGGTGGAGTCACATCCCTGGAGGTGTTCAAGAGGGGGATTGGACATGGCACTTGGTGCCATGGTCTAGTCATGGGGTCTGTGGGTCTGTGGTGACAGGTTGGACTCGATGATCTTTGAGGTCTCTTCCAACCTTAGTGATACTGTGATACTGTGATACCATTTTTAACAGGCTAGCCCAAGGACTTTGCATACTCATGATGACTCTAGCCCTACAATGAAATGTGTTTCAGAGTCTCAGCTCAGTCACCCTGTCAAGTGTGAGTGAAGAGAGAGAAGCTTTCCCAGGGTAAGATAGAGCTGCATGCCTGGTTTACTCTACCAGCAAAATTCTCATGTCCTATTATGGGCAGGGCTGAAATCTAGATAGACACAGCCTCCCAGATCAAGTCAATAGGTTTATGATCTGAAAGGAGTTTATCTCCAGGTCAAGCTAGCAAATGTTACCATCGGTTTGTTTGTTTATGGACATTTTTAGGGTCATCTCAGCTCTGCTACATAATAGACTCTCTGTTCCTGAAGAAAAAACATACTCTTAATTTCTTCTGGGTTTAGGGTACCTGCACGTTGTTGGTTTTGAGGCATTTAGACTTTTATATGAAAGGTCTTCTGTTTGTTGAAGCATATTATAGCCTTGTTTTTTTTGTGTTTATGGCTTATATTTGTCAGTTGCACTGGAGTGGATGTTATATTTTGTTGATAGTCTCCTGAGACTCTCCTTCACAGATTCAAGTGAAAAAAAAAATCAATAATTTCATCTAGTCTTTGGTGTCTTCCAACAGAAACAGGCAAACTACATTTTAGTGTATTGGGAAGAGATATTCCCACAGCTCTAAATATTTTCAGGCAACAGCAAGGACAAATGATGGAGACTAAAAAAGGAGTGAAAAATATGACCCCAAATCACTCTGGAGAGGGCTGGGTATGATTAATCTAATATGGGGGGAAGTGGGGGAAGGAGGAGCGGCAGGGAGAAATAATCACTATATCCTCCCCTTGTGTATCTCAAATTCACCTGGTGAAAACATTGTCACAATGTACATATTGAAAACCTGACTTGTTAGCTCACTGGATACTTTGCTGAAAAGCTATGAAAAAGGAGGATGGATTTTGTGTTATGTCTTCCCTCCCAGGTGCCATAAGAAACATGGGAAAACATGAGCAAAGTCAGCTAGATAAACCCCAAACCACTGAATTTCCTGTAGCAGCGACAAGCTGTCTCTAATTGCAGTAGAGAGACAAAGGAGGTCTGGAGTCTTGTGAGTAAGATGGGGAAAGACAAGTCCTGAGCTTCTGCTCCTCTCTGTGTTCTTGGTACACCAATGTACATGGGGAATGGGAACCAGGACCTCTGACTTCTCCCTCTTTGGGTGCCTTGCCACCTGGGTGCAGGCTCATGGTTGGCATGGCTGATGCTCAGTATTGATTAGTGTCTGCTCCTTTCAGACACCATTGAAGGTTTTACTACCCCGTGGAGCAGGACAAAGAAAGATGGGAGCAGCAATAAAGAATATCCCTTTCTGGAAGAGGTGAGAAAGTGGGAATGCCAGAAATTAGAAGAGAAATAGCCTGTGGTGACCTATGGCAGCACTAGTTCACATTGTTGCTGATCACACAGTGGCACACGTCAATGGCAATGCCCAATCAGCGCTATGAGACTTAGCCAGCTGGAAGAGAAAGGAGCAGAGCTTGAAGTGAGGCTGTGCCCTGCTTGCTTTTAACCTTGTGGTGTGGGGCTGATTTCAGACTCACTTGCTGCAGCTGGAGTTGAGCCAAGGATAAAAATGCCACATTCTGTAGCTTGTAAATGAGAATTCACACACGGTGCAAAGCCAATTTGTTGGTGTTATTTCCTTGTTCCTGTTACTAAAACTGCACTCAAAGAAAAAAGCTAAAGAAATTGAAAGAGTCAGTAGCATAAGAAAGAGCTGCAGATGCTGAAGTGGGTATTTGAAGGGCTTTCCTTGTCTGCATCGATCATAAACCAACTTTCACTTCTATACAAGCACTGATGGACTCAAGATTTATTTTACAACTGATGAAACTGAGTGAAATTTGCCAGCTCAGTGGCTGGTTCTGCATCCATATGCAGAGCAGTCCTATTGACAAGGATATTACCTGAGAAAGTTAATAGTCATGGATACAATGTCCCACTGTCTGCCCAGCTATTTGTAGTGTCTTTTCGTACTGGATTCTTGAGCACTTGAGATGCAGCTTTTCTGGGTAAATTCATCATGTCAAGAAACTAAACATCAGCCTTCAACCTTTGCAAAGGCATTTTCATGCTTGCATGCTTTGGTGCTTTTTCTTTGTGTTTTTTGTTGTTGTCATCTTTGTGTGGGGTTTTTTTCCTGGTTATGGGGGTTGGTTTTTTTGTGGTTGGTTTGTTTGTGTGTGTGTGGTTTTGTTTGGTTGGTTTTTGGTGGTTTGCTTTGTTTTGTTTTGTTTTGTTTTGTTTTGTTTTGTTTTGTTTTGTTTTGTTTTTCCTTTTCTTTTTTCCCCTTCTCCTTGAAGGAGAATTGGGATTGGAAGTAGATGATTTGAGATTTGACAAGACAACATTAACTCTACTGACCTTTTGCTGCTTTCACTGAGTGTCCAGTTATCAGAGAGGCAGGGAGGAGGCAATCAAATCAGGGTGATGCCAGGAAAGAGCTAGAGGGTGGACAGGACAGTAAAGCTATGTGTGAAATAATAGCAGATGGGATGATGTGTAAGTGAAGGGCTTTCTCTAGGCAGGGACCTGTGCTGGAGTGATGGCCTTGTCCATATTTGAGAGGAACAGTAGGAAAGTAGGGACTATGTATTGGGAAGGGTGGGAGGTGTGAATCAGACCCTGGTGAGCAGAGTTGCTTTTGTAACTGCTGCAACTGTAAAGACACACCTGTCCACCTGCCAAGAGTCTGACAGCTCTCACAGAGAGGACTGTAAGTATCACAGTATCACAGTATTGTGTTGGAAGAGACCTCAAAGATCATTGAGTTCAACCTGTCACCACAGACCGCATGACTAGACCATGGCACCAAGTGCCATGTCCAGACCCCTCTTGAACAGCTATAACATGGCTCCTAGACAGCATGGGCCATGAAGAAGAAAAGCTGTTGCCACAGGAGCAGTGAGAAGATCAGGAACACAAGATTTTACAGCCAGTTTATCTTTGGAAAGATCAGTCCCATTATAGTCCTTTCTGCTAGCCCAGCTCCTGCCCATAATTTCACCTTTCCACAGCACTGCATGAAGAATTTGGAACTTTAAAAAAGCAACAGTTTCTATTTCTTTCGTCAGCAGCAATCGAGATTTACATTTTGATGTTCAGTCAATAGGCTAAAATGGAAATAAACAAGTCTCTGCCACAGTGGTACAGAGACTCTCACTCCCTCAGTGGCTCTGTAGATCCATCCCTCTCCCTTTTCTAATTTGGCAGCAGCTTTAGGAGACCTGTGCCATCTTAACATGTGTTGAATCTCTGGTAATTGGTGAAATGAAATAATTGACAAAGTGACAGCAACATTTTAACCTTCTTAAAATGCCCCTGGCTTTCAAGGTATGCAAGGTTAGCATGTCACAGAAAGTGTTCTCAGTGCTGGTTTTTGGATATACAGCCAAGCTAGTTCTCTGCCAAGATTTGTGCTCTGAAATGCTGCCAATATTGAGTTATTCAGGTGGATGAAGGACATTCTAATGAGACAACAGCTTATTCACATGCTTGTGCTTGTAAAATGTTTGAAAGTTATTTTCATAAACTCTTAAAACCAGAGATAGTATTAAAGAATTGGGGTTTATGGCATTACATAGGAAATGCTTCAAAATCTGTTAAAAATAGATTTTACACAATAGTAGACTTCAACAACCAATTGGCCTTTTCTCCTTTCAAATCTTCCACAGAATGTGTTTAATTCAGTTTCATATAACTTGCTCTGAAAAGTGACATAAATGCATGAGTTATGGCTATAAACTTTTTGGTTTTGGTGTGGCTGTTTGTAAGGACAAGAATAGCTCAACTGGTTGCTTGGTGATGGATTTGCCTGTTCAAATTTGTACTCCCAATCTGGACTCCTCTTACAGTTGCAGCAAAGATATAATTCACCTCATCTTGAGGCAGATCTGTTAGACAAACTGTTCTCTGGAGGTAATGCTGCTGCTCTTGGTTTTGAAGTTTTGAAAGAGCATTGCATTGGCTTGGATTGGCTCCAAATAGTCTCCTCCTGCACAGCTTCACCCTTGAGGGGTCTCAGCTGCCAGTCAGGCCTTCATCCTGGGCTCCTGATGGTAAAAGCTTGCTTTTTAAGCCCTTGTAGGGAGCAAAGTGCAGATTGGAAGTTCCTACCTTAGCCTGTAGTGGTAGTGTGAGATGCAGTTGTATTTTCCATGAGGCTGGGGTAGCAAGTCCAGACATTACGTAGTGCTGCCAATCAAGCAGAAAGTGATGAAGTTAGATCTAGACCAAGCCATACTGCTGCCTGCCAGGGTGGGACACAGCCTTTTGACAACCTAGGCAGTGAAGGAAAGCGGTCTGATCAGACTTTGCTAAGTACTGAAATAGCTGTTCTGCAAATCAATGCCTTTCATGCTCTGCTCTGCCCTTTGAATGGTATCATTTACTTAGAATATAACATTGCACCTAGTGCTGAATCTTGCTGTCATTGAAGTATTCCTCATTGTATTTCTCAGTGCAAAGCTAATAGCTTCCCTAGAAAAGGAACCTGAACCCTAAAAGTAAAAGAAGAAGAAAAAGAAAAAGGTGACAGTCTTGGTAAACCTGCCAGTACAAAGATGTATTTAGAACATGTTGGAATAAAAGAACTGTCAAACTGAAAATGGGGAGGCTTTGCTTCTCAAGGTTTTATATGGCCATGATTCATGAAAGCAAGAGTACAGGAAGGACATTTTGGCTTCACCTACACTTGAAAATTAAACAGGTTGGAAATCATCCTGATAAATTCTTTCAGTCTCCAAAACAGGATGGCTCCATGAAAACTGCCTATGGGTTGTTGTCCCTGGCAGGAAGCAAGTCAGTTCGTTAAAGCCTGCCCTTTACCTCTCTCTTTAAGTCAAGTCCCTGAGCTTACCTTTGAGCGATGGTGAGCTCAAAACCTTTCTTTGCCTGAGTTTCACTTACAGGTCTGTTATCAAAGAGCTTTGCTTTCTCTGCACGAGCTTCAGTGCTGGGACTGAGCTCCACATGTCTGTCAGGGATGTATGGGTCTGGTTTGGCTGAGCTGGGACTGCAAAGCAGGATGGAATGGGCTTGGCTAGATCTCATCTTTCCCATCATCTCCAGGGTACACTGAACAGGCAGTAAGCAAGCCCTCTTCATCAAGTACTGATGCTCTCTGTGCACTCAGCAATTAAAATTGTTCTTTGGCAAGCCCATGAAAATTTGGAAGAAAGATGCTTTTGCAGGGAAAAACTGCCTGTGTGTGTATGTGTGAAGAGAGATTGCTTCAAAACTGGTAAGCAAATCTCTTCTGCAGCCACCCTAAGGATTTAGAAAATCTTGAACATCACAGAAGAGGTTTATGTTAGCCAGAAGTCCTGCTGCTTTCCCATCTGAACCTTTAGATACTTGATCAATTAGGTGGTGAGTACCCTATACGGAGGGCATACTGAAGTAAGCAACGATTTTGCTCAAAACTTTTATTCTTTGAGATACCAGAAATTACTTGAGATACAGAAATTACAGACACAGGAGAGTATCATAGTATCATAGTATGCAAAGGGAGTGTAAAACCTGAGATTTGCTGTGACAACTGCAAAGTACCTCAGTTCTCTGGACTTCCAGCAAGTCCTACTGCCACTCCTCTAGCCCAGTGACGTGAAGAAAGCATTGCCAGGGGTGCCACTCATCACAGCTAAACAAGGAATGATGACAAATTAGTCAAGAAGACTGAGAGCAGTGTCACTTGCATGCATGGAGGCACACATCTCCCCACTCAAACCCTGTTCATTTGGAATCCCAAGGATGAGTGTGGAGGACCATCAGGTTCAGCCTGACATAGGGGAGAATAGCACCAAATAAGCTGAAAGGACTCACACTTTTTCCCTAAAAGGATCATGGAACAATTTTCTGGGGACAGTCTCACCTCTCAGATACTATTCTGATGGGTGAACTTCTTTTTCTTCTTCTTCTTTCTTTTTCCTTCCTTCCCCCCCCCCCCCCCCCCGATTTTCAGGCTTTCAGTGCCATCCCTCCATTCTGCCAATAATAGTAGCTATTTGTACTGGCATAACAATTCTTCTTCAGAAACCCGTAAGTGGAGCTAGGACCCTGTGCTTGATACTCTGCAAAACAGAAAGTAAGTAACAATTCATGATATGCAACAACCTTCCTGAGATTCAGAGTATCATTGATTTACAGACATATTCAAATGAAGGAATATAAACCCAGATGTTTTGGGTGATGGGTGATGCAAACCTGCTCTTCGTCACAGTATAACGTATAACTGTGCTTAAGATGTTACATGTTTTGTGGAAACAGTCTTAAGCTGCACCAGGGGAGGTTTAGGCTGGATGTTAGGAAGAAATGCTTCATAGAGAGAGTGATTGCCCATTGGAATGGGCTGCCCAGGGAGGTGGTGGAGTCACCATCACTGGAGGTGTTTAGGAAGAGACTTGATGGGGCGCTTGGTGCCATGGTTTAGTTGATTAGATAGTGTTGGATGATAGGTTGGACTTGATAACCTTAAAGGTCTCTTCTAACCTGGTTTATTCTATTCTATTCTATTCTATTCTATTCTATTCTATTCTATTCTATTCTATTCTATTCTACTCTACTCTACTCTACTCTACTCTCCTACTCTACTCTACTCTACTCTTCTCTCTTCTATTCTACTTCTCTTCTCTTCTCTTCTCTTCTCTTCTCTTCTCTTCTCTTCTCTTCTCTTCTCTTCTCTTCTCTTCTCTTCTTCTTCTCTTCTCTTCTCTTCTCTTCTCTTTCTCTTCTCTTCTCCTCTTCTCCTATTCTATTCTATTCTATTCTATTCTATTCTATTCTATTCTATTCTATTCTATTCTACTGCTAAAAAAATGCACATACAATGCACCTCTTCTTTTCTATCTTTCAGGTCCTCCTCTGTCTAATGAGGCCTGAAAGTGGACAGTAGCTTCTTTTTACAGTAGGCACTATGTCAATGAAAGGAGATTAATTACCAAATGATAAAATTAGAAATATTGCACTGGCCTAGCTCGATGAATTCTAATTTATTATGGACACCGGTGCTATAATCAGGGATTGTTCATCGGATAATGGAGATATTTGGTTTCAGCTGGATAATCTTTCCCCTTCTGGTTTCACCCATGTGATTCCAAAAAGCTGAACTGGGGAAACATAATTCAGGATCAGAAACAACTTCCCTGTGTTATAATTGAACTCACCTTTATGAGATCACTTTATGAAAAGTGATCATTTCCTGCGAGCAGCTCGTGTGATGTTGAGCACATTCACCTACCTCCATGTCATGATTAGGTATTACCATGATCTCCAGTGGACTTAATTCTTACAAGAACTGTGCCAGGCTGTGTACATGGCTAGTACTGGTTTTACTGGTGGCAAGCAGAAGTGGACATCTGCATGCATGTGTGAGAGACTAAAGCTTGTCTCTCCTGGTGACTCAACAAAGATAAAATCACTTGCTGTTTGTCCAGGCAATAGCTGATGTGCGTTGGGCAGAGACACTGGAAGGACTCTTGGAAGGTGCAAAGATAACATTGCTCACGGGACTGCAGCTGGCCTACAACAATGGCCCAAGGGCCCAGCATTCACACCTTCAGGACAAGATCATTTCCAGCCATCAGATACCCCAGGAAAGGACAATGGTTCCTGATGTAAAAAGAGTGTGTGGGTAGCTAGATGGAGCAGGAGGAGGCGGAGGCCTCCCCCCCTCTATCCAGTGGCTGCCCAAACTCACCTGAGTACACAGAAAGATTTCCTGGAGAACGATACCTGGACCTAAAGATGATTTCCCAGAACGACATCCTGGGGAACAACACCTGGACACTTGCCTAAGGCCTAAAAAACTGTACAAAAGACTGGAGCAACTGCTGGTTTTAGGAGGAGAAAATTGGAGAAGCAAGATGCAGAAGAAAGCAGACGGCAGCACACGCTGGAAACATCCCGGGGCCAACACAATGGATCTTGGACTCTCCGTGCCCTAAGTTCCGGCTGCTGCAACTCATGGAGCTGAAGAAGCTGCCCAGAGGACCTCATCCCTTTTACAGCCAAAGCCTCAGCACCCTTCCTCTACAGACCCAACATCTCCTGCAGCACCGTTTCTCTACAGACCCAACATCTCCTGCAGCACCTTTCCTCCACAGACTCAAACTGTCTTGGGGGTGAGGGGTGTGGTAATATAATTTCTTTCCCTCTTCTCCCTTTCTTCTCTCTCTTCCTCTTCTCTCTCTCCCCTTCTGATCCCTCCACTTTATTTATGTCCATCCACTGTAGTTACCTCATCCCTTTTACAGCCAAAGCCTCAGCACCCTTCCTCTACAGACCCAACATCTCCTGCAGCACCGTTTCTCTACAGACCCAACATCTCCTGCAGCACCTTTCCTCCACAGACTCAAACTGTCTTGGGGGGTGAGTGGTGTGGTAATATAATTTCTTTCCCTCTTCTCCCTTTCTTCTCTCTCCTCCTCTTCTCTCTCTCTCTCCCCTTCTGATCCCTCCACTTTATTTATGTCCATCCACTGTAGTTATGTAATAAATAGTCTAGCTGTTGATATTTTGGCCTCGTTTGTGCCTCTAATTTCACAACATGGGAATATTCATTAAAAACCTCAATCTCTTTCCCTCTCCAGATCGAGACAGCATGTGCAGTGTCCCATTAGATGTGTTACGTACCGCTGGAGCTCACTCAGTAGCTGGTTGAAGAAACAAGGAGGCACTGAAGCAAAGTGCAGGCAAAACATTTCTCCAGGAGTTGAAAGCAGGGTTCAAGTCCCAGAATGTTTCCTGGGCATTAGCTCCTTTATTTCTTGTGTTCTTGTTTAAGAGCAGAATTTAGTAAATAGTGCTAAACAGACTTGCACAGCTTGAGCATCCAAATGGTGTAAGGAAGCCACCTTCCACCAAAAACACTGGGCAAGCCCAGGTTGCCTCCCTCTTGGCTGTCCTATATGCTGCACCACTGTCACAAAAGTTTTATGATGCAGTCTTACACTGCCTGAGGATGTATGGATTCCCAACTAACAAAGTTGTATTATAATGCAACTACATTTTTTCCTCAAAAGTGGCAAATATTCGAGTTAAATGCATTTCAATCCAAATAAAAATCATCTACTCTCCGAACTCAGTTCAGCTTCCCTCTGAACATTCTGGCCTTGGCTGAGCCCATGATTGCACAGATATGAGGTGATCTCCTTTTTAAAGAATATTTTCAGTTCAGCTAAACCCAAGGGGTAGTGAAAGTCTTGTCAGAAGCCAAAACTCATGAGATTTCCAAGCCAAAAAAGATTCTGACAAGTTCAGCTCTTGAGCATTTGGCTGCTCTCCAGCAACCACCCAAAATCAGAGGTAATGGTTTTCTGTGATTTAAAGTGACAGGAAATTCACGACCACATCCCCCAAAGGGTTTGTAAAACACTGAAATTCATCCTGATTTTCCAGTTAAAACTCAAACTGAGTGTTTGGTTTATTTCTTATTCCTTCAAAACCTCTCAGTGCCATGAGGAATGGTAGAGAATTTTAAAAGGTTATGTATTCTTTTTCTACACATACCTGGGTTATAAAGGTTATAATATTAATTATTACTTACTAAAAAAGTAAGTACTTAAAAAATATGCCACACATATGCTGCTTCTTTTCCATATAGCTTTATTGTTTATAAACCCTTTGCCATGGAATGATGATGTGTGTGCTTTTGATCCATTGAACTTGGCTTTTCCTACACCTTCTGTGGGCGTCTGTGAGTGACCTGATTTCCTAGCAGGTCCTAGGAATTCCTAGAATACTGAATAAAGTGTTGAAAAGCAATTTGACTCTGAGATATACAGATTTGAGACCTGTGGCTATCTTGCAAAGTACATATTTCTGGTTTATTTGTTACAGACAGGCAATTAGCTTTACTTGCTTCAATATAAATTAGAGCTTAAAATGGCCTCTTAGTTTCCCTGCCTTGGAAGGTGCAATGAATTACACCTTTGCAAAAATACATTGCATAGCCAGATATTTGGGATATATCTGATATCAAACAGAATTCTCCTGGCAGGCCATTATGCATGCAGTAAACCAAAGCCCTTCAGAGAAATCCCAAACGCTGAACCTTATGCCAGGAATGAGTTCTTAAGGGGAAATCCAGCCTTCCAAGATAAGGCATTGGCTTGGTTCAGCAGAGGGCTTTTACAGAACTGGATAGAGTGAGGCAAGATAGTCTCTACTCATCTGTGCTGGACGTAGCTCCTATAGTTGTGGTAGGGCAGAAAAAGGCTTTTAACTGATGAGACCAGCCTGGTTTGGGGGTATTTTCTTACCCTTTGAAGGTTTTGTGAGTTTCACGAGTCCTGACTCCTGCAGATAAATTAGACTAAGATGGCAACAGGTAGCCCAGGTAAGATACAAGAGGAGTTAAGACATATTCAGGAGAGATGTGCCTCCCTCTCCCTGCCTACAGGTAAGAGTGTATCAGGTCCAGGCTGAGGTGAAGAGGCTGGGTTTTCCCTCGGTGGAAGTGCACCAAGTGAAAGCTGACATGTGAACTGCTTATGCCGGGTTGCCAGCAGAGAAGTAGAGAGATTCAGAGGTGTGGCTCAGCTCATCTTGTAGCAGATGTCAGGTACCTAAAGTAAGATAGAGTGTCTGCTTAGTGTCAAAATATTGCTGAAGAAAAGGCCTGAGTGAGGCAATTGTGTGGGTGGGAGGACTGTAACCTGCCTTTCCTGACTTGCTGCATCCTCTGATGATCTCTCATTGACATTTTTTATTCTTCAAGGACAGGTTTACTGCATTTTCTAGCTGTCTGTACAAAGAGTGGTTGCAGCTCAGCCTTCTTAAGCCCATCTGTGCCTAAGGTGTTTCCATGCCCAGTTGCATACTGCTTCCAGCCTTCAGTGAGGCTTACAGAGAGCCTGAAACATGCCTGAATATCCTCATGGTGGGGCAGAATTGCCATCACTACTTGCAGTCCAGTGGCTGATGGTGGTTTGAAGGCAATGCATAAGTAGCCTAGAGAAGCTGGGCTTTTTCCTGAGCTGCCAAGAGCTTCAGTGGCCTGATATGTCCATAGTGGGAAGGTGATGAAGGGGTCTTGGCACAACTAAGTACTAATGAAAAGGTGGCATGCTGAATAAAGAGGCATGCCTTGTGTTCTTACTGTCCTTTCACAGCGTTGATGAAGCTGTAATTCAGAGCCACATGCTCAGGGATTAAAGATGTTAAAGCACAGCATGTAGAGCTCTCTACCTGGGATTGTTTCAGTGATGACCACTAGTGTGTCCACTGGTGCAGTGAGGAGTACAGAAGGGAAGGAGACCCTGAGCCTTGCTCTTCCTGCACAGCTTCACTTTTAGTGGGCAGTAAACAAAGGGAAATTCTTGCAATACCTGTCATATGCAGCCTGACACAGGGATGTTCACAGCTGTGGACCTGTCTTCACATGGAGACATTTTAAATTGCATTTCATCCTTTAGAAATGAAATTGAAGCTGAGGACTGGAAAGTAAATGGCACACCCTTCCCTCCCAGCCTCAGGGGACTGATACAGCCAGAGCTTTAAAGCCATGGGCCATTTTAAAATTAATTTCTTCTTTTAAAGATCACTTGAGTTAAACATAATGAACAATATTTATTTCCATTTTCTCTTTCAGGCATCTGAAATAGACAACTCCGTGTGGAGAAATTACCCAGCTCACCCATGAGTGATCTTTATTTGAAATCTAATAGTGCCACTGCAGCCTTCTGTGCTCAAAACCAGGGAGATTGACACAGCGTTGCGGCAGCTCTGCCATGAGCAATGTGGGCTGTCTCCAACATTTACTTCATATTCATGGTATCAGTGCACTCAAACTCATAAATCACACCATTTAAAAATTGAAACCATAGTGATGCAAATTAAAACTGTGTCAAAAGGAGTTTTTCTGCAGGCTACAGGGAGCCAGCAATCGAGAGCACTCTGTACGACGCATGGGATGAGAAAGTAGAGGACCTGCAAGCATCAGGCTCTGGGCATTGCAAAACCTGTGCAAATGTGCTGTGCTCTGTGGGAAGAGGTTGTTTTTGGATAGCTTCAGAAGTGGGCCTTAGCTCGAATTAGAGAAAGCTATCTTTTGTCTTTGACTCTGAGAATAAGGGAAGAAGCTGAGCAGAATCTGGTTGGATGTGTTAAAACATTGTTTTGTTATTTTGACCTATTGTATGCCTTAATTACACATATGCCAGTAGAAAATGACCAATTGAGATGTGACACCTGTGCCTCCTGATAGACTCTATAACTTTGCTGTGTAACGGAATAAACCTCTTTGCCTGCTTACATCGTGTCCTGAAAGCATTGCTCAAGGTAATTACAACATCTATACTACAACAGTGCCCACCCAAATACACTCTAGGTCTGTCACCAATAGCACACATTTCATGGGTGACAGTTTGGGCCAATAACTCATCTCAAAGGATTAAGTATCTTAGTCAAAGCCACAGCAGGCAGTTCAGTAAAGCAGTTTTTCTCAGATTCAGGCTCTGAGTAGCAAACCAGAGAGCGCTTCCTGGGCATGGAGGATCTAGTAAGCACTGTGGAAAGTATATCAGTGGAGAGCAAAAAAGAGTAAGGGCTTGTAATGCCAAGGGCTGCTCCCCATCACATGGCCCTTGGCAGCAGGGCAGTTAAAGAGGTTTCTGCACACAGAGGAATTTCATCCTCCCCAGAGGCTTCCTCCCTGCAGACTGGTCTGGTTGGCTTCTTTTGTGTCTCTATGCCTTGGAAAGATCCATGAAATTATCCATTTTAAGCAATCTGATTGTATCTTTTGATAGAAACAAATTGTACCTTTACAAATATTCATACAAATAATATTTGTACAAATCTGCAGGGAGTGGTTGTGAATGGTGCCACATCCAGGTGGTGTCTGGTGACCAGTGGTGTCCCTCCCTGATCAGTACTGGGCCCAGTTCTATTCAACATCCTTATCGATGACCTGGATGAGGGCAATCGAGTCCTCTGCTAGTAAATTTGTGGACAACACCAAGTTGGGAGGGAGTCTGGATCTCCTGGAGGGTAGGAGGATGCTGCAGAGGGACCTGGACAGGCTGGGTCAATGGGCTGAGGCCAGTGGTATGAGATTCAATAAGGCCAAGTGCAGGGTCCTGCATTTTGGCCACAATAACTCCATGCAGGCTGCAGACTTGGGGATGAGTGGCTGGGGAGCAGCCTGGCTGAGAGGGACCTGGGATTGCTGGTTGACAGCAGCTGAACGTGAGCCAGCAGTGTGCCCAGGTGGCACGGAAGGCCAATGGCATCTTGGCCTGTATCAGGAATAGTGTGGCCAGCAAGACTAGGGATGGAATTCTGCCCCTGTACCTGGCACTGATGAGGCCTCACTTTGAATACTGTGTGCAGGTCTGGGCCCCTTGCTGCAGGAAGGATATTGAGGTGAGGGAGAGGGTCCAGAGGACAGCAATGAAACTGATGAGGGGACTGAGTGGAAGCTGTATGAGGAAAGGCTGAGGAAGCTGGGGTTGTTCAGCCTGGAGAAGAGGAGACTTAGAGGGGACCTTATTGCTCTCTACAACTACTTAAAAGGGAGTTGTAGTCAGGTGGGGGTCAGTCTCTTCTCCGAGGCAACCAGCGACAGGACAAGAGGGCATGGTATGAAGCTGCACCGGGGGAGGTTTAGGTTAGATATTAGGAATCACATCTCCCAGCTCTCCACTGGGGATTTCCTTGTCCCTGCCTACAGGCAAGACACTTCACAATTCTGCCCCACCTTCGGGTTTTGTCTCTGCAAAATCTCACAATTATTGATATGGAGTCTTGGTTTTTTTAGCCCTCCCAGTGAGGGAGCCTGCAATAAGGTGGAGTGGGATTATTTTTACACCTTAGGGGTTGGTCATGCACTTAACAGACCTAAAGTGAATTTTTTTTTTTTGTGTGATTTTCTGAGCAGCAGATTCATATGGTGGGTGGAAACAGCATATTTGGGTCCCTGGTTTGGAAACTTGTAGCTTAAATTATGTGTTAGTGGCAGGTCTGAAGCAAAGGAGACCTGCCTTGCTCAGCTTTCAGTCATGAAGTGGGTTGTATTTTCCTGCTTTCAGTAAGGAGAAAGAGAAGAAAAAAGAGACTATTTTCACAGCAGAGGATGTAGGATTTGAAAACACTTTATTTTCTCACCACAGGAATTTACATGGGTATACAACACTATGTAGACCTATATATTTAAAAGAATTTTGGCTGGCATGCTTTTCAGGATTATCAGTGGTCCATGCTGTGTGGGATTGTGTGGATGCTGTTTCCATGGTTAATGCTGTGCTGTCCCCTTGCTGATGGCCCACATGGCTGCATGATAGAGGACACTGAACAGACTGGATTAAATTCACCCTCCCTCTCACACTTGTTCATGAAATTATAGCTAGAGAGAGAGAGTTTTCTAAAATGCTTAAAGCAACCTTGTCCTCTTTGGAGGACCTCCTCACACCTTGAGTAATCTGTCCAGTTCTGGGCCCCTCAATTCAAGAAAGATGTTGAGATGCTGGAAGGTGTCCAGAGCAGGGCAACAAAGCTGGTGAGGGGTCTGGAGCACAAGCCCTATGAGGAGAGGCTGAGGGACTTGGGGTTGTTTAGCCTGGACTAGAGGAGGCTCAGGGGGGACTTCATTGCTGTCTACAACTACCTGAAGGGAGGTTGTAGCCAGGTGGTGGTCGGTCTCTTCTCCCAAGCAACCAGCAACAGAACAAGAGAACACAGCCTCCAGCTGTGCAGGGAGAAATTTAGGCTGGATGTTAGGAAGAAATTCTTCACAGAAAGAATGATTGTCCATTTGGAATGGGCTGCCCAGGGAGGTGCTGGGGTCAGCATCCCTGGAGGTGTTTAAAAAGAGACTGGATGAGGCATTTAGTGCCATGGTCTAGTTGATTAGTCAGGGTTGGGTGATTGGTTGGACTTAATGATCTTGGAGGTCTCTTCCAACCTGGTTGATTCTGTGTATGAATTCTGTGTGTGGATTCAATGGAGAAACACCCAGTGCTGACACTTGCAAGAAGACCTCTTCCTTTGTGAGGGGCCTGATCAGAAAGAATTGCAACAGGCATCTCAAAAAGCAGCTTCTGGAAAGGGTGGAGAGAAGCTGGGGCATATCCTGCCTGAGCTGCATAGGCAAGTAGACAGAGCAGATGGGGAAGCCTTGTCACTGAAAGATAAATAAAATACCAGGGACAGGTGATGAGTCTCACAAAACTTTATAGGACAAGAAGGAGGGGCTCCTGCTGTTCAACATAAATCGTGTTTGAGATGCATAATAATAATTAGTGCTTCAGATTTCATAATGCTAATTCCAGTAGCTAATTGGGTAGGTGTTTGTTTTGTTTTAATTGATTTTTTTTTCTGTCAGTAGGAACAGCTGTAGCACAGGGACATTGTGGCATTGGCACTTATTGGCATTCAGGTTCCAACCTCTCCTGCCGTGGCATCAGGATCCCCACCTCTTTGCAAGGCTGCCAGATGGGTTTACAGAAGAAGACCTAAGCACTGAGGTAAGAAATGACCTGCAAAAGTCGCTGCTGGAGTGAAAACAATGTTGCGTACATCACAGGCTGGGGCTCTGGAGAAGGCAGATCTGATTTTTATCCTGGTGTTTTAGAGGCAGAACAGGTGCCAAATTACAATGTCTGAGGAAAACAGAAAAAAAAAAACCAACCCAAAACAACAAAATAAAAAAACCAACCCAACCCAACCAACCAACCAAAAAAACCCCAACCAACAAACAAAAAACAAACCACCACACCAGGAGAAGGTTTACTGACATTTGCTGCTCCTTCATTAAACACATAGGAGCTAGGAATGATTTTGGAAAGGAACAACTACTTGAAGGGAGGTTGGAGGGAGGAGGGGGCCAGCTCCTTCTGCTTGATGACAAGCGACAGGACTAGAGGAAATGGTTTCAAGCTGCACCAGGGGAGGTTTATGCTGGATATTGGAAAACACTTCTTCACTGAAAGGGTTATCAAACATGGGAGTGGTCTGCCCAGGGCAGTGGTAGAGTCGCTGTCCCTGGGGGTGTTCAAGCAGCGTGTGGACCTCGTGCTTAGGGGCATGGTTTAATGTTGACCCTGCGGTGCTGGGTCAAGGGTAGAACTGGATGATATTTGAGGTCTCTTCCAACCAGATATATTCTGTGATTCTGTGAAGTTTGGAGCAGGGGGTGACACATTTCTTTAGAGAAACAAATATCATTGAAAAAACATTCCTCACAGCTATATTACTGCTGTGCAGTGATTCAGTTATTAATAGCTCTATTCTTACAGTTCGACAGGGGTCTGTTCAAGACCCTCTGGAAATTGACTTGAATCCTGCCATTACTTGTGGGGATGGTTGCTGTCTTATAAATGTACTCAGGGATGACATTAGCCTTGCTTTATAATTGAGCACTGACTTCTTTCAGCAGGAAGGTGTTTCATTGCTGATTATATATGTTCTTTTGCACCAAATGACACCTGCTGTCATAATAGCTTCCATTTTTATTGCAATATAATACAAATGATCTCAAAAGGCTTCATAAATTACAGAAAGATTTACAGAAGGGAACAAGATATTTTTAAAACCCTGTGTGTGAAGTCTGTTTTTCTGTCTTCTTTTAGTAAGTTGGCTGGTTTGGGGTTTTTTGTTTTTTTTTTTGAAGTTCCTTATTTCTCTCTTTGACATTATTTGGAATACCAGCTTTAAAAAATGGATTTATTGTGTGGATCCACCAAACAACAAACTAATGGGCATTGGGTGGCTTTTTTTTGTTTACCAGAAACTGAAAGGGATGCGATGCAATACTAAATACTTGGAGGGCAAAAAACCCACCTCCCCCTCCTCACACTGCAAGTGCAAATCCCAAAGTTAAAAAAGAAAATGGTTTGGTTAAAAAAAAAAAGACCTTCCCCCTTCCCCACTTACTCTGACTACCTTTCACTTCCTTGATCCTTTCGTTTTCTCCCTTGCTCATGGAGCTTTCCAGCTTGTACAAGGCTTTGAAAAAGTGAGCAAACCCTTTTTGCCTCCCATGTGACTTTAATTATAAGTCTGTCATACCCTGCCTGATGCATCATAAAGAAATGACAAAAAATGAAACAAAATATTAAAATGACAACCTGTTCAGCAGATATTGGCAGCCCTGGCACGAATTCAATTTGCCCCTGGGTGCACCACTGAGTAACATAAAAGCAGAGTTTATATACGCTTCTGGCAACTGCTGAAGGCTCTCTTGGCGCAGCCTGAAGGTTCATGACCCGTAAGTATTCCTCTCTTGGCAATTGCAATCGCAGTCTCCTGCTACAGCAGAACTTGGAAAAGCTGTAGACAGTCTATTGCTCTCCTAGGACTTGGAGACTCCCCTTGCTGATCTTATGAGTATCAATCACAGGCATTATCTCGCAAGACATACAGGTTACCAGCTGGTCTGGTGTGCAAAAGTGCTGCTTGCAGTGCTGAAGACCGTACATGCCACAAATGTAAACTATTTTTGTTTCTGGGATATGCAAGAAAATTACATTTTCATCCTTTAAAACTCCAAGTTTCTGTTAACAGGGCAAGGATCAGGTCTGAGCAGGTTTTACCTACCAACAGTTCTTTTCAAAGTTCTTCAGACCTCAAGTTTCTGGTAGAGCTCACAGTGTTCTCAGGACTCTGGGAGGTGACCTGACACATGCTCCTGGCAAGATGTGGCTTCCTTTAGTAGCAGTAAAGGCACCAACACAGACTTATTTAATACTGGTTAGTAGAGCTTTTTAAGCATCCATCTGTTGGAAATGGAAGAAACCCTTCAATATGGAGAGCTTGGAATTCCACCTTTTTTAGTGTCTTTCATTTTGGGTCTGTTCCTTGCATTTGGTCCTGGCAGATTGAGGGTGCAGAGACATCTGTGACTGCAGTGTATTTATATATAGAGGAAACACAAGTCTTTGAGCTCCATTTCTCCATATGCCTCTTTCACTTTCCTATCATTAGAAGGCAAATGTCCTGGATGGGTTGCCAGCTAGGTATACGTAGGGCTGCCAACTGTCCCTATTTCATATTCTAGGTTGCAGATATTTTCTGTTTTGTCTTTTGGTATCTTTAAATCTGTCTGTTGGGGGGAAAAAACCCATTACTTCAATATTGGCTTATAAGATTGAGTAATTAAATTTGATAAAACAGATGGAGAGCATTTCTGAATAGGCCTCTGATTCACCTCTTGCCCTAGCCCCTGTAAAGGGAAAACTAAGAATATTTTCACACACCTGACATTAGGAAATATCCTTCCTATGCTTGCCAGAAAAATAAATTCTATTCTGGTGTCCCCCTTGCCCTGCATGCCCAAAAGTAATGCTGTGCTCTGAAAAATGAGAGTTTGGGACAGGGAAATCTGGCACCTGGGGAGAATTTCACAATTTGAAATTCCCATTTGGATCCAAACCTAGCCTGCTTCTCTTGCTCCCTCTCAGAAGAGAACACATCATTTTGCCACAGAACCAGCACTCTGTAAAATGAAAAACAACCAAATACCAATAATTTAAAACATGTATGAAAATGCTATGGAAAATCATAAACTCAAATTCACCCACTGCCTTATCAGCAAGACCACAGAGTTTTACTGGGAGAATAAGGCCACTGTCCCAGCTCTTACCTTGACCTCTGTGGTCTCCAATGACTGGATGCATACAGGAAACCATGGTGAGGAATACATTGCTTTATTTTCCTCAGATCAAATGACATCAGACCTGTGACACAAACACACAAACAGTGGTGTCTTAGTGTCAGGACAAATATGCTATGTACTGAAGATATACCAAGTGTCAGCCAACATGTGCCATGCAGAAGTCCAGTCAGATCTTTCTATTAAAATAATCCTCTTAAAATGAGGTAGCATGGCAATGCTAAGGGCAACGAAATTGGTGAGGGGTTTGGAACACAAGCCCTATGAGGAGAGACTGAGGGAGCTGGGATTGCTTAGCCTGGAGAGGAGGAGACTCAGGGGTGACCTTATTGCTCTCTACAGCTACCTGAAGGGAGGTTGTAGACAGGCAGAGGTTGGTCTCTTCTCCCAGGCAGCCAGCACCAGAACAAGAGGACACAGTCTCAGGCTGTGCCAGGGCAGGTTTAGGCTGGATGTTAGGAAGAAGTTCTATACAGAGAGAGTGATTGCCCATTGGAATGGGCTGCCCGGGGAGGTGGTGGAGTCACCATCATTGGAGGTGTTCAGGAGGAGACTTGATGGGGTGCTTGGTGTCATGGTTTAGTTGGTTAGGTGGGTTGGATTGGTTGATGGGTTGGACACGATGATCTTGAAGGTCTCTTCCAACTCGGTTTATTCTGTTGTATTTATTCTATTGTGGCAAAGCTGCTTGGTATTTGGCTTAGATTCAGCTCACACACTGAGGGGCTGAGCTCTCAGGATGCCTTGGCCTTGCCTCTTCATGCTGTGGAAGAGCATGTCCAGGCACACTGTGAAAACCGGGCGCTGGAATGCTGCAAACTACTGCTCTCCTCTGCACACCCGCCAGAGGCATCTGGCAGGGCTTGCGTAAGGGTTAAACAAGCTTCTGCCCAGAGAAAGCATCTCCTTGCTGATGTAATAAATCACTGTCTTATGGTGACACTAATGCATGGAAAATACACTACTTGTGGGTTTAGGTGGTAAATACTGATTCTGTGATAACTGTGTTATGAGAATGCTTAAAGGAGCATTTGAGACAAGGATTATCCCTGTGGCAGGTGCTGTGGCATCTTACCATGCCCACAGGGCTAACAGGCATCACAGGGGGAACAGTACTGGTACCATTTCCATTTCAACACTGAGGCTTAATGCATCCTCTTGCCCAAGGTCACCTGGGAAATTAAAGAGCATTGATGGTTTAGGGAGAAAAAAAAAGGCAATGAGCTGATTTTGTAATGAAAAATATTTGCTCTCTGGAGCTAGATGCTAGATAGGTCCTTCCAACTTCCAGTGCTGTTGTGTGCTCCAGGTTTGTCTCCGCATCTCAGGATCAAAGTCTGTGTCTTGTCTTTCAGTTTAAAATGATGGCTGATCCACTCCTTTTACTTCCAACATAAATTGGATAGGAAGCCATCCATCAAGGTCATTAGAAGCATTCTGGTTTCCCTCAAGACACCTGGAGGATATGCCAGCAGGAGCAGAGAGCTTTCTACAGAGATGTATAGAAAGGGGGAGCAATTGCCACAAAAGATCTGCCGTAAAATGAACATAAGACTAAACCAGGTGCTGCACTGGCTGTGGCTCATCAGAGAATGTGGTTACAAAATGGGTGGATGTGGCTCAGGCACTCTGGAGCCCCTTGCTGGGATACCAAAAGCATCTCCGATCCAGCGCTATTCTGTACTTGCATGTGTTTGGGTCTACCAGTGGTGTGAAATACAGAGCTATGGGACACTGGCTCCACACTGCTTCCAAAACACAAGATCCTCTTAACTAAGGCAGGTTAGTGACTTCTAAAAATACCTACAGAAGTGACTAGTTTGAAAAAAAATAAAACACAACCAACCATCATCATGCTCCTGAAAGCTTGGGGGTTTGGACCTGACCTCCTGCTGCATCCAGTTCTGGAGCCCCTGTTAAAAGAAAGATCTGGATGTGTTGGAACGTGTCCAGAGAAGGGCCATGAGGATGATCAGAGGGCTAGAGCTCCTCTCCTATGGAGACAAACTGAGAGAGTTAGGGATATTCAGTCTGGAGAAGAGAAGGCTCTGAGGAGACCTTACTGTGGCCTTCCAGTATCTTAAGGGGGCCTATAAGAAAGCTGGTGATCGACTTTTTAGGATGTCAGGTAGTGATAGGACTAAGGAAAATGGAGCAAAAATAGAAATGGGTAGATTCAGATTGGATGTTAAGAAGAAATTCTTCCCCATGAGGGTGGTGAGACACTGGAACAGGTTGCCCAGGGAGGTGGTAGAAGCCCCATCCCTGAAGGTTTTTAAGGCCAGGCTGGATGTGGCTCTGAGCAACCCGATCTAGTGTGAAGTGGGGGTTGGAACCAGATGATCCTTGAGGTCCCTTCCAACCCTAACAATTCTGTGATTCCATGAATTTTGCCAACAGTTCCAGACTTTTGAAGAGGGATTATGCACTGCTCTGGGCTCAGGATCACTGTTTGGATGTGGTGTATCTGCAGCACTGTTTCCTTTCTTTTGCAGTGCTATGTCCATAGCCTTTCAAATATCTTAATGCAAGTATGGATAAAGCACTGATTTGCTGAGCCTTGTTTCATTTCTTTCCCTTTAGCACTAAAACATAAACAATTATTCTGTTATTTAAGACTGAGCTGATATAGCAAGAGCAGATTTGATGCTCTTTCACAGTGCTATTACGTCTGTTGAGTCAGGAAAATGAAGGGAAGGAGTGGACTTTGTGGTCTGTAGAAGACCAGACTTTCCTGAGGTCACTTGTGAGAGCTCCTGCACTCATCAGTGAAGTGTGGTTAGACTTACCCTGAATGTCTGTACCTTTCAGGTCTAGGCCTGTGCCTCTCAGTCCTTCTGCACGTGCTTTGGGCTATTAACCTTTGCATGGAAGTCCAGCATTTCAAGACTTGCCACATCTGATGTGGGCAGGCTGCCTGCACAGGCCACTGGGCAATGTGCATGCCACACAGGTTGTCAGCAAGATGTCCAGATGCTCTGCACTGTGTCTGCTGCCTTCAGATTTCACTTCCCTGGTATCTTCAGGTATCACTTCTGAGGAAATCTGGGTGACTTGACCTGCAATCAAACCAAGCTGTACATAATTATCATGGTGTGGACACTGATAGGCTCCCTTCTCCCACACAGTGGCCAGCCAGAGTCATCCTGGCAAGTCACAGTATCACAGTATCACCAAGGTTGGAAGAGACCTCAAAGATCATCAAGTCCAACCTGTCACCACAGACCTCATGACTAGACCATGGCACCAAGTGTCACATCCAATCCCCTCTTGAACACCTCCAGGGATGGTGACTCCACCACCTCCCTGGGCAGCCCATTCCAATGGCAAACGACTCTCTCGGTGAAGAACTTTCTCCTCACCTCGAGCCTAAACTTCCCCTGGCACAGCTTGAGACTGTGACCCCTTGTTCTGGTGCTGGTTGCTAGAGAGAAGAGGCCAACCCCTTCCTGGCTACAACCACCTTTCAGGTAGTTGTAGAGAGCCATGAGGTCTCCCCTGAGCCTCCTCTTCTCCAGGCTAAACAGCCCCAGCTCCCTCAGCCTCTCCTCACAGGGCTTGTGCTCAAGGCCTCTCACCAGCTGAAAGGGAGGTAAAGGGAGCGAGGGATGAGGAAATGTGGTGGGTTGAAATTACCCTCACACACACATAAAATTGCCTGACCAGCTCAGCTGAAAGAAAATGAAGCTGTATTTACAAGCAAAACTACAATCTAGAAATACAGAATACAGTGAATATACAAAATATACAATATTCACATATATAAACAATTTATAAACAACACAAGAACCCTCCTGGACAAAACCAGCGGGCTACCAACAGCTTCCCCCTCCCTGCTCCCTTCCCTACCCCCTGTACATGGGACAAGAAAAAGAAGAGAAGAGACTAGTTAGTACTTAGCCACAACAAAGCAATACAAAGGAAAAGACCTTCGAGATCGTCGAGTCCAACCTATTACCCAACACCATCTAATCAACTAAACCATGGCACTAAGGGCCTCATCCAGTCTCTTCTTAAACACTTCCAGTCATGGTGATTCCACCACCTCCCTGGGCAGCCCATCCCAATGGCAATTCACTCTTTCTGTGAAGAACTTCCTGACTTCCAGCCTGAACCTCCCCTGGCACAGCTTGAGACTGTGTCCCCTTGTTCTGTCACGGATTACATGGGAGAAGAGACCAATCCCCACCCAGCTACAACCCCGCTTCAGGCTGTTGTAGAATGCAGCCAAGGTCAGCAAAGCCAGCAGAAGCCAGAAGGTAGTACCTGCTACAGTGAAGGAAGCAAAAAGAGAGAAAAAGCTAGTGTATGCCAACTAACTTTATGTTAGATATCAGGCCAATGGGATTATTTAGGCCTTATAATTATTTTCCTTTTTCCATCCAAGAGTAGTAGAATGCAAATAAATTACTATATGTTCAAGATTTGTGGAAAATTTTCTAGGCACAGCCTAAAACAACCACAGGAAAGATGCCAGCAGTACTGGTTTTGGGGACTTGGGGCACAAGAGAAGCTTGCCACACCACTAGGTTTCATGGTGGTGAGTACTGATGATGTTGTGATAGTATGAGTGATAGATGCCCCCAGGTTTATCAGACTGTGAAGCTGTAGGTGACAGAACAGAGACCCAAGAGAAACACAGCTTTTTGTGTTCTGCTGCATGGGAAAGAGCTGAAAAGCCCAATATGCCCCCAAAGCCTGCACAGATTACAAAGGTAATGCAGAAAATTAATTCAAGCCCTTACTTACTTATAGTGCTTAATAGTGAAAATGTCTTACTGTGCACACTAATAGCATCTAATAGTAGTAAATTAATAACATCTGGGATTTTAATAGTAGACTACAGACATCTGATTTATAAGCTGAAAATAGCTTTTGCTCTGTTGCTGTGGAACATCTACTGTCCACACATATCAGAGGCTGTGAAATATATTTATCCTTGCTGGAGGCATAAGCAAACACAATAAGCCTCCTAATACATTTAGTAGTGGCCACGTGGTATGATGGACCAAGGCCATGTATCTTGTAAAGCAGAACAACTTAAATGGAAGAAGAATGGAAAAATACCAGCCAAACAAGCAAACATACCATGTTTCAGGAAGGATGTACTCCTGAAATGGCTTATCAGGCTCCTCCTTTGGAATTAAGAATCTCTGTGCTTGTCCTTCACTCAGGTGTTAATGCATTTGGCTGCAGAAGAAGACAGGTCCTGAGTATCATCAAGTCTTATGAGGAACAGCTGAGGGAACTGGCATTGTTAAGTCTGGAGGAGGCTAAAGGAAGACCTCATTTTCTCTGCAATGCAAGGAGGTTGTATTGAGGTGGGGTCAGTCTTTTTCTCTAGTATCAGTTGACAGGACGAGAGGAGATGATCTGAAACGGTGCCAAGGGAGGTTTAGATTGGATATTAGGAAAAAGTCTTTATGGAAAGAGTGGTCAGGCACTGGAATAGGTTGTCCAGGTTGTCACTGTCCCTGGAGGTGTTCAAGAGCACAATGTGGACATAGGAACATGTGGGCACTTTGGGACATGGTTTAATGGCCATGGTGGTGTTAGGTTGATGGTTGGACTTAATGATCTTAGTGGTCATTTCCAACCAAAACAATTTTATGATTCTATGGTCATTTTGTGACATTGCTTTTGCAATGCAAGAGGCAAAGAGGCTTCCTCTGGTGTGCCTCTGGCTCTGTGCAATGCTGGTGGGTTTCTATTCGCTGCAGGTGACTTGATCTGATCTTCTCCAGGATGTGGATTGATTTGCCTCCTCAGCTGATGTCACCCATTTTCCCCACAGCTCATAGCTACATGCAAAGGATCTGTGGGGTGAGACGTGTGTGAGACACCAGGACCAAAGTCCAGCTAGGCCATGGGGAATCCCCTCCCATCCCTCAGATCCTCTGTTTCTAGGGGGAAGAAGTGCTTCATAGTTGTGTGCTGCCTCTGTGGCCAGATTTTTCCCATAGAAATCATAGCTGGTGTGTGCATTGGCTTACTTGAGTAAGGACCAGATTATAAGAGAGGAACCACCGGGACCTGGCAGACTGGAAATGTTTCTAATCTCCCAGTTTAGAAATAGCACAATAGTGTCCAGCACTGCCTCCCCTTGCTTAGGAAATAAGTCTCAGTGAAAGATGCTGCTGAGCTAGCTTTGAGATGATACAGTCCCATCTGGAGCTGAGATGAAAGCCTCTTCTGCATTGCTTCAGAGGCAGCCCTGAGCCTTCTGGAGGACTTTCCTTGGCACATGTGCTCTCTGATGCTGCCAGCCACCATCAGGGAAACTTCCTAAGGTGACCAGAGCTATGGCAATACTACCTGCCAGACACAACGAAGCTTTGTTGTTCTCAGGATAGACACTGACATAATCTATCTTAACCCATTTTTTTCTCATGACAGGTCTGAAGATCTGCTGTGTTGCATGCAGACCCCAAGGCTAACTCTCCTGAAGAGGTATAATCTGGAGAAGGCAGGCAGACACAGCCACCAGCAGCCCAGCCCCTACCTCAAGCTGAAGTCACTTTGCTTCTTAAACATATCTGTAGCTGCAGTCACTGCTTTAGGTGAATGAACAACTTAGGACAAGATGCACAATAAGACATTTCCAGTGAGAGCGTGCTGCCGCTGCTACCCTGCCTGTACTGCTCAGTAATTGGGACTAATGCCTTGCTCACAGAAGGTAGATTCAAGATTTGCAGCAAGAAGCAAAAGGTGCATCTGCAACTAATATAAGTATGTGTTACTGCATTGGATACAATTTTCCACTTTCCTTGGGCAGGTTTTTAAAGCTAGTTTCAACTTGAAGTAGGCTGAAAGCCACATACTTGCTTTGCAGTATATGGGATCAGTCAAAGGATATATATTACAATGACCTTGAAAGGAAACAGTGTCTTCTGTCTGCTAGGTCAAGCAGTACAGTAGCATACAAAAAACAACCTAGGGACTCATTCTGCAGCTAATTAAAGACTTGCAAATATAATTTCATGTTGTGATTGTTTGCAGTTAGTCACCGATTCTACGGATCACTTTCATGACTATACTTAGAAATGCATTTTATAGAGTCATAGAATTGTCAGGGTTGGAAGGGACCTCAAGGATCATCTAGTTCCAACAGTGGGCAGGTTTATTCTTAAGGTTAAGGCAAATAAAGATGTTATGGATGAAGTATTTCACTGCATAGTTTCCTGACTGATAAAATTTCATCCCTAAGCTTAAGATTACACGTCCCTGCAGAACTGACTTGGCACAAAAAGCCAACAGTGACAAATGTAATATTAGAGCATTGTTGCAGGGGACAAACCCCTCCATCTGGAGGGGAAAGACTGGATGGTCTCAGTGGGTTTTTCACAACTAACTTTTCAGACTGATTGTACAACATGTCTCTAGACACTGGTTTGCCATCATTACCGTATAGAATGAGCTGTCTGTATTTGCATTAAGGCCTTCTGGTTCAAAGGAGAAGGGAAAAGGTATGTGAAGGAACAAAGTAGGATTCAGAGTAGATATATAACCTACACATGAATCAAGGGCACATTTCTGTCCTTCCATCCTCAAAAAAAAAAAATCCCCATGAATCTGGAGAGTTTTAGTGGAGTATATCTGTCTTTAAATTAAAGAAGGGGGAGAGGGGAGAGAGAGAGAGAGTGAGAGGAGAGAGAGTGCTTTTCTTTACTTTCTGCATTTTTGTATTAAGGATTACTCATCTCTACTTTAAATAAAAGCAGTTATCTGTGTTCTGTGGGCTTCCATCAAGCTGTTAATGTGACATTCACCTGAACAAAATGTAGCTCTTCAAACATTATTGTGATGGCCAATCTTGGGGAGAAACTTCATTACCCTCTGTGTACCAGCTGAGTGGACATTTTTCTCCTGGGTTGACTGTGCTGATATTTTCCAGCAGTAGTTTTCTAGATTAATGGTAGTGTCTTGGATCCAGAGGGACTGCTAGAGTAGGTTTGTATTAATGAATGGTATCATAGCTTAAAAGCCTTCAGGATACAAATTGTAGGTAGCAACTAGAACAGATTGGGTGTCCTGAAGAATAACATTCCTGTAGGCTCTGACTATTGATCTGAGGAAATAACTTGGGAGAACTGAGGTGAAGTAAATATCTTGCTTCAGGTTAAGTTTGCCTTCAGGCAAGAAGTATCGGAGCAAGGTGCTAACACAACACTTCTGCTCTTGGCAACTTAACTAGTTTGGGCAGGATCAATGTCACTATCTCCCCAATGCATCTCATTATGCAATACAACATAACCACAGACCTATATTCATTCCTCAGAGGTTTTAAGTGTTTCTAGTCCTTCTACAACCACTGTTGCTGCTGTACTGCTCTGGGAGTTATTCCTTAAGATGCTGGACCACAAGCTGTTTTTTTTTGCCCAGGCTGCCACATCCACAGCAGTGCAAAGCCCTGGCAGTAATGGAGGGAACTTCTGCCCAGAGGTTGCAGCACCTGGTGAGGACGCTGTGCCATGGCTATCTGGCAGATGTGCCTGTGGCCAGCTTTTATGCCAAGGAGGTCATACATCACACCAGTCTTCATAAGCTCATTGTGAAAGAGGGAGTTAATGAAGGGGAAATACTTCATGAGCATACAAAGGTTTTCTGAACCTCTGGCACTAGCAGAGTACCCTTCTGCTAATTCAAGAAGGTGCAAATGTTCACATGAAGACTAAGGATTATGACTTGTATGTTTGCAGAAATATTTGTTACCAGACTTGCATGACTGCCAGCAATTTGAAAATCTCCTTTTGCAGACTGGCTTCACTCCATCCGTGCCAATCATGCAAGACCCATAGGTCACAGCCTGTGGGCAAAATATGGGTCACTAGCCAGGGCAAATGAGTCTGTTAGCCAGTCTAACGAGACATATGGAGTAGTGATTCCAGTCCTGATTTGTCTGACCTGTGAGCTGTTGAGACAGCCAACAACCTGCTGTGGGCACAGTCCTTGGTGCATCAGAGAAAGGCTAAAGTAACAGAAGTGATTAGTGACAGAGAAGGGGGGGGGGGGGGGAATGCAGCAAAGTGGAGCAAGACAAAGAAGACTGGGCAATATGGAGGTAACCACAGAACAAAGAGGGAAGAAAAACCAAACAGCTTGGAGTGAGACACAGAGAGGAGTCAGAGGCAGATCTGGGATGTGTGCAGAGCAATTAACCAAGCACAGTGTTGTTACATCTGAGTCTTCAGTATCTTCACCACTTCTGTGCGCTGTGCATTACTACTGGACTCCAGGGATGGTACCAGTACTGTTTTATTGTCCCAGAGGCCATTTTACTTTCTGATGTCCTCTCTCTTCCTTTCCAAGTTTTAATTGGCCACATATCACTGTTGATTGATGGGGGGAATGGAAGATGGAGAACCTTTATGGGCTGTTAACCTTAATGAGAGCAATAACTAAGTGATAAGTCCCTGTATGTTCTTCTGCACAAATGAGCCTGAAGCTACTCGGTATTACATGTGTAGCAGAGATGAACTTGTGAGCAACACTAACACCAAATAGCTCCAACAGAGCTGGGCCAGGAATAAATCTGCACACAGCAACATCCAGTACAGCCTCGTTAACCTGCACACACCAGTTAGGGGAGAGGTGAACCTGAGACCCTGACAGTTGCTTAAGCAAAAATTGTCCCTGAGTGGCTAAAGCTATTAAAAGCTGCATTTGCTGAAGGTGCCACCCACTTTCAATTCATACAAGCAACCAGCTCTGAGGCACAGAATTAGCAACATCCATGTGCTGTCTCACAATATTGCGAGGACTCCTGGCTTAAGAATGGCCACAGATGTTGAAGAAGCAGAAGGTGTACAGTATACAGTATTACCAAGGTTGGAAGAGACCTCGAAGATCATCGAGTCCAACCTGTAACCACAAGCATGTTTTTGCATCATTTTAGTAATGCACAAAGCCAGCCATTTTATTTCTGCTTGCTTGCACAGGTTTCCTGTAATATTTGTGGCAAGAATTATGATGTGCCATTAGGATGGAAACAAACCCCTGGAAAAAAATCAAACTTTGCATTACACGTGGGCTTCTTCAAACCCTGCCAGATTTTTACAGACACATGTAAAGGCAGGCTTTGCTTTTGTGTTTACACAGTTGTTGATGTCCATCAAAGTAATGATTTTTATATCCTATTGAAGACATGATCTAGTTTACCTTGTAGGAAGCAGGAAAATATGAATGTCCCTCTTCTCCTTGGTGGCAAGCGACAGGACTAGAGGAAATGTTTACAAGCTACACCAGAGGAGGTTCAGGCTGGATATTAGGAAATATCTCTTCACAAGGAAGGTTATCAAACATTGGAATAGTCTGCCCAGGGCAGTGGTGGAGTCACCATCCCTGGAGGTGTTAAAGCAGCATGTGGACCTGGCACTTAGGGACATGGTTTAATGTTGACCTTTCAGTGCTGGGTTGAAGGTCAGAATGGATGATCTTCGAGACCTCTTCCAAACAGATGTTTCATGTGGTTCTGTGATTCTCATTTCCAAATTCTAGTTAGGAACTGGCATAGGGAAAAATAAGCAACAGTGCAGCTGGACATCAGTAGTTTCTCTACAAGCTGTGTTCAGTGTTTCAGTTGGTTTGTAAACCCCAGACCTATGCTTCTAATCAGCTGCATGAGTGGTGTCTGGCCCCAGAAATCCCATAAGCGATGTGGTGGTTCAGATGCCTTCAGAGAAGAGGTGTGATGTTGCATCACAGGGCTACATTTCTCCTCTGAGAGCTGGGGTACATCCTGTGTCTGCACTCCTGCCACCACAGTCCAGGTGCCCCCATTCATTCATCTGGACTTGAAGGTCAGTGGCTGAATGCCTACCCTCTCCCACATAGGTACACGTGTCCAGTTGTCTGTCTCCTCTGCAAGGCTGTTTCTGCAAGGAAATTTTGGATTAATTTTAAGGGTTACATGAAAAAATAAGAGGTACAATCCATGGTAGATCCTGTTTGATGAGTTTCCTTCTATATTTAGTTAAATAAGCTTGCTATATGTAATTAAATAAGTTAAATTGCTTTCCACTTAACTCTCTTTCCAGTTCACACTGTGGTACTTGGAAGGCACAACATGCTCCACATGCAGAAGTCAGCTTAAAATGGATGAGAAATCAGAGTGAAAATGACAAAATCATACTCATTACACGTTTGTGTGTGTGGTGCCCTTGAGAGTCTGTGTAATGCCGCTGACACATCCCCAGGATTTTCTTAGCACAAGTTGTTCTGACCTCCCTTGTAAATCTTGAAGCCTCTGTTCTCTTCAAGGTGCTCCCACGAGCCACATATGCCTCGCTCCATCAGTACATGAGCTGCTTTCCTCCATTATGGCCATCTGTTTCCTAATGATTATGTCTAGCTTGGGTTAATCTGCTCTTTTAGTGTACATCATGATGGGAAAACCACAGTATGAACACAGGATTCTCAAAGATAGTTTCTTGGCTATTGTAGCTGATAGCCAGACCCACAGAGTCTGTGTTAGCTGCCTGCTAGGAGCCCTTGAGAGCTGGGTTTGAATCTCGTTTTACACCCTACACTGCAGGGACTTGTGCTACTTTAGTTTTGCTAGGAGAGAAGAAATTGCCTTTTGTTTTTTCTGCTCTTCCTCAGTTTAAATATCTAGACCTGTTGGTGCTCTGAAACACAACACTTCTATTTCTGAGTTTAGGGGGAAAAATGTATTTAGATGCCAAATTTGCTTTACTAAGAAGTCCTTTTTTTTACTATCCTTTTTAACAGCTGTTGATAAATCATGCTAGGATGGACATGAAGATTTCCACTTCCCTGCTCAGGTGATTCTCTCTCCCTATGGGGCAAATAGCACAGCTAGCAGTGGTGCTTTATGCTCATGCTGTCTATTGAGGCTGTCTTTAAAACCACCCACTCTGAAAGCAGCTGAAAAGCAGCCTGTGCCCATGCTGAAACCTGTGTAGAATCAGGTGAGCAGGGTGAGCAGGGCAAGAGTGGACTGCAGAGTCATGCCTGAAAAGCAGATTAAGATGGTTTGTTTTCAAATAAAGTCCCACCAAACTGGAGCTCATAAACCAGAGCAAGGTGGTGGATCTGCCAGTGTTCCAGTTTGTGTCCATTGCCTCCTTAATTGTTCTGTTGATTGATGATAGTTTATTTTTCCAAGTATCTTTTTTTTCTGACACTGAGAATGCCCAAACAATATTTTTATAGAAAAATACCTCTAACATGTTGGGGTTTGTTTTTGTTTTAACACGCAGAGCATTTCTGTGGAGTTCCTCAGAGGTTAGTCCTATAAGTAAATTAGACAAATACACCCAGTAAGACACCCTGCACTCCCCAGTTGCCCTGGCATTTCATCTATCACCAGCAGTGGGTGGTTGAACTCCCTTTTGCTAACTCCCACGTGCAGGTTTAATAAACTGTTGAGGATTGCTCTGGAGAAGGTTGAGCAAAATTTGGTGTGTGAAGAGTTTTCCAGTCAAGGAGCATTCAAACATGATGACCCAACCCTATCTGCATCTCTCTTTTTTTATGTAATGACCTTTTGTTCCCTAGATGCTGCTGCTTGTCATCAGTGTCATTTCTTCTGGACACTTTTGGTCTCCATTTAAAGTCATCCTTATCTTACTTGTTGAGTTTCAGTCAGTTCCCCCTTTGAAAGAGGAACACAGCAAATTATACGAGCCGGCGTTCAAGAGAGCTTTTGCTACATCTAGTGGCAGAACCTGTGAAGTGCCTCCCGAAAGGCGATTTAAGGAAGAAAGGGAAAAAACCAACAACCAGCAACCAAACCAACAAATAAAACCCCACACCACCACCACCACCAAACTCCAAAACTATAACAGACAATAAAACAACCAACAAACAAACAAACAAAAACCTGAATCTCTTTCAAATCCTTGTAATGAAACCTGCACCAGGGGAGGTTCAGGCTGGATGTTAGGAAGATCTTCATAGAAAGAGTGATTGGCCATTGGAATGGGCTGCCCAGGGAGGTGGTGGAGTCACCATCACTGGAGGTGTTTAGGAAGAGACTTGATGGGGTGCTTGGTGCCATGGTTTAGTTGATTAGATGGTGTTGGATGATAGGTTGGACACAATGATCTCAGAGGTCTTTTCCAACCTGGTCTATTCTATTCTATTCTATTCTATTCTATTCTATTCTATTCTATTCTATTCTATTCTATTCTATTCTATTCTATTCTATTCTATTCTATTCTATTCTATTCTATTCTATTCTATATGGCTTTTCTTGATTCTGGCCACCACACTGTCATCTGAGACAGTACTGAGCTGGACTAGCTGAGAATTTGATTCACACTGAATTATTATTGAATACCATGAAAAGACAGACTGGAGGCACAAAACTCAGCCCCAGCTCCCCCTGCCAGCTCTCATCCTTTCCAGTTCAGCATCTTTTACATCCAGGAGTAGTGAGAATGCAGGAGGTATTGCACCAACCCTGCTCAGCACATTTAACATACACCTCTGGACTTTTACAGTAGCACATGCAAGAACATAAGGAAATGCTTGAGGAGGATGAATTGTGCATTAGCCAGGGGATGGTGGTACAGATGTAGAGGCACTTCCATCTCAAGGTGTTAGTTGCTCTTGTGGAATAGCAGGGAAATAAGGACTGTATTCAACTTCAACAGTTTGTACTTGAACTACTGTTTCAGATAAAAATATCCAGGAATATCCATCCCAATTATTTACCACTGTTGTGAAACCACAGAGGCAGAAAAAAATTCTGTAGCTTTCTTGAGCTACAGGGTATGATTCGAGAAGATAAGATTTCTAGCATCAGGAATTATTTCTACATGATGAACTCGATCTGTTCCTGTAATATGTGACGGAAATCGCTCTGTCAGCTCTCTGAGATGTTCAATCAGCCTCATGCTGGGCAGCTCCTCTGATGCCTGGAGTTCACTCCAGTGCAAAGAAATTGTCCAGAGATAACACTCTGGCAAAATGTTCTGCTTTTCCCAGAAGCACACATAAAAGAACTCAATAGCTGTCAAAAGCAAGGGGGAGGTGGGGAGAAGTTTTGCAAAGAAAATAAAATGGAGACTTTAAAAGTGTGGCTTCCTCCCCCATTTATTTTTTTCTCCCCCATATATTTGAAGCCTGCTTCTTTCAGGTACATGAAAATTGGCACAGCCTGCTTGCTTTTTGCCCTTTTTTTTTTTTTTTTTTTCTCAGTGCTTCACCTCTTTGCATGAAATATGAGAAGCAGATGTGGCTCCTTCAAAAATGGGACCTACTTTTTCTTCTTGAATGTCAATCATCATTTTAAAAAATGTCACTCTGTTTCGCGTCTCTCTGCCTTGAGCTGTGGCTGATTGCCACATGTGGAACAAGGTAACTAGTTTCTCAAGTCTCCTGATTAGCATAGAAAGTTATACATGTCTGGCTTATAAAGACTTCCCAGCCTCTTCCCTGAGTAGCACAAGTGGCTTCCTGACCTCCTTGTGAATACTGTGCATCAGTGCTGGCCAGGCGAGAGCTTCAGCCTGGAGCAGCAGGCAGCATTTCTCACCACCATGTGCTCCAAACTTCAAAGCAAGCCTAGACAACCTGGAGGTAAAAACACAGATGGCTGAGCAGGAAGAAAGGAGACATTTCAGAGAAAGGATAAATCCTTTTGTTCACTCATTCCTGCACTCACAAGTTGCAAATTTTTGGCTGTCTGGGTGCCAGGACACTTTTGGGTTGAATGCGATGATCTTGAAAGTCTCTTCCAGCCTGGTTCATTCTATTCTATTCTATTCTATTCTATTCTATTCTATTCTATTCTATTCTATTCTATTCTATTCTATTCTATTCTATTCTATTCTATTCTATTCCATTCTATTCTATTCTATTCTATTCTATTCTATTCCATTCCATTCCATTCCATTCCATTCCATTCCATTCTATTCTATTCTATTCTATTCTATTCTATTCTATTCTATTCTATTCTATTCTATTCTATGCCATTCAAGGGATTTACCAGCTATTCAGGAGACAATTAGGAAAAATCTTGGTTCTGCTCAAAAATTTTTTCAGTTGCTTCAGTGGCTATTTGAATGTAATTAATACACACACACACATATATATATATCAGGAAGACACAGGCATAAGGAAAAACCAAAATGATAGCAGTTTGCAGGGTGGCAGGAGGTGGAGTTATTCAGGTTGCACTTCTAAAGGTCAGGAAGCTACAAGTAGGAAGTAAGTGAATACAGAGGTTGTGCTCTTTTCAGTTACATTAAGTGGTATATACTGGTTTTTGGAGATGCAAAAAAGAGACTGCATCCATCCATTGCACCTCTGCCTTCAGTGCTTTTTTTCTAGATGTAAGCTCATCTCATATCTAAGACATAACACAGAGCATGAAAATGGTGTATTTTACAGTTAAAATGCACACTTAAGTGTTTTTTTTAAATTCCCTTAGGCCTTTAAGCTGCTTTCAGCCTGTGATATCTAACAGGACCATCTCAGACCCAGTTCCCCCAACCAGAAGACCACTTCTGTTCCAGTTGCACCTTCTCAAGGACAGACTGACATCTGTTCAGACAGTTTGAATCCAGGCATTTCCTAACTTCTGAGCATTTGATGTTTCAACTTAGCTGTTTTAGCACAAATGTTCTCACATGCTTAGCACAAATGTTCTTACATGCAACATGAGACAACTTTTATGAATGTGGCCCTCCCCCAAAGACATGCTTAGGACTAATCACTATACAGGTGCCCGTCAGACCTTGGGGACTGACTCTGCAGAAGTCCAGGAGGAGCTGACCTCAGACCCAGGCTCAGGACAGATCTTTCCCAAGTTACATATGCTCTTCATGCAGAGCATCACCACATGTCTTAGGCAGACAGCAGTTTTTCCTACTCGTTTTGCATGTAGCAGTGGAGTCACACGGCCCCATTTTCCCACCTTTTGGGCTGGGCCATCACCTGCAGACAGTGTCCTGCATGTGGACTGTGAATGAAGATGATCATTGCAAGGAAATCAGAAGGAAGTGGTACCTCTAGGGAACAGGTGGAGAGAGAAGTATCTCTGCTGCTGTTCAAACTGCATAACCCATATGCCTAATCTGCCTTTTTTAATATGAAGGGATTTTTTTTTAATTAAGTCTGCCAGTATTTTTTTCCTTATTAGCAATGTCACTTACCTCAGAGCTCAGGTTATTATTAGCAATTTTATATTGGTACCTTTCCTGACTATCATTATTAGCATTTTTATTTGGAAATCCTTCAAGTTAATCTGAGCTGCAGGGAAAGGCATCTGGCATTCCTTTGTATCCCTTGAGGGAGGTTCTGGGTTGCTCATTTATGTTTTAATTACTATTTTATAGCTGTATATTTCTAGTTGGCTTCTTATGGACCTATTTCCATAGTATGAAGTCATTCTTATAGACAATCCAGACACAGTGGTCTGGCACAAACCAGGTCTGCTTGAAGGTTTGTTTATTGTGATTAAGAAATGGGGAAATAACACAGTTATTTATACATACACAAGCCACCTCAGGTCTCTTCCTGGCTCCCACTGTTGTCCACATTGCAACCCTCCTCTGGGTCCTGCTTACCTGACACCAGCAGCAGCAGGTGCTGGGGATGGTGTGGAGCAACTTCTCTGTAGATTGCTCTGTTGGTGGGGATGTTTTCTTGACTGAAGGCTGCTGTCTCTCTCAAGAGTTTTTCCAGCTCCCAGTCATTGATTGCCACTAAGTATGTGATATTTAGACCTTTGAGGTCCCTACCACTACTGAGTTTGACTCACATAGATTGAAAGTATTGAATGGCTGTATGGAGGTAGCAATTGACCTCACTTGTCAATTGAGCTCTGGGTTCCGTCATCAGTGAATAGGAACAAAGAGATACTTCTAGATTCCCACTTCATGCTTTGGCCAGCTTCCTTGCCCACATAACAGAACCATCAGTGACCACCTTTAAAATGGCTTCAGTTCAGTGAAGTGACACCTAAATGAAACGCATGAATTTCTGCCAAGCTCTTCTCCCTGCAATTTGACTTTTTCCCCAGCCTCACTGCATACCTGGGAACAAAGAGGGATTTATCAGCATGAAGTCTTACAGAGTTGGTGCTTGGATTATGAAAATAGCTTGTTGATGGAATAAAGGTTTGCCACACCAGTTTGTTACTAATTATTTCTCAAGGTATCCATTTGAATCAACATCAAAAGTTCTCAGATGAAATCTCATGTCTTTTAAATCCATCTGTTCCCTGTGCTCCAGGAATCGTTTCTGTGGTTTGAGCCTCCATTTTTTGCTACAATGACAGATTTTCTTCCTTCTGGTGTGGGGCATCTCCCTTCCAAGCTGTCTGTCTGACAGAGAAACAAATATCAGAAGGAATGATGATGATGTTTTGTCTTCAGTCTCCAGACCACTGTAAATGAGCCAAACACACTCCATCCATGTTCTTTCATTTCTTGGTTCCTTTAACTGTTATCCCTTCTACTTAATTGGCCTATGCTGGTCCCACTGGCTCCAACGAGACAGTGAGAAATGAAGCTGTATGGCAGCCCTGAAGCACTTGCATGAGACTGTGAAGTGGTTTCAGGACTGATAAAGCAGCAGCTGCTTCAGATCAGAAGCTATGTTAGCTGAAGAAGATGAAGAACTATTTTGTGCCTTCACAGCATCTATGACAAGTTCAATTGCCTGGTCTGAGACTGTTCTGAGTGGTTATAACATCTAACCCCACCGCTGCAGCAGCTTTATCCATCAGCACAATGCCCAGACCGTGACCCTGTAGAAACACTTCTTAGTCTCAACTTGATTGTGCTGATATAAAAAATTATGCACTTGCCCAGAAAGGTGAAAGTAGCTTTACTTCTAGGCTAGACAAAAAAAAAACCCTGACATGATATTTTGCATTCATGGTTAAATATGAACAATGAGGATGTGGAACAGAATTCTTTTTTATTAAATTACAAAGTGGAAGGTTACATTATTATTTTTTAAATAACGAAGCAGAAGGCTGATTTCTGATATAATGAATGTTTGATAAAATGCTAGCAAGTGCTAGAATAGAATAGAATAGAATAGAATAGAATAGAATAGAATAGAATAGAATAGAATAGACCAGGTTGGAAAAGACCTCTGAGATCATTGAGTCCAACCTATCATCCAACACTATCTAATCAACTAAACCATGGCACCAAGAGCCCCATCCAGTCTCTTCCTAAACACCTCCAGTGATGGTGTGTCCACCACCTCCCTGGGCAGCCCATTCCAATGGCCAATCACTCTTTCTATGAAGAACTTCTTCCTAACATCCAGTCTGAACCTCCCCTGGTGCAGCTTGGGATTGTGTCCTCTTGTTCTGGTGCTGGCCACCCAGGAGAAGAGACCAACCCCCACCACGCTACAACTTCCCTTCATGTAGTTGTAGAGAGCAATAAGGTCTCCTCTGAGCCTCCTCTTCTGCAGGCTAAGCAACCCCAGCTCCCTCAGCCTCTCCTCATAGGACTTGTGCCCCAAACCCCTCACCAGCTTTGTTGCCCTTCTCTGGACACGTTCCAGCAAGTCAACATCTTTCCTAAACTGAGGGGCCCAGAACTGGACACAGTAGTCAAGGTGTGGCTTAACCAGTGCTGAGTACAGGGGCAGAATGACTTCCCTGCTCCTGCTGGCCACACTGTTCCTGATATAGGCCAGGATGCCATTGGCCTTCTTGGCCACCTGGGCACACTGCTGGCTCACATTCAGCCTACTATCAAGCAGTATCCCCCAGGTCCCTTTCTGCCTGGCCACTCTCCAGCCACTCTGACCCCAACCTGTAGCAGATATAGCTTAATATATCAACCAGAGTAGCTAGGGAATGCTTACAAATGAGTACAGGAGGAGCAGAGAACAAGATCTAAAACGTGTGATGGAGTCTAGAAGAAATTTGTTGAGCTTCTCTCTCTCTGGGTGGCATTTCTGGGTGCTCCTCCAGGTGCCTTCTGCCAGGTACCTTTAGGCAGACAGGATTGCTCTGCATTGAGCACTGAGAATGTGGAAAAGATCTAGCTCACTGGAAAGTTTAGTTAATTCTAGCTATAAAGAGAAGAGGAAGTGAAAAATGAAACAAAGAGCAGAGCCAGCACTTGAGAGAAAGAAGAAAGATGTTGAAAAGAAAGATGCTGGGGAGAAAGAAACCCAGTAAATTAGCCAAAAAGCAGCAGTATATGCTGCAAAGAAATCCTTCAGCAGGCTCAGAGAATCTGTCTCCATTAAAGTTTCATAGTGAAGGCTCAGTGCAGTTTTCAATATTTAAAAAGTGTTTCTAAAGGTAGCCAAGGGGAGATGCACTGAGAACTCTTGAAAGCCTAAAGCATTAAATTTTATTATGTCTTCAAATAGCATGGAACAGTGTCTAACACTGGACTGCTGTAAGAAAGCACTTCTGCCATGCTGCGCTCCCTCCTCTCATTAAAATGTTCCTGTCTGGGGTGTTTCACATCTTCTGCCCTTTTTTTTTTTTCCTCTGGAGGTTATTAGTGAAGATGAGACAGGTGCAGAAGGGTAGAAAGCAGAAACTAGGAATCTCAAGGCTGCTGAAAGGCCACTGGCAGTCCACCCCACAGTGCTGTCTTTTCTTGGAGTCCTGTTTGATGAAGGGGAGTGAAAGCCCAAAGGGAAAACAACGCACGACTGCAAAAGTTCTTACAGGCAGGGCTACCCTACTTTTGCCAGGGGCACGGGCACAGGTCTGAGAAAGAGGCAGTGAATGTATGCTTTGAAGCTGAGAAGAGGAGCAGCAGCATGACAGAAGGGCAGATCTCTATGTGGAGGTGCCTATCTGCTCCAGAAACCAAATCCAGATACCTACTCCTGGTTTGGTAGCACTTGTCAAGCTCTCTCCTTCTTTTGGTATTCAAAGTACCCGGCCAGCAAAATAATTACATGGAAGTTCTACAATAACACGATCCAGTCTCGTGGCACGCTCCTCCTTCTGATCCTCACCTTGCAGGGCTCCCGAAGTGTTGCGCACACTCTCCGCGCCCAGCCCCGTGGCACGTTTCGGGACCGCGCAGGCTTTCAGGGGTTGTAACAGTGAGCAAAACGAGCGAGGAAGCTGTCAGCAGGCTCCCGGGCGGGGCCGGCTGCCGAAGCCGGAGCGGGCCGGAGCGGCGCGGCAGGCGCTCCCGGTAGGGGGCAGCACAGGGCCGGGCCAGACTGCCGCGCTCCCGGCAGCGGACGAGTCGAGCTGAGGGCAGGCGCCGTGTGCTGGTGTTACCGCTCCCTTAAAACCACAGCAGAACCTGATTGGAAAAGACCTCAAGATCTTCGAAACCAACCACAACCTAACATCTTCCTGCACACAACTGTTAGACCATGTCCCTAGGCTCCTTACCCAAACCTTTTTTAAACATGTCCAGGCATGGTGACTCCATCACTTCCCTGGGCAGCTTGTTCCAGCTTCCACTGATCCTTTAAGTGAAGAAATTATTTCTAATATCTAAATTAAACCTCCCTTGGTGCAGCTTAAGGCCACATATTCTCATCCTGTCACTCGTCACCTAGGAGAAGAGTCTGGCCTCCACCACACTCTAACCTCCTTTCAGGTAGTTGTAGGCAGTGATGAGGTCTCCCCTCAGCCTCCTCCAGGCTGATCAACCCCGGTTGCCTCAGCAGCTCCACACAGGGCATGTATTCAAGATCACTCATCAGCCTTGTTGCCCTTCTCTAGGTATGCCCCAGAGCCTCAATGGCCAACTTATAGTAGGGCCCCAAAACTGAACACAGTACTTGAGGTGTGGCCACCAGTACCACGTAAGATCACTTCCCTGGTCCTGTTGGCCATATTTGTCTTCATACAGGCCAGGATGCTATTGGCCTTTTTGGCTGTCTGAGCACACTGCTGGCTCATACTCAGTCAGCTGTTGAGCAGTACACCCTTCTCTGTCAAGTAATTTTCTATCCACTCTTCCCTAAACCTGTAGTTTTTGTGACATGGTTTTTTTGTGACTGAAATGCAGGTCTTGGCACTTGGCCTTGTTGACATCATACAGATGCCCTCAGCCTATTGATCCAGCCTGTTCAAATCCCTTCATGTCATAGGTTTCATTTTGGGATGCTTGCACTTCTTTTGTGCCATCCTGAGTATCAGTTACTTCAAACAACAGTCTAGAAATAGCCACATAAGTGTTACAGTCTTTGGCTAAAGAGCATAGATCTCGCCTCCTGTTTCCAACCAGAGTCTGCAGCACTGCAAATCCTTTAGAACAAGGATCAGACTCCAAAAGCTCTTACTCTGACTAGCCCCTTTTTTTAAAAAAAAACATTTGGCTCAAGGTTTAGACATCCACATGCACACTAAGCATGGAACCTGTCTAGCATCAGCAGAGATCTTGTCAATGCAGCCCACTAAGCTCAGCTAGCGGTGCAGAAGACTGACCTGGTAGCCTTGGGGTTAGCAGCACTGCTCCTCTGGCTGCAGCACTGCTCCTCTGGCCACAGCACTGACTGTAAGAGAAGCTTAGTGGTTGGGTTTGCATGTAGCAACCCTATAAGCAGGCTGGCAAGTTTTATAGCATCATAGAATTGTTTTGGCTGGAAAAGACCTTCAAGGTCATTGAGTCCAACCATCAACCCATCAGCACCATGCCCACTTAACCATGTCCCAAAGTGCCAATGTGTACAGGGTTTTTTTTTAACACCTCTAGGGGTGGTGACTCCACTGCTTTCCTGGACAGATGATTTCAATTCTTGACCACTCTTCCAGTAGAGATTTTTCTTAATGTCCAACCCTAACTACCCCTGGCACAACTTGAGGCTACTTCCTCTCATTGTGTCACTCATTACTAAGGAGAAGAGACCAACACACACCTCACTACCACCTCCTTTCAGGTAGTTGTAAAAAGCAGTAAGGACTCTCCTCACCTTCCTTTTATCCAGACTAAACAATCTCTGTTTCCTCAGCTGTTCCTCATAAGTCTTGCTCTCTAGACTTCATTGCCCTTCTCTGGACATGCTCCAGCACCTCAAAGTCCTTCCTGTAGTGAGAGGCCCAAACTGAACACAATATATTAACACTCAGCTTAGCAGGGGTAAACTGACTTCCCTAGTCCTACTGGCCACACTGTTTCTGATACAGGCCAGGATACTGTTGATCTTGGCCACTTGAGCACACTGCTGGCTCATGTTAGGGAGTTTCATTGGAAATTGAACTGTTCCTCTCATGCACTTCAGGACAGTTATCTCATCCTTTCACATCTAAGCAGAGCAGGGATGTGACAGAGCATGGTTCCACCAGGATGGCATCAAACCAAAGGTGGGCACTACTCAACCAGTCTCTCAATGAAATTAGAAAACAAATGGGGATTCAGCCCCAAATCTCATTTGCCTCCTACCTCTAGCCAGATACGTACCTCTAGCAGGCATTGTTAGTGGCAGGTGCCAAGGGAAAAATAAGGACAGTCAAGTGCATGTAATACCTGTCTCACCCAGCTTCTGTTACATTTTCAGCTCAAGGGCTTTCTCTTGGCTTGTCTGTCTGGTACCCCCTTAGCAGAGCCCTTTTCCAGATGTCTGTGTAATGAAGGAAGAGACAGGCTAGGCCCTGTGATGGGAAGGAAAAGCTGGCACTGGGCACTTTCTCAGCATGACTTTCCTGGCCTGAATGTGAAAAAGACACCAAATTCTATCCTTCCACTACACAAGGAAATTGCAACGGTACCTCGAATGCAGGGTCTCCATTTGGAGACTGAGTTTCTGAACTCAAGACCTCCACCTGGTGGCCTCTCTCGTTTGTGCCTCATGGTTCTGCTCATTGCCGGTTTTCAGCACATTTTTCTGTGAAAAAGAACGCAGCAAAATGTGATCTATTTAAGGGATCACAGGGAACCACGAATGCCAAGAAAACATCAGCATGATCAAAACTTGAACCTGTTCTCTTTTGCATGGCTATCTTTGATGTGCAGTTCTTTCCTTCTGATATCTGTGAAAGCAGTTTTAGGGTATATTAGAACCATTCTCCCACCAAAGAAACAAACAGGCATCCTTTCAAACCAAGTGGCACATAGCAAGGTTCTGCTGAGAGAGGGCTTTACCATGGCCATTGATCCTGCTCCAGGTTTCCTAATCTGATGCCAAGGATAGAGACAGAATGAAATGACCCAAGAAACCCACCATTATGAATGAAGGGCAGGCTATCACGCTCTCCTCCAACTCTCTTTCTCCTCTGAGGCTGAGCTCAGCCTGTGCTGTCCCTGTGGGGCTGTGGCACAATCAGGTCTGGGGCAATACAAGCAGAGGGGCATCTAGGCTCACCCCTGCTATAGGGCCCAGTGCAGACATGACAAAATGTTGGCCCAAGTCTGGTAGCTTCAGTTCCCAAATGACTAATGCTTAAAACTAGAAGCTGAGATAGGATGAGGTAGGATTATTTGTTTTCTGCTCCAAGAGCAGGGTTGGGCTATCTTTTCTCTCTGATAAATTGAATGGCTTTGACCCAGATTATAACCTCCAGTTTGAATGCAGAGATAAGTATTGTCATATCAGCCTTGTGCCAAGGATCAGAAGCAACTTGGGTGAACAGCAATGAAGTTTGACAAGGCTGGACCTTATTGCTCTCTACCACTACCTGAAGGGAGGTTGTAGCCAGGCAGAGGTTGGCCTCTTCTCCCAGGCAGCCAGTACCAGAACAAGAGGACACAGTCTCAGGCTGCGCCAGGGCAGGTTTAGGCTGGATGTTAGGAAGAAGTTCTATACAGAGAGAGTGATTGCCCATTGGAATCGGCTACCCGTGGAGGTGGTGGAATCACCTTCATTGGAGGTGTTCAGGAGGAGACTTGATGGGGTGCTTGGCTGCACGATTTAGTTGATGGGTGGGTTGGATTGGTTGATGGGTTGGATGCGATGATCTTGAAGGTCTCTTCCAGCCTGGTGTATTGTATTGTGTTGTATTGTACTGTATTGTATTGTATTGTATTGTACTGTATTGTATTGTATGGGATGGGCTAGATGAGGCTGAAGGGTCTGGGCAGTGTGGTCAAACAGATGCTCACCTCCACTAGGTGTTTGGAGGGGCCCCGGGGAGGGTGCCAGTATAAACCCTAACAAAGCCACTTTGCCACTGGTAGGAATAGAGCTAATTCCAGACACTTGAGAGTTTACAACAGTGGATTTAATTATCACTTGCCTGGATTTAAGTGAGCTGTAAGACTAATCTAAATTTAACTCACTTTACAGGGTCGACAATCTCTTTACAAGCTTCCTTAACAGTGAAGTGTCAAATTAGGGCTATATCAACAGACAAAGGAAGGAAAAATCAAGCCATTGATGGCCATAGATTTCCCAGCAGATACCTTTATACTCTGCCATAAAAGCCTATCACCCTTCATTTTAAGAAAGTGAAAATTGTTGACATCTCTTTCAAATGCTAATCATTAGAAAGCAACTTGCACTAAATATCATTTGAATCAAATAATATGCACCTTTTATGGCTATTTACTCTTCTAGATAATCTGAGTCAGCAGTTTGGGATCAGATGTTGAAGCCCCTCCAGCTACTGTGAGACTGCATCTCTGAGCATCATTTGTGCCATCGGAACCCAGTACTGTGGCTAGACACTTGGTTTATAGCAGGTTTTGAAATACATGATACTTTGCTTGGGCACAGGCACTTCCCAGGTCAGCAAGGTCTTGTCACCCACCCAGAGCCATGGCAGCCCACGGGGCCTCACCCCTGGGTGCAGCGGAGCCACCCAGCCATGGCGGCAGACCTTTGTGCGCCATAAAGGGGTGGACTTTGGCAAAACTCTGCCCTTGGACTTTTAAGCATCTGAACCTCCTGACCTGGATTGGAGGATTTTTGAGGTCATGGTGCCTGTGAAATGAGCTAGGTGTGGTGCTCTGCTGTGAGGTCTCCCCAGGATTTCAGGGACATCTCTGAGTGACGAGAGCCCTGTAAGGCTATCCAGCCCTTGGCCTAAGAAAGCCCATCTCCTGCACCATTGACCTGCCTTGCATGGTGTCCCTTCCCATCCTGCCAGTGGGAGCCAGGATGTATCCATGTGGCCAAAATCCTAGGCAGAAGGAACAGAGCTGCTTGCACCATACCTGAGCCCCATGCACAGCCATCCTTGTGTTTTGCTTATGCAGGTTTCACTTTCCTGATCATTTCTTTACTGGAAAGGACCCTCACTGTGTCACACATCTGGCGCAAGCTAGATGTCCATCTGCACAGTCAATGGAGAGAGTTAGTTAATAATGCCTGCAGGGTGTAATTAGACGTGGTCTCTGATGAACTGTCCTCAGAAGATGGATGTCTATCTCACAGAGCTCAGATGACCAGCTTAAGGCTGAATACCTACATTTTGCAAGACTGAAGTTAGTCATGTAGTAGCACAGATCCACCTCAGGCATGGAGAGCACTACTTGATGGGCATCAACTACACAGGTGCTAGGAAAAAGCTCTCTCTATTTAACTCCCTTTATATATACTCCTATATAAGAATATAGCTAAGTCTATCACACAGTAGAGCCAAACTGAACTGTGCATTTCTTCCCACCACTCTTTCATCTCAGATGATTGCTACCTGTCATACACTTGCCATAAATTCACAGAATCACACAATGTCAGGGGTTGGAAGGGACCTCAAAAGATCACCTAGTCCAACCCCCTGCCAGAGCAGGATCACCTACAGCAGATCACACAGGAACACATCCAGGTGGGCTTTGAATATCTCCAGAGATACTGAAATTCCTCCCCTTTGCAGAGCTTAGGGACCGCTTCTGAACCCCCTGGCTGCTTATGTCCAGGGTCGGCACAGAAAAGAGATGATGCTGCTCTGGATCTTTGCAGAGGAACAAACTTTGCACATCCTAAATATTTGAAAGAGCTGAGGTTGGAGGGAGCTCCCTTTTTTCTTCCTCCCAGTTACCTGGGAGCTGGAAAAGGTAAGGACAGCCCTAGCTGGAGATATGATCTCTGGGTGAACCCCATGCTCTGAGTCTGTTTGCATTGTTGGGAAGTGTTCTTCTTATCTGTTGGACTTTCAAACCACAGAGTTTAAAGTAATACTGGAGTGAAATTGTAGCTGCTGATGATTAAAGGACTATATTTAGGTTTCACTGTAATTTAAATGCCAGATTATAAACTCTGAATTTTATTTTTTTTTTTTTTGCATAAACAGTGCAATCATTTTAAAGTAAGCAGTGAGCTAAAACACCCAGTTTGCTCCACTGACTTCAGCCAAGTGCAGCACAATTCTGGTTATTTAGTCCTAGGGGACAGCCTCAAGCCTTGAATTAACCAGGAAAATACAGGTAGTCAGAGAAAATAGCCTGCTGATGCCCTTTATTAGGAGAAGTTACACAGCTTCAATCAGCATTCACATTGCTTGGGGGTTGTTGGTTGGGTGGTTGTTGGGCTGATTTTTTATCGTTCAGGAACACCCCAGAACACTTCAGTCATGTGAGACCCACCAGCCAAGGTAAAGTGCCTGCGAGTGGAAATCTAGTTTTAAAGGGATTTAGTCCTGGGTTGTAGGTACATACCTTAGGTAAAACATGGTGGATAAAGCCCTGCTGAGCCAGCTGACCTTGGGGAAGGCAGACAGCGTGGCTATCTGAACTTCACTTATCTAAAGTCTCCTGTTTGAGGTGGGATTATGTCATCCACCTCCTACCAGGAGAGGGAATTCTATGTGCCCCAACCAACATAAGGTGCACGACCCAGTGTACACAGTTACATTTCAGGAAGGCAAGTGACCCTCCTCTGGCAAAGAAAATGGTTAAGAAATCAAATCCTGTGTGATTCAGACTGCATGGCACATATGCAACCAGGAAGAGGAGAAGCAGAGAAGAAACAAAATGGAACAATTCTGAGGAGACCCTGAGCTGAGGTATGGTGGTGAGGCAGTGCAATGTCCCCCAGGCAGTCATGAGGACTGCATGCCAACAGTGTTCCTAAAGCCTTTAGTGACTGCTGTGAAGCACCAGGACAGGTATTTTGGTCACTTCTATAATTATTTTTTTATCAGGTGTCTCTTACATTTCTGCTGGTTCTTTACTCTGTCATAGGATCTGAACCATTCCATACACATCTCCATCCCAGCTTTTGGTAGCTATGCCCAGCAGAACAACTTTTCTTTGGTAAGCCTGAATGTGGGACCTGCACTGGCTCCATCTAGACTAGTATACAAATACGACCACAGTGAGTTCTCAGACCCAGAGAGCAAGTAGCATGGCTGGTCTGAGTCCATACAGCTAAACCCCCTGCCCTCCCAACACCACTGTCACGTCCATACTGCCCACCAGGAACTGTCCTTGAGCTTTGTTGTGCTGTCCTCTGAGCCTTGCCTGGGCACTGTTTGGGCATGACAATAGCTGCCTGCCCCACTGTGTGGGCAGAAGACACCTCAAAGTTCTGTTCACGTGGAACAAGGAGGGAGTAAACATGGCCTCAGTAGCCACTTTCCACCAGAGAAGGGTGTACAAAAAACTTTTGTGTGGTGAGTGTCTCCAGCCACTGCATTGGGATCTCTGACATGATTTTGGTGGGCTACAGGTTTCCCATACACACTGTTCACTTTCTCCCCATGCCTAGATCAGTCCCAGTCCTCACATGGAAACCAGAAGTAGAAAAAAAAAAATAGTTTAGTAAATTCATTAAAAATAAAAAATATTCCAGTTATGAAAAAGTAGAGTTCCCAGTGTTTCCAAAACATAGTGTGCCTGCACTTGTAGGCCTGATGGTCTTGTGGTCTTGTGTGGTGCTGCTGACACAGAGTTAAATCAAAACAGAACAGAACAAAATGTTGAAGAATGCTGAAGAATTATTCCTAATCCCTTTTTGTTTCATGGGAAAATGAGATAAATGCATTTTAAAGTCCAATAAAATCTTTTCATGCAAACAGCAGTGAAAGAAACAGCATGGTAAATTTGCAATTAATTTTCAGCTTATGAAAACACCTTGTGAATGGAATGTTGTGTCTGAGTTGTGTGAGAGTCAAGAAAGGAGAAAAAACACCACTGAGGGGAGAGTGGATTTATATAGTGTCTGCTGGTTGCCTTTCCTTCTCTGAACAGCAGGAGGAGATTAATGATATTGTCACAACAACATTAATGATGCTGTAAAATCATAAGGACAAAGAGAGCCAGGATTTGATAAAAGTGAGATTTACAGCTGCATCAGTCAATTTAATTATCTTTTACTAGGCTTAAACCAAGCAGTAAGACTAATCTCCATTTAACATGTTTTACAGGGTCTGCAGGTGCTTTACAATCCTCCTCCATTCAGAAGTGTCAAATTATGGCAATATTGATAAAAGAGTGGTGTAAATGGTTGTCTAGTCAATCCCCAAACCAGTTAATATCTTTCTTTACTGCATTGTAAAAGCCTATTACTCTCAAGTTTTGGAGTGAAATTTGTGGACAGTAATCTGAGTTGATAATGTTTAGAAAACAGTTTAGGAGAAGATAAAGATCCGTGTCCACCTGCCCGTGCTCTCCATAAAAGGCAGTGCTGGCTGCCTCGGCGCTGGCTCTGCTGCCTGCCTTTGCCAGACCTGTCAGAACTGCCAGCCCCAAGACAGGGCTGCTTCACCCTCTGCCTCTCTCCCGGCCTCCTCCCTTGGAATCAGCTTTTACACCACGAAGAGGAGAAGCAGACCCAAGCAACCTCAAGACTTGCTGTGTATTTTAGCACAAAGTGCTCTTTAGCCCCGGACAATGGAGCCCCGTGGTCCCCGGGGAGCAGCGCTTCTCCCTGACATTGCTGTGTATGTGAACTAAGGGGCTGGTGGTGGCCCCATCAGCTCTGCTCTACTGGTGACCCTGTTTGTGTGGGGACAGTAACTGCATCACCAAACCTCGCACACTCTTACCTCTACTTCCCATAGCAGCAAATAATCATGGAGATTAAGTAATTAGAAGCCAAATTGCCTAATAAAGATTTTATGATTAACACAATCTAGAGGTGAGCTGTGAGCAACACAAGATGTTCCAAAGAGGGTGTTTTCCTTCTTTTATTTGTTTTCAGCCCTTTGTCCACCAGCAGCTGATTCTCTGCATTCTCTTTCTTGAAGTTGTGGTACTAGAGTCGTAGTATAACAGAGTATTTGTTCTTATTGCCTCCTGTGAAACCATTACAGAATATGTATGCTATTTTTCCATGTGCTGTTTCTAAAAGCCAAATCCCTTGAGTACTTCAAGTCATTAGGCTTGATTATTGGTTCTCCATCTCTTTGTGGAGTTACTTCAACAAAGAAGGTGTGAAGCCAATCACTGCTTGATGGGCTGTTTCATGATCGTCCAGCCCTGCCTATTCACAGAAATATCTTTCCCTGCCTTTTCACAGAAATATCTTTCCATGACCTCTAGAGAAGCAAGCTTCTGGCATCAAAAGCAGAAGAAAAATGCTGAAATCTGTGCTTTTAAAAATCTGTGGGTTTCAGTGAGGCTGAAGAGAATGTAACTCACAAACCAGACAACAGCTTTCAGCAAACGGCACTCTTCAAGCCTGGAGGAGTCCCCTTGATGCCCAACTGTTGTTCGACACTGAACAGCTTGAGAAAAATCTAAACTTTTCCCAATGAGTTCAGCTTGTCTTTTCCGCTCTCTAAGCAGAGGAACAGTAATCTCACTCTGTCCAGGTATGGCTAGGAGTGAAGAAATGGATTTTCTCTGATTTACTGCAGGCTCTGGTGATGGAAATTTAGATTCCATTTTACATCTCTTCCTTTCATACTGCTGCCTAAGTGCTGTGGGCCTGCCTACTCTTTAAGCCATCATTTCTGCTGGTCAAGCAGCTCTGAAGACAGTTCCTGAGGTACTTTGGTCTTACTAATTCATGTTACTGGGCCTTTTTTGAGTGAGGAGTCACGCTCCCTGAGAAACAAACTTCATGGTGCAGGCATGCCCTGTGTCATGGAAAGCCAGCAGTTGGGCTTAAGCATTGCTTTAAAAAGTCAACAAACAGAATGATTTAGCGCACTGTTTCTACAATATCTTATTTTTAGCTGTCTCAAAAAGGTTTTCTACTAATAATGAAATAATCCTCTGACAAGATACTAAAAATATTTAAAACATTTCTCTTTCCAGGAAAGGAAAAGAGACTTTTTTTCTTCTATTCTTTTTTTACAACCACCCAGAAATTTTACAGTAAAATAGTAGCAGAAGCCAACTCTTCTGACTTGTGGTTATGTTCCAAACACACTGCAGCCCTGCCTTGGCACTTGCTTCACTTTTTTTCTTTAGCTTGCTAACAAATCCAGCATCTTAAATCATGGCAGATACACTGTGCTTCTGACACCACTGAGTGGCTTTCACAACTTGCAGCCTTTAGGTCTTAGGACAGAACATCCAGCCCAAAGTCAGTGCTGCAGGACAAGCCCAGGAGAGACGTCTCCTGTAGTACAAGTACTACCTCAAGCCCTGGCTCAGACCAACACCAAGATCTTCCTGGGGACTGAACTGTCAGAAAAACAGATGTGTTAAAAGGAAACACATTGTGAGTGACAGGCTTGGACAAACTCAGTCATGCAGTCCCTGTTTCCAGCTGCTGCCTCCACTGGGCTTAGCCAGTGAGACCCTAATGATCAGCAGATCCGAGTCTGGAGGACCACAGGGGAAGACTTGTGCAAAAGACCTTTAAAAAACTGGGAAGTTGGCAATGTGTGGCAGCTCCCATCAGCCTAACCTCACCAAGATCAAGGATCATCTCAAGTCTTCTGTTCAAGGCCTCTCAGAAAAAGGGTTTTCAGTCAAATCTGTGGCTCACCCTAAATCGACAATGGTGTCAAACTTTACAGCCCATTTCAAGGAGTCTCTACTAAGATGAGAGGAAGTGGTGTAGAAATTGATGGGAGTTTTATCCAAACAAGATCTTCAGGATTGAGCCTCTGTCAATAAGTCCTGAAACGTGCTTGTCCATGCAGGAAGCAGGGAAAAAGTCAGTTCAGGATTTTTATCTATCCAATCTTATCAGGGTGTTAAATCTGGTCTTTGATCTTTTGTCAACAGTGCATGCACAAAGTTGGAGGCAGCTGCCACCACCCTGCCCAGCGATGCAGTCATCAGGGTCTCATAAAACATTTATGAAACATGTCATAAACTGGTCTGATAAGGAGCAGGACATTGGGTTTCAGGAGTCAGCAGCTTCTTGGGAAGACCTTCCCTATAACTCCAAGGCTTCTTTGTTTAAACAGCAAACACAAGCCACCAATTGCACCCTGCCATAAAAGCTGGGAGCAGGGAATTTTCACCAGCCCTGCTGCCTGCTGAATTTGTGTGGCCTTCACCGTTTGTCTTTCTACTCTCCAGTCCTAGGGTAGGAGAGAGAAGAGGGGAGGAGGAGAGGAATTGAATAACATTATTACTGAGGAAGGGGGAAATTGAATAAAATTGTAACTGAAGAATGAAAGGGAAAATTATCCCTGAAAAAACAACAGGACTGTTTCCAGAATAGGATAGAAATGGAAGTTTGAGCCATGTTATTTTTCATCCTTTTATTCCTGGTGTTGATGAATTGTGTAAGATTCTTCAGGTTTGGTCCCATGGCTGAGCATGGGGTAGGAAATAATGAAACTTTCTGTTCCAACCTTCCCCAGTTCCTGCACCTATGACTCTGGATGTATTAACTTGGTTTTCTGAATACACAATACAGTCAAGAGAAAAAAATATCACCTGTGTTTGTACCCCAAACCCCCTCTTCTAGTTAGCACAAAAAGCAAATCCTTTTCCCTGTGGTGTCGTGAGGCCACATTTTTCATATGTATTCCAGCTACCTTCGAGGTGATTTTTTTCCCAGCAAAGACACACAGTAACATATGAAATATTACTTGGAATTCAGAATGACAAAATAATATCTGGTAAATCACCTGGCTTCTATTTTCATTTCATTTGCTTGTGTTTTCTGTGATGATCTAGCGACAAAGCTGGGGTGCAGACCGTTGTTATTTCTGATATCTGGTTGTTTCTTAAGAGTAATTTAAATAATGAAAACTATCCCCTACCATAACAAGATTTATTTATGGCTGTGCATTTATTTTATCATGTAATCTCCATGAGATAAACAGCTTTGATGTTCTAATTGTTATTGCTTCATTATTTGCCAATCAAATTACTTACAAATTTGAGGGTGCAATTGCAGCTTCTCTACTTGTTAATTCAGTCTTGGTTTAGGTCACTAAAGTCACTAATAACAAAAAATTGTCAGTACTAGCAAGATCAGGGTGTCAGAACAATTCCAAACATGAGAGAGAGATACAAGGATACCTTAATAAGCTAGGTGTTATCAGTTGCTTATAGTAATAAAGCACTAATCCAACCCACAAAACAACTGTAATAAATTTCAGATTTGGTAATAAAACACTACTGTATATCTTGATTAGGTGATAAAATCAGTGTTACTTCTTAGGAACATGTAACAAACACAAAAGGCTTCTTATTCTAAGAATTTCTTTGCATGCAACATCTTGGATAAAAGTTCCAGCGGTACCAGAGCACCATCTCTGTTTTCCCATTGGTGACGGTGGCGAAGTGAAGGGACTGATGGCATTGCCAGCGGGAGTAGGGAAGTCATTGTGCCCCTGTACTCTGCATCGGTTAGGCCACACCTTGAGTCCTGTGTCCAGTTCTGGGCCCCTCAGTTTAGGAAGGACATTGAGACACTTGAACATGTCCAGAGAAGGGCAACAAGGCTGGTGAGAGGCCTTGAGCACAAGCCCTGTGAGGAGAGGCTGAGGGAGCTGGGGCTGTTTAGCCTGGAGAAGAGGAGGCTCAGGGGTGACCTCATTGCTCTCTACAACTACCTGGAAGGTGGTTGTAGCCAGGAAGGGGTTGGTCTCTTCTCTCTAGCAACCAGCACCAGAACAAGAGGACACAGTCTCAAGCTGTGCCAGGGGAAGTTTAGGCTCGAGGTGAGGAGAAAGTTCTTCACAGAGAGAGTCGTTCATCATTGGAATGGGCTGCCCAGGGAGGTGGTGGAGTCGCTGTCCCTGGAGGTGTTCAAGAGGGGATTGGACGTGGCAGTTGGTGCCATGGTCTAGTCATGGGATCTGTGGTGACAGGTTGGACTCCATGATCTTTGAGGTCTCTTTCAGCCTTGGTGATACTGTGATACTGTGATTGGCTAGCCTGCGCTTTGTGCTGTTTAAGCCACCTTGTTCTCTTCCTTGCTTTGTTGTAGACAAACTCAAGAAAGAAGAAATCTGCTTGCTGCTGTCAGACGCAGTTTGTCAGTTGAGTGATCAACCACTGCCACTTTGTAGTGCGTCTTAATTGTCGGAACTTGCTCTGTCCCTGTATCAGGCTATGTTATTCCACAGAGAGGAAAAAAAACCCCAACAACAAATAGCATCTAACACCACTCAGAGGGATACAGGCAATGCACTTACTCTGTTGCATAATGGTATACAGAAAATGCAACAGTTATGGCATTTTGCACACGTTGGTGCAAAGTTAGTATCCAGCATCCTGTGTGTATGGCCTTCCTAGTGAGCCTCTGAAAGTGACTGTAGGTCGTGAAATTGTAGTTCCAGGGATCACTTTTAGATTTGATAGAGGGATTTATATCAACTAAAGTAATGAGGACAGCAATCTTCTGTTCCAAATTGCATAACTCCAACCAGAGACTTCCACTGGGGATCTATAGAACATGGGCCCACAGCGTGATATTAAGTTATCTGCATGAAAATCCTGTGCACCTTGATGCAAAAAGAGTTTCATGCAAAAGAGTTTCATGCAGAGCATGAGTTCTGGAAAAGCTGAAGTAAATAGGTATAAATTCTCAACCACAAATGTTTACAAGCATGTCTTCTTACCACAGGAGAACAGGTGGGTCTGCAAAGGTGCCCCCAGAGATCTGCACCCTGCACCAGGAATGAGAGACATCCTGCGTGGGACTGCTCAGCCACGACACAAATTCTTTCTGCTCCATGACCAGGCATGGAAAATGAAAGTGCTGTGTGACTAAGCATTTATATGGGCCCTATAAAACAGAAGACCTCTGCTATCCAGCTGTCATTTCTCTGTTTTCAGCCCTTCTCCTCCCTCCCTGTTCAAAGGCAACTACTACCAAAGTTAACCCTTATGCTTTCCTCTGTTTCTTTCACTCTCTTCCATACTTCTCATTCGACTTCTTCCATACTTCTCATTCTACTTCTGTTCACAGCCTTGCATTATCCTGGCAGGTCATTGTTTCTTATATAACCTCTGTTACTTTCTACCCTTGCACCCTTCACATGCTTCCTTAACTTTCTCCTATATTTCTACACTATGGGCTGCATTTAGGCCACTTGTTCAAAGTGCCTTATTAAGCGTTGCCATTGACAGAGGAAGGAGGTAATGTCTAGCAGCCCTGTAGAGCAGTCTGAATTGCTCATCACTTTCTTGGCCTTAATCACCATGGTGGTCACAGTAACTAAGCTGGATACATAGAGGTGAAGAATAGACGTGAGTGCACCTCTGCAAATTGTGTGCTGGGGCATATACCTGCAGTGGGCCCTTCCTGGGTGCAGAGAAAAGCATATGCAGCATGCTGGGCTATCCCCTCCACTGATGAAACATGCCAATAGCATCATTGCCTCCACACAGATCTGCATCAAGGGAAGAGCAATCCTACTTTCCCCACACCCTCAGAAATTCAGCATAGTGCAGATCATCTGCTTTGTGGTGTGCTGTGAGTGACTCTGTGTGAAAACCTGGTGTAAGCCAGTGGCACATTGTTAACATACCTGGAATCAAGGTGGTGTGTTGTCCCACCAAATGTTAGCCCGGGTGACTCAGGGCTTGCAAAACTTCCAGGAGTGGTTCCTTTAAAAGCAGAATTTGAAGGCATTTGCTGACAATGCAGAACTCTCTGTTTAGACCAGCTCAGTGAGGACACGGTGGCCATTCTGTTCTGCTGTTGCACAGGAGACCAGGAGATTGGGTGCCCCTGGAGAAAAAACAGTCCTCTGCTCCAGTCAGAACTGAACAAGCATCCCCACAGAGATGTTTTTCCACAAAGACTCTGTCCCATGGGAGTGAACTCAATGTTCTCCCTCTTAGAAGAAGGTTGCCAGCCCTCAGGAAGACCCCAAAAGACAACTCACACAGAAGTGCATGGCCATCAACTGCCCATGGTGCATGCTAGCATACTCTCTTCACTCATGAAGAAGCTCCATCTTCAAAATCTAAAGAGAGCTCTCGTGACAGCTGGAGGATGGTTTTATACTGTGTTTGTCCCCACTGGACATATGCTGCCTTTGTCTTAGACACCAGAGAAGCCAAAGAATAGAAACCTGCTGGACTTGAGCTTTGTTCTTGTACTGCTTCCCTAAACTGTTCTTTCCTGGGCACATGGTGTCTTCATATCCTACTGACTGCAGTAAAATAAGCCTTTATGGAACATTTTATACTTTACAGATGACTGCCTGTGACGTAGTTGGTAAAGTGGCACCAAACTGCAAGGGAATTATGTTCATTATCCCTAATAGTTGAATTTGCTTACTGCAAACTCCTGCGTAATGCTGAAGATGATTATGGATAAATGCAACCAAAGCGATTGGGTCCTCAAAAATTCAAAGGTGTTTGGGAATATGCATCCAGCCAGCTGGCTGTAACTGATGGGAAGGCTTTTGCCTATAAGTGTGCAGCCTTCTTTGTACCAGTTAGTTCCAAGTGACTTCATCCTGCACAGAGTTGTCATTTCTGCAAAGTGCCAGGATTTGAAATAGTGAGACAGCAGGGGAGGCTCAAAATGGTACTGCTGTTTCACACACGCAAAAATCAATAGAACCCCTTCCTCGTCTCACAGAAAAGTCACACCTTTCCACGTTTCAGAGCAACAAAGATTACAATAGATAGCATTCTGATTGCAGTGCACACTTTTCTGCAGGGTCTCAGTCTCCTGGAACCAGACAAACCCTTTGATCAGCTCCATCCCCATCGAAACATGAACCTCAGCAGCCAGGGTCAGGTGTTATGCAGCCTGCTGTGCTCTCTGGAAGCTCCTGCAGGGGTTTGATTAACTCAAGCAGAAAGCAAGTCTGCCTGATCTAGCTGACAGACCTGTCTGATGCTGATACCAGGCTTACTGTCTGTTACTACACACTCAAGTTTGCCCATAACAGGCAGCAGACCATAAAATCTGGATGTATGGAGATGTGACTAAACTGGCTGAAACTTTACTAGAGTGATGGTGGGAAGTAACATATTTCCACTTCCTAATGCCTTCTTATTAAATGTAAGAGAACAAATCTCAGCCTGAACAGCTTTGTTGCTATTCAGGGCAGAGAGAGCGCAGGCTCTTTAGGAAGTCAGATCCTTGTACTGGAAACAGACTGCTCACTTCTTTTGACCCCGTGGAGATGCCTTCTACATAGCACGGTTGGTGCTCTTTATTAGAACTGGTGCAGAAGATGATTTTAATGAGTTTTCAGTAATGACACAAAGGAGCCATTTTCTTTATTTGTGTCCACTTTGAAATACGTTCCAAGGAGGAGTTTCTCTGAGTGTCTGCATGGTCACACACTCATCACAGAATCACAGAATGGTTTGAGTCTGACAGGACCTGTAAAAGATCATCCAGTCACAGGCCACTACATTTGAACTCCTAATTTCACTTCTTTACAGAATTTTTTAATGTCTCACTTTCATCGGATTTGAATCATAGAATTACAGAATCAGAATTAGTAGCGTTGGAAGGGACTTAACGGAGATGTCTAACCTGAGGGTGACCAACAACAAAGGATATGCAGCAGCCAGCAAGACACTGGCTAGGTAAAACAATTGATAAAATTATTCTGATTCTTGTTGTTTATTTAGGAGACAAGAAATAAGAGAATACTTCGATTCTCAAATGAATTCAAGATTGAGTGAACTTCTTGCTGAAGTTTAAGGCTTCAGCAAATCACCAAGGCTTCAGGAAAAGCTTCCATGTTCCTGAAAAAGTCCCAAATAACCCCAAATCCCCAAAGAAAATAAATGCACTTTAACAAAGACCTCTAGGAGAGGGCTTTTCTGTATGTGAGTCTCATAAGATTTGAGCCCAAGATTTCATGTATTTCAAGCAGTCCAGTGAAGACAGAGGCACTCCGTGCACTGTGTCATGTTTTACCTGACTACTCTTCAGTCCAGAATCCATGTTCTTGCAACCACCACATCTACGTGGCCTGATTATCATCCAAGGAAATTTCACCTGGCTGCTTCCTCCTCACCCCACATCCCTCAGGGCACCCGCTCCCCTTTAGCTGATGGAAGCAGGAGTTGCTCCCTGTTCCCAAGAGGCCAAGAGGTACAAACGGGTAGCCCTGAAACATTCTGTATTGCTGAGCTCTGAACCACAGCCAGCTGGCTGGCTGTCAGCATGCAATCCAAACACTGGCCAAGGCTACACTGCCTGCAATAAACCCTTCAGGACTGCAAAACAGGTCAGAGATCTCGAAGAATACAGCTCTGCTTTGATAATGATTAACAGAATGGTGACAAAAGTCCCTGAGTCTTTGGCTGGCTCCCTGTGTGTGCATGCACACATGTGCGTACACCAATGGAAAAGTTTATCTGTCCCAAGCCCAGAAAACCCTTTGCAAAGGCAAAAACCTCACTCCTTGTGGGCTGTTCCCTCCACTCACAGCCCTGTGCTCCTGATTTTCTCTACATGGGCACAGAATTTCCTACTGTTAATATTTAAAGCCAAGAGCAGAAATAATCACAAGGGATCAGGTTAGCATTTCTCTAACCAGTTCATGGATCTAAGCCTGAAATCTGAGACAATGGGAATTTTTCTAACCTTCAGACCCCCTGACTAAGAGTAGAATCTGCAAATGTGACCTGAATTGATGAAGTGTCTAAATATAAATTGTTGTGTGTTCTGCTATGTGCCAGTGCATAGTGAATCTTAGGATCATAGAATAGCTGGGAAGGGACCTTAAAGATCATCTAGTTTCAACACCCCTGCCATGGCCAGGGACACCTTCCATATGTTAAAAGCAAGCAGCAATTTGTTAAATTGTTCATTTCCAAGGTAAAATAACTTTCCAGTTACATGTGTGTTCTGTGCTTATTTCCCCCTTGTTCTTCATTTCTACTTGTATTCTTTAGAATAACAAAGTCTAGGAATGTTGCCCTTGTATTACAAAGTATGCTATCATGGTTTTATTGTAAGACAGGTGCCTGAGAAAAATCCAGCTATGGTATGCAAGCTGATTACTCTTGGTATATGTGTATCTGTCTGTGTATATTCTCATATACTGGATCTATAATGGTATGTACGTGTGTCCTGTTGTTAGAGGGATAATTTATTGTTAGGAAGAATAATAGTCATCATTAGCTCTGAATCACTAGACGTACCTATTGTCACTCTCCCTTCCAGAAGGTGAAACACTGATGATGGGAGTATAGTGGAGACAATTCCCTTCAGACCCTTCTTGGATTCTCTTTGGTCAAGGGGTCAGTAAACAGACCCACAGGAACACTGCTGTTGTTCAAGACAAGCTCCGTTGTGAACAATCAGAACCACTTACTGCTTCTTACAGTCGAAAGTGCCCCAGCATGGTCACAATGGATAGTCTATATATGCTATACTGGACATCCCACTGCCAGCCCTGGACAAGCTTGAGACTCAATTCTGCTCTGCTGAGGCTTCAAGACAAGAAAAGGGGCAGGGTGGATTGGGGCAGGGAGCCCTGCCAGGAATGCCAGATCAGGTCCCTTGCAATCAATGACCGTTTCCTTCCTTTGGCTGCATCTTGACCGGCAATCTGATTTTTTCAGGAGTTTCCTCTATCCCAAGCCAGTGTCAATAGAGAAGCAAATGGATAAAAAGTAGATGGAGACCACAAAACTCCTGAGTAAAAGCAGATAACATTCCTTGACCTTCCCACTCATAAAGCTACATTACTTCCCCCTCTACAACGAAGATTAGTTGTTATATAGTATTTACACTAGTTTATATGGCTACATCCTCAAAGCCTTTATTCAGCTAAGTAAGGCTCTGCCAAAGCCCAGGTGTGGGTTTGCAGAGGCAGTGAGAGCTGTGGCCTTCTGTTAACACAGCCAGCTCTGGCTCATGTTCCAGCCCATGTGCTCATGAGAGAGAATGGCAGACTGCAACAAAACAAATTCTCAGCTCTTAGAAAGTGATTGCTAGGCTGGATGAACTCAGTCCTGTGAAAGACCACTTCATTTAGCTTAGGCAAACTGGGAGGGGGGAACAGAAAGGCAGCTGGACACAATTTCAGCATCAAAATATTTTTGTGTGTGTTTTCTTCTGTATGCATATGAGAGAGGAAAACAATAGCTGAAGGAGTAATCAGTGGAATTAGGGCTCTGGCTTTCCAAGTGCTTAGACCAGGTGACAAAAAACAATGCTTCCAAATCCAATGGAATGATGTTGGTGTAACACTGGAGAGGAAAACAAGCCTCCCACATGAATATAAGACAGCCCTTCCATTTGCTCTGTACCAGAAAATGTCTTTATTCTGGAGAAATAAATTGAACACTGTAACACCTTCCCCATTTAAATTGGCATTCTACTTGGGAGCTGATCCTTCTTTTAAAACCCTCAGCTCATTGGTTTATCTTGAAGGAGATAAATAGTTTAATTTGGTTTATGACATTACCTAGATTAATTAGCTGGTGTTTACATGGCACACTAAGTATGTAGAGCATTATAACTGTTCATATCTGTTGTAGAAGTTATTGCATGCAGCTCAGCAAGGCCTTTGACACCATCCCCCACAGCAAACTCCTGGCCAAGCTGTCAGCCCATGGCTTGGACAGCAGCACTCTGCACTGGGTTAGGAACTGGCTGGAGGGCCAAGCCCAGAGGGTGGTGGTGAATGGTGCCACATCCAGCTGTCAGCCAGTCACTAGTGGTGTCCCCCAGGGATCAGTGATGGACCCTATCCTGTTCAATATCTTTATTGATGATCTGGATGAGGAGATTGAGTCCGCCATTAGTAAGTTTGCAGATGACACCAAGTTGGGAGCAGGTGTTGATCTGTTAGAGGGTAGAAGGGCTCTGCAGAGGGACCTTGACAGGCTGGACAGATGAGCAAAGTCCAACATGATGGCATTCAACAAGTCCAAGTGCCGGGTGCTGCACTTTGGTCACAACAACCCCATGCAGTGCTACAGGCTGGGGTCAAAGTGGCCGGAGAGCAGCCAGGCAGAAAGGGACCTGAAGGTACTGGTCAACAGTAGGCTGAACATGAGCCAGCACTGTGCCCAGATGGCCAAGAAGGCCAATGGCATCCTGGCCTGCATCAGAAATAGTGTGGCCAGCAGGAGTAGGGAAATCATTGTGCCCCTGTACTCAACACTGCTTAGGCCACACCTTGAGTACTGTGTCCAGTTCTGGGCCCCTCAGTTTACGAAGGACATTGAGACACTTGAACGTGTCCAGAGAAGGGCAACAAGGCTGGTGAGAGGTCTCGAGAACAAGCCCTGTGAGGAGAGGCTGAAGGAGCTGGGGCTGTTTAGCCTGGAGAAGAGGAGGCTCAGGGGAGACCTTATTGCTCTCTACAACTACATGAAGGGAGGTTGTAGCCAGGAGGGGGTCGGTCTCTTCTCCCAGGCAACCAGCACCAGAACAAGAGGACACAGTCTCAGGCTGTGCCAGGGGAAGTTTAGGCTCAAGGTGAGGACAAAGTTCTTCACAGCAAGAGTGATTGGCTATTGGAATGTGCTGCCCAGGGAGGTGGTGGAGTCACCACCACTGGAGGTGTTCAAGAGGGGATTGGATGTGGCACTTGAAGCCATGGTTTAGTTAGTCACGAGGTGTTGGGTGATAGGTTCCACTTGACGATCTCTGAGGTCTTTTACAACCTTATTGATTGTATGATTGTATGATTCTATGATTCAGAGCACCTTTGGAGCATTTGTTATGGTAGGTTAAAATGTTCCAGACTCCCTACAACTACCTGAAATGACCTTGTGAAGAGGCTGGTGCTGGTCTCTTCTCACAGGTAATTAGTGATAGAACAAGAGGGAAAGGCCTCAAGCTGCAACTGGGTAGGTTTAGACTGGACATTACAAAAGAAATAAATTCACAGAAAGAGTGGTCAGGCATTGGAATGTGCTGCCCAGGGAGGTGGTTGAGTCACCAACCGTGGATGTGTTTAAAGATCATTTAGACGTGGTGACCGGGAATATGGTTTAGAGGTGAACTTTGTAGAGCAAGATTATCAGTTGGACTTGGTGATCCTGAGGGTCTTTTCCAACCTGAATGTTTCTGTGATTCTGTGATTCCCTTCTTTGCTGAGGCTCAAACAGATGTTTAAAACACTCTTCACTGACCTCTTAATATCATCCAAGAATAATATGGGGAGAAAAGGGAAAAGTGTAACGCTGCTTCAATCTCCAACCCATGCGCAGCGGTCCTAGCTGACAGCACAGACCTTTCGCATTTCATTGCTCATATGTGGAGACCGTAGATTGGCTTAGCAATTTGACTCAAGCAGATCTCCTGTGCCGGGTTCAGGGGAGCCCTAGAAATGCGGTTGATCACTCTAAGGATGTGTCTAACCCCTCCCATGTTTAAAATATCTCCCTGCAGGGATTCTGCAGGCATTTGTCTGCAATGTTCAGTACAGAGAGTTTCACATTCCTTATTAGTGTTTTGCAGGCAACGGCAGGATTCTGTGTCCTTATAGAGATGACAATTTGCTCGCTTTCCAGTCCCGTGGATATTCCTTGCTTGCTTCCACTCTGGTCTCCACTATGGTCTGTGTGCTCTGAATCCACTCTCCCATGAGCAGGAACATGCTCCATGTGCACCTCAGTGCTGTGGGGTTCACACACCTCTAAAGATTTCCCTTGGGCTTAATGAATGGTACACACTGGCCTGACTTAACATTTGCACAGCATTGTAGACAGGTGACAGGGGATACTGCTTTATGGCTAGAAAGATATGGAGAAAGCTGACAATGGTGATCAAAGGTACAGAAAGGCTTCTGTGCTTGGGGAAAAAAAGGTAGAGAGAACTCCTTAGCCCAAATACTAGACAGGGGGATATTCTAGCAGGTTATAAATTACAAACAACATGGAGAAGATGAAGGAACCTCTTGTCAGCAATTTTTTAATAGAAGACCTGAGGCAACTCATAGGAAACCAGCAGGCTGCAATCTCAGCAAAATATTTGTTTTTATACAGTGTGGAATTTATACAGGTGCACAGCACTTAAATCTGTGATGCTCCCTTCAAGAGGACATTTTGGATGTAAGATAAATGTGCACAGTTTCATTTATGTTTTGGACATCCTCAGGGGTTGAAATCCACTGAGGTGTCTTACATGCAGAACCCCCTGAATTGTAGATTACTGTGTGATGGAACAGACTTTTTGGAGACACCTCAATATGTTTGCTTGGTCTTCTACTTTTACCTGAGCCTCTTCTGTTGGCTTTCTGCTTTGCAGATGGGCATCAACATAGCCTTCACAAGACTAAATAGCCTCTTTCTCTCTTCAGCCATCTGCTGGGGACAGGGTGCTATGCTAGCTGAGCCTGTCTTAGTACATCCACTCCTATGTTCTCACTATCATCCTTGTGCCATCCTGATTTAGTGCCCTTCTAAATATTCTGAGAACTGCTCAGGAACTGGGTCAGGTTCCTCCCTGACAAATCATACTCCAGCTGCTGGATTTACACACATCTAATTGGAACTAATCATTCAGTTGTCCATGGGATGGAGTTACACTTGCATTTGCTCCCCTAAGGGTCAGCTGTGCTCCTTTCGTCTGGGGATGCTGAGGATTGAGTGGAGGAACACAACCCCCTCAATCTTCACTTCTATCTCCTTCCCCCAGGAAAAGGAAGAGTGTATTTCTGACTACACAGTTTCACCTATGCCTCTCTATTACCAGTTTTTCTCATTCATGCTGTGTTTCAAAACAGCTATGCATAGTGATAGATATGGCAGAGGTGGCAGTCCTGGAGGCAGGCAGCAGATCGTCAGAGACCAGTATTGGGTAAGACAGAACTACTCTGCTCTGCCCAATTAACTCAGCAGTGCAGAAGTGAATGCTGTTTTCTTTCTTTTCCATTTCCTCTGAGAGCTAATACTCTTTGCAACACCAGCAAAATGTCAGCAGCTCCATTATTATTTTACCCTCATGGCAACCTCTGAGCACAGAACTCCCAGTCATTAAGCTTCTTGAGTTTGGCCTCTTGTGCTGGTTCCTGTCCCACTGTTTAATCCAAGTGATCAGTGGGAAGATCAGAGCTGAAATACCTGAGCAGCCCCAGCACAGCTCTTAACAGCAGCTGCCAAGCACACTGTGGCAAAACAATCCAACAAAAGAAAGGATGGATGCTGCCCATAAAATGGGGGCTTGTGTGACAGCAGCTACTGTGGAGAGTCCAGACGGGACCATGGAGTCTTGCTATACCATGGAGATTAGGGCAGCAGGGATAAAATGATGAAAAGAAGCAGGTGAATCCTGCTGTGTGCCAGGTGACCAAGAGGGATGATGCTGGAGCACAGATCACCATGGCAACACAGTTTGGGGAGGCCATGGCTGCAGCTAGTCCTGCCAGGATAACACGTTGTCTCAGCACACATGCTAAATGTGTCAGCTGGACTGCAGTGGGCAAGGACGTGCTGAGCTGGATGGAGCCCAGCCCTTGTGTCTGAAGTTTAACAGCCCGTTAGCTTTCAAGGGTGGCATGGGGCACAGCCTGGGTCACAAAGCAGTTGCTATTCATTCACCTGGGCATCATGCAAACACTTCAGGAGTAGAAAGACACAGGTATGGATCCAGACTTGCTTCAGCCAAGTAGGATTTGCAATACTGTCCACCCAGCAGCCCACATGTGTTGGTCAACAGAGCCATCAGCATCATTGCTTTACTGCAGCTTTTGACCCTGCCCAAGCCAGGTCTCTCCACAGCAAAGGAAGCAAAGCAGTGGTAACAGGATTCAGAGCTGCTTCAGGATCTGAACTCAGCTCTAGGCCTCCCAAGATTTTCCTGCTTACAGGCCTGCCTTGCAACTGACTCCAGCATCTAGGGTTAATAATGCCTGACTCCAGCTCTACTTTCATCTGGAGGGTTCATAAGAGTTCTCACTTGTGCTCATTCCTTTGTGTCTGATAAGTCAAGAGCTCAGCTACAGCTGTTTGCTCAGCAATTACTGAAAAGAATCCTTGTCTCCATTTGGCTATCTACTTTCATGACATTTATATAGACATGATTTTCTTTGAAAGCTCTGTCCTGATGCCAGGGCAAACTGTACCCAGCCAAAGTTTTGCACTCAGTGTGGAGTGGAAGGTTCACTGCCAGCTCAACTGTTCTGTGTGCTCAAACCAAACAAGGGTCATAAGCAGTTACCAACAATTAACTTCCCATCTTGCAGGACATGTGAAGAGAAACCTAACATAGGCCTGCTCTGGTTAGGTATTATTCAATAGGGTCATCAGCTGGGGGCATGGTGGTGTAGGTAATGGTTTTGAATGTAAATAGGGTAGATTCAGGCTGAATATATGGAAGTAGCTCTTTTTGAGGGTGGTGAAACACTGGAACAGATTGCTCAGAGAAGCTGTAGATGCCCTATCCATGGTAGTGTTATAGGTCAGGCTTTTTGGGGCTTTGAGCAATTAGAACTACTGGAAGAGGGCCCTCCCTGTAGCAGGGTGCTTGGACTAGATGATCTTTGAAGATGCCTTCCCACCCAAACTATGTTGTGATTCTCTGATTCCACGATTATGGAAACAATCAGAGTAAAGGGCACGCTTGTAAAACCAGCCATGTCAGTAAACCAGCATACTCAAAAAGGGATATTTCATTGTTAACACACACACACAAATAATCCAACCCCACCACTTTCAATCTGTGTTTGACTTCAGGAAATCACGATCATGCTGCGAACTTCTCTGTTAATTCTGCCAGTGCTTGGGAAACAAATACCCTGGGACCTTAAAAATGCCATCATCAGGCAGGCTGAACAGGTAACTAGACATGCTCAAACCAGAAAGCTGGCAGGATGCATTGGGTAGAAAATTCTTTAAAAGATATTCTCTTTGATAGAAGGCAATCATAACAACATGTGACCATAGCAACAGTGAAGTGAGAAGCAGAATGGAAGAGGTAAATATTCCCTTTACCAGATGAATGTCTCTCCTGTTTTCCATTGAAATTACGTGCTGAAAAGCTAACATCAAAGATTGGTTCAGAAAATTATCATCTCTGAATGCCCTGCATACACACAACTCCCTTGAGCCTCAGAAAAGCATTTATTTCATTCTACAATGTGCATGCTGCTTCATGGGGATGCATTTGAATTAGTTTTTAGAGGCAAGCCTGGGAAATCTAGAGAACAGCAAGGCTCCCTCCTGCCTGTTTTCCTTCAGCAGCAATGCTGAGTCTCTCCACCATCCTCCTAAGAAATCCCTGCTGTTTGCTCCTTCAGGCAGCTTCAGCAGTTTGGCCCCTGACTCTGTTTACCATCCCAAGCTGGTGTTAAAGAGTATGGTTGTGGGAAACAGAAAAAGAGACTTCTTTGAGAAATAAATAACATAGCTGCGTGTTTTGCTCCGTGCTGCATTTGTTCCCCTTGGAATGACAGAGGGCACAGGAATTCCTTTTCCTTCCGAGAACCAGAGTATTCAGCCACGAGGCCGGGTCCACCATGGCCACACGAGCGGAGAAAAATCATCATCCCACTGAC